>CM074522.1:2400000-3136686 GCA_037379345.1 Perna viridis
TTCCTCCTCAGCTGCAATGCAAGCCAGTGCTATGAACATGAATATGACACAACAACAACAACTTAATATGGCTATGGCTATGCAGGGAAGACCTCCTTCTGTTGGAGGTATAAACAGCCCAGGACTACTGTCTCCAAGTCCTACCACACCTACACAGGTAAACGAAGTAATGTATACATACCAGTTTTGATGTTAGAATTATCTCTCTGTATGAGAGAATGAATTGTTCTAATACTCTCCTTGAGACGTTCATGTTTGCCATTTTAGCGTTCGTGCATCTATTATCGTGCGTTAACACATTGTTTTGTGTTCGATTAAACACACGATAAATGCATGACAGAAGCGTTTGTTTAAACACACGCTAAGAGCGTTCATTTAAATGCACATTAGAAGCCTTTGTTTAAACGCACTCTGGGAGCATGTGTTTAAACGTATGATAGGACCGTTTGTTTATTTTTGTACTTTAATTATTTCCTTGATTTAACTGTTATTTTTATATTTTTTGCTATTATTACTTTATACAATTTCATTAATTTTTTTTCTATTTTTTCTGTCTTCATTATATGTCAATATTATTATTTTTCGTCGTTTGTCTGTTTTGAGTTTAAACATACGATGTGAATGTTCGTCTATTGTGCATTTAAACGCACGCTAGGAGCATTCGTTTATCGTGAGTTTGGTGAGCGTGCGTTTGAGTTTCGTGCATGTGGGAAACCTAAACATCTCAAGGAGTGTATATGATTTTTTACACATTCCTAAGCTCTTTTATTGATGAATAAAAATCTGTTAATTAGCAAAATATTGTGGTGCTTTTATCATTTTGACAAATGTGACTGTACTCTGGGTCACCGGCCTACTTTTTGATATACAATGTAGATAAAAACATCGCTTTTGGTCAGTTGAATTTGCAACTACACCTTCTTAAAATTCCTTACAGGGATTTCCAGTGTAAACTTATTTCTATCATGGCCAACTTTGTCGCCTAGCAACAACTAATTTGCATAATTTATTTCTGTTTTTTTTTTTCAAGAAATCCTGTAGACCAATCAGATCAACTTCTGCTAAGATCGGAAAATTACGTGCCATTTCCACTAGAAATGTTCATTTAATAAAGTCAGTCAGTTTTTTGCAATCTCAAAATTTGATGTGTCAAGTTGAAGGTGACACAGAGTATAGTTTGCAACCATTGAAACTTGCATTATGGAACTTTAAATTAATTTAAAAGGCCAATTATAATATGACAAGTGATAAAGGACAATAATTTACAGAACTGTGAAGAATCCTTGTTCATTGGTATCAATTTCTGTAGTGAGACAACATTTCCGTGTTTTGCAGATTTTTGAATCAACAAATTTTACTTGGCTTCTTAAAAAACACCCAAACAAAAATATCTGTACAATTCCCTTCAACTTTATTTCAAGCTTTTACATAGGTTATTGTTCATGTTCTTGGTAATGATTTTTAATGTGTTTCATTGTTATTGATCTGGTTTAAACTTGTAGGTTTGTGAAAAATACTTTAAATTTACAATGACCAATTTGTTTCCTGAATCCCATTTTTAGCAAGTCAGTATGAGTTTTGCAGCTTCAGCCACACAGCCAGTAGTATCAAGTTCTCCATCACAGGTTGTCAAAGGAATGAATAACAAAGGGCAGACAACTACAACACAACAGGCTCAAGCGACAGCTCTTGTGGCGGGCAAACCTATCATGCCCACACAGGCCATGCCAGGGACACCTATTGTTCTTGGACAACTCAGTAAGTACAAAAATTCGTACAGTTGTACATGGACGACTCAGTAAGTAAATAAATGTTAATATAGACATCTCCATGAGTACATTTATGTTTATTTACACACCTTAGAACTAAGTCTGTTAATGTTTATATCAACAGCTCAGTGAGTATATTTAAGTTTATATGGACAATTCACTGAGTATATTAATGTTAATATCATCAACTCGTCAAATTGTAAAAAATTACAAATACACTTATTATCATCCTTATACCCCACCCGTAAAATGTGTTTTCCATTTTTCACTTTTTGGAAAGAGAGGAGCATATAACCTACAAATGTATCATAACAAAGCATACAACTTCATATCTTGTTTCTTGGAATATAGGGAATAAAGCAATTTGATTTAATTCTAAATAGGTTTTAATTAAAATTTCATCATTTTCAGATATGCATATAGAATGGTGGTTATATTTTGGAAGGGGAGATGATCCAATTTAAGAGTTTACATGTGTAGAGGAGATCCTTTTATTTGTCTGCTTACAGTTTAAATTTTTATTGAAAATTATGATTTATGATAAACATGATGATGACATCAATAGTGAAATATTATGTTTTCTCTTTTGTAGGTGTCCTCCCAAATCAGGTAGCTAATTCTCAAGCCTTTGTGACTTCTGTAAGTAATGATTTTTATATAAGTTCAATGACATCTCTGTGTATTTGTCATACCTACTTGTCAGAAACCATTGCTGAATTGGTCAATATTCCACTTCCCTGTTGTTGGTTTTAAATTGAAACTAAAATGAGTTTGAAATAAGAAGTACATTGTGCAGACATTATTTTCTTTTTTTTTTTGTTATGAAGCACAATGTTGCTTTTCAGATCGTGCTGTTATAGTTCTTTTTTACCGTATGTTTACTTTCAGATTTTGGCAATTTCCACTTTCTCGGTTGGCTTTGTAAAATAGTGCTTGATTGTGATTACCCCTTATCATTCAGATAAAGGGTTTTCACTCATTCATTACTTTTATACTTTGCACAGGAAGTTTAAGACATGTCATATTAGGATAAGCATATTGTAACTGACTGCATAAGTTATCTTTTGGTCCTTTTTTAACTACATGTATCAATTATTGCACACAATTTTGGCTCAGGTAATTTGAAATAAATTTATTATTTTATTTTAATATAGCTTTGAAAATATACACCCTCAGAAATTTGACAGATTTGTCATTAGTTGAGGAAATTTTCATTACTGTTCCTTTACAAAAATAATCTGACAATTTTCATTCTTATTCCTTTACAAAAATAATTTGACAATTAATTATGTTTACAGAAAGGACAGACATTTTCAGTTGCTGTTGCTAGCAATGGCCAACAGATGCTGACCTCCCAAGCAGCAGCAATCAGACTATCTCAGCCACAAGTTGTCTCCAGTAATAATCAAATCATCAACTCTCAACCCCTGTACACAAACCAAGCAATGCTGCAAGCCATGGCCAACCTTCAGCAACAAGCTGCTATTCCATTGGCTACCCATCAGCCACTACTGTCAGGGACTGGCCAATCACAAGGGATCTTAGCTGGACAACAGCTGTTTATTAGAGCAGCTAACCCTTTGCAGCCCCAACAGGGAATTATAACAGGGATCCAGAATTTAGGTGCCCAGAAAGCTGATGCTGTGCAAGGGGTACCAGGAAAAGCTGCAGTGGCTGGAATACAGGTAAATATTACTCGAGGGCAATACCACAATAATAGATGAATATATTGATTTTCTAAGTGTAGTAATTTTCCTTTTTTTGCAGAGGGCAGAAAAGGGCAAAGAATAGTACTCGCAAAATTTATTTTTTTTAAAACTATATAATGCTTATCATATTTTGAAACCACAAGATTGAATTCCCCTGAACATGCTTACATGACAGAATTCACGAAAATTAGCAATCACAAAAACATGGTAGGAAACTTACTCAAATTCTAGCCAGCCCTGAATACAATTTTTCAATAAATTTACTATATGGCTACATAAATTTTTGCTAATATTGGCCAGTCCTGCCCAAAAATAGCCAGTCAGGGGCTGACGGGCAGGCTACTATTTCTAACTCTGACAAAAACTAATGTGTCTACAGTATAACATGTATGTTTATAATTTTCTTCAGAATGAAGCCATGCACTAAAGTAAAACTTATTGTCATTCAATTTTGTAAATTTTCAAGTCAAATAAACACATAATGTGCTTTTTAAGGTTGTTGGTACTCAGGCAGGCAAAACCATGATAACTCCATTAAACAAAACAGCAACTGCTAGGATCAACCCAACTGTGACCCAAAGACCGAGAGTGACTGCCCCTACTCCTGCAAAACATCCTAACAGAGGCAGACCAAGAAGCCAGAGTAAAGGAGCTCCTGTTGCCATGGCAACAGCTTCTACAAATACTGTTGCATCTGCTCTCTCACAGGCAAGAGCATCTGGTTCTTTGGGCCAGTCCAAACCTGTCACCCCTGTGAATCAAATGAACCAGTCAATAGTCCTCAAGAGCCAATCAGATTCAGAGGTGGAGACTTCCAAGAAAAATACCATAGCAGAGTTGAACAAAAAGCTCCAAGATGAAAAGGTGACGTACAGAAAATAGAAAAAGATTTTATTATGTCACAGTTTGGGTCTTAAACAATTTTTAATTTGTCAGTTGTCATTACCTCTCAATTTCGGTTAGAGTTTATTGTACTGTGAATATGGGGGTAGTCTGTGAGTCCAATGAATATGTTATTCTGACCAAAAATAGAAGTCTATATATGATAATACTTATCCTGATATTATAACCTATATTTTATGATTATTGAATACAATTACTGAAAGCCGTTACCTAAAAGCCTTAAATTTTAATATTGATAGCTTGACTTGATGACTGCTATTTTACCAATAGTCTTGACATTGCAGACGGTATTGAACAAAATAATCTTTTAGGAAATTATTGCACCTTAGTACAATGTAATGATTTGTATCATCCAAATTTGCTGTGTTGTGTGATGAAATTTTAGTATAAAGGATATGTGATTGGTAAAGATAACAAAATTGTAATAAAATGTACAAGCTATTTCTGAATTTACAGTTAACATGGTCTGTTTTCTATATTTTGCAAGTTGACCTTTTTGTGTATATTTTAACAGGACAAATTACCAAGTGCTATAGATAAACCTGGAGATGTTGTCATAGAAAAACAGAGGGCAATAGTCAAGCCACATATACTGACACATGTTATCGAGGGTTTCGTCATACAAGAGGGGCCAGAGCCATTCCCGGTAAGTTAAGCCACTCATACTGACACATGTTATCGAGCCTTTCGTCATACAAGAGGGGCCAGAGTTTTTCCCACTAAGCCACTCATACTGACACATGTTATTGAGGGTTTCGTCATACAATAGGGGCCAGAGTTTTTCCCACTAAGCCACTCATACTGATACATGTTACAGAGTGCTTTGTCAAACAAGATGGACATGGGTCTAAATTGTAACCAATCATAAGTAATTACATTACAATGCTTCATTCATGATCACACCCATTGCAGTTGTCAAAAAATATATAATATAATGTTGATTATTTTCATATCACATGCCATAACAACCATGAGACACTGACATTAACCTTAGATTTTGCCTGAGGTTATATATATGGGTTGAGAGGTGTTATTACATATCCATATCATATTCTGTTTATCTAATATTTCAACACCTTAACATTACATAAAGTCAATTATTTGGTCTGTGTTGTATTTGTTTCTGGACTGATCTGGACTTCAGCCCACTCTGTTGTTACCCATATGTATGTCTGACATCAATATTTATAGATCTATCAGTGATTCATCAAATGTTCCCTATGTAAATGAAATGGAGATAATTCACAGTGTAAAATAAATAAGGCAATTTCACTTGTGGACTTCTCCATCCAAAACATCACAACTGGAATATCAATATGCCGATCACAAATTAAAATGGATGTTTACAACAGCAATCAATAAAGGAGAAAAACCTATAAAATAAATAGGATAATTAATTGTTAATGTAAATAACCAAATATAATAACTTGTGCCTAGAATACTTGAAAATTTAACTTGTGCACGGTTATGTGGAACAAGTTCAGCACACTCATTAAACATTCTTAGGCACTCATGATTATAATTCAGTCATTCACTCTGTCCAGTTTATCATCGTATTTTTAATAGAACCTGTATTTGACATTTGTTGCACTAAACACAACTGACATAAAATTGTATTGAGTCATCTTTAAGAAAAGAGCCCACATACATACTTTACACAGAATAACTACTTCCATATACATACAATCTGTGTCTTATTGAAACACTCCTAATAAGAAACTGATTGGTTTTTCATCAAGTTTTGACAACATCTTTTTTGAGTAGTGACAAATTTAATACAAGACCTAATTATAACTATTTACTTATTAATTGATTCTCAACATGTTATAACTGTCCCAAACACAGTAAATGTTATAAAGTCAATCACTTTTAGCACCTGATTGGTAATTTTTTTTATAAACATTGCAAAAGTGCTCTTAAGTAATAGATATTTATAGGTTTCTTATTTAGTGAAACTTAGATATCACAAAATTTTAACTCAGTTTATTTAATATCAACATCTAAACCAACGGGTATTGACAAATTTGTCTTGATTTTGTAAATGTAGAAAGTGAGTTGATATTTTGCAGCATTTAGTTTCACAAGTTTTAAAATCTCTTTGTGTTGATCACTTGACATTCAGTTCTGCCATGGCAGAAATTTAGCAATTATGTGTTTACAATGTCACCAGTTGTGACTGGAGAACAATGTTAGAAACATCACAATGTTTCTTTAACAAAGCAATCAGATTTTTTTAAGTCAGTGCATCCCAAACTCGCTGCCACCAATCGTGCATGTTTTCATATCACTAGTTCATATCATCCCATGGTGTCGTATCACAAATATCTAAACCATGAAGTAGATAAAACAGCCATACCATAGAACAGTACAGAATTTCTGCAGTTTTGAAGTTGTGACAAAAAATATGACAATGAGTCTGATGCAGTGTTCTGTTGAGATGTCAAAACTTGCATTATTTTGTTAATTAGCAATGTCATAGTCATTTAGATAAAACATTGTCATTGGAAAAATGCCAATATTTTCTAATGTCATGGCGAACACTTAAGATCAAAATATCAGGCAGTCAGAATAAATGGAAAGTTGTGTTTTAAACATGAAAATAGCAAAAACTTTTAAAACTGTACCCTGAATGAACTGTTTGCCTTCTTCTTAATGCAGTCGTGTTGTTAAGTCCATTAATGCTAGGATAGAATTAAAAAAGAGCAATAATTGAAATCCAGACTATTGCACTCAGCCTGAAAAAAAGCATAAGTTTACTGTGACAGGTTTTAACTTGGCTAATGAAATATAATTTTGAAGCCCAAAAAGGATTTAGCATTTAGAGCCCAAAAAGGATTTAGCATTTAGAGCCCAAAAAGGATTTAGCATTTAGAGCCCAAAAAGGATTTAGCATTCAGAACCCAAAAAGGATTTAGCATTTAGAGCCCAAAAAGGATTTAGCATTTAGAGCCCAAAAAGGATTTAGCATTTAGCCCAAAAAGGATTCAGCATTTAGAGCCCAAAAAGGATTTAGCATTTAGAACCCAAAAAGGATTTAGCATTTAGAGCCCAAACAGGATTTAGCATTCAGAGCCCAAAAAGGATTCACCATTTAGAGCCCAAAAGGATTTAGCATTTAGAACCCAAAAAGGATTCAGCATTTAGAGCCCAAGAAGGATTTAGCATTTAGCATTTGCTTTTGTTCATTTAAGCAACTATAAAAAAAAATACTGTTAGATATTTCTGTTATGTGTTAATGAATAACTGTCACGTTAAAAGCATAAGTGTGTTCATTTTCGTCACAAATATACACAGTAATTACATAAACCACACAGATGTTAGAGCTAAGGTGACTTGACTTACACATTTTGTTATCATTAAATTTTAAGTATTAACTTGTTCTTATGGGGTTAAACTTTGTGAGGCCTGAATTTGCAATAAAGGCCATTACATATTATAAAAGACTGACACTTGAAATCCTGAGATGGATTATTCTGCTACTCATATTCTGTTTTATATTTTCGATAGGTTCAAAGGTCATCACTTTTGACAGAGTTCATCCCACCCAAGCCAGGTCAGGTTCCAATGGATACAGATAGTAACTCCCCTGGAATGTCTAATAGTCCTGTACAGTCACCCCCAGAGGTTAAGAAAAAAGGTACACTAAAAAAGGAATCTGAAGTACAGTTGATTACTAATGTCAGAAGAATTTTTGACTTGCACTGGAGATGTTTACAATAGCAAGGCATTGTCACTAGTTTAGCTGAATTAGGTGAAGTGAGAAATGAAAAATTACAGTGCGTTGACTTGGCTGTCTAAGGGTATTTTCACCAGCTGAATTTAAACATAAAATTTTTGTCAAGTTAATGCACTGTTATTGTCTTAATACCGCCATTAAAAAAAATCAAAGAAAAAATAAACATTTTTTGCCAGAAAAACAGTTTGATTTAAAGATGGTATCATCTTGACATTTTGTGTAAGATTTGTGGCATCTGTAGCATCATTACAGAAAGTTGTTTTCATTCAGCGACAAGTATAGTACTTGTAAAAATATAGTCAGTGCAATGCGACTGCTCATATAGAATAGTGGCATTTAAAAGCACTCCTTACATAATGAGTTTTATAGATAAATAATTTGATAACATCTTTTTGTGGTCTTACATGTACACCACATAATTGTCCAATTATGAGTAGGTTTGAATCCTACTTTTTTCCTCTCAGTTGTAAACAAATTCCAAAATATAATGTACATGTATATCGAAAATAAATGATGCTCTGGAAATTGAGTACAAACCATTGATCAAAATTAGTACACATCAACCCTGTACAGTCAACAATGATAAATGTTGAACAAGATGAAATAAATAACATGAATAATAAAAAGTTAAAAGTATTTTTTTTAACATTTCCTCAGTAGAACAACCAGCAGTGTTTGAGAAGTGTGAGTTTTGTGGTACTGAGGAGCAGATGGCCAAGTTCAGTAAGAGATCCAAACGATTCTGTTCTATGATCTGTGCTAAGAGGTATAACGTGGCCCATAGAATATCACAGATGAAACCAAGAGGTCGAGGATGTGGTAGGCCACGTAAGTAACAATTATAGACCATAATCTTTGTATTTTCTTTCATTTAACTCTTCAATATTGCTTTTTTTCCTTCTTATACCAGTTCAGTGTTGTATACTAGATTACCACTTGAAGGAAGAATATTGCCAGAGACGAAGTTGAGGGTGATAATATTATCAAGTATACCACCCTAAACTGCAGTCAGTATGTATCATACTATACTGATTAGCATTTAGTTTGTGTTTGGGTAAATTCACTAAATGATCTGATGCATTGTTCATTAAAAAGAAACTGGTATAACAAAATCACTCTTCTTTGCACAATTTGTTTTGTCGCCTTTAAGTCCTTATTTGCCAAAAAAATACTGATATTTTCTTCATTTTATTTTCAATTTTTAACAATTTATAATCTGATAACAAAGATAGGAAAATTTTCTGGTTTGAACAGGAAGGGTTTCTTGGTGGTATTCAGGAAGTAAGGGTAGTATTCATAAAGGAAGAATGATATACCACAATGATTATTATATAAAAAATTATGAAAAAATGTAGAATTTAAAATGAAATTTATATAGATAGATGACTTACTTTGTATTGGCTGAACAAGTGTTGCACAAATAGTTTAATTGCCATCTTACTTAGTTATTAGAAAAACAGACATAATATGAAAAAAGGCTTAACAGACATGATAATTTTGCTATATACATTTCAGCTCTTGCTGGTAGATTTATGAGAAAGAGAGGTAAACCTCTGAACATTAGGAAGGGCTGGAGGCCAGGTAGAGGTGGAAGTAGACCTGCTTATAGTCCTAAGGTAAAATCAATTAGATGTTTAATGTTTACTTCTGTTGATATCAGTCAGATAAAAAAAAGCTTCAATTTTTCTGCAAGTTTCTTGTTTTTTAACCATTTATTTCTGAATTGGTATACTGTCTGAATCATTCTGAAATCTGAACTACTGATCCATGTAATATGATAATCTACATACCTTATCTGCAGCTTATTGCTAACATTTTTACATAGTTTAAAATCAATTTGTTTAGAAATGTTAATTACACAGGTCAAATTATACTTGAGTGGGATGTATTTCAATTCATTGTGAAGACATATTTGAATGCAAATTTTTATTTTAAGCTCAAATGTGGTGTAATTTTGAGAAAACTTTGCAAGTATCATTTGCTTCTAATATTTTTTGATAATTTCCAATAGGTGGGTATTAATTCACTAAATATTATGCTTAAACTGCTGAAAATGCCTAAAAAATTGAAACCCATTTATTCTTGAATTGTAACATTGCCTCATTAAATGTTAAATCTGTATTACATGTACTTTTCTAATTAAGTGAAGTACCTAAATTTGATCCCATTATTGATAAAAAATACAGATAAAGTTATGTATATGATATAAATCTTTGCGTTCTTTGGCATGTAGGAACAACTTCATTAGTGTCATAATTTTACCAACAATCTATATTTTTGTAGTCTCCTCTGGATTCTGATATGAAAGATAACCAATATGACTTGGATGATATGTCTAACTCCTCCTTATCAGACAGTAGTGCTACACCTGAATCTCCACCACCCCCTCCTCATCTACACTCGCATAGTGAAACAGATATGGAAATAGATGCTCCCAAGTCACACCCATCTAAATGGAATGTAAGTCAGATACTGAGAATATACTATTTTATGTAGCTAACAACTATTTTTGTGGTGCTTTTAGCTTTTATAACTTGACATTTCATTTGAAATCTTAATTTGTTGTTGTGACAGAACCATAAAAGACCATGAATATTTAAGTCTAGAGGGATGATTTTTTTATGCACATAAAGGATGCATAAGGTTACTTCTTGTATGACCACAATAATTAAATGAGTTGTGTATGTCTCAGTAGAGTTATTGTCGCTTTTTCATTAGATTACACAGGAAAAAATGCTTTAAATGTTTTTCATATGTTTTGAAAACACCTGAAATACACATGTTTATCATGTTTTTTCATATGTTTAGAAACCACCCTGAAAAACATATGAAAATCATATGTTTCTGAATAACTAAGTAATTCATGAAATACAAATAAATAAAAGACACATGATATTCACTTTCACATATAAAAATAGTATGGTTTTCATATTATTTCGAAAATGTAGGATTTCCTGTGTTTTTAAAAGCACATATTTTTATCATACTGGTCCTAAACATGTGTTTCAATTTGTTTTAAAACATGAAAACATATAATGCAATTTTTCCTGTGTAGAATATGATGAACAACATCACTTGACCTTTGACCTTGTTTTAACAAAGAATATTCATCAACATCTACTTTCACTTCTTTTGTTATTAAGACATGGATCAGTTGAATACACAAACAATTTTACTTTCATAGTAATGTATAGATTTGGCCAACTTAATTAAATGGCAAGATTTTCAACCAGGAGTTGACAAAAATGTGAGATGGGTGGGAGGATTTTATTTTTTTTTGTCATGTGACTTGTCTAAATTACGAGATACAGATGGAACTATTAAACACGTAAAACATAGCTAGCGAGATATTCTTCCGTACATATTGATAGTAAGCCGTATGTTTAAAGCTCTAAAACCCACGCCGCACCTAATGGGGACATGTAAACAGTCAGAAATCGTAAATTTGAAAAAATAGAAAAAATCAAGGCAGGAGTATTTTCGAGGGATGAGCAGGGATAAAAACTTATCAATTAATTTTTATTGGCTTTTTAATTAGTTTTGATTGAGTATTTCCTGTTATTTGTAGGTTATTGAAGTATATGAGTTCATCAAATCTCTACCAGGATGTGCCCCCTACGCTGAGGAGTTCAGGTCACAAGAAATAGACGGCCAGGCATTAATGTTACTGAAGGAAGATCATTTAATGACAACAATGAGCATGAAACTTGGGCCTGCCTTAAAAATCTGTGCCAAGATTAACTCATTGAAAGATGGTCATGATTGAAAATTTCTTTCATAATGAAATTTTCAAATTTAAAAACTGTATATTGCACAAAGATCTGACATGACGAATTGATATTGTTTTATCTGGTGCAAGACGAGCTGTAAAATAGGCTCAAAGAATGGAATACATAATCAGTTGTTTACCTGTTTTTATGGTATTTTTGAAGAGAAACTATTAATCTCATGTAATTTGCTATTTCCCTTTTCACTGCAAAAATAGGCACATTATGAACAGAAAGCCTTCTTTATTCTCTGTTATACAGCATATTAAGTACTACTCTTTCTAAGAATCAGGCAAAATGGGTGTAAGGTGTGGTACATGAAGAAAAAAAAAACAAATTTGTTTTTATTATCCTAGTTTTTATGCCTCATAACCTCCTGGAATATCCATCAAATGTTTGTAAAGTTAGCTTTTTTAAGATATTGATTAGTCAGATTCAGTTGAAATACACTATGAAAATTGGCGGGAAAATTTACCCACACTTTCCCTAATATAAGCAGTAAAAAATATCTACGCCATAGATACTTCAGGATAAACTTAAATAGGTTTTCAGTTGTTTTCTAGATGTATCGAATATTTTTGAGGCAAAAAAAAATAAATTAAGAAAAATAACGTGCACCCACATCCTGATTCTTACACAGAATGGTACTTTGGCAGTTGTTTTAATCAATTTATTGTATCATTTGAGGATTTATTGTATAATGCTATAATTATTACCACAGAAAGCATGCAGTGATATTAAAATTGCTCTTGTGCAATCAAATCGTCCAATATATGATGTCATCTGTAAAAAATAGGCAGGCTGTACACAATTAAAAAATTGATGCAAGTTAGAAAAGGTTACTGCATTGAATACTTTTTTTCATATATATATTCAATTGCATGTTCTTGCAGAATTAAAAAAAAACATTTCAGGACAGATTTCCCTTAACTTCATAGAACAACCTTATGTCACATGGGAAATTTCAAAAGAAGTGATGAAAGTGTGACTGTTTTAACTTACACGACTGAGGAAGGAAATATCAAAGTTAACTTGAGCTGTATTGTACTCCTATAAGCTTATTAGGCCAAGTGAAAATGATTGTTACATTTTCATTCCTGTCTGCTACTCAAATATTGGCCAAATTTTCTGTGTAATAGTTTTAGCCTGTTTAACTGAAAATCTAGTTATTAAATATAGTTGGTCTTTCAGATCCAACAAGTAATATACATGGTCCATCTACACATATTTTTTCCATCATGAAATTATAGAGTAAAAATACCAAATTTAATTTTATAAAGCTCTGTACATATTCAATGCAGCCTTATGGATATAAATTTTGAATATTTCTTGGTCAATTTTTAAAGCAAGTGTTGGAATGTGTATTTGCCCACTTGCCTTACAGAAAGAGGCAAGTAAACCATTAGGATATCTTGCCCACATATAGAGTCCTTCCATGTACATTGATCAGTGGCTTTAAATTGATGCAGATTATTCTTTCAATGTTTGTAGATAGCTTTCTTGTGTTTTTTTGTAGTCCCAGTAATCATTTTTGTTATGTTAATTAAAAATGACCTTGACTTCACTGGTTTTGACTTAAATATAAAAGATTGGCTGTTTTTCTAATGACATTTAAATGGGCTGTTAGCAAAACATTATTGTATAAATTTCTGATTTTAAAAGAACATTTTCAACCTGAATTTGATAAATGGTACATGCCCTCTCTTTATATCTCAATCACTGATTTTGGTTGTACTTAAATGTCATCTTTTTTAATTTATTCATGAAGGGAAAAACAAAAACATTGCTACAACTGATTGTCTGAGGTCCAGACTCCTAAGTTTCCTTTAGTTCTTCACTCTATGTAATATCTATTAACATAAGGATTTTTATCCTGTGTTAATTGAGTGTTTGGACTTTTATTTCTACTGATGAGACTTTCATCCCACGTTATGTATTTACAATAGGTATACTGTATGTACCCGTAGATGTCCTGTTTTGTTTTCAATATTTGGTCATTCATAGTATTATTTTCCATTTAAAATTCATTTTTAGTGATTGTATGGGTGAAAATGATTAAATTTATTCACCAAGTCTTGTTAAAATTGTAGTAATGATCTGTTGAATGAATGAAATTTTTACTTTTTGCATGACTTCATTATATATAACTCACATTGTAGAAGTTTGAATGATGACATTTTTTATGGTTGCCAGATGGTGCCATTTGTTGCTTTCTGTAGTTTTTATGCTAACCTTTAAGGCTTAATATTATCATTCTATGTCTGCTACATCCACAATTCATTGAGGTGTGATATGAATGTAAAGTAAACAAGATTAGAGGATAAATGTTGAATAGATTTACTGCAACCTTTTTTTTTAAATTATTTCATGAGAGAGTTACATCATCAAGAGAATTAGGTTGCTTGTACATGAAACAAAACTTTCCAAATTATATTTTTTGATAGTTGTGGGAAGAGCATTATAAAATATGGAGCTTTTGATATATATTTTGTTAGTTAAAGATGTATATATTTTATTCCACCACAAGCATCTAGTAAACATTTTATACCACCACAAGCATATGTTAAACATTTTATAATAATTCTACATTTCTCTAACTTAGTATTAGAAATATTCTTCAGCAATTTAATTAAATTTTCTTCAGCAAGTTTATTATATATTATCTTCAGCAAGTTAATTAAATATTATCTTGTCTTAAAGAGGGTACTTTTCCACAACTTGTTTTGTTGTAACTGATGATGTTTACAGTTTTGCTGGGTAAATTTATAAACATCTGTATAAAATGTTGTTGCATGTTTACTTGTTCAATTCTTAAACAGAAATTACTCTTAATTGGGTGATTTGATTTTTAAAAAATGGCCTTAGATCATTTCACTATAACAAGTATATAAACAGTCAATTTGAAGTGTCTCTGTAAGAATCAGGCTGTCTGTGAAACATGGTATGAAAAAAACCATCATTTGAATAGTGTAATTTGACTATTGCACAATCAGAATCAGAAAAAACAGACAAGATTTTCCATATCACATTGGTGTATTCAGTTATAAATTCATTGAAGTGCATTGAAAATGGCCATTTCAGTGGCAAATTAATCTGTCAAAAACCTCATTTTTCTATCATTCAGTGCAAAATTTATGAGCAAATCCAGTGATGTAGAGATCAAATAATGGTCTTTGGAATTAGAGAAAGAATCCTTGAGTGATATTACATTGTCGGATCGGTGGGTTTTTGATATGCATGTTTCTGATTTTTCCAATTTTGCCTGATTCTTACTAACACTTACACTTAAAATAGTCATGTATACTTGTTTATCTATTTTATTAATGTTAACCTTCAATGCTAATACTTCAATATCAGGGTATGTTGAAATGTACGTTTGATATTAAATAACACATATGGAATAATCATTACTTTCAATTTTGATACTGATCTTATCATAGTCAAGTAACGATTATTCTGTTGGTCAGTAATCTAATTATTGCGTTTTTTTTTGGTCATTTTAATGTACTCTTAGCAGAAAAATTGAGTAATGCAACTTCAAACTGATGATGATACAATCACTCCAGTGTTTTGACAGATATTTTTGAATACCTTATCATAAATGAGAGATAGAAAAATATATGTCAACAAGATCAAAGGAAAAAGGTACAGATTACAGATAATTATAGGATGATTAATTGGAAAGAGTGAATAACTAAAATATTATCATGAGTGATGAAGAACACCTAGATTTAACGAGTGTGCAGAACTTGTTTTCCGTGCATGAGTTAAATCCTGAAGCGTTCTTTGCACAAGTAATCATATTTTGGTTATTCATGATAACAATTGATTATCCTATTTATTATATGGATTTTCTTTATAATTTATCAATATTTTCAACATGAAATTTAAATTCTGTGATTGGCAGATTGGTATCAAAGTTTTGACATTTTGGCAGGAAAAAGTGGGAGAATGAAATTACCGAATTTATTTCAAAGTGTGAATTATCAATATTTATTACACTGGGAACATTTGATAAAACGCTGTTATCTATATAATAAATACTGTTAATTCAGAAATTATTCTGTGCTTTTATTGTTGGAATATTGTTTTAGACCAAAATGTCATTTTGATATTTTCCTATACAAAGTTTGAAATGTTTCTTAACTTCCAGTTTGTTGTATAATAATAAATTATCACATTTTCACAACAAAAAAGGATCATAATTTCTAAATCTACAGTGATACCAAATGACTATTTCTTAATTTTAAGCTTATCTTCAGTTAGTTAACTGCTTCTGTCTAAGAATCAGGCAAAATGTGTATGAAGAAATAAAGTGATTTTATTGTACTGTCCATGTATTTATACCTCATAATCTCCAGAAATATCAAATAAAGTATATGTAAAGTTTGCCTTTTTAAGATATTGATAGGTCAAATTTTGTTGAAATACATTATGGAAAATTTGCAGGAAAATTTTCTTGCACTTTTTTCCTATATAAGCAGTCAAAATATATCTACATCACAGGTGCTTTAGCATAAATTTGAATAATTTTCAGTTGTTTTCTAGATGCATTGAATATATTTGAGGCATAAAAGACCAAATTGAAAAAAATAATGTGCCACCCATTGCCTGATTCTTACACAGAATGGTACTTAAAACTTTATACATCATCATTGTATTTATAATCATTGATATATACATGTATAATCAGCATATTAAAACATATACCATGTTAAAAGGTTTATATCTTACACAACTTTCAGTTGTCCTGACTTTTATGTCCTTTTGGAAATTGACTTGATATTTATTATAAAGCTGTATCAAGATGATTTACAATTGTGGTTTGAATATTGTTTGGGTTAAATGAATTTATGTCTAGTTATGGCTATTAAACTTGACTTTTTTTTACTTGTATTGCTCTTTGCAATACTCTAAGATGGGTTAAACTTTCAAGTGAAAACTTATATCTATGATTAAATAATTTAAGTGACTTGAGATGAAAGTAGTATGTTAAGTCTGTGACAGCAGATAGTGTAACATTGATTTTAGAGATTTACCTTTGAGATCGAAAAATTTATACATTATCATATGGGTATTAAAATCCTGCCTGAACACCTCAATTTGCTATAGATCTTGCTAGAGAGTTAATATAGAAAAAAAAGAGGGTGCAAAAGGATGTAAAATAGACACATCCACACCATAATCTTTTATATCCACCCATATATAAATATTAATCTTGTATCATCGTCCATTTTTTAGATATGTTATGGATATCTTCTAACCAGGCTGATATGGATGCCTGGCGCTCAGCCCGTTACACATAGTCAACAACTCATATTGGTAAACATAGGGTTGAAGCAAGTAAGCTTTTGATCACTGTTTACCACTTTTCAATATATGTAACAAGTATTTGGTAACATAACGTTTTGGGTTAACTAACTTACTCTTCTTGTAGAAAAAAAAACAGACTTGATAAAATCGATTATCTGCATAAATTTACTTTTGACCTTGACTGAAGTGAAACTGACAGCTAATTAATTTTCGACAATGTCGCTCTGGTGACTGAATCCTGTCTCTCCTATGGGACTATAACACATTCACCCAACGATACAAAGTCAAATAGACAAGCAACTAAATTCGATGTGTAAGGTTATATGACAGTTGGTCTAAAATATTATTTTATAATCACTACTAGTAATTATAATCACACTCAGTCGTATCAAATTTTGCTGATACGTATGATGGTACGGCTGTTACGTGACATGTCCCACCAGGAAGCATATGTTGTGATGAGCAAGGTGCGCTATCTGTATGTGTACGAATCAAATGGTTTGAGATGCTAGATTTGAGGAAATTTTGTGGATTTTAAGAAAATAAATCAAAGACTGAAGTTTTCATAGTCGATAATCGTCAAGCATTTCATAGCTTTTGTCGGTTTAAAAACTCATAAGAGCTTGTGTCGTTATGTTTTATATGTACCGACTTTTCTTTTGAACTTTGAACTTAGTTGTGCAACGCAACAGTTCGTCAATCAGCTAATTAAGATCGGCAAACTTCAAGCACAGCGAATATGCTCTATTTAAAACCGGGTGACTTCGAAACTGTGATGACCCGAATGTTTCTCAATTAAAACAACTCGGAGACTAGTCGTTTCTCAGCTATATTACAGAAAATTCAATGCTAATTGACCATTTCATCTTTTTAATGTACACTTCCGGCTCTCATATATGTAATAAAAAAAAACACGTAGAACACTTGTACTCGTATGGTATTTAAGAGGTACATTTTGATCTCGTATGAAGTTAGAAATGACGATTCTACGGCACCGATCAGAAGGTAAGGTTGTGTAGTAATATATGATTATGCAAATCATATACTAATGTACAGTACTGAAATTACGCGTGCAAGAAGTCGCTAACAATATTAGCGACTTACAAAGGGGGTAAAGGTAAGAAACTAAGGAACAAACATCGTGTTTGTTAAATAAATGACTTACATCGTACATTTTATTACGTTGTCGACTGTCTCGGTTTCATGTAAAATCAACAATGTGTCATTGTTGAGCGAGCTGAATTGCTTTTCTTGTTTGTTCACTAATTCAAAACTAAAACAAAAACAGTAAATAGCGCATCTCTGTATGTATTTAATATATAATATAATTATGGTTACCATTAGTTACAATATTAGCGGAACGAAGAAACAACATCTTTGTTCAATTATAAATTTATTTGAGGAAGACTCACAGGAATTGTGTTATCTCCTATGTCACCACAGCTGGATCAGCTGGGGTTTCTTCATTCTCGAGATAGCTATGATTCAGGTTTCCCTTATCACTGCCATTGTATTTCCCATGTTCTTGGTGTCCGTATGCCATATCTAGGCTTCCGGCGTAATTGGAATGATCCATGTTCCCAATGTCCATATCATGGTAGTGGGCGTCGTGTGGCATATGTGTTATCTCATAAACCTTGTGATCAAACATATTGTAGTCTTGCGGGGTTTTATGAAACGACAAATAATTCGAAACATACTGATCAACGAGTGTGTCAAGATCATCATCTGACATGTTACCAATAGAGAAACCTGAGTCGGAGAGATTACCAACGTGATATTCGTGATCCTTATAATGACTATCTGACATGATACTTTCAACATAGTGATCTACAATGGATTCAAGATGGCTTCCGGCTTTATAGTCATCGTGATGCTCATCGAACCCATCGTGTGCCGTCTCGCCAGAATAATTCCCGTGCGTCATATTCACCCAGTATTCACCAAAGTCACCATAAGTGTCGTTCCCTTCGTGCTCGCCGTGGTGAGGTATGTACTCATGGGCGTATCCTGGATCATACTCTTCACCGGGTATTTCAGTATGGTTAGTATCTACCATATGGTTTGAATAGTGATGATTGGACGGGTACTGCCCATGTACTGGTTCGTGACCAAGAACGTGATGAAGGTGTGGAAACATACATTTCAATGGTTCACCAAGTCCTATAAAACGAAGTATCCAATCTACTAATCGTACAAAGTATTCTTAGTTGAATGAAGCACACTATCAGTATTTGTGCAAATATTCATATCTTAGCCCATAAGAAACTTTTTATTGGCAATGGTTTTATTTTAATAAGGATATCTACAAGACTGGACATTTATTCGAAAATCATAAGGTAACCATAAATAGTTTTTTGTTAAGTATTTCTAGAGAAGCAGAAATATTGTGTTCAATACAGATGATCATTATCTCATTTATCAATACTCAGTTGTTGTAAATGTATTCGCGATTGCTTAAATATTATAAAATATACACACTTGAGGTATTTTCCACGTGGCTTTCGAAATATCATTTTACAAATATGTGTATTTTTTTCACGAACATTTGTGAACCGCGGAAATAGCGAAATTTTGCACACCGTAAACAGGCAACCTTAAATAAATTCGCTATTGTTCTTAAGTATATTTCATTGTCATTATTAAGATCGTTACTAACAATCTCATTGAAAAAAAAAAAGTTCAATTGTACAATCCATTCAAGGTCTCATACTTATTACAAAATCGACCAGTTCCAGGATGCAGCATAGTCAATGATCTTATTCTGACTATATTGTAACCGTGTAACTTGTTATCACTTACCCATTAGTTCGTCATCTGCAAAGAAATTTATATCACAATATTAAAATTGTAACTGTTGCACTTATAAGAACATCGCGGTCGTATAATGTTAGGGCATAGTCGTCGTGGTATGGGGACACTTTGTTTCCGCTTGATGACTTAAGTTGTGGTCGACCAATTGTTCTAAAATGTTTATATGATTTTTCTTACCACTGGAGGAAGGGTCCTATTTTATTTGGACTTTGTGGCTCCTTCTGTTTTATAAAAAGGGCCAAAAAGGGTAAAAAATATGTGTTTTATTAAAACACATGTAGAAGTCTTTTTCTCGATTTTAACTATCTTTTTAATATTGTGTATCATTTAATTTTGGTAAACAAAGAAGTTGGTTCGGTAAGTACAAAATTTGACCTAAAAACAAAGTCTACATGGAGAAAATTTGATGCTGTTTCCCCGGCTCTTTAAATGTGTTTTATAGTTGATTTGTTTGGTTTGCGATAATAATTTAACATATACGGTCATGCATGCCCTTCAAACTTGGCTGAGAGTGGGAAAATCTGTTAAAAAGACTGTAAAACACCAAATTTTGTGCAGTTTTCCGCTTTTTTAACACTTATTTTCAGTGTTTGCTACCATTTTACTATACTACAACGGCTTCAAATTTTCAATAATGTCCAAATTATGAGGCCTAAAGGGGTCCTTAACTAACTTTCTTCTTCATCAGCAGATTTTATGTATTTTTGACCGTTTTCAAGTTATAATAGGCAAACAAAAAATAAACTTTTTTAGTTTTGGTCCGATTTCATTTTTTTATTGGATTCCCCATAAAATTCCTGCCTGCCTTTTTCAATCAGATTTCAGATATCTCTTACGGTTTTGGAGTCAAGGGGTCAAAGAGACCACACTCGAAAAAATCGACCTGATTGTTGTTGGTCTGATTTTTACTTGAATTTAAAATTTTGTGTAATATAGTGTCCAAACCATTTCTTGTGTCCATAAAAATTTCTTATGCTTAAGTGTATCAAAAACTAATATTATGTGTGTCAAAAACTAAAATTGTGTGTGTTAAAAACTAATATTGTGTCCACACTTGCCCAATCTGCTCAAGATTTGACCACTGCGGTCGTATCATGCTGCGCTGGGTGACGCTTTTTATTAAAACAATTATTCTAGTACTCTTTTCCTGTAGTTTTAACTTCTATGCAAATAGCGTAGATTGACGAGTTATGACCGAAAGCATTATTGCACAAATTTTTCTTTTAGTATAATTGACCATTTAGGTAAAATCAGGTCACCTGGATATAATGTCAGGTAACCAAATGCTTCATCAGAACACTGACACACTTTACACATAGGAGGATTCAGTTCGTCTCTCTTGTGATGGACTGAAAACAATAATAAATATATAAATCACTTCAATATAGTTGTACCGAATAAACCGAATGACATTGTTAATACTGTTAGTCTTCAGTTCATAAACATGTCTTTCTTTCTCATCTTCTAAGATAAACTGGAACACCAACACCTATATTTGAAAACTTATTTACTTTAGGAGACACTTTTCGACCAATGGTGAAGTAGTTACTGAAAACTTTGATTATACAATATAACCAAGTTAAACGTAAACCGCCAAATTTGAAAATAATCTTTATGATATAATTACTAATATACTACCGTTAACATTATGACTAGTTTCTTAATCAAATCGTTATTTTGACGAGCGGTCTGCAGACCAATCGAAATTAAAAATCATTGTACAACACAAGTTTATACAAAATTACCACAAGGCATATTGCAAATCATATGAATTTATTCTCAATTAACTACATATTACATCTATTGGTCACCATTTTTTGTAAGACTACATTTTGATGTAATTTATTGTAGAGTTTAGTTTGTCTAATTATTGTGAATGATTTTTATCATCGAATTAGATCTTGACAATTGTTTTGTCAATCTGTAACGTTTTATTTGGTAATTACAGTACGTACATAACATAAGAATGAGTGTTGTCTTGGTCTTTGATTAATCAAATAATGTCATTGTTTACATTTTACCTACATTGTTGTTTTTTTCTAAACTGAGTTCATTTTAAGGTTATGTAATAAGACATATCAATGAACTACAGATTTCAGTCAGTTTTCATCAAATATAATTTACAATAGTTATTTCCTTACACTTGACTCGAATCACCGTCACTTCGAAGCTGACTTGTTGTTCTTTCAAGCACCAATATCCACCTTTCGTTCTGAAATTAAAATGATAAAACAAATATATACTTGTCCCTACAGAAAAAAAGTGATGCCACAAAGATAATACATTGTTCCGGGGTTTCTGAATGTAAAGGAAACAAAATATACTTGTAGATAAAACAACATCAACAATGTACAAAATGTTTCAAAAGTATTTTAGTACTTCTCTGTCTAAGAATCAGGCAAATTGTATATAAGGTGTGGTACATGAAAAAAAAAGATTTTATTGCATTATCCAAGTATTCATACATCATAACCTCCAGAATAAACCATCAAAGTGTTTGTAAAGTTTGCCTTTTTAAGATATTGATAGGTCAAATTTAGTTGAAATGCACAATGAAAAATGGCTGGAAAATTTTCCCGCACTTTTTTTCCAATATAACCAGTAAAAATATCTTTGTCACTGATGCTTCAGTACTGATTTAAATAGCTTTTCAGTTGTTAAATAGATGAACTGAATATATTTGATGGAGGAAAATGATGTGCCACCCATTGTCTGATTCTTATTCAGAATCGTACTTAAAACAAATATAGTTGAATTTCATAATTGTAGTTGAAAACGATACGAACCTACAATATTAATGAAAAGGGTTGAGAGTATAAGATGCATATAGCTGGGTATAAAAGATACTAGGTATAAATGATAAAAATGGGTAAAAGTACCTGGCATAGAGGGTAGTACTACCGGGATGTAAAAGTTACCAGTGTAAAAAAGTAAAGGATTATATAAGGTATACTTCAGGGTGAAAAATGTTTCGTGGTAAGAAAGGGAAACAAATTTCTGAATGATGGAAAGAGTAATCAATGGAACCAATATTCTAGCGGAAATCAAAAGAATGTAATCCAGGGACAAAGACCAGACATGGAAAACAGACATACACGACAAAGGACATAAAGTAACTAAAATCATACATATGAAGTAACAAAAGCAAATGAGTAACTCGGACTCCACTAAAAACTGGGAGCATAGACCAGGTGTACCAGAAGGGTAAGCGTCCTCTACTTTTTTAGAAAACAAAACCGCCGAGGTGCTCATAAAAGGTCATGTCCGGGGTAGACGTTAGAGGAAAAGAAAACTATGACACGATGAACAAATCAGTTTTCATGGTGCAGATGGATACACCATAACGATCCACGAGTTCATTATGGCGACCATAAAACTTCTGAAGTGAGGACTTCAATCTTGTAGCAACATAACCATGTTCCAGGAGCCTAACTGTTAGAGTCCTAGTGCGATACAAAAAGTCTTCGTAGTTACGGCAAGCTCTGGCATAACGTATGAGTTGTGATATGAAAACTCCATACGCAGGTGCAGAAGGGATGTTGCCACAGATGAAAGGAAAGTTGACATTTCTGAATATAATTGTAAACCAAATGTATAAAATGATTTAGAAGTAAAAATATCATTTTTGTTTTGTTTTTTAGGATATACATTGTACATATAAATGTGTTTCAGAATCAGCTAATTTTGTTCTTTCATTCATGGAAAAGAAATGCATGCTGTAACCAACTTGATCCTTACATGTACATATGGTAATTACATTCTCATTAAGAATCGCATTGACTCTGAAATGATCTATTTTAATGACTTCAAATGTTGTACAAATTATTCAGTAAATACTTACACCTCATGAAGAAGATAGAACGGGCCATATTGTTGTAGACACTGGACAGTAGTGATTAGATTGTGGGAATGAAATACAGAACTTGATGGATTATCATCATGAAAGCTCCAGAGAAATGTCTGGAAATGATTCGAAAGATGTCCGTACAACTTCTTACCCCACCATCGGCTAGGGAAACTGCACTGACTGTTCGCTAAAAAAATTAAAATCATGAATGTCACATAGAATAAATAGTTGGCAATACTTTTACTTCAAAGCGTCTGTCTTTTTTTTTTTTTGACAAGTAGTTGAGTTTTGTGAAAAGTTAGTTTTTATAATTTAATTTTTATGAAGTGGTAGTGTTCGAAATTTTAGGTAACAAAACGGGAAGAAGCCTAATGTGTTGTTATAATTCATAAAGGGATAATATTTACACGAGCAACGTTTATTACCTTTTAATATTTTACCCTTATATTGGATAAATGTAAATTGAAACTATTGTTTACCGGAAAAAGTATAATTGAGAAATTTTTTCCAGACAAAATAGTGTCCAAAATACCTGAAAGGGTTATAATTACAAACCGTAATTAATAATGGAAAATCAAAGACCTATTAAGGGGGAATCAAATGACACATGGATATTATGCCAACAACTTCCTTTGAAAATTTCCCATAGACCGGCTATAAACGATGTATCTAAATGGAGTCAGTTATCAATCTATTCATGGTTTTATTGGTGACGCCATTGCAAATACAAGTCAGAGACCTAAGGTTTTCTGACGGATCAAACACCTTGGATCGATTTTGATCCGAATTTAAAGATATTCATTGCTTTATCTCGAATAGTTGCCTATAAAAATCTTTTCAAGCATTTACAGCAAGTCAATACATTATTCGATGTTTCTTTTCTTTCGAAATGGCATACTTACTGGACGATAAAATCTGGAACACTATCGATATTCCTTTTATGATAAATCAATGTAAACATAACTTGGCCCTGATTTGATCCATTCCTATTTTATATGTCTTTATTTGACATATTGTCTTTGATTAAAACGTAAATGTTTAATCAACAGTAAACACAACCAAATGTTTAAACAAACCGTTTCTTAAGCTTTACTATTGATATCGAGAAGTAAGAAAAATAATATAGAATACAGTAAACCAATTAGTTTCGCGTTTCATGGTTACATTGTGCTGCGTAAATTTGGATATGCTACTATATATTTTTGTATTTCACAATTTATTCGCTACGCTATAGCAAGTACTAACTACTCTGATTTCCTTGAACGCCATAAATATCTGCGGAACAGACTCCTGAATCAGGGGTATGAGGAAATAAAAGGTCTCTTACCAAATTCTGTTTTAGATATCAGTCCTTGGTTGAAAAATACTCAGTTTCTTCTAAAACAATGAGTCATAGTTGTTTTTTTTTTTGTAAATTTTTGTTCTTTGTGCTGATGTGACCGCTGATTTATCTACATGTATTATGACAAATGCCAATGCAAATGCTTTTTAACCACCACTGGTATATCCACGCCGTAATGAGAGATTTAGCGCGCTGTCAAACCTAGATTTAATCCGCCATTTCGTTTGAAATGCCTGTACCAAGTCAGGATCATTATGGTACAAGCTGCTACGGTGGTGTAATATCTATTTTGCCATATTTACATTGGACTTCATTTGAAGTAATTTTGTAGTAACCCATAATTGTCACTCATAACATGTTCATGTATTCCACACTAAACGACTTATTCGCAATATTTTTTTTTCGCAATTTTTTTTTGCACGCAAAATTAAAAAAAAAGAAATCGCTCGCGAAAAAAAAATGTTTACAGTAAGACAGGGATAGCATACAGACTTTGTTTACAGTAAGACAGGGATAGCATACAAACTTTGTTACAGTAAGATAGGGATAGCATAGACTTTGTTTTCAGTAAGACAAGGATAGCATACAAACTTTGTTTACACTAAGACAGGAATAACATCGACTTTGTTTACAGTAAGACAGGGATAGCATACATAATTGTTTACAGTAAGACAGGAATACCATAGACTTTGTTTACAGTAAGACAGGAATAGCGTACAAAGTGAGACAGGGATAGCATACAATAAGACAGGGATACAGTAAGACAAGGATAGCATAGACTTTGTTTACAGTTAGACAGGGATAGAATACAGACTGTGTTTACAGTAAGACAGGAATACCATAGACTTTGTTTACAGTAAGACAGGGATAGCGTACAAAGTGAGACAGGGATAGCATACAATAAGACAGGGATACAGTAAGACAGGGATAGCATACAGACTTTGTTTACATTTAGACAGGGATAGAATACAAACTTTGTTTACAGTAAGACAGGGATAGCATACAAAGTGAGACAGGGATAGCATACAGTAAGACAAGGATGGCATACAAACTTTGACTTTGTTTACAGTAAGACAGAGATAGCATACAGACTTTGTTTACAGTAAGACAGGGGTAATATAGACTTTGTTTACAGTAAGACAGGGATAGCATACAAACTTTGTTTACAGTAAGACAAGGATAGCATACAAACTTTGTTTACAGTAAGACAGGGATAGCATACAAACATCAAGTTTTTTACAGACTTTAAGTTTTTTAATTAAAAGTTTTTGTTTTTTATTTGGCACCAGAATCTAAACGGTTAATGTAAGAGGAAGATCGTTTGAAACTAATATGTTTGGAAAAAAATATTAGCTTTTAACATCAAATTCATGCAATAAAGTTACACAAAAGGAACCACATTCGTAAAACAACGAAATTCCAAGAGGGTTAACTCTAACTTAGTATCATTACTGTTTGCTCTCTGAAATTCTGGTTTAAATTAACCATCTAGAGAGAAGAAGCACATTCACGTAAAAAAAAACATTATGTGTAAAGAACTGACGTACTATTTTTACACCAGTAACACATTCACAGAATATTCTAAATGCAACCGACTGGAAACGTAATCACCGTAATTAAAGTTACTATGGTAACGAATTCTAAAAGGCTACTATATCTTTTGACGATTCATACAACTTGAGATATCCTAATATTGAAGTTTTATTGGTTTTGCATTCAAAATGGTATTGACACTTTATAACGTTTATTTAAAAAAAGTCTAACAATGAATTTACGTCAATAATCTGAGCATTTGCTAACATTGAAATACGGATAATGCTAGGATTTGTGTGTTTATAAAAAAGAATAACACTGTTTCAATGGCTCTCATAATTTTATATAACACACCGTGAAAATGGTTTTCAGGTCTATGATTAAAGAGTAATAAAGGGAACCAAAGTTATAGCGGTAATCAAAAGAATGTATTCCAGGGACAAAGATAAGACATGGAAAACAGACATACACAACAAAGAACATAAAGTAACTAAAATCATACATACAAAGTCACAAAAGTAAATGAGCAACCCGGACTCCACTAAAAACTGGGAGCATGGACCAGGTGCACCGGTAGGGTAAGCGTCTAGTTTTTTTTCGTATCCTGACTGTAAACTTATTCTACCTTTGTTTACTAATCCTTTTCATTTATAATAACTTTGAGAAAAAATCAATACCAATACCAATTTTAAGGCAGCAATGTTCATTACAATACTTTTCAATTGCGACCTGTGTGTTTTCAGGAACCATTAATAAAAACGAAAATAGTAATTCGCAGCACCAAAAATATGGCAACGATACGCAAGTTTTTTTAAAAGCCGAAAAATTTATTTGTGATACATTCCAACAAAACCTACAAATATGTTGCTATATTTCAGATATCGTTCAATTATTATTACTTAATTTTGTCGTATATTGCACACAGCTATATCAATAGTTCAACATGTGACAAAAAGTTTTTGACAAATTGCTGGGTCTTCCCAAGTGCAATCTTTATCTAACTTTTATTTTGATTTTTGTAAATTAGTATCTGGAGTGAAGAAAGATTTCTTCGTTAAGAAAATTATCCAAGTGAATTTTGCCTATCCTAGCAGCATTTCCGAATGTACAAACAAGAACTAAAACATAACCATACCTATAGCAGTGCAATTTTTAAAAAAATTACATGTGTGAGACTATAATCTAATTAGTCATATACAATAAACAAATACAAAACAAACACAAAAGTCATAGTCTAACATTGAAAACCATACAAGAAAACTTGCCTTGCACCAAAAGACAACTCTTATCGGATAAAATGGGTAACAAAGGATACAAAAAAAGTAAGGCTACATGACATTAATGAAAACATCAAATGTCAAAAAGGTACAAGACCAACACGGACCAAGTTCATTTCTTGGGATATGGGTGAAAATACAGAATATATCCTCACCTGCAGCCAAAAAAGCAGCTAAAAATCCTATATATGAAAAAAGCATCTTAAAGCCCATATCTCTTAGAATCTACTTATCATTTCAAGCATTAGTGAGACAATGAAACGATATAATTTATCAGATGAAATGACATATGTTGCTACATTTGTCATCATGACTGCGAGATCCACATGTATTAATATAATTTATGCAAATTAAAAATTGCTTACGAAGACGCTATATACACGCTAAATGTGGCGGGTATCCTGGTTTTGGACCAGTCTGATTACGGTCAGTAATTTAATGAATTGTTGCAAATATTACTGTTAAAAATGCAAGAGTAAGAACCGAAATTATTGATAGTACACAAGGTTTGAATATTAACCCGAAAACTATCTATTACAAAAACAGCGCTAATGATAAATTGATGTAGCAAAAGCAAATGTTACTATTCTGTTCACATAATCATGACTTTTCCCAAGCATTCTTATTATACATTTTCAAATACCATTACAGTCCTGCCAAATACCATTACAGTCCTCTCAAATACCATTACAGCCCTCTCAAATACCATTACAATCCTGCCAAATATCATTACAGTCCTGTCAAATACCATTACAGTCTTCTCAAATATCATTACAGTCCTCTCAAATACCATTACAGTCCTGTCAAAAATCATTATAGTTCTGTCAAATACCATTACATTTTATTTTTCTTGTTTGCGATTAAATCATAACACAATAATATCTTTATTTATCGTTTAAATCGTTTTTTTATGTTGTAACTTTATATTGCGTAGTGGATACCTGAAGTTAAAGTTATTAAGAACTCAAATTAGTTTTTTGTAATTTTCAACAATTACATTTATTCATTCTAATCTCAAACTATACATTTTGAAACTGATTATTCTTTGACAGGATTATTTTCATGTGATTTTGTTCCACTGGAATCAAATGCATTTAAAAAGCAGTCTTTGTAAGAATCATGTGAATTGTTAGATATGTAGTACATCTAAAAGAGGCTACATATTTTTACTTTGGATGTTAAGTTGTTTTATAGGTTTATAAATGAAACCCGTCATCTCATGGGAAATAATTCATATTGAAAATCCAACAGTTTCTATTGTACTTCAGTGTCATTTACAGAGTTATCTCCTTTAATTTTGAATTCTACAGTGCATTCTATATAAGAACAAGTGTTATATGAAAAGTCACATGTTTCTGTTTACTATAACGTTTTATACAAAATATCAAAAAATAAAAATATGTAGGCTTTTCAACCATGAATCACATATTGCATGATTCTTATCTGGAGTGCTACTTAATTGTACGCAAAACGAATCTTTTGTCTAAAAATCTGATTTTGACTTAATGAGTATCTCGTGTACACATTAACTTGTATTTGGTTTTCAAGTTGATAATCATTAATTTTATTCATTGTCATTGTATAAATACTGCAATGAATCAAATTTTTGTAGTCATATTTTACTGTAATTTGTAGAAATCATATTGGAAAAAATATTTGAATGGACAAATTTTACTAATTAATAACCAAAAATGGAATTCACAAATAATACATATTAATTAATGGAATTATTGGCATATTTGTATGAAAATGAGTGTTTGAAATGCTTCTAGTCATTTAGTTGAAACAGACAATATGACACATGTACTATTTTATATCCACATCTTTCATCTACTCTGTAATGTCCTCCGTGCTTCGTCTACAATTACAAGTATTTTCATGAGAAGAAATGAACAATATGTAAATGTTTACAGCTATCTAGAAAACATTGGGGACTATAACGGTCATTCCTTATTACGATGTACTAGTAAGTGTTTATTAAACAGAGACTGTTCATTTTTGTTTCACCATTCCGGAATTAACAATTGCACACTGCATCTGTCTGGTATAAAAGATTTGAGTCAGGCGGACAACAACAGTCTGATCTCTTCACCCGGATGGACGTATTATGAAAAATATCAAGGTAAGACATGCAGTATAATCATTATATGTTATCTCAATCGATATTGCATATGCATCAGTAATGTCACGGGTGCCACGGATGAAGCAGGAAATCCATACCCCTCCGGAGTATCTGATGTCAATTCCGTTTTTATGTAAGAATTCATATTAAGTATTGTGTAGGCGATTATGTGTTATGTAATTGCGTTTCCTACAGTTTTGTAGATTTTCAAAAACATGAAACTATATAAGCGTCCTCTGCTTTTCTAGAAACACTCGCCAAGCTGTTAATAAAATGTCACATCCGAAGTAGACGAGGAAAGGAAAAATATGACACGGTGAACAAATCGGTTCTCAGGGTCAGTTGGATACACTATAATGGTCCACGAGTTCTTGAAGATTAGCGTACAACTTCGGTAGTGATGGTTTTTATGTTGTAGTAACATATCCCCTTTTCAGGAAGACTTATTGTAAGGAGCCTATCACTGTACAAAAAGTCCGAGTAGTTTCGGCAAGATCTGGCATCTCGTAAGAATCATAATATGAAAACACTGGTCAGTTGATTTTGGTATGACTAGTGTAACTGTAGTGTGTCTTGGCTATGATTCGGTTCCTTCCGATGCATCCGATCCATGTCAATTAACTTTTAAATACATTTTGTTTTGTTTTTCGCCAATCATGATTCATTGTTTCTCGTTTCCGTTTTTTTTGGTCTTATAAATAAAAGTTGTAGGGGATCTCCTTGACGTTCACATTATCTTTTTTTAATTGGATGTATAATGTATTGAAACCTAAAAGCCAGAATTACTATAACAGGTGTATTCGTTTATGTGATATATATTTTTCATGTCATGTATAACTTACAAATAAATACTTCCTTTGGGAAATTGTCAGTAGATTTTTTTATGTCTGACCAATGTAATACACAAACAAAACAAAACAAAACAAAAACAAGCAAAGAAACAAAACAAACAAAGAAACCAAAAAAAAAAACAAAAACAAAAAACAAAAACAAAAACAAAAACAAAAACAAAACAAAAACAAAAATACAAAAAATAAAACACGTAATTGTTTTTGATAAATTGAACAACCAACACGTACGAAATAAAATCTCCAATACGTGATTATTATGAAGATGATACCATTTTTCTTATTTCTTTTTCATATAAGCCTGTGGAGCTTATCCCGCTTAATATGGTGAAATGTGAAAATACTGCAAATTTTGGCACATTTGACCTCATCAGCAGCACTAAAACAAAATTCAAAACAAAAAACCAAAACAAAAACAAACAAAAACAAAAACAAACAAAAAACAAAAAACAAAAACAAAAAACAAAAAAAAAAAACAAAAAGCACAAAAAACAAAAAACAAACAAACATACAAAAAAAGAAAAGAAAACAACAAAAAAACTTAGTAACGAAAAAAATTTATTTGAATAATACAAGGAATGAAGCCCTGTGTCGTGGGTGTTTCAATTTTGTGATACAGTCTAAACACAGTATGTCTATTTGACCGGTGAATGTACTAGTACTTGGTCAATCGGCATCGGGAGCGACTTAGTGCTTTCTTGATACAAAAATACTAAACATATAAATGTTACTAACTAAAGTTTGCTAGTCACGTGTTTACAGAGGATTTAGCATCCCATCGTTTGGGAGAAGTTTTCTAACACAAATTGATGGAGGAATGACAAGGTTATTATTGCATAGTTACATTTCAGATTAGTATCGCCATATATTGATGAAATATCAGTACAAATAACCGTCACCTCGTTTACTTATTGTTGTTTTAAAACGGCTATTTGTAGGTTATTTTCAATTTGATCATGAACACTTACAAAAAGTTAAACAAAAAGTAATTATTGTTAAAATCCGTATTCAATACAACGGTTTGATTGAAGGGCAGCTAAGTTATGGTAGTAGACCATGATCCCGTACAACTCTCCTTCTACCATACATTTTTGTAGACCTAAAAAGGAGGAATTTATTATTTAAGACATAAATCACGGATATTCGCTCGAGGTATGCAACATAAATGACAAGCCCATAGCAAAACAATTATGAAATGGAGTTCCCGTGATTTATTTCGATTTTAATAGGGTATGTAAGTCTCGTCACGTGACTCAGTGATTTCATGAGAATGGGTCCTCATCTCCCACTCAAGTGCATAGAGATTCGTCATTAGCATAGCATTGAGTTCAATGTTAAAAGCAAACTATCCTTTTGTGAAAAAATACTGATAAAAATGACAAATATCTAATGTTCCTGGAAAAATGTTTTTGCATAGTGATACAGCGTTTTAATTTCCCGGAAGTGAACAATAACATGCAGACCGGTCTCCGGATTTCAATACGTTCTACATTTGAAATTCCGGAATGAAAACTGAAACTAGAACGAGACTTACAAACCCTATAGGACCAGTTTCTAATTTGTTTAAAAAGACACAGTCTATGTGTTGCACGAAATATTTGTCATTTGTTTATCACTTTTTTTCTATAGGTGTGGTCTAAATAGCTTTGAAGCACGTCGTATTAGAATGATGTATTTCAAAATGATATATTTGACAAAGTATAAGTGCATATTTCTTTATTTTTTTACTTTAAGTATGCATTTCCCAATATTTTACAATTTTCTGGGACGAAAAAGCTATGAAGTAGTGTATATATACATAGTTGTACATTATTATAGGATTTATCCCGTGACCCGAAGGCCGTATAACTTAAATTTCTATCATTTCGTTTTATTTATTAGTAAATGTATACACGGAATTATCAGCTCATATCACATTTACAAATAAGACTCTTCATTGTACTCGTTGGGATATTAACGTACTCTCCTAATATTTGCTAAAACATAAGATAAAACCGATGACATTTTTGATTCAGCAGAAGCCTAGTCAAATTAAACATAGATAAATTAGGATTAAAAAATTACTTATGATTAAATCTTAACAGGGTTCAACCAAGCAGAAACGTTTTGTGTGTACATGTCAAATTTAGCGTGTTGGTGGTTATGCATAAATAGTATTTCAATTAGTTATGTAAATCTGCAAAATAAATTATCAGTGTCTTTCTTTCTTAAGAACAACAATTGCGAAGTAGACCAAGTTTTGTCTTTACAAAAAAAAAAACAACTTTAATCACGTCGGGCATCACGATATGTTTGATTAAATGTATTTGTCATTGAATTTGAAACCAATTATCGAAATTAAATTCAGTTCGAACGAACAACTTAGCAACACTACTAATGATTTCAGAACCATCTGTTCTATTGTACAATATATGCTTCATTTAAATATATTACATACAACTGAAGATGTGATTTGAATAAAACGAAACATGAGCTACAAATCTGATATGACTAGAGGTCACATCCATTACCTTAACCATGTATCTATTTCTAAGCTATATACTGGTTCATTTATTGTGTTTCACCACATCCGTTCTTTTTTCCATTTACTTCATTTTGTGAGTCTTCTTTGGTTAAATTCGATTAATACACAAGCAAAATAATTCCACAATTTTCACCTGAGTGGGATATTTTGAATTTGTGCCAGAATTCAATGAATCATGTGAACCACGCCTTCATAAAAATTTCATGTGAATTTTCCAAACGAAATTCAAGTTCAGTTAATTTTACATTGAAATGAGGCTAATTTTATTTAATGTTCTTGTGAATTTTTCGTAAAGCTCGACTCAAATAAGTTCCACGTGAACAATAGTTGCCTGTTTACTAATATCAACATACAGAACAATATCCACATACTTGGAAATAAGGATGACACCAACGGAGTAGCAAGTACGGCTATGGTCCTCACTTAGTACAGGTAAACGCAATTTACGGGCACTTATATTCATGAGCGTCAATTTCCGTGATTACATTTAAAATTCGCCATTTGCTGTTTCCATTAGCCCATTAAATTTCCATTTAATTGTCATCAAGTTTTTAAAATGGCCGAATTTTTATAGACCATTTCTAAAATAAATTGCTTGCTTTAATATTTTCACCATACCATGTCCCAGTGCCTTTCCATATTTCGTCTGTGGCTGTTAAAATGTATGTGTTTTTGCAAACAAAATAGTGTCCAAATGTTGATTTTTTGGAGCAGTACTTTGTACTGAAATTGATATTTGCTTCATCTAAACATAATAAAAATAAAAAAATGATTACAAACATAAATATATATATATATATATATAAACGTCTCAGAATGTGACGACTCCATTTGCTACACTGCTCCATTGGATCAAATTGATACAGGGAAGATATATAAACGTATAGAAAGATCTGAAGAATTCCCAACGATGTTAAACTGTCAAATTTGCGATCATTAATTTGATCCTCTATCCTACATATTAACATCTAAATTGACTGTCCCGTACTACCATACGTCGTGTACTAAGTTACAGCCCTAGATTAATCCTACGAGGAGGAATGACCCGGCCAGCGAAAGCTATATTTTATAGCCTAGCTGGTCGAGTGATCTAGGGCGCTGGACTTTGTGCAGGTGGTGTTGCCATAGATGTCACAGCAGTACGAGTTCGAGTCTCGCGGAGGGAACGACCAAAAATTTGCATCGCAAATTTGACAGTTTAACATCGTTGGGAATTTTTCTGACCTTTATATATATATATTGTAAAGTTCCTTTTGCTGTGCACTGATTTCAAGAAGAAACGTCTCATCAGAAGCATTAGATCAAAATTTCACGAAACGTACGTGAGAAAGTCTTATATTAACAATAATGAATACAATTAGTATATAAAACCGAAAATATCGCAACAAGAATTCAATTTCAGCATCGACAAGTTGACAGACAAATTCTGACTTCGGTATGGGAATACCCTCGGGGACCTATGGCCCAATGGATTATCTCGGGGACCTACGGTCCAATGAATTATCTCGGGGACCTATGGTCCAATTGATTATCTTGTGGCTTTCTTTTAATGTGCATATGATAAAAGAGTAATCAAGGAAACCAATGTTCTTGCGTTAATCAAAAAGTAATCAAGGGAACCAAGGTTCTATCGGTAATTAAAAGAATGTAATCAAGGGACAAAGACCAGACATGGAAAACAAACATACACAACAAAGCGCATAACGTAACTAGAATAATACACCCAAAGTAAAAAAAGCAAATGAGAAACTCGGACTCCCCTAAAAAAATTGGGAGTATGGACCAGGTGCATCGTTAGGGTAAGCGTCCTCTGCTTTTCGAGAAACATTCGCCGAGAAATTATTTGTTTGCATGCATGCAAACACTGTGATAACTAAGAAATATGTAGCTGAAGTCAAGCAAAATTAAGCTTTTGCATTCCTTTTGAGGTAATGAATATTTTACAGACAAGCAGTGCATGTTTATATGCATAGTTTAATTATGTTTTTTTAAATATTGATAAATTCATAGTAGACCATTTAAAGGTTATATAATCCTTATCTTTTGTTTATATATATATATATACATGTATATATATATATTTCCATCTTTACAGACGTACACACCGACAAAGATAGCTGTAACAGCAGCGCTGGGTTTACATATTCTACGACGCTTGGTTTTTGTTACTATGTTTCACAGGAAGTAGTAATGGACTTTGATGAAATATCCAGCGCATGCGCAGCTATGCAGTCACATCTTGTGCGCATTGATTCGGCTGTTAAACAGGAAACAATTGCCACAATATTAGGTAAAGTATCATATTCATAACAATGTTAAGCTTGATTATAAAAAATGCAGAATTTACATCTAGTTCTTGTGCTTGATATAAATGAATTTTGTCAACCTTTCGTTGAACCACGGTCTACAATTATTGTACTTATAAGTTTAAATTGAACAGTTTTATATCAAAATATGCAAAACTATCTTATGGACCTGTCAAATAAAAAAAAAACTAAAATTATAATAAAAAACAAAACTTACTATAATTAAAGTACTTTTTTTTGCTTTTTTTTTAAAATAAAATTAACGTGTTCTGTCAATTATATTTGTCAAGTGCAGAATGGATGTCTGGTTGACGGTATGGGAGTAGTTTTCCCCTTTTTAGTCAATAAGCAAAAACCAAGGCCAGTTTGACTTGAAATGTTACTCGTTTATAAATTTAGTTTTTCCGGTGCAAATGCCATTAACAAAAGAATATTGTGTGTTTTTGAGGCTATTCATTAGTTTGTGTTTGTCAGTACTATAATGCATTATGATTGTATAGGCAATGTATGAACATATTGTATGACCTTACGCTGTAATAAATTTTATGTTTTCACAACACAAAAGATGTTATGACCTTCTATAATCCATTTCAGTGGTAGTACAGTACTTAGGGTGACATTGTATATCTTTAGAACCACTCTAGAATAAAGACAAAATATGCATTTTGTTTCGGTTCTTAGTGTTGTTAGATCTTGCCTAACATTCAATTTTGAGGAAATCTATAACTTTGCTTAGTAATACTTTTTAAGGTTAAACTTAAAAAAAGTTATAATGCATGGCAAGTACATTGACAGACAATGGAAGATGAAAAAGAATAACATTTTCTATTGATTCAGCTATTTTCCCTAACCTCTAGGTTTAATTAACTAGTAAATGTCTTAATCGCAACTCAGTGATTTATTTCGTGAATAACATTGTGTACTTGTTACATTATTTGTCTGTTATTATCTCATTCAAATCTTTCTTCATGAAAATCAAATACTTCTTTTATGTTTTGATTTCTGTTTAATTCATACAGAATTCGTTGGAAGGAAACAATTTTGTTAGGTTGTCTTTACTAATGAATATCAACATTCTATATTTTTTCACAATTTAGAAAACGACCAGTCGGATAAGGTGTGCATACAAGGAAGTGACAATAACCCAGCCGGAATCTTTAAGTTTGATGACGGGACGCCAATGACATTTCTGCACTGGAATACCCAATTGGACCAACCTGATGGAGAGACCGAACATAATTTGTATTTACGCAAAAGCTTCGGCTACAGATGGCACGATGTTGGTAAAGTTAGACTAGACTTGACATGTGCATATATATGTGAAAAATAAATCGACATCTTTAATCACTGATTTTGAATTTGGTCACACTATGTGTATTAAAATGAAAACATACTTTTAAACAAGAATTACCGGTTGTCTTAATGACACAGTAATCAAGGGAACCAAGGTTATAGCGGTAATCAAAAGAATGCAATCCAAGGATAAAGACCAGACATGGAAAACAGACATACACAACAAAGAACATAAAGTAACTAAAATAATACATACAAAGTAATGAAAGTTAATGAGCAACTCGGACTCCACTAATATAAAGACTGGAAGCATGGAACAGGTGTACCGGTATAGTAAGCGTCCTCTGATTTTTGAAAAAACACCTATTAAGTTGCTCTTAAAAAGTCCGGGGTAGAAGAAAGAGAAAATAAAATCTATGACACGTTAAACAAATCGGATTTCATGGTGCAGATGGATACACCGCAACAATCCACGAGTTTATGATGACGACCATAAAACTTCTGTAGTGATGACTTCAATCTTGTTGCAATATAACCCGGTACCAGGAGCCTAATTGTAAGAAGTCTAGCGCGATGCTAAAAGTTTGCGTAGTTTCGACAAGCTCTGCCATAACGTATGAGTTGTAATATGAAACTCCATACACGAGTGCTGAAGGGATTTGGCCGCAGATGATAAGTTGGCAATATGAAATAAAAAAAATATCAATAGTTTTCCTTTACCATCGATCTCTAAGTGTAGGTCAAGTTATAAAGCCACTTCACAGTGCCTGTAGTATCCTTTATCTTAAGTTTTTTTTTTGTTTTTTTGTGGGGGAGGGGGGTAGATGTGATATATCAAAGACCCGAAATTGGGATTGTTTAACGATAATACGTCATCTATATAGCGGAAACTGATATTAAAAAATCTAGCTAAATGATGTTCCTTCTTTTGGATCAGATCATATATGAGTCAATCTTTTTATCCATTTTCTTGCGTAGTCCTCCACGGCATCCATAAGAAGTTATAATTCTAATTGATGGAGCGTGATTCACGGTACTTGGGACCTTTCGGAGAGATTCCAAATTCGTGAAGTAAGTCATTAATTAGGACTTCTCTCCACATTAATTAAATACGTTTGTGGGTTTAATTACAAGTCACACAGTACAGAGCAAGGGATATATTCACACAAGAGATTTTTAGTAGAAAATCGATGTCAAAAGCCTAACAACGATCTTACTTTCTACTAACAGAAAATAAGCGTCTTCCATGATCTTTCAAGCAAGCAAATAAAGTTTTAGACAAAAGTTTCATTATATGTATATGAATATTTTTGGTACCATTTGTTTGTCTAGTAAGGTAGTACAATACAGTTAGGCCATTTCTAAACATTTGGTCTCATTTTGTTGAAATAAAGCTGTTTTGAGGCAGTCCACACTGAAATGTTTAGTGTTTTGTCATAAAAAAGTGCATATTTTTAAATCCTTGGTGTGTGGAGGTTCAAGTAATTTATAATTAATTTAGTTATTATTCTGATAAAATCCAATAACCATGGTAACATACTGAAAAAAAAAATATTACTGAGTTTTAGTACAAATCAGGGGTGCCTTTCCAAAACTAACAGCCAACTACCATGTTTTATAAAATATCAGGCACTTAGACACTACCACAGGATGAAAGCATGCATGGAGTAGGTAAATAAAATATAAAAAATAAATTTACCCTTTTTGATTCATTCTCTCACAATTTTAGTCGCAAAAGTTCTTGCGAAATAAGGTATTTTGAAAATCAGCCATCTGATGCTGAGGAAAGAACCTAGTACAACAGGGAACTGAAACGTTCCGGATACCATTTTTCATGTAAATTACACCTGTTTACCCGGAACTTGACTATTTATGAGCAACTCGACGGGTGTTTCTAGAAAAGCAGAGGACGTTTACCCTACCAGTGCACCTGGTCTATGTTCCCAGTTTTTAGTGGAGTCAGAGTTGCTCCTTTACTTTTGTTTCTTTGGTTAATTCATCTTCTTTGATATGTGTGTCTATTTTTCATGTCTGGCCTTTGCCCTGGATTACTAAAAAAAACACTTTATCTCATTTTTTTAAGCAAGTGTCCAGTTTTGAAAAAAAAGTAGAGTTTTCCCTTGGTCAATAAAGAACTACTGTTGAAATACAATGTATGTATTTATGCTTTATGACGATAGTTTTTGTTTGCATTCACAAGTATCTATACAGAAACAGCAACCTCTTTGAAGATCGTGTATCTTCCGAAAAGGGTGATATTGCTACAATATTGAGGTCTTCAGTACAGAAGTCGTCATCATGAACTCGTGATTGTTACGGTGCATCCATGCATCTGTATCATGAGAACTTTTTTTATTCATCCACATTTGTCCTTTCCTTTTTCGTCAACACCAGAAGTAAAATTTTATTAGCGTTTCTAGAAAAGCAGGGGAAATTTACCCTACCGGAACACCCGGTCCATACTCCTAGTTGAGTGGAGTCCGGGTTGTTCACTTAGTTTAGTTTCTTTGTGAGTGTTATTTTGTTTGGATACTACATAATCTTTTTCGCTGCGTTTGTCTGTTTTTTTTCCCTGTCTAGTCTTTATCGTTGGAATATATGTTTTTGATTACCGCACGAACGGTAGTTCCCTCGATTACTCTTACTAATAATTATCCAAGGATGCTATTTATTGATGTTCAGGCTATAGTTTGTACTGATAAAAATCATTGTTTTTCAGCAATGATGTTTTGTCAACACGATTTTGGTGTTATTGTTGTTTTGTCCCTATGTATGTCATTACCCACCGATCTGACAATTTAATTTCACTTGAGGATATTTTCTCTGTTTTAAATGACTATTAATTAATCTCCGCATCACTAGATTTGCTCAGAAATTTTTCAATAGAATAAAATAAAATGAGGTTATCTGGCCTTGAAATGTCATTTTTAGTGTATTTCAATTATAACTCAAATTTCCAAAGTGATATGGAAAATCTTGTCTTTTCTCCTTAATTCTGATGGTGCAAATAGTCAATTAAAACTTTCAAAATGGTGGTTTTTTTTCATACCATGATTCAACCACTACCCGATTCTTGCGAATACTTAATTGTCGTTCAAATGTTTCATACATCACATAAACCTGGTTAAACAATGACTGAAATTTTCAAGAGTAATTAAGGGAACCAAGGTTATAGCGGTAATCAAAAGAAAATAATCCAGGGACAAAGACCAGACATGGAAAACAGACATACACAACAAAGAACATAAAGTAACTAAAATCATACATACAAAGTAACAAAAGTAAATGAGCAACTCGGACTCCACTAAAAACTGGGAGCATGGACCAGGTGCATCGGTAGGGTAAGCGTCCTCTGCTTTTCTAGAAACACCCGCCGAATTGCTCATAAAAAGTCAAGTCCGGAGTCAAGAAGGAAAACTATGACCCGTTTTCATGGTGCTGATGGATACACCATAACGATCCACGAGTTCATGATAACGACCATAAAACTTCTGTAGTGATGACTTCAATCTTGTAGCAAAATAACCCTGTTCCAGAAGCCTATTTGTTAGAGTTCTAGCGCGATACAAAAAATCTGCGTAGTTTCGGCACGCTCTGGCATAACGTATGAGTTGTGATATGAACACTCCATACGCAGGAGCCGAAGGGATGTTGCCACAGATGAAAGGAAAGTTGACAATTCTGAATGAAAAGTCATCACGTTTGTCGTAAAGTTTGGTCAATAGTTTTCCTTTACCATCGATTTCTAAGTGTAGGTCAAGATATGAGGCTGACTTCACAGTGTCTGTAGTATCCTTTATCTCAAGTTTTTTTGGGTAGATGCGATGTATCAAATCCCCGAAATTAGGATTGTTTAAAGATAATACGTCATCTATATAGCGGAAACTGAGATTGAAGGATATAGCCAAACGATATTCTTTATTTCTGATCAGATCAGCTATAAAGTCAGCCTCATAAGAGTGAAGGAATAGGTCAGCAAGTAAAGGAGCACAATTTGTTCCCATTGGAATGCCGACCGTTTGTTGAAAAACACGTCCACCACACTGGACAAATATGTTGTCAATTACAAATTCCAGCATTTTGTAAACATCTTCCTCTGTATATTTGGAAGATGATTTGGAATTATTTCAAAGTATGAGGAATCTCTACCAAGAACTATATATTTGTATCTAGGTGTACCATCTTTTTTGGAAAAACAACGATGTATAATGTTTTTAAGTCGGAATTTTAACTGAGTATGGGGAATAGAAGTATACAGTGTTGAAAAATCATAGGTTTTAATGCTATTATATTCAGATAATAGTCTTGAACTGATTGTCTCCAAAAGATCTTTCGAATTTTTCAGGATCCACATTGAATTAATACCACTACAGGAGTAACAAGTGTTGTGGTAGGATTGTAGACCCTCTTTGACAGTGTTGAGTATAGAAGTTAAAAGTTTTGAAAGAGGTTTGGTGGTACATTTTGCAGATCCAGCTATGAAACGTTGTTTGTATGGATTCTTTTCAAGTTTAGGAATCCAGAAATAGACGGTAAATCACAATCATCGTCCTTGGTAGAGAGACCAAAAGAGGATAGCACAGAATTATGGTTTTCCACAATCTCTTCTTTGGAGAGAGTGGTAGCAGTGTAGGTCTTATCACTGCTATTATTTTCTACGTCTACCTCTGATAATAAACATTGGATATAAAACGTTTTGCAGACAAAAACAATGTTGTTTTGGGCTTTGTCTGCTGGTACGAAAACATATTTGTCATGTATAGTAGACAATGTTTTTGCTACATCGGGGTCTTTGAAAACTGATGTAGTCTTGGCAGTCATTGACCTACTTAAAACTGTCATTCGTTTCAAAATTAAAGACCTCACGGCCTTTAACCACTCTGACACAGAATCAACGTCTTCTTGTTCTCGTTTTATCGATTTTCTTGCATAGTCCTCGACGGCATCAATAAGAACTTTAAAGTTATAATTCCAATTTATGGAGCGTGGTTCACGGTACTAGGGACCTTTAGAAAGGATATTACGCAGAGATTCGTTTTCGATAATTGTTAAATCTCCCGTAACGACGTGACCAGAAGGACCATATTTGAATGGAGAGGTTTTGCAAGAACAGTCAGGTGGTTTAGCCTTGAAGTCCTCAATCTCGAGGTTCTGCAATAGCCTTTTATAACTGAAAATTTTGGATGCGATGGGTGAAGTATAGGAATATAAAATAATTGGTATGGATTTGTCTTTGAAATATGGGGGAATTTGGTTGGTAACGTTTTTGTGATGGAGTATGTTAGCCAAATGAATTGTATCTATATCTATTCAGGGCAATGAATACGGTCGAAGAACAATGTAAGATGATGACACTAGCTCAAATTAATATTTTGTGTGAGTGGGCTAATAATTTACACAAAACAGCATAGAGAGCATGATGGTACACACACTAACGTTGTGTTTTTCATAAGGATGAGGAAAAATAGAATGTGTATCAATGTAAGTAAGTGACTTCCAAATTTATCTGATTTTCAGAGATAACTAAATGCGTAATGCTTGAAGATATATGAAAACTATAAAATTGGTTATTAAAAATACTAGCAACGGTATACAACCGAGCATCGCATTAATACACTTTTTTTTACTTTTGTAAAGGTTATAAAGAATTGGTAAACGTAAAAATAATTCAGCGTGCCAGGCCTAGAAACTGAAAATAATTCTTTTTTAAAAAATTTTTGTCTTGGTTTCTGGATTGGATATTTTGATTTTAAATCAACTTAAAGGATACTTATACTTTGAATTCATCTCCTTATTCTTCTGACCTATTTCTGAGGGCCTGTCCGATGCCTATTCCGGTTTGACTGAACGTCTGTCGTTAGCTTCGCATGCAATTCTCGGTGATATAAGTTAGGCACGGACTACAACTGAGCACCACACTTATATAATTTTCTGACGTTTGTAAAATCATTGAAAAAAGGAACGATAGCTGAAAAGGGCGAAATAGGATAGGTAAATGGTTGTCTATTAAAAAAAACAATTTAATTATCGGATCTACATACATACTATAAATAATTCTTTCTTTTTCTTGTTTTTTTAATTGCATATTTCGATTTTAATCCAAATAAAGGGCTACCTGCACTTTGAATTCACTTGCCTAATCCATTTCTTTTCGCCTGTCTGGTACCTTTTCCGGTTTGGCTGAACGTCTATCGTTAGCCTCGCATGCAATGCTCGGTGTGATTCATTTAACCCGTCATTTCGTTTGAAATATAACGACCATTGGTATGGTGAATATATCAAAGCGACATCAACCCCATCGGGATGAAAATATCAACCCAATGCCTGTACCAGGTCAGAACCATTACGATACCAGGTACTCCGGTATTGGAAAAATATATTATGTCAGATTTACTTTGGTCCTGACTTGATTATAGATCGCGTAAGTGTTAGGTCATTTTGTTGTTTCCCTTATTAAGTACATGTACCAAGTAACATCATGTACTTAAAAGATAACCATTAACATCAGTGTCACGAGGCTAAATTAAGCCTGTTTCGATCTATAGTTCACATTACTGCAGTATTTGTTTTAATTTTCCATAAATGATACTAACGTTTGAAGCAACCAAATGGGACAAAATATGAAAAAGAGAAAGAAATTTCTAGTTATTTAAAAAACATGAATACATACAAGATTCAGTAGATCATATATGTCCTTCGTTTTACCAGAAATACTTTCGGTAACAAGATTTTTGGAGATATTACCAGTTAAATAACATTTAGTGTCAATATGTCAAAAATCATGATCGTGTAATAGATATTCGGAATGATTATTTTAAGTCTTTTGTTGTGGTAACCAATGCAAGCAGTCTAAGCTTTAACAAAAATTACAATCTTGTATATATACTTCGGTATGCTGCACCCATACACGTTTTTTAAGGAGTACCAAATACTTGGGAAGTTCAGTATTGAATGTAAATGGTATGCAAGAAATAACTAAAGCCTAAATTATCGAAATTAAAAAGCCAAGCCTTGCACCGATAAGTTCCGCCAGAGTATGTAAAAGGAGCTACATTATAAGATATATGTGAACTGGACAGTCAAATTCCTGACACTATTTTGCTTGACGTATGGAGTTTTCATAGCACGTTATGCCAGAGCTTGTCGTAACTACGCAGACTTTTTGTATCGCGCTAGACTTCTTACAATTAGGCTTCTGAAACAGGTTGATATTACTACAAGATTGAAGTCATCACTACAGAAGTTTTATGGTCGTCATCCTAACTCGTGGATCGTAACGGTGAATCCATCTGCACCATGAAATCCGATTTGTTTAACGTGTCATAGTTTTCCATTCCTCTTTCGTCTACTCCGGACTTGACTTTTTATGAGCAGCTCGGCGGATGTTCCTGAAAAGCAGAGTACGCTAACCCTACCGGTTCACCTGGTCTATGCTCCCAGTGGAGTCAGAGTTGCTCATTTCCTTTGTTGTTTTGGTTATTTTATATTTTTATGTGTGTATGTTTTCCAGGTATGGTCTTCGTCCCTTGATTACAATATTTTGATTTCCGCTAGAACATCCTTTTTCCCTTGATTACTGTTTTCAATCACGTACATGTATTTCAAGTAGACATTGACGAGTTTGTGAATGTCAGAATTTGTCATGATTTGTCAGTAACAGTTCCAATTCACGTCATTTAGAAGTGGATTCAGTTTTTATGATTGTCTAGGTAATGATGTTTAGAATGATGTCAAGTAGAATAGGTCTACCCAGAACAGTTCCTGACAAAGAGTGTCACAACACGACAGATTATGTTGTAAAAGACTCTACAGATCCTTACAAGGTTTATCGTGGGTCAGGACAGTTTCTGACAGTTTAGAACTGTTCTATGACAGCAAACACTAACAGAATATAAGACAGGTTTGAATTGACCGCTACTGTTGATGGTATATGGCTGATTAGATTAAAGCTTAGCTATATAAAAACCTTTTAATATTCCATAACATCATGATTGATTAATTGATTGATTGTTGGGATTTAACGCCCGAGCAGCAGAATTTCAGCTATATTCAGGCGATGAACGTGAAATGGATGATAAAATGAACATGAAATGATAAAAGGGATGGGACACAAGGATAATAGGGTCGATAAAGTTTGATTGCCACAAGATAAAAGGGAGGGATGGGTAAGGTTGGGCAATTTAGCCTCCTGTGGCGGAGCGCAAAGGTTCCTACTCCTATCGAATACCACAGCAGGGTTCTTTAACGTGCGAGGAACGTGGCAACTTCCCCAACACGGTGTACCACTATGGTTTGCGGTCAGGTTTTCCATATTATTGCCTGACAACCCCAGCATTTAACACGCCAGGGGTACCCAATTCCACCACCTGGGGCACACATCCCAGTGGCTCTGTGGGCAGAGCGCCTAGCCCCCGGCTAGGTTTCTGAGCACTATTTAGTCGCCTTTTACGACAATTTGCGCTGCTGTAGGCCTATTTTTTTAACACCCGGACCTGCACGGGGCCATAACATCACGAGGCTCCAATACCATTCTGATATGCTTGTTAGGGGTGTGATTTTGGTCAATCATCATAGCCACAATTAGATGCTATTCTAGATAGTGACGTCATTACTTACGATCAACTTTACTCTTACGACTTTTTGTGAATTCGACGCCTGATTCGTTTAAGTCGACCTAAACATTGATGATGTGTTCCGAAGCCTTTGTAATAAAAACATCAACTATCAATGATAAATGATCAGTTTATTTAAAGTGCTCAAAAGTAGAAAAATTATTTAAGTGATAAACATAAAATTGATTGACTAAGCATGAACTAATTAGAGTTGAATTTAACTTTTCGAAACACCATTAGCTTTCCCAACACACCAGTCTGTACTATAATAAATAACTTAAATAGTCTTTTTTAAGCACAAAATATTTAAGTGATAAACATAAAATTGATTAACTAAGCATGAACAAATTAGAGTTGAATTTAACTTTTCAAATCACCATTAGCTTTCCCAACACATCAGTCTGTACTATAACAAATAACTTAAATAGTCTTTTTTTTAAGTACAATATGCTGCCTTGGAGTAAAATTTCACTAAAGTGTCAGAATTCGTTGTTTTCGCATACCCTATAACTGAAAACAAAGCAAATATGATGTTAAAGCAGAAAGTAGAATTATATCTGATAGTTCAGAAAAATACTCCACAAATCTTCTACCTGTACAACTACGAAACTAAATAATATATTTCCGGTATTGAATCATATTACTCCATTGAACTATGCTCCAAATTTTTAGTGGAGTCCGAATTGTTAATTTGCTTTTGTTACTTTGTATGTATTATTTTAATTGCTTAATGTTCTTTATTGTGTATGTCTGTTTTCAATGTTTGGTTTTGTCTTTCGATTGCTTTCTTTTGATTTCCGCTAGAACCTTGGATCTCTTAATTACTCTTTCTATATAGAAGAAGAAATCCCTATTGCCACGAGGAATAATAATAAAAAAATAAACAACAACGTAGAAAACACGTATATTATAAGTGTAATAGGTTACCTCCATTTATAATGCCTTATACAGCAAATTCTATACTATAAACTTACCAGTATATGTTCCCCTATAATAATGTCGCTGACAAAACCAAAGTGACAAGGGTCAATAGTGAGAATGTGTCTGTAAAAATAAACAGAAAATATAGAATGTACTTTGTAATGTGGGGTTGAAAGAAATATCAATCACTTAAAAGAACATTCTTTAGTATCAAACAGACTAGAGCTAAAATGCATTAACGAGGCTACCAAGACAGATGGTCTGTTTTCAGTAGCTAGATGCATCTGCAATGGAAGAGGAAACATTCAAACCATTCCTTTAAATTCTTTGGCTGTTTTCATATATTTTAGTACTCAATCTTTGAGATTTATACCAAATCTATACTCATTAAGACCAAATGAAAATAGGCCACATTCCTTTTTCCTAATGGTGAAATGGATAATATAACCAGATGCATCGTACACTTGAATGATCATTGGGTAGCAAGCGACCTGTAATCAAACTTTCCTACGGAAATAGTTGATATACTAGTTTGTACCATACAAAGACTGAACTTCGTGTCATTTGCATTACATGTAGGTGCCACTTCTAGATCAGACAGAGGTCGATGTGTATTTTGGTCTTCCTTTGACGTAAACTACCCTATAGATTGAACACTTTCATTTTGATTTGAACCAATCATTTCAATCGAAATACGTGAACCAATTTAGGAACGTTGCGGTTGTTTCCATCGTTCCGGTGTTTGTCTCTTGGTTTGAACCCACCATTTCAATCGTGTACCAAGTCTGGACCGTTGCGGTTGTTTCCATCGTTCCGGTGTTTGTCTTGATATTGCCATTCATTATATGGACTTTCTTTCTTTTGACATATTCCATTTGACTATTATAATTGCCTAGAGTTTTTACATATCATTTCGTGATATATTCCATTTGACTATTATAATTGCCTAGAGTTTTTACAAATCATTTTGGTTATTTTGTCATTACCCTTTATTGAAAGAATATACACACATTATAAAGTCAGTCCCTCTTTTGACAATCTTGTTGCTACAAAATTGAAGTCATCACTACAGAAATTTTATGGTCGTCATCATGAACTCGTGGATCGTTACGGTGTATCTATCTGCGCTATGAAAACTGATTTGTTCAACGTGTCATAGTTTTCCTTTCCTCTTTTGACTACCCCGGACTTGAATTTTTATGAGCAACACGGCGGGTGTATCTAGAAAAGCAGAGGACACTTCCCCTACCTGAGCACCTGGTCCATGCTCCCAGTTTTTAGTGTAGTCCGAGTTGCTCATTTGTTTTTGTTATTTTGTATGTATGATTTTGGTTACTGTATGTTCTTTGTTATGTCGGTTTTCCATGTCTGGTCTTTGTCCCTGGATTACATTCTTTTTGATTACCGCTATAACCTTGGTTCCCTTGATTACTCTTTGACCATACTTGGTATGAGTTACATATCATTATGCTGAAAGTGACGTTGGCTTAAAACAACATGGAAAAGCGGGGTCAGAATTACTCAATGGATTGTAATTTGTATTTGAACATCCAGTGTTAGATTATCATTTGCCTTCGACACATTTTGTCAAGGAGGAAAAGCGTGTCTTAAATTATTATGACTCAGCATTATACTCATCGTGTCAAAGAAACATACCATTTACGTTGTTCTGAAGTAAAGCAAACAGAAAAAAAACCACAACGGTCAAATACAAATACAAAAAAGAAGGAAAAAAAGAAAAACAAAGAAAATAAAATATTGTTGAGAACCCATTAACGGATGAAGTATACTGTAACAGCTTAAGCGTTCCCTATTACACGGTTATCTTGGGTAAGATCAGACAAATCCAATGACACCTAAAATAGCATAACCAACAATGGCATGTGTACTTACTTAAATTTTGTGCAGAATCTGAAATGAGAAATAAACTACATTTTAAAATGAATTCGTATATAACATGCAAGCAAGAAGTGTAATGGGATGAGTGCTATTAATGGTGAGTTTAATCGGAACATTTATATGTACTGCTTATTAGAACGCGTCTCGAGGGGTTAGCGAAGGAACCCGTCGAAGTTTTATGAGTAACTACCAGCATATATTTACCACTGAAGTATAAGTATTAACAGGAATAAAAGTGCCTCTTTGTCCGGTAAATTATCATGTAAACCAGCAAAGTCTTGGAGTAAATAAGTGTACGCAGATTAAAGTCTTAGCTCCATATGGGGAAACAGCTTTTAAACCAACAAACCCCAAATGAAATACACACAAATGACTTTTGCAAAAAAAAAATCTTACTTTGAGTAGTATATTGACAAATAAATCCATTAAACCAGTCCCTATTGGCGCAATTTCCGGTAATCCACTTTCCTTGTGCATCAGGTAAATCAAGTCTTACACATCCGGTCTGACCTGTACCATCAGCTCCCGTCTGGGCAAAGTTCATATACCTTACTTCACCCCCTGAAAAGAAAGTTAAAATCTAAATACTGGGAACTTATAAAAGTTCAGAACGTGTCAATAAGACAAAAATGGGTGTCCTAAAATGTCAGTCACTATAAGAATCAGGCAGTGGGTGAAACATGGTATGAAAAAAACACCGTTTTGGAAGATAACTCTGTCAAAAATATAATTTTTGTAACATTCCTGAGCAAATCCAGTGATGCAGAGATCAATAATGTTTTTTTTTTAAATAAAAAGCACCCTTGAGTGAAAATATATTTCAGATTGGTGGGTTTTTGACATGTTTCTAATTTGTTCCTCTTTGCCTGACTTATACAAAAACTTACACTTAATTAACTACACTAATGCACATTTCTACGACAAAATCTAAACAAAGCAACAAAACATAACAAAACTATGCATTCTACGAAGAAGAAAAAAAAACAAAAAAAAACAAAAACAAAAACAAAGCAAAAAGAACAACCAAATAATACAAAGCAAACAAAACCAGTATATTCTACATTATGGTATATGCAGATATGCAGTTTATAATTAAGAATGAAAGTAGGTTCTGAATTAAATTTCTGTCCTTTTTAGGTTAAATCAGGTTACTTAAATAGTCATCATTATGTCTACTCATTCCGTTTTTAACACAATACCTCAAATTTACAAGAAATACGGTTTTCGATACACTATTTCCCGGTAATTGCTCCTTTCTCGGAAAGAAGACTGGAAATGAAGAAAAATGCTGAACTTAACAACCTATTTTCCACTTGACTCTAACCTTATGCGATAATTAATTTCACTCCTAGTTCCAGCCCGAATATGTCATTGACCGAGTACATAAAGGTCAGTTACTGTACCTACCTAGTACAGATTCCGTCAAGGTAGAGTTTTGTCTTCTGAGTCCAATCCAAAAACTCGATTTTGCAGTAATTTCAGATGTATTGTCCGCGTGGTTCGCTAGAGCTTGCGCAGTTGCGGAATCGGTAATTACAGCAAGAAAACCACCATTTTGAGCACAACTGTTGTTTGATTGGCTATAGCTAAGTTCTTCCGATGAAAAGAAGTAGCAGTGGTCGCGGAAAGTCAGTAATCGTTCTAAGTCCGTGGTCAATCCTTGGGGACAGTTAACTGAAATATAAAATCGTCAGCTCTTTTTGAGGATATCAATGAGTTAGTGCATTAATATTTAAAAAAGGAGTCGGTGCATATAGCCTCTTTTACAAAGCAATATTGGAATGGAACTCGTATAAACTCTCAATAGCAAACACGCAATAATTTCATCACTTCAAACGTTAAATAAATGACTTTCCTGTGTAGAGGGAATGTTCAAAGATTTTATCGCTCTTTTCGTTATTAGACTTTGGCTAGTTAGATACATATCAAGATATAAATTTCTTAGTTTTGTGATAAGAAGAACTCGTCCTTTTAAAACTGACAAAAATCAAACAGTAATGTTTTATAGACCTTAAAACCCTGAATTAAATTAAACTTAATCTTTGGTTAAAGTCGATGTATTCCATTATAAACATATTTGAAAATACTTTCTAAGTCCTATATATATATATGAAGGAAACTAAATCAACTGCAAAATGGCATGCTGTATAAATAATATATAGAGAGTACTAAACACAGCTATAATTATGACGCTCCACAAGGAAGCATTTCAATTAAATAATTCAAACATGCACAGATCAAATTTCATTTGTGTATATTTTAATACTTTTTGGTAGAAACAAAACCAAAAAAAAAACCAAAAAAACAAAAAAAAAAAAAAAAACAGGGAAGTACCAACTTATTGTTCGAAACTTAACAAAAACAAAAGCATTCAATTCAGACAAACTGAATACACAGGATAATAAAGTTATTATAAGATAGCAATGGTTTGCATGGGAGTGGTAAGTAAGAAAAAGGACATTAAAAATAAAAATAACTTAAGTACATCAATGTACAGTTAGTACATATTAAGTAGTACATGTAAGTGAGTAGTGCTAATATGGTAATCAGAGATAAAAGTTAAGGTGCATTGCAACAAAAATGCTAGGTTAAAAGAGTAATCAAGGGAACCAAGATTCTAGCGGAAATCAAAAGAATGTAATCCAGGGACAAAGACCAGACATGGAAAACAGACAAACACAACAAAGAACATACAGTAACTAAAACAATACATACACAGTAACAAAAGTAAATGAGCAACTCGGACTCCACTAAAAATAATTCTTTTCTTAAACGATCAAAACAAATAAACATATAAAAAAGAAATGCTACCATGACAGCATTTCTACGTTGGGCTAACGTTGGTTCAACGAAGTCATTTACGTTGGGCCATCGTAGGGTGCCCAACGTTGGCCTAGAGTTGTAAATGCAAAGAGAGCCAACGTTGGCCCAACGGAGGCAAACAATAGTTGGGCCAACGTTACCCCAACGCAATGCCAACATTGACCCACAAAATGCCTAATATTGACCCAACATAAGCCCAACGTTAACCCAACCAAATGGTCCGACGATGGCATTCTTGCAGATTAAAACAAATTTAAAAAAATATTATTTCACAGAACGCTAGCTGATACTATACACTTTTTAAGAGTAATTGCTCAAATTTCCACTCAGTTTATCATTTAAATACTTTCCAGTTAGAATATATTTATAAAAAGCTGATTACACTTTACAAGATGAAAACAAGAACATATTTTATAAAATTTGCAGATATTACATGCATTAGCATATTAGATATTGAAAATTGGCAAATTGTCTGCATTTAATAGAAAAATGATAATACGTATTATTATTATGTGTTTATGTAACATTTACCTAGAAAATATGTATACACTTGTTCAAATTTAAAGTGAACTTTTGTTTTGAAAAAAGTGTATAATGCTCTCAGTTACAAAACTGTATAAGGGGGAGATAATCATGTATATCATCTCATTTTAGATGCAACACAATATTTGCTTTCATACATATGACTAGATTTGCTTTCTTGTTTTAATTTTCTTGAGATCGACATACATTTTTGTATCAAAAATTATATATGAAGTCTGTTTTTACATGTGTTTTACCAAAGTTGTTTCGACGTTGGTTCAATGTTGGCCCACCGTTGGCTCTGGACAAATGTAGAAAAAATGCAAATTATGTGATTGATTTTATATGTTTTGATTTAAAAAAAATGAAATTTAACGATACGCTTTAAGTACAAATAGCTTTTAAAAAAAAGTTATTAAAGAGAATCATAAAATGCAATGATTATTCTGAATGTAGTAGGGCCAACTTGTGACCAACGTTGGGCCAACGCAGAACTTTTTCACAGAATGAACATATTTAAAATTTCAAAACGTCATGTTTAACCATTGGCTTGTCAAGTAGAAACCATTTTGACAAAAAAACATAATTAATCAAGAGGAAATAGTCTCCATAACCACTCACTCTACATTTGGCCAACGTTGGGGAAACGTTGTCTTGTCAACGCCAACTAAGAGCAAACGTGCCAACCATCAGCCAACGTTGGCCCAACGGAGGCATGCTCTCTGGGTAAAAATAACGACTTGCATTTGCGAGAATGTTAAAAGCAGTGTTGAGTGACGTAACTCTTTCCCCGTTTAAATGGTCACATCAATTGTCAAAATGCTCTTAAACGTTATAAAATTGTGCCTACAAGTGCTAAATAAGTATGCTCAAATGTTCGGAACCCCGGGAAAAGAAATTCTCGCAATGGTAAATACATGTACATGTAATAGTATATAGCTCTGTGAAACTTAATTTATGCATCTACATTGTATGCTTATTATCCTATCAAAGTTACTGATATGATTGTACATTCATAGACGTTCGTATGACATCTCGTGCGCATTTTCCACAAGCGAGAACCCAGATCATTAAAATTGGCAGATCAAGAGAATCAGCTAAATATGGGGGCATTACGGGTAAACACATTTTTTACACACAAAAATACGCTATTTTCATTTTTGATAAGGGGCCAGGCCCGCTGCCCCCCCTGGATCGCCTGTGATTAATATACATGTACATGTATTTGCATCGGATACCCACCACCTACAACCCTCCGTCAATACCTGTTTTGTAAATCACTACTTATAAATCCTGTAAATTACATGTTGGTCAATTTCTGTCGGAAGTATTAAACAACAAAAGATCCGTTAAGTGGTGGACTGAAGAGGGCTATTAAACTATTATTATAAAACTGAATTATTGACTAAGTTGACTAAGAAATCGTTATTTCTTTATCAGACTTGCAACTGAGTTTTTGAGTACCATATTGAGAATACAAGACATCATGTAGGGTAATATCAGGTAATGTACGTGTGGAAGCAAACTTTTTATAGGGGTTGGTCCGCCAAATATTAAAAAAAAACAAAAAAAAACCAAAAAAACAGCGAAAACGAATGTAGATGTCACATGAGATGTCATTGCCTACATTATACATATCATATTAGCTATAGAAATATACTATCTAATCTATCGTGCTTGTCATGGCCTTTGCGGTGCTAAAATTTTGACATCACGAAGGATTTACAAAAGTTATTCATCTTGAGAAGTAATAGCCTTTCTGCCTTTCTAAAAAGCTAGCCATCTCTAAGCTTGATCTAATGTTGAGAATAAAAATTTATGCAATTTGTTTTGAAGGATGACACCCGAAACTTTGGACTTGTATTTATGAGTGTAAGTCTATTTACAACACACCTTCAAGTGATGGACTGGCCTGTTTGAAACACACTTCCAAATAATGGACCAAAAATATTGCTAAGTATAAAATATACAACACTTACATTTTGTGTAAAAGGTCCTATATTGTTCATGATGCACCTTCTAATAAAGGAGTATGATTATTCTCATACTCGAGCATTACTGTTCTGGCGACAATTCGTAAAGTTTTTTTTTTTACAATCTCAACAAAAGCCGCTGTGATAAAAAGCATCCTACCTTTATTTAAGAGATATGCGAGTTCTTTTGACTGAAGATGAAAATTTTGTCTGCCCAAACTTTATTTAAAGCACTTTATATTTTAGCACAATTCTTTTATTTGTATTCTCCCGTACGGTTGAAAGGCCCGCAAAATAATGCTGTATTGTGCACTTTCGGTCGATTCCGAATATCTTCGTAACATGTTTCTTGTTTTTTTCATAGAAAATATATTTTAAATACACAAATAATTTTGTCTTTTTAAGTTACTTTCTCCTCTAAATAAATCAAAAGATTTCTATCTTCTTTTCTTTTTTCTATTGTCCAAGTGTAAATAATTTAAAAGTGGCCATCCCGTGCCTTGTGAGGATTCAAATCTGCATTCAGACTAACCAGCGACTTGACCAATCATCAATCGTTATTTTCTCGAGCGTTACCCATGTTACACGACTGGTTGTCCATGTTTAGCTTTTAATTAATCAACCCGTCTTGCATGATGATGAGAACAACTGAAGCGAGACATCCATTAAAGCCACAGGACAATTGATTTCCTATGAACTTGTATAATGCTTTATAAACATAAATAAACTCTCAGAATTGATCATGTATGGTCCATGTATCCCTGCCCCTTTATACTTTATATTGGTAACAGAAACATTTACCGTCAATAAGTATAATGATTTAATAGCGATCCCTTTTTACTTGTTTTATCATAGTATTAGGCATTTATAGACCCTTCATTTCCGGTGACCAGTACTGCACTGCAAGTCTGCTAATCCCACATGCCATTCTGAGGATTGTGAGCTGACATATGGAGAATCATGCTGATATATAGTCCTCTGCAGGTTAAAGTTAAGGTAAAGTCCAGAGAAGCCATTGAATATTGTGAAATTAGCATAGAAGCCTATGGGAAGTAGAATTAGTGGTTTCTAGCCTAGACCCACTGTTCGTTAATTTATATAACATATTTTGTAATTGTTTGTCGTAGCATAGATAGATTTTTCCCAATACCCTTCACCTTAAAGTATTTGAGAAATTAAATATTTTCTCCCCTTTTTTATATTAGGGCCATTTTAACTTTTGTTTTGATCAGTTATCAATCCTGGTGTGTTTTTTTTACCTCAAAATCTTGTCCTGCTTTTAATTTTTTCCCCAATCCCACACTTTTACGTATCAAATAGTTGCCACCGAGTTAACTATATGTTCCATACTCACATTGTGCTGAAACTGTATTGGCAATAATTGTAAGAAATAGTCCGACTATATATTTCATATTATCCATGACAGCAGTTGTTGTATAATAACTGACAATTTGTAGATTTTGTAGTTAAATATCTACTTCAGTTATCTCATCCGTATCCGGCCTTTCTCATCTATTAATCATCGTCATCAAACCCTGAGTAAGTATTAAGGATTAGGATGATAATAACATGTACATGTATGTAAATAAACGTCGTAGAATTGCCTCATAAAGTAATAAAGAAACACCTACTTCTTGTATTCATTAATCCCAGAACAGATCAATTATCATAGACAATAACATTATAACAGGGGGTTTCCCAGTGTAAACGCACACAACTGTTATTTTTTTCTAAACAAATTAAAACAATTCATAAAGTAAAATAAGAGAAAAAGGAAATTATCAAACAACAAACAAACGAGAGATAAAATGTATATATATAAACCACTTGATAAACATCAGATTTTAGATGATAGTATTTCCCGTGTCCTTATATGGGCTGCAAATACAAAAAACAAAAAACAAAAAAGACATCAAAACGAAAAAAGAAAAAAAAATATCAAAATGCACATCAAAGATAAATTATTCTAAATACTAACAACAGATAAGTAGCGCTTTACATATCAAAAGGTATGGCCTTGAAGTAAGCCGTTAGAAAAAAGTAGCGCGTGATGAATAAGTAAACGCAATTATGACATGAATTTGTGTATGTGCTCATAAAGGTGTGATGTACATGTAGCAGGAAAGTAAACCAGCCCAATATAACGTTAATATTCGGCTTCCTGTGCCACCTGGCGTTAATTATAAATTTTGTCCATTAATTTTGAAATGACGTGTGTTAATTTTGCATTGACGTCTGTTTGTTTTGCAAAAGAAACTTGTGATTTTATTTTTGACCGTTAATTTTTCATGAAGTGTTGTTATTATTTAGATAGTATTGACTACCTGCCGCCCATAGGTTTTACAAGAGAGTATTGAACCCTTAAATTTCCACAAGGAGGTACTGAACCCAAAAGTATTCACAAAAAGGTATTGGACCCTAAAGTTATCACAGGAGGGTATTGAACCCTATAGTTTTCACAAGAAGGTATTGAACCCTGTAGTTTTCACAAGAAGATATTGGACCCTGTAGTTGTCACAAGAAGGTATTTAACCCTATAGTTTTCACAAGAAGGTATTGAAGCCTGTAGGTGTCACAAGAAGGTATTGAACCCTAAAGTTTCACAAGGAGGTACTGAACCCTGTAGTTTTCACAGGAAGGTACTGAACCTTATAGTTTTCACAAGACGCTATTGGACCCTATAGTTTTCACAAGCAGGTAGTAAACCCTGTAGTTGTCACAAGAAGGTATTAAACCCTAAAATTTTCACAAGAAGGTATTGGACCCTATAATTTTCACAAGGAGGTACTGAACCCTATAGTTTTCACAAGAAGGTATTGAACCCTGTTGTTTTCACAAAAAGGTATTGGACCCTAAAGTTATCACAGGAGGGTATTGAACCCTATAGTTTTCACAAGAAGGTATTGGACCCTGTAGTTTTCACAAGAAGATATTGGACCCTGTAGTTGTCACAAGAAGGTATTTAACCCTATAGTTTTCACAAGAAGGTATTGAAGCCTGTAGGTGTCACAAGAAGGTATTGAACCCTAAAGTTTCCACAATGATGTACTGAACCCTGTAGTTTTCACAGGAAGGTACTGAACCTTATAGTTTTCACAGGAAGGTATTGAACCCTATAGTTTTCACAAGAAGGTATTGAACCCTGTAGTTGTTACAAGAAGGTATTGAACCCTAAAGTTTTCACAAGAAGGTAATGGACCCTATAATTTTCACAAGGAGGGACTAAACCCTATAGTTTTCACAGGAAGGTACTGAACCCTGTATTTTTCACTACTTCTGTAGTGATGACTTCAATCTTGTAGCTACATAACCCTATTCCAGAAGCCTATATGTAAAAGTTCTAGCGCTATACAAAAAGTCTGTGTAGTTTCGACAAGCTCTGGCATAATGTATCAGTTGTGATATGAACACTCCTTACGCAGGTGCTGAAGGGATGTTGCCACAGATGAAAGGAAAGTTGACAAATCTGAATGAAAAGTCATCACGTTTGTCGTAAAGTTTGTTCAATAGTTTTTCTTTACCATCGATTTCTAAGTGTAGGTCAAGATATGAGGCTGACTTAAAAGTGTCTGTAGTATCCTTTATCTCAAGTTCTTAGGGGTAGAAGTATTGAACCCCTTTTGTAGTTTAGAACACTATCTCCAAAGAGACGAGCAAAATCTATCTCAAACTGTCTAGTCCTTGGGTAAAACAAATGTTTCCAATACATCAGGCATTACATGTAAGAATCCACAATCATTTTTTCCAAGGTCGATGGAACTGTTATATTATTAGTCAGATTTCATTGTACTACAGTCAAACTTGACTACAGAGATTTTCTTTTTAAAGATATCCTACATGATTTAAGTTGACAGGCTGTATTCAAAGCTCTTTTGTGGCCCCATAACACTTCATCATACCAAAAAACATTTTCTTTCTTATGGTGTCATACGCAAAATAGTAATACACAAATGTTCAGCGTCATTTTCTCTGAGTAAGGATTAAAATGACTTATAAGATTAATGTAGTACTTTTACGTAAACAAGAAAACACCTACTTGTCTTTGTTTACCAGGAAATAAACCGTTATCATACATTTTTATATGTGTAGAAACACAATGAAAAAAAAACCGTATACGTTTAGAATCCACCAGTAACAACAACTGCAGCAGCAAGTTAAATAATAATAATAATAATAATAATAATAATAATAAAAGTAACAGAGTAAAATGAAAAGAAAACAAAACAAAAAAATGTAGACAAAAAACAACAAAGACTCTATAAAATGATAAAAAGAAAGAGAAAAAAATACATTCACGATCGTCTTGATAAACTTTAATTAGAATGTAAATATATCCCGAGTATTGACCCATGGACATGTGGTATTCACGAGAGTAGAGTATTATCGTCAGTGTTAACCTGTCCAGTAAAACGTTTTGGGATAGAAAATTGTGTCGGATACATCGGGCTGCACATGTATGAACCGCCATTTATAGGATCGACTAAAGTGTCCGATTGTCGTATCAGACGGGTTCTTCTGATATACTCTGATGTCTGTCTTCAGATGAACCTTAGTTGATGGATGTTGTAATCACTGTTTAGTCTTTTTTTATATATTCATATAGAAATATAAGAAATACAAACCCACCTCACCTCCCGGAGTCTGACACGCTAGACATTACATCTCCGGTCAACCCGAAAGGAATGTGATTCAGTGGCCTAACTTGAGGAAACTCGGGAAAATGTCTAGATATGTTATCTACTTGGAATCTAAACTGTACATTAACGAAGCAGAATATCTTTTCAAATTTGCAGTGAAACAATTGAGAGTAATATCTATAAGCTACGCACCCATTTCCTCATTGCACCACCTCGGACCGCCCAAAGTTCAGCCTGCTGACGGTAAACAGAATGATAAAATATATTCTCTGGATGCTGAAGGCAAAAGGTAATAGAAGGAAAGCATCGTACCAATCACTATTTATGTACTTTTTGTACAACCGAGATCATCGTCACTCGGATTTTCACATTTCGCTGAGTCAGCTCAAGTGAGAAAATTTCATATTTTGGAGATATGCAACGAGATAATTAACAATAATATATGTTGCAACATCGGCAGTATATATAATACCAATATATGTATTGGCCGTCCTCCTGAAGTTGTGAAAATCAAGTTTTAGAATGCAATTCCAACCTATTTTGTATTAAATATCACTCTACTTAACCCTGTCTGTTTGATAGCCGAGAAGGAGGATGGAAAAATAAATAATACTAAATAAAAAAAAAAAAAAAAAAAAAAAGACAATTCAGGAAATCAATCGAGACTTAGGAAACACCCATTCTGTATCATGACCACGTAAGACCAAGTTTAAAAAATGCTAAAAAAAACCATAATTTATTTTTAAACTTCTAAAAGTACATAATAATGTACACTTTTATAATAGTTGCCTTGGTGGTTTCGTCTGGTAGTGTATTCGCAGCAAGGGCGGGAGGTCATGGGTTTGACCGAACTATACCAAAAGCTATACATTTGATAGAAACTGTTGCTCAACCAAAATTGTAGGAAATAGGTAAGAAGTTTTCTTGGAGTCTAGATTATAAGTCATTGTCTATTCCAGACACTCAAATCTATCATTAAAACAAATGGTAGACCGGCCTGGTACTTACAAGAATACATTGGCCCGCTGTAGAGTTGTATTCATTGCTTTTTCCTACAGTGCTTTACTAACATGTGTATGATGATTTTCGTGAAATGTAACTATTTCACCAATTACAATCTTCAGAGTCCGTGAAATGAAAGTTAATGTAACTAATCAGAATAAATTAAGTACCTTGAAATGAGACCGTATGTCAGTCATCCCGTAACCATAGTAACGTTCATTTGAGATTTACCTTTCTTAGTACAATTTGACGGAACATCGTGGACACTGTATACATTCTTGTCTAAAGCCCAGGGTCAAATGTTTGTGGTCAATATAATTATAACTCTGAGAGAGGGTGCCACACTAAATTTTCCCTTTTTAAAAATTTTCGTTCAAGTTGTTTCTAAATATTCTTGTTCTTTCACCGTGGTTGTAATTCAAAACTATTCAACTTTATTCCGTAGTACACAAATTTACAGGAATGGAGACTTTTTTTACACCTATTTTATTTTCATTTTCAGACTTTGTGTAGGAAAAGTTATACGTACACAATCTATGTAAATTTAGATTTATTGTTGATTTATAAACACTGTGTATAAGACGTAATATCATTTATTTCATAATCTTTAACAACAACAGTCCTTCAGTAATTTCCCTTCATTACATTCTAAATGAAGACTATCACAAACTGATTATCTGCTGGGCTATCTTCTTTGGAAGCATATAACAATAACAGTCTGAGGTAGAACTCCTCCCCCCACCCCCCCCAAAAAAAAAATATATATATATAAAAAAAAAGATAGAATATAAAAAAAAAAAAAAAAAATAACACCACATGTGCAAGCCTAGGAATCTACATGGTAATGCTGAAGTCTTAATTAATCATTTTGGTTTTCACCTTGTCTTTTGGCAAGGTCAGCGTCAGGAACAACATGAATGACACGCAAAGAGTTGCCTTTGTAGAAAAGAAAAAAATATTACTAAGTTTCGGAGTTCCAAGCTAATTAAATTGTATCTTTGAAATATATGATAATTCATCAAACCAAGAAATGTAAATTAAAAACAATTACGGTCATATGACATATTCTAACTGTTGCCTTTACACAGATATACATTAATATTATCACGAAAAAATATTACATAATCTGTTTCGTTATTTCTATTATTGTGCTATATCAAGGATGTTGACCAATCTTGTTTCTACAGAAACACTTCCTGTAAACAGATCGACATGCGCTTTGAAATCTCAAATCTGTGAATCCGTAAACAAGCGGATTAATTACATTATTTATAAAATAAAGCCTTATACCAATGTCATACATAGTTAAATTGATACCAGAAAGTTTATCTTTAAAGGCAAAGTCGACACCGACAAGCATAGCTAATGCAAAATATGGTGCGTGAACGACGACAAAGAAGACGGTGATTATGATCAAAGTTCTCGTTGTCCTAACTAAATGGACGTGATTTTCAGCACTGCTTTGGTTTGTCTGAAGGTGAAGTTCACTGGTAGATTCTGATATCCTGGTCAAGTTATTCGAAATAATTGACACATTATGTTGCTCAATGTGCTTATTCATTTGTCGTTTACGCATGGTTCGAATGATAGATGTATAAGCGAATACCAAAACAAGAGTTGCTCCAAAGTACATTAACCCAATGAAGGAATACACAGTTAACAGATAGGAGTGTTTATAGTTCTTGTCATCAATGTTACAAGTGGTGAATGTTATATTGTTTATAGTAATTGTGTGTTTCCCATTAGTAAAGATTGCAGGTATCGCCATAATCATCGCTAGAACAGTTGCAACGACTGCAAACTTGCTTGATAGCTCAGTCGAGAGACGCACGTTTGCCAAAGGGAGACAAATCTTGACGTAGCGCTCGATGGCTATCAACAGAATTAGAAATATGGAGGAATACACGACACAATAGGCAAAATATCTGTACGTCTTGCATGAACCCTGACTGTAAAAACCAAACGGTTCCATGAGATATAATATTTCCAGTGGCATATGGCTGACACAAACAATCAGATCGACCATGGCTAACGTTCTTACAAACACTCTATACGTCGAATGTTTGAAAAACTTTGTGAATATGAATAAAACATTGGCATTTCCAAACACCCCTACTACAATTAGAACTCCAATGTAGATTACTGTGGGTAGCTTTGAATGTATCATCTCAGCTCGGATGGCTTTTATTAACTCATCTCTTGTACTATTTTGGTAAGTAGTCTATAATTTGTAAATCATAAATAGAAATATAATTGTTACTGCAGTTAATAATAATAATTATTATAATTTAACTTCACCGACATTCAGAGATTGGTCAACTACAATATTTATAATGTGTATTCTCTTTTTGATAATAAAAAGTACAAATTAAGGTACATAATATATATACGGACAATTGGTATTTAGTAACATGAACATTAAGTATTTAAAAGAAACGACATATCTGAATTTATCATTAAAGCAATATTTCACGAATTTCATAAATGAAATAAGTTAAATAAATAAAGTTTAAATAATTGCATTTATTTAAAACAAAATAATTTTTGTCAACACTATATGGTTCGATGTTTTTGTCAACAGAAGAACAAAACACCAGAAAATCAAACGTGTAAATATCGTTTTGCATTCTCATGTAGTTTGGTTAATTTTTAAAACATCTAATAAAATCGCTACTCACATTAATATATGTCATCTTGTTTCCTAAATTAATATAAAGCATGTATTCAGAACGATGATATGAAACGTTAATATGACGAGAAGCCTTTTTAAAAGAGTTTTTGCCGTTATCTCTAATAACCCTAAAGTACCCTTTTCTAAAAAATATGTTTTCCTACCTGAAGTGGATTGTTATCTGTTCAAAGACGAGTTTCTTAAAAAGATATATTAACAAAAACAGCTGCTGCTGATAAAAGAAACTATTTATTTAGATGGACGATGTTGTCATGCGTTTGTATGATAGTGTTTACAATCAAACAGCATCATCAAAGTTTGAATATATTCCGATATTCCCCTGTTTTCCATGATTTTTGTATGTTTATATGTACGTTACCTGTTTGTTGTGAAAGACAACAACTTAGAAATGAACTATAGTCTGATATAGTGTCATTCAAGAGTAATCAAGGGAACCAAGTTTCTAGCGGAAATCAAACGAATGTAATCCAGGGACAAAGACCAGGCAAGGAAAGCAGGCACACACAACAAAGAACATAAAATAACAAAAACAAAACAAAAACAAAAACAAAAAAAAAAAAATAAAATAATAATAATAATAAAAAATAAAACTTACAAAGTAATAAAATTAAATGAGCAACTTTAAATAAAAACTAGGTGCCTAGATAAGGTGCACCGGTTGGGTAAAGCGTACTCTACTTTTCTAGAAATACCCATTGAGTTGCAAAGTAAAAGGTAGACAAAAGAAGAAAGAAAAACTATGACAAGTTGAACAAATCAGTTTTAAACTGATACCATACTTTTGCCGGGATGTTTGAACACTTTACTATCATTACTGAATATGGAAAACAATTTAAATACTTCGTTTCCTTAAAAAGTCATTGTTTATATTAAGTCTCCATATGTCGAGTAGTTTGTATGGAGTAAGTTGGTGAAAAACATGTTTACCACATTAGAAAAATACGTATAAGAAAAAAATCTTTCCACTTTAAAAGTTAATTAGAGTAATCTTTTACGAAGCTGGTATATTGTGAAAAGGTTAGTAAATGAATTTCATCAACCTTTGGTCTATAAACTTTCTTACCTGTATAACCATGTCGGCATTTGACGAAAAGTTTCACACTGGATAACAAGAATCAAAGCGCATGCTAATTTAGACACTCTCTTCCCCAAAACTGTGTCAAAATTGTTTCTCCAGTTAACCAATATTTTGCTCCATTTCCACAAAAATTCATTGTTTCATGAGTAAATGGACAAAACAAATTTTATATTAAATTAAAATTAAAATTGGTTTTGAATAATAAAGTTGTCGGCCCAATTTCTGATGATATTGAGAACGAAAGGGATGTAAATATTTGTTCCAACTGATATGATTATGTGTATGAGCAACATCATAACCAATAATCTTACTAGAGTTATAATGATGACAACTGCATATCTAAATTGACCTCGTTTCTAAAGAAAATATTCACCACTAATACATGCTACGTCTATTTTGTTGAATAGAAAGTGGCGTACCCCTAGTGTGAAGCCTAAGGTACCAGTAAATAGACGTGGCGGTAACAGCGGATATGTTTAACGCTTGATTCGTGTCTCAAATAAAACAAAAGATTGACAAGACCCGAAACAATCATCTGGTAAACCATGCCATGATCAATACTTTATGTGATTAATCTTTTATAATCTAAAAAAAATTACTAAAATATATACAAATTCATCAACTTTGGTTTTCTTGATGACAGTTAAAAACTGCCTTTGCCTGGGATACCAATCCATAAAAAGTAAACAGACTTTTGTTTTGGTAATTTGCACCAAAGATAGATCTTACTATATTGAATATTTTTCAAAAACATTAATCATCAATATGCTTTATTTGTCTACACAACAGGCAAGAACTGGAAATTTCTGGGCGCTATCGCAGACCATAACTCCAAGGAGGGTCAACATATCATTCTGAATATGCATCATCATAGATCTGTCAAAACTGAACATTTGTTCGGTAAACATATTACATCAATCTGCTATTGTCTTTGTTTGTGACAGACAAAAACTATAGCAATCTCTAAAGGTTACACTTTCACACTAGATTCCTTACAATCAGGCTTTGGAAACAGGGTTATGTTGCTACAGGACTAAAGTCATCTCTTCAGAAGTTTTATGGTCGTCATAATGGATCGTTACGGTGTATCCATCTGCACCATGAGAACCGATTTGTTCAACTTGTCATGATTTTTCTGAGCATCTCTGTGGTCGTTTCTAGAAAAGCAGATTAGCTTTTTTACCGTTGCACCTGGTCCATTCTGCCAATTTTTGGTGGAGTCTGAGTTGTTTATTTATTTTTGTTGCTTTGTATGTATTATTTCTGTTCTTTGTTGTGTTTGTCTGTTCACCATGTCTGGTTTTTGTCGAGATTGCATTCCTTTGATTTCCGCTAAAATCTTTGTTCCCCTGGTTACTCTTGCAGGGACCATTAATAAAATAATGATCAACAAATTTTTCCGAACTGTGCACCAACAATAAATCTTTAAATACTTAACTTTTTTAAAAATTAACATGAATCATTAATCTGCTATTGTTTTCTAAAAATGGAAAAATGGAAAAATGAAAAAAAATGACACTTTTATGGATTGTAAATCTAAGAATGGACCACAGATTTTTCCGATATTTGCACTATTGATGAATCTTCTTTTTGTTGTTGTTCTTACACTAAGAATTGTCAAGCCAGCTGCTGTTCTATTTAGGTAATTACATTAAAGTAAAAACCATACAGAGGCAAAAGTTCTAAGTCGATAATGCAACCAATTTGACATTATTTCAGGGTAGTTAGATCTCATCTAGGCAAAGAGAAGTCTCAGGTTTCTTAAAAATGTTACGGTTTCAAAGATATAAGTCAAATTATATGGTAAGACCCCTATGCTCTATATTTAGTAACGATGACAATGTTTTTCGGACCATAGGGAATGAGCTGTAAGGCCAGGGGAGATAAAAACTCAAGGGCAATATTTCCAACAAAGAGTCATCCAACAAAAATGACCTACGTGAGACTATTTTATGACTTATCAGAAGAATCATTTCATCAATTGAAAGGTTTTTTTTTTTTTTTTTTTTTTTTTTTTATCTAATACAGTTTTCAAGATATTGGCCGAAAATTGTAAAAGGTCTCAGTCATGCATTAATTTTCTGATAGAAATCTATACTTTGGACATGAAGAAAATTGATTTTCCCCAAATAAAAAGAAGGAGGCCACAAAGATCGGAAAGAAAAATAGTTTCGTATGCACTCATCAAAGCTACTTCTTCAGAGGAATACTTTTATGTTTAAATGTTGAATTTGAAAAAAAGTTTGTCATGTTATAGTATTGTGATTAAATGGAAGTGTTTTTCTATCTTTTATTTTTTAAAGATATTGACAGAAAGCTGGAAAAAGTAAAACAAAGTAGTCTTTCAATGCTAATTACTCTAAAAAATAGATGATTTTGCCTTTAGTAGAGCTCTTCAAACTGAAGAAGGAAACTCACAATTACATGTAGTTTCCAATATTTCTTTCAGTTTGTGAGATACATGTAGAAATTGATGACTTGACCCCTGAGGTCTGAAAAAAGAAACAGCGGATATGTTCAACGCTTGATCTATATAACCGAAACACATTTTAAAGAAGACAACCTACACAGCCAAATGTGCCACATAATAATAATAATAATACTAATAATAATAATAATGTCATACTGATAATCATATGATGGTCGATTCGGATGATAAATCATGTGATATCTAACATATTATAGTCATATGATAATCTATTGATTCTCGTATGTTTATTTTGGCTTAACAACATATGACAATGATATGTTTGTGAAAAAAAAACATATGAATATCATATGATATTCATGCTAATATCATCTGTAAAGCAAACCATATGATTATCATATGGTGCCTGATTTATATTATTCTGATGTGTGGCACATTTGCCTGTGTAAGGATAATGTTGACTACGTTTGGTAATAATCCACTGAGTGATACACGGCCAAGTGTGTCACATATGATAATCACATGGTGCTCGATTCATATGATAATCATATGGTAATCATGTGATAGTCATATGATTATCATATGATAATATGACCTTGAAAACATGAGAATCATATGTTTGTTAAATACATGTGATTACCATATGTTATCTGAAACATATGATTATCATATGGTGCTCGATTTATATGATAATCATATGATGCAAACCATATGATTTGCATGTGTAGCACATTTGCCTGTGTAAAAGAGGACAAGATTTCTAAAGAAAAGTACCGACGGACGCCAAGTGATGACAAAAGCTCACATGACTTTTAAAGCCAGGTGATATTTTAAATACACATATAAAATAATCTGAATATTTAACCTGTACCTTGGCTTTGCCTGTGTCTAGTAATGTTCTTAAACTTCATAATTAATTGGATGCGCATACCGAACCGCATGGAATTTGTCTATTCAACAGATTGAATATACAGTTATACAAGATTGGTTCTGTTAAAAGTTTTTGCCTGCATTATTCTGCTAAGAATAAAAAAAGTCCAATTTTATGCTTGCCGAAACTACGCAGACTTTTTGTATCGCTCTAGAACTCTAACAAATAGGCTTCTGGAACAGGGTTATGTTGCTACAAAATTGAAGTCATCACTATACCTGGTCCGTGCTCCCAGTTTTGGGTGGAGTCCGAGTTGCTCATTTACTTTTGTTACTTTGTATGTATGATTTAGTTACTTTGTGTTCTCTGTTGTGTTTGTCTGTTTTCCATGTCTGGTCTTTGTCCCTGGATTGCATTCTTTTGATTACCGCTATAACCTTGGTTCCCTTGATTACTCTTTCATAAATCAGGATATATTTTGATGAAGAGCGCCCATGCCCTTAAACAATTTTCTCAGTTAAAAAAATAGTTTACCCTTGTTATGTTATTTTTATGATCAGTGTTTCCCATAGAGAGTAGATGAATCCAAAACACATATTCAGAAAAGTTTTTTTTCTAATAAACAGATGGCACCAAAAAAAAATAAATATTATAGAAAAACAATACAAAAATCTTTATTTATTCCTCGGCTCTGTTATCTTTACTGTCATCTGCACCATGGAAACTGATTTGTTCAACGTGTCATAGTTTTACTTTCTCTTTTGTCTATACCGGACTTGATTTCTTATGAGCAACTCGATTGGTGTTTCTGGAAAAGCATAGAACGCTTACCCTACCGGTGTACCTCAGTCTAATTAAAATTAGACCTTGCGTTTTATTTTATTTTTTTTTATATGAAACAAATAAAAATTGGAGGGGCTAGTTTTAATTAGATTGGGTGCACATGGTCCATGCTCCCAGTTGCTCCGAGTTGCTCGTTTACTTTTGTCACATTTCATGTATTATTTTGTTGTCCGGCCAGTTCTCCAGGCAGAAATAAACCACATCAAATTGTTAGTTTCTAATATTTATTGCAGTTATATGGAAGAACAAAAAGACCCTGCAATAACAATACATAAATTCATAAGACTTGGGTAAAGAAAGATAACCCTGATAGCATAGATAAATTCCATCAGTCAATTAATTAAAATAATATAGTTATAATATTATACCTTCTATAGGCAATATGATAGTTCTCATATAATGCGTTTCCTTAGAAAAATGTATTTCTCTGTTGCGCATGAATCTCATGTACAATATTCCACATCTATATATGTCTTAAACACAATGACTTACTTAATGTTCTTTGTTGTGTTTGTCTGTTTTCCATGTCTGGTCTTTGTCCCTGGATTACATTCTGTTGATTTCCGCTGACGCCGCCATTTGCATTTTCGACTCAGTGTACGCTTCGTGATTAGATTGATAAAATCAGAACCAAACCAAGGCTTCCCCGCCGGCGTTTGAGGCTTGAGAGCTCGCGGAACGATTAAAAAGCCACGCGTCTAGTAAAAGAAAATGTTGACTTACCTTCATTTTTACTGGAAATCATCAAGGCTGTTATTCCGGTCAGTTATATTGGCAGGTTCTGTTGTATTCTTTTTCGTTAGGGATAAGGGAGTTGGTAATTAATTCTATTTTATTGTTTTCAGGGTTGAAGACGTCTTTTACAAGATCTAGAAATTTTAGAAATGGGTCTTCGAAGTCTTACAAATCTATTTTTCTAAGACAGTACCGCGAAAATAGCTATCGTGGAGGATTTTTTGAGTACCGTAGAATGGTTAGGATTTTTTCAAGGCACGCAAAGTAGATTCAATGGTATTTGTATGAGCATTTCTTGGGCTCACGTTCGATGCCACTAAATACCCATACACCATCAACCTTTCTTCCTCTGTGGTATTTACGTTTTCCAAATTAGCTTTCGTCTATTTCCACTGTCTTTCCTGGACCACCAATTACGTCGTCACTTCTTTTTTCTAATATTTCAATGTTCGGGCGTAAGTATACCAAACAACAATTGAACGTTGGCAAATTTCAATTTCGTGAATCACAAATTCTTGATTACACTTGTAAACCCAGAAATAAGTTATGTAAACAATTTGTTTCAGTGTCAAGTTGTGATTTTCGAACCAAGATCTAAGACGTAAAGATATTTTCTTGTTACACTTTTTATTTGAACACCTCCAAATGTAGTCGGCTGTATGAACTATCTTTTCTTAACCAGAAAATGTCCACCCGTACAGAAATTACCAATGCAACGGCTCAGATTCAGCAACAATCCTAATCCTATTAACCAATCAATTAGATTTTCTATTGACTCACACTTTTTCGACAAATTCTTCAACTTTAATTGTAAAATCAGCTGTTTCTAATGTGGTTTTATCTATATTCAACGGATATTTTTGGAACCGGAAATGACGTTTGGGGTAAAACCTAATCACATGACATGCCTACCTTAGCGATGAAAAAGGGGACAAATTGAGGCGTAAAACACTTATCTAAGCTTAGATATCGCAGATTTAATTTAAAAAATGTTTATTTAAAGCATTTTTGAAATACACTTTGACCCAAGGATTGCGATTTTGGGGTTATTTTTGCTCCAAATATCTCCTTTTTATTTTTTCTTCTTTTTTGCGCACCCTTCCCCTAAATACAGGAATATACCGTATTTTCTCGTACTTTTTATGAGGACCGCTAAAGTAAATTCGTACCGATTCTTTAACTTAAAAACACATTTTCAATGTATATTCGTTATGCAATATCTGTCTTTGGAAGAATTTGAATGTTCCTGCCTTAGTTTCCTTATTCACAAAAGGTACAGTTTTTGTCAAAATTCCTTAACACAACTTTTTGGCATCTCAGTTTGTTTGTGCATAATTAAAATACGATATCATGATTGATTTTAACACTGTCAAAACAATGTTTTGACACGTAAGTTACTGCATGACATGAAAAGAAATCTGTAAAGCGTATACACAGAAAATGAACAGGTATAACTTATACTTTTGTCTTTCTTGAAAACAGGGAACAAAGAGGTGTAATAAAATATATAATGTTCCCCGTTTGTTGTGTCTCACCTGGAGTTTCACAAGGGTCTGTGCTAGGTCATCTTTTATATGTCATTTCTATCAACAGGAACCGATTGCCCCATGTGGAGATAACATTGTTTCCATAAAAATGAGGGTAATATAATACAAGATGTTGCAGTTTTTCTTTTCTGATTGTCAAATGTTCAATGGGTCTGTAAGTTATGACAAAGGATTTTTTTTCTAGAAAGATGTTTCCAGGAGAAAAAGAAGATGGACTAAAAGATACTGTTCAATCAACACTTGAATGTTTAGAGCCTTATAATACCATTGTAGTTACAATGCCTGAGGGTAAGAAGATTGATCATTCAAAATGTGCAGAGGTAAAATATGAGGTCTATCAAATCTCTTCTGAGATTTTTTTGTTTTAGACCATTTGATAAAAACAAATTGACTTTTAAGTCCGCCAGTATGAACAACCTCAGACAGCAAAAACGAAAAGTGAATTTGTTCTTGGGTTGAGGACTCAAAATCGAGGCAGGAGAAATAGGGTGATTACTACAGTGACAAATCACACCAAAGATTACAACGAGGTTCCAAAGAGGGGAAAGTTAGCTATGGGTGCCTTGTCAAATTTTGCTCGGAACTTCAACAGTGGTTCCTCAATATCGACATCACCCTCTCAATTACCTCCTGAATTAATTTTCACATCATCTGATGGAATGACAATCAGAGTTTACGTTGGGAATTTTTAGAATCTAAAAGTTGAATGTATTTTCAATGCAGCTAATGAAAGTCATGGTGGTGGTGGTGTTGCAGATGTCATTTCTAGAACCCCCCCCCCCCCCCGTATATGGATTCCAAGATGAAAGTGACGACTACTTTCGGAATCATGGTTCATGAGAAATGTTACAGAGTGCTGTACTACTTCAGCTGGAAATCTGAATACAAAGGCGTTGTGCATGCAGTAGGGCCAAGATATTACGCTTACCCGAATGACAGTCGTAGGTGTGCAGATGATTTGAAAATATAAAAAAAACTATACAGAACTGTTTTCATGAAGTCAACTTTATGGACAAAGACCCTGGTATAAATAAACTGTCATATATAACATGACCTAAAGGTGCAATGTGATTAATATCAGTCACTTGATTTAAAATAATCATGTGCCAATTTTTAACATGTAGGTCTCATTTTCAATTTTTGAAGGGTTATTTCATTATAACCAGATGTGACGCTAAGTTTGAAGAAAATAATCATACATTTTTCGATACGGAATCGAAAAGGGGCAATCAGTCGTTCTTTGAACAAAATGAAAATAAAAATGATATAAATTCCGAAAAAGGTAAATTTTTTTCAGCCCGTCCCAATTGCGAAAACGAGAACTGAAACTTTTCAATTTTATTGTTTTAATGTGCTTTCTTTGAAGGGATACACATTAAAATGCAAGGTTTCCGTCGATACCAGTCATCAATACTGTAAGCTATTAAACATCCAGCAGATAGAAATAAATATAATTTTAGTACGGACTTGGTCGTTCTTAATTTTACATGCTTTCGAAGAATTCTTTCATTCACGAATGGTTAGTGGACACAGGTTATGGACGGGTATTTATTATAAAACATCAACTTTTGTAGGTGTTTTTTTTTATTTATTTCAAGTCATTTTTACTTTGGAAAATATATGCTCACCACCTAAGAACTTTTGCTAATGACATTTAACGACTAAATAGAACCAATTGGATGGGTTTTGTTTTATGAAATATTTATTATGCTATGTAGATAACAGAACAAATTTCGAAATGTCTAGATTTGGAACTATTAGAAGGATTGTGTATCTACAAAAAAAATAAGGCATAGTATCCCCTTGATATAAAAAAGTTACATCAAGTTAATGTAAAATAATAGCAAAAAATAAACCACCTGAGAATGAATCACCTGAAATTCACTTTATATGGTCCACCAATTTACACAGTTTAAACCATATATTGTATATTGGTGGCTAATGTCTTTTTATTGACCACCATGTCTATGCGAAGAGAATTTATCTTTAATACATAGGGAACATCTCAAAACATTAGACGTAGTTCATCGTCGCCCTCTCTGCAGAATTAATAAAATTATAAAAGCAAACGTCACGCAATTTTTGTATATAATTTTAGATAAAATGAATGCGACTTTATTATATCTAGAGGAAGCTATACCTTCAAATTTATCTATATATAAATATTAGTCTGTAGTCGGACGGAAATTAGTGGTGTAATTGAGACCATATTTGTCGAAATGTAATGATGAACCTTAATGCAGTTGCACTATATCGTTATTATTATTTGTCAGAGTAATCAAGGGAACCAAGATTCTAGTGGAAATCAAAAGAAAGTAATCCAGGGGCAAAGACCAAACTTGAAAAATAGACAAACACAACAAATAAAATAAAGCAACTAAAATAATACATACAAAGTAACAAAAGTAAATGACTCCACTAAAAACTGCGAGCATGGACCAGGTGCACCGGTAGGGTAGGCGTCCTCTGCTTTTCTAGAAACACCCGCCCAGTTGCTCATAACACGTCGTCTGGGGCAGACGAAAGAGGAAAGGAAACATTGAATAAATTGTGACCGTGACTGGAAAAATGGGGCCAGATGAGGTTTTTGTGAATTTTGAAATAAGTCCATTTTTGTTTTGTATATTTATTGAATAAGATTTCCTGAAAATATTTTATTCCAACTCTATGTAGTTTCTGAGATATTAGCCATTTCGTAATGATGACTTGTACAACAAATTCAATAAAATGCCTTTTATTTTCTTTGTAAGTTTGACAATTTGTTTTGTGAACTATACTGTAGTTCAAGATGTTTTCTTTATATGGTCTTTGTAATCAGGTCTCCAACTAGTATATCTGTTATTTTAATACCTGTAAGCATGTATTCATCCATGGTAACTTGAATGGAAAAGTGTATTTTGTTGTTGCTATAGCAACATGATACCTGAATTCAGGATTGTACATTGTCAACATGCTGAAGTAGTTTGAGTTTAGTATCATATTATTCTATCACTTAAATGTAGCTTATTTATCAGCAATTTCAACAATTGTACTAAATAAATAACACATTTAATTCTTCTTTACATTCTGTATTCAATAATTTACAAAGTACTGTAAATTTGGTTTAGTACTTTCTTAATCCAAAAGTGCCTATTTACATGACACTATAGGCTTGAGTTTTAATTGCTGACTGTTCTCCTGAGTGAAGTCTACTTCTTTTTTTGGCACAAAAGGCTTAGGGTAAAATTGATCTTTGCAATCATCTGAATAGACAAATTCGCGTATGTTTTCATAAAGGTACCACCGCCTAGCTGTATCCAGTCCTGCACCTAATAGTATCGCAGGCATTGTATTGGACCGTGGAAGAACTTGTTTGTTTCAAAACAAATTTAATGTTACATTTTCAGATGATATTTTTTTATGTTTTTCAATGGTTTGAACATTTTTTGAAGATAAGATTTCCAGTCATAAAATACAACTGGTTTGGTTGGATCATCTATCAGCTGTGGAATGTTGTGTCCATTCTTGCTTGAGATTTTTGAACAGTGTCTGCTATCTGTACAACAAATGGGCATACTGTTAAGTAAACAACACAACACAGTAATGTCATGTTCAAATATGTTACAAACAGAATAACACTAACAGCATTCTAAAGTAAGACATAAAATATTACAGTGAGTCTGATCTGTAGTTATCAATACATGCATTTCTAGAATTACAGCAGATAGAAAATATCAGGCAGTAGAAAAATGGGAAAATATCTACATGTACATGATGTATCAGAGAGACTTTACATTCTATATCGGAAAAAATGTTGCAATTTATGTGATGTACAGGTACATGTATAAACAATCATTTTTTAAGCTAATTGTAATTGAAGTAAAAAAAATAATTGATTTTTTGTATTCATTACTACATTCATATAAAGACTTGAGACATCATCTGCAGTTGAATTTCTCCATTTTACCTTCCAAACATCAACGTACCAATCTGGATCAGATTTTGTGTGCCCAACTATTATCATAGAGTATTGTAAATTAGTGTACAAACCTGTAGAGTAAATTCAAACTATGTGTACATGTATATTTTGGTATGTCACACTAGTTGCTCGGCTTACAACATAGCAAATTCCATATTGATATTGGAAGAAATAAGGCAAAGTATGAAGTGATTTCCATAAGTAACACTCAGATTATTGACAAGTAAGACCTGGAAAGGGTATTAATACATTGTTCATTACATTTATTCTTAAGATTTATAACAAGACGTCTTAAATACAGACATTCATTTTTTGGGACAAATTATGAATTAAATTAGGAAAAACATGCACTTAGATGGTTACTAATTAATGTCATTCATTATACATGTACATGTACCCTTATTTGAATAATGTGTTGGGGTTAACTAACAGGTTAACAGACAGACAGACAGACAGACTGAAGAGTAACTTGCATTATTTCTTAGTAAGTACCTATTATAACTCTCCACAACCCATACCATAAGACAATGTTGTTTTTATTCTGACCCTGCCAATTGTCAAAGTGAAGTTTTCATCAGTCTCTCCATATCCATACCACTGAAAAAAATGGTGGACCATGCTGATCACACTATTTGCTCCTTTTCCAGGGTTTTGGGCTTCACCAATTAGGTAAAATGTCTGTTTACCTGAGAAGATCATATGTAATCATGAACATTTCATTTAAATGTATAATTATAAATGAATTGCAAAGTACATGTACAAAGTATACTTGAAGATAATATCATGTCTAAAGCACTATTTCTGTTGTTGCACTTAACAAACAATTGCAAATATAATGTATATAAACAATTTGAATCTATTGGTCCGACTTACATGGCATGGTGAGGGTAGTGGACTTGCTGGGCATAATCCCATGAGTAGTGCAATTCCTTTTGTAATGAATTAGGCTGACTCCCTAAAAAATATAAATTTTGAAGCATGTAAATATATTTGTGAATGCATACATGGGTAGTACCCAGTACATGCAATTAGTTCTAGAAATGCATGATATACATGTACATGTATTTTATATCAAATTTTACTCACATTCTGTACATATTGGAAGCATCTACAAAAAATGAACTAACAAATGTAAATGTAAGAAGTGCATGTACAAAATTATTATAAAAAGACTCCTTTAATTCTGTCGGCTTATCTGGCATTGTTGTCGATAGAAATCTCTCTGTTTTTTGGCCAACGATGCACGGTCATTGTAATTTTGTAGGACATTTTCTATTTCTTCTTCTGATAAGTTACCACTTCAGGGAATTCTCTCAACAAAGTCTTGACATTTTTTACATATATCTGTACAAGGTTTGGCTAATACAATATGTGGACATAAATCATGCCAGGTTCTTTGAAATGTACGTAAGTTGATACTTCTGTATTTCATATCCTTTGCTACAGTTTCATAGATGTAATGTATATCAGCAGTTGTTTTGTCTGATGGTAATTATAAAACATTAGACTGTTTAAAATTAGGCAGTCGACCTAGTAAAGGGAGAGCATTGTCCATGGCATATTTGCACAAGAAATTCTTAATTCTTTCTCTGTCATTATAGTCAAGTGAATTTTTATTTGGTTTACCAACTAATCCATGAACCCTTGCTGATAATCCATCCTTATCCAGTGATTGTGCAATAGCTTGCAACTTTTTCTTCCAATGCCATGTATGAAACAAAATGTAGTCCGACATACCCTATTGCCATTGAAGAAAAATTCCTGATATGGACGCTGTCTTTCTTTGGTTTACTGTTTTTTGCTTCTGTATGGGAACCAGTTCGTCCATGAGAAAAATGTTCAACTTTAATAACAATATCCAACTCCTCCCTAGACAACTCTCTACATTGTTCACGAAATTCTATGGCACTTTCAAAGTCAATAAACTTACTGCAGGGCTTACCATAATTAAACTCTTTACACCCACAAGTTTCATTTTGAAATTGGTTCTGGGTAATATATTGTCACTATTTGAAGGTTCTACAAAAACATTATTGTCTTCGTCAGATTCATAGTTACCTGTAGAGTCATTAATATCAAACTCGCTATCTCCTTCGATAATTTCACCGACTTCTTCATTTACCGCAAAATAAAGTTCGTCTACCTCGTGCAATTCGTCCAGAAATTCTTCATTATATTCTTCTGAAGTTTGCGATGGTAATGTGGTGTACGAAAAACTACTTTCTTGACTCATTACATCTTATTTTCATAAAGTAAACAACAGATAGAAATCGCCGGATTTTCCCGCCTTTTCAATATTCAGGACGTAGAGGGGGATAATTAAGGACGAACGTACACTAAGCGGTAAAAGCTGAATGATCAAAATAACTGACTTGTGATTTTCTTTCATGATGTTTTAATAAGACAGCAATTGACTACACTGCTATAGAGTAACTTTAAAACAGATGCCCGAATATGTGTCATGACCTTGCGACGTCATATCTCAATTACAAATTTGCCGCATCTGGCCACTTTTTGTCAGACGTCGGCACAATTAGTTTTCAATGGTGCAGATGTATACACCGTGACGATCCCGGATGACGACCATAAAACTTCTGTAGTGATGACTCCAGTCTTGTGACAACGTAACCCCGTTCCAGAAGCCTAATTGTTAGAAGTCTAGGGCGATAAAAAGTCCGCGTATTTACGGCAAGATCTGGCATAACCCTATGACTTTTGATATGAAAACTCCATACGCAGGCGCTGATGGGATGTTGCCACAGATGAAGGGAAAGTTGACAATTCTGAATGAAAGTCATCACGTTTGTCGTAAAGTTTTGTCAATAGTTTCCTTTACCTTCGATCTGTAAGTGTGAGTCAAAATATGAGGCTGAAGATGTTTTACGTTGCTGAATGTTTTGTTTTTGTTTCTCATCGTTCTTTAAAGGATGAAAATGTTTTTATCTGTGTGTTTTAATCATATCATATTTTTCGTTGACAAAATACCCTTTTTGTGTAAACTGTTTATTCTTTATTACACTGACATTTATTTCAAGGAGGTATTTTTAACTTTTCAACAATTAACATAGTGACCTGATTTGCGGACGTTTTCGCTTTGAAACCGCGATAAGGAGAGTGGAATTTGTGGTTATTTAAAATTTCAACTTATCATAAGCAGTAGGTTTGTATGTGGCATTACTATCAAAGCCCAATTCTTTAATAAGGCAATTGAGGTAATGTGCTTTAAACAAATAAAATTTTGTTTGAAACTTTGTCCGGAGGGACGATAACATATTTTTCATGTAGTGAAAAAGCATCCAATTGCATCACGATCATTGAAAACGGACTTGGATCTTTTATGGACACATTTCTTGAGCTTGGTGTTTCATTTTTATTCTTTATGAGGAACTGAAGAAATTCATTCTCGTAAGAATATAAAAACAAATCGGGTAGTAGACGAGCACTGTTAGTGCCCATTAGAATGCCAACTTGTTGAAAATATTTCCTCCAAATGTGACAAATATTTTTTTCAATGAAGAAATCAAGCATATCGCAAAAAAGGAGACGATATTGAATTCACAGTGTTTTGATCCGGGAGATTTTGCTTTGCAAAATTGCTCAGCTCTGATTTGACTTTCTCGGTAAATACTTTTGATCTGGTGGAGGTAAGAAGTCGGTAATTATTCGGGCGTTTTACCATACTATCAATGCAAATGTTTGATTTAGAATTGTTGCTTTTTGTTACTCATAGTGTTTATGAGTTTGCTCAATTCAAGGATGTTTTCTTTAAGATCAAATGTATGTTTTGAAGTTCGAAAAGTAAACATTTGGTTTTGCTAGGTTTAAAGCACATTATCCAAGTATTGCTAACAAACACTCTTTTACATATCGACTTGCAAGAAAATAGTGATTTAAAATAATAGGTGAAGAAGGTTTATTAAGAAATGTGTTGATTAAGTTATAGACACCATAAAGGCCTTTGAAAAAATGTCATGATACATCGGTCCATAGATTACAATCATCCTTAGGCCATCATTACAGACTTTTGACAAATAACGACCGTCCTTACACGCACATTAATAAATTGTACAGTATGTAATCTTTATGTTGAATTTTATGTGTAAAAGGAGGGATTTTGAACGTGTTGAAAGCAAAATAGTAAGTGTATTATTATATTGTTATCTGCATAGTTTCAATCTCTGCAAAATTTCGTTTTTAGTGGCTGTCTTCATAACAACTCAAATCTACAGGGGATTGTTTTCTTTGCAACCCCTAGATACATTGATTTGGATACCAACACTGGGTCTGTTCTTATTTTTCCTATGGCTGAAAGTCAATGTAAAATTTCAACATTTATTAAAACGTTTAAAGTATCTATGAATAAAAAACAACTTCAAAGATGTCTGTATATAAGAACTGCCAAAAGTTATGTTTGAAAAAGCATTTGTAAAGTAAAATAGGCAAGATCTGTTAAGACCATAGTCCGAAAAGACTAATGCATGTAGTTAAGCGGTTCCAGTGAAAAGGCAAAGTATCACAGATGAAGTTAACATAACCTTAAAATTCAATAACTAAGATCATCTAAATAAGATCATACAATTTTTTTAACTTCAAAGTTACCATCAATGCTATATGATATAACAATCAAAACATTTGTGAACATTAAAAATCTAACATACTGTCCATTAAAATCGATTTCACAATTTTAATGTCCATAGTTATCACAAATATTGTTCATAAGGATAGTACACAATCACATAGTCAGATAATTCTGCTATAGACCTTCACCGCTACATATGCATGACATTAAATAGTGAAGTAGCTGTCTATATACCCATTTCGGGAGTTAATTATGGCTATAAGTATTATTATATATTAAATGTTATGTGTTGAGCATTACTTTTCCTTCATTTTCGCATCTAATTCACTAATGTGAGTTTGTTTTGTCTACAAACCTTTTAGATATATATAAATGTTGTATTTATGCAATCACATCTGTATGAAACCTTGACTGATGTTAAGTCAATGTAACAGTCCTAAAAAAACATTAACATGATTAAAATGAGACTAGAAAAATATCCATCAAATAAGACTTCCAATTTAACTTTAAGCATTACTTTTAAAAACTTTGACAACGTGAACAAGTTGTGGCTAGCAAATTAATTTTATAAGCTCACACGTGAAAAAGAAATTTTGAAATGTACCTCTAATAAAGAGGAGTACAGGGGCGGATCCAGGGTTTGAGTTTAGGGGGCGTTAATTGAATTAAATGCCGTGCAAATCAAGGCAAAACATATTATGGGGTGAAACTTGTGGTGAAAAAATTCTTTTCTTGCGGATTTAAGGAGGGGGGGTACGCGCCTACGAGAAAGTGTGTGTGATGAACCATCGTTATCATAGCAAGTTTGATGTAAAAGGAATAACAAAAAAAAAGAGACGTCCATAGCGAATATATAAAACAATAAGTACATTCAGGTCTCACTAACCACTTCTAACGTTTCCATTACTTTACATGTTAAAAAAGTAATTTGTCAAGTCTCACTGTGAATTCCCAGGACAAATGACATCTTGAAGTTGCATACCGTTGCGAAGCTTAGGAAATAAGGCTTCCAAAATCATTATGCTAATGGTACGATGATTGTAGAAATTCTTCACAAAATTTACTTGAATAAATAATACAGAAAAAACACATTTTTACCTGTTCTGCTAACTGACAGCATGGAGGCAAAATAACACTTTTTAAATGATAACTTCATTAATCATTTTAAAAAATATAATCATGTGTTATTCCCTCAATTCTCAACATTTTACAAGAATAGACATTCAAAATATTTCACTAGGATTGTGTATAGTTTTATTTTTAAAAGCCAAATATGTTTTTTTTATTAGAATCATAGACAAATCACATTGTATATTTGTATTATGAGCCGTTCAAAATATTTCATTGGTGATATTGTTAACATAGACGACGAATTTCACATAAACCATATTGTCAACATTATTTTGTTAAACGTTAACTGATTAAGGACATAATCTTTTCTAGAAAACGAGTAATCAAGGGAACTGAGGTTATAGCGGTAATAAAAAAAATGCAATTCAGGGACAAAGACCAGACATGGAAAACAGACATACACAACAGCGGAAATTGAGATTAAAGGATCTAACTGGACGATATTCTTTCTTTCGGATCAGATCAGCTATAAATACTGTATATTTGGAAATGATTTGGAATGATTTCTATACAAGGTATGAAGAATTTCTACCAAGAACTTTATATTTGAAGCTAGGAATTTGGAGAAAAAAAACAACGATGTATAATGTTTTTAAGTCGGGGTTTCAACTGAGTATGAGAAATAGAGGTATACAGTGTTGAAAGGTCATAGGTTTTAATGCTATTATATTCTGATAATACATTTGAACTGATTGTCTCCAAAAGATCTTTCGAATTTTTCAGGATCCACATTGAATTGATACCACTATGGGAGTAACAAGTGTTGTGATAGGATTGCAGACCCTCTTTTACAGTTGTGAGTATAGAAGTTAAAAGTTTAGAACGAGGTTTGGTGGTACATTTTGCATATCCAGCCATGTAACGTTGTATGTATGGATTCTTGTGGAGTTTAGGAATCCAGTACATAGATGGTAAATCACAATCATCGTCCTTGGTAGAGAGAAATACATGGTATAATACCTAATGCACGGTAGTTAATTAAACTCACCATGTTAACTATTTAGAATCTTGGTAAGTAAGTCTAAAAGTTTATTTTTTTTTATAAACCAGCAAAGTGATTGCTGATTTTTCCATGCCCAATATTCTGCGTAAATCAAAGCACGGATCTCTGAACGTAAAGAACAAGTTGGTTGCTAGAAACTGACAACTTCCTGCAAATAACGGATGCACTTATGTTTCTATTTAAAAATATAAAAAAAGTTCTTTTTACTGAAATCTAATGTATAGGAAGCTGAAAAAAGAAACAAAGGTGAAAGAGCAACAATCAAGTCAGTCATTATCTAAATTTTAAAAAATCTGATTTTATCAAGTCACTGATATTGGTTCAACAAGCTTTAGTGCGAATGGATATGTAAGTCACTTGTTTTGATGTTCAATGATAAGGCATTAATGTGCGTTTTCTGCATAGCGGTTGTAATGTGCTGTCATTAGGAAAAAATTCTCAATCGCAAAATGCTGTTTTCTTGTTGTGAAAAACGACCGTACCAAATTGGTCCGATTATAACACCGCTTATAGTACTTTAAACGAAAGGTTTTGTGGTTTCTAATGTTAAAAATAGCAGAGAGATATACATTGTTTAAACGCAATAAGACAGTAAAGTCATTGTTATCAAGTAACATTGTGATGTCATGACAAACTCGAAAGAAGAGGACAGGTATGGTACACTGATAAAATGTTAAAACGTGAATTGTGTGGTAGATGAAACTCAAGACAGGGCGCAACAGCCATTTCAGAATTTCATTTTGAAATTAATAAAAGGTTCGATACAGGACGATACTTTTTCAGCACATATTTATCCCAGCCGTGCTTTAAAAAATGTACAATATCCTCTTCCATGAAGTCCTAAACGAAAGTGTATTTGTAATCCACAAAATGAAGTAATAGGCTTACTGTGTGGGAGCAGTACCTCAATTCAACGTTGCGTTTCGCCTTTGTCTTTGTTTAGATCAAAATGGGTCATTAGTGGAAACTTACATGTTGTTAAATTTTTACATGAATTCAATTTGATCAATTCGAACTTCATTACATCAAAACACCCCAATAAAAGGTCTGATAAATAATTTGTACTTTGTTCAATTCATGAATTGGGTATATTTCAATTACATACTCATGACGGAAGTTAGTTTACAGTTTCTAAAAGTCTAATGCACCTTTCGTATTCGTAAAGGTTTTGCCGTTCCAATCGTAACTATACACAAAACGATTATACATGAACGGTACCTGTCTACATGCAATCAAGAAGAAATTTGCTTTCTTTATACATAACAATTTAAATTTCAAATTATTGATGAAAGTATAATAAAATGTGAAATATTAAGTTTTGTTCCCAAAATTTGTGAGTAGTTGAACAAACCTGCAAGCGTTATGAGAACGACGACTAGCCCTTTTCGAAAGTCATAGCCCCACAAAATATTGTAAATCTATACAAAGGCTTTGTTATGTAATAGCGTACAAACTGCATGTATTCCTTAGCGTACATCTATAGCATCAGCAGATTTTGCAAATAGAAAAGAACAGTAGTATAGGATAGGCGTTTGTTTTCTTTTCCTTCGTATATTCCATTAAAAACCTAATCTCACACCGCTGAGAATGCAAGAATAGAAATCTCATACGGGTGAGTTTTTAAGTTCTTTGACGAGGCTCTATCACAATTTTCTGATCTGCGTTTTTCTGTTGTTTATAGTATTCTAATTTGGACCAACGTACACATTGGATAAACAATCAAAATATCAATTTTGCTGTTACATTCAACATATCAAAGAACTTTAAAAAGTCAAAGCTGTGATCTTCAATAAGTCAATGCTTTGAATCAAACCTATTGAAATTCGTCAAGAATTAAGCAAAGCAATAAGGTATTTGTTCTTGATCATTTTGTGCCTTTATTCTTCAACAGATTCAAACCCAACCTTTTTTTTTCTGGTATAGAACTTGTAGTAAAGTTTCATTAAGATGAAATATCGAGAAATTGCAAGAAAAACCAAATGTCTACTGATTCTTACGATGACGGAGATGACGGAGATGACAGCAGGATACCATTGCACGACGGGAAACATTTGCCGTCGTATGTGAAACTATTTTATTAGGTTAGTTTCATGCTAACTGAAAATATGAAATTTAAGGCATTCTGTAATAGATAGTTTTTACAAAAATGAATCATAATTTTGCGTTCAGATAACCAGCACAGAGTTAATCTTATGACAGGAACGAAAAAAAAAATAGATAAATAATAAATATTGAAAAATAGCTTGTTGACAAACATATGCAGAAAACCCGCAAAGAATTGAAATTTTTGTACTTTTCCATTTTAACGGTGCAGAATAATTTCGATTTTGAACCTTTAACCATGAGGCACGAGGTAGCAACTAAATGCGATATGGTATCATTATGTGTAATTAAAGTATTCTTTTTTCACGCAAGAAGCCCATTTGTTTTCATATTCTAATGTGCAATGAATTTTCTGCAAATTATATTTTTCATGATATTTTTTATGAGTAACTCGGAGGGTGTTTCTAGAAAAAGACAGAAGACGCTTACCCTACCGGTGCACCTAGTCCATGCTCCCAGTTTTTAGTGGAGTCCGAGTAGTACTCAAGAAGTACTCAAAACCAAAACTATCGAAAGAGGAATCCAAATCCATCACCGAGAATTTTTACCATATGCTATACAAGGAATGAAGCCTCAGTGTTTTACGTATTTTCAAATTTGGAATACTGCAAAATATCATAAATAAGGTAGATAAAATATGACATAATTCGGGGTCAGACAAATCTGACTACTGGGTTGGTGAATACCCTCGGGGACCTTCAAAAATTACTTCACGGTCCCCAATGTTTTGGCAATTTCAGTAACCACTCAACAAAACAAAAAGAAATAAAAACATAGCAATGAATACGACGCACATTTTATAAAATCATGACGTAATCTATATTATCTAGGACCTTTAAAGAAAAAAAAAATTTATCTTGTTGTTTCTATGTTGAACACTGTGGGTAATCATTTAAATATATTTTCATAATCAACATCAATATGTCACGTGATTTAAGACGAATTCCATTATGTATATACTGTACTTTCGTTTTATAACCCCGAATCAGACAGACGGAAACATCAGAATATTTTGTTAAGGTACAGATGTATAAAAAGTTGGGAATATGGAAAATGTAAAGAATTACTTTTTTTCTACCTGAAAATGATATGTTTGTTTATGTTTTTACCTGACAATTACACCTTAATACTTCCTATTTGGACTAAAACTGCATCACAGTTAAATAGGTGTGTTCCTGATTTTTCCACATTTGAAAAAAATATAGATAGAACAGGTAAGAGTTTTTTTTCTGGCACAATGGTGAATACGTGTGTTGGACAATTATGAATTGTTTTGATTGTAATTTTGCTGTGTAAAAATATGTTTATTTATTCTTGAAAGTCACGATCAATTAATGCAACACTATCAAATTTTATTATTTTATATTGAATTCATAATGTCAGTATGACGTTTATAATACTAGTCAAGTCATAAATATAACGCATTAAGAATAAATGATAAAAAAGAACACACCAGTTTCACAAATTATGCATTTTCTGTCTTATAGAATGCAGCACATATGTAGCCCTGTCTGTGTTTTTGGTCACTGCAACGTCTTCACTATGTTTTATTGGAGTCTGGTGTTGATCAGTGTGCACATTCTGTGTTTTTTTGCTGGTCTGAAACGTCCTGATTGTTACTGATTCATGTTAACTTTATTGGCCACTTGCTTTTCTTTAATATACTTGAGTAGGTGTTTGCTGTATCATATTTTTGCAACTGTGTCCTTCTTGGTTATCGTCCTTGGACTTTTAGTAAATGATTAAATACTTGTCTATTATTCTTTACAACTATTACGTTGTAACGTAATCAATCATTGAGTTTTGACTGATGAGATGGAATCTTCAATGGCTTCTAGAACATTTAACCATACGTTCTCTATTGATGCCTGTGGAACTAGTGGAAGTTCTACTTTCTAACGAGCGACTTAATGAATAGTTGGTTTATCGTGCTTTGGTATCAATTCTTATGTTGCTTTGGACCTTACCAAACGTTAATTTAGATAAAAGAAAATAGCAACCCTTAATGGTGATTCCGGGAAATAGTAGTATTTTGTACGACAGCTTCATAGTCGATAAGGAAAATGGTTGATTGTTATTGAATCTGACTAAGAGTGCAGGTTGTCTGAAGTAGTTGAATTTCTTTTTGTAATATATGAAATATAAATAGGTTGTGGAACGCAATTTTCATCTGAAAAGAGCTTAAAAAGTCTCATGCTTGGTAGCTATATATGAAAAGCTAAGACAACTATAAATATCAAATATTTCAAATCATTCAAAATTCCGGTTAATTCAGAACTAATATCATATTATCATACGACAAGTTGTAATCAATCATTTCAATCGATGCTATAACTGGAAATTACACTTTTATATTATAGAAGTAAATATAATACATGTACATGTATTTATGTTATACAATTTACGTAAATGAATTTTATTCCAAATTTTGTATTATAAAGGAAATAGTACATTGTTCAGATTTACAATTTATTAATTGACAAGAAAACAAATCTACTAATCTTTTAAATTAACAATAATTACTGTAATTGTTTAGAAACTTTCTTCCTTACATTACATTGGGTACAATCCTAACTTTTTGTGTGCGACAATCAAAACTATATAATTTTCAAAAGTGGAACAATCAGGAAGATACCGTTAAATGTAGCCATTGATATTGATTTTATGTCGTTAAATGTAGCCATTGATATTGATTTTATGTTATCTTTCTTGTACCTGTTCATTGCTAAAAAATGTTGATCTTAACAATTATACAAAGTTTTTTATTGAAGTTATTTTTTTTCAAATGGTTCTTAGATATGATATAAAAAAAACCGCATCTTTATCGAATACCATGAAATCAAACAACGCTACAAAATATTAGATTGGAAATTTGAAAACATGTCTTTAAAAAAAATGATCATATTTGCGTTCGACTAAAACTTCATAATAATTATTTGATTAACCTTAGATAATACATTTTCAGCTTATCTTCTTTTATCACCTGTAAGTTTGTGATATCGTCATTTTAATGACAATACAGTCATTTTGTTTCAAATGTTTTACTTAAATCGATAAAGCAGGTGATGGTTACATTGCTTGATAATTAAAATATTTGGTTAAGTACAAAGACAGAAAAAAAAACCAAGCAAACACAAAAACAAAACAAAACAAAACAAAAAACAAAACAAACAAAAAATAAAAAAATAAAAAAGACAAACAAAAAAAAACAAACAAACAAAAAAAGCAAACAAACATACAAATGAAAAAAAAACACAATTAGTCAATCAATCTGTAAACTAATTAACAGTAATAAAAATATAGTTTAGAATATAATAAATAATCTTTTATCTCAAATAATTTATTTGTCAAGTTATTTTCTAATAAATTAACAACTAAGTAATGGACATTGGCACGGATTGGATGTGCTTGGATAAAAAGTATGCTAAAAATATTTCGTCGATATGAGTAAAAATTTTTTTGCTTGTAATACTACTAAAAATTGAGTCGTCTTTTACAGAATGTCTGGGGCGATTTCTGAGAGTGATTCAGGCGGCAATGATTACAATTATGACTATGCACCCGCTCAAGGTAATTTAAAGATCGTTGAACACAACATCTGTTAAATCAATCTATTGCACAAAACGCGTTTTATAGTTCAATATGGATGAGTATGCCTTTTTTCTGTATACGCGTAATTGTACCGTAGTCTCTTCATTACAAGTTTACAAATAAATAAGCAAATAAATCGCCCCGACTGAAATTAATCGGGCAGTTAAACATTCTTGCGACGTTTTTCCTAGCGATCATGATGTGGTATCAAGGACACCGTCCAATAAACAACCTTCGGACAGAAAAGTAAGAGATAGCTGTATTATACCACTGAAACATTTTCTCATATTATACAGTATGCCACGGAAAACATACATTGTACGGACGATGCAAACGACTAATAAAGGTTCTCACAATGTCAAAATTTGGAGAGATCACACACACACACACACACACACACACACACACACACACACACACACACACACACACACAATAATGTCAAGATATACAATATTGAAATACATTACAAGCGGATATGTTCAATCGATTTGACTGTGTCGTAGTTTTCTTTTCCTCTTACGTCTACTTCATAATGCTTTTCCTTTTATTTTCTCTAAGATGAGTGAAACAATTTGATTAAATGCATATACTTACATTTTGTACTTTGTTAATTTAAAACTCCTTTCACCCCTTAACAAAACAAGTCTTGTCTTGACACTCCTGTTTCGGATCCCACCTCATCATTATACAGACTTGTTGCCATCATTTTGAATATTGGTTTCTACAGACTCTTTAAATCGGTTTGTGTGAAAAGCCAATATGAAGAAAAAACGATCATTTCTTCCACTACCGTTTGTCAACAAAGGTATAGATGCACCATGAAAACTGATTTACTAAACGGGTCATAGTTTTCCTTTCCCGATTTGTCTACCCTGTACTTGACTATTTATGAGCAACTCGGCGGGTGTTTCTAGAAAAGCAGAGGACGCTTACCCTACCGGTGTACCTGGTCCATGTTCCCAGTTTTTAGTGGAGTCAGAGTTGCTCATTTGCTTTTGTTACTTTGTATGTAAGATTTTAGTTACTTTATGTTCTTTGTTGTGTATGTTTGTTTCCAATGTATGGTCTTTGTCCCTGGATTACATTCCTTTAATTACCGCTTCCCTTGATTACTCTTAAAACAAAATGTTGAATTTTCTTTTATCTGTGGTAATATCCCTAAAGCACTTGTATATGAAGTTTTCATATCACAACTCATACGTCACGCCAGAAGTTGCAAAAACTACATGTTTTTTTTTTAAATTTTGCTCGACTACTTACAATTAGGTTTCTAGAACAAGATTGAAGTGATCACTACAGAAATATTATTGTTGTCGTCATGTATCCATGGATCCTTGTGGTTCCCTTGATTATTCTTTCATTAAATAATGAACAAAATGGCGATTGTATAAATTATTAACCAATAAAATTCCAATTCATTTTACGGAACAATCGTGATAAACTACAGTCACTGATTGAGGACATTCCTACAAATAAAGTAGAAAAGATTAAGCAAGATTTTCATTTGTTGGAAATAACATTAAAATCCGAAGAACAAACTGGATTTTCTGCTGACATAGCCACCATTTTGTCACATGAAATGGAACATGTTTTCTCAAAACGATTCCACAGTTACCTTTCACTTGCAAAATTGCAGAGGAATTGTTTAAGTTATAGTTGATGGATGGCAATATGACAATGGTAAGAGATGACTCCAAAGTGTACATAGTAGGATCGGCTGCAATGAAAGAATATATTAACAAGACAGTAGCACAGTTTACGCAGATGACAATTAATGTTAAAATTCCATTCGAACAAAAATGGAAAAGAGCAGCTGTGAAAAAGTTTATCTTATCAGTTCTTAGACGTATCAATTAAAGAGCAGGCTAATACCGAATGTGTAAAATCCGATGAACAGAAGGCAGAAGGGAAATTTAACAGGTTTATGTCAAAAATGGAAACGAATGTTAAGCAAATGGTGGTTAACAAACTTGTTTTGACTTTAGTGTCAAGAGGACAAGCTTCAGACTTTTTTGAAAGCATTCTAAAAAGAAGTGGCTTCGATGTTGCATGGGCGATCGACGAAAATTATATGTGGGTAGTTTCCATTCAAGAAATGCAACTTAGAACTAGTACTTTTAAGCCATTTTTCTTGTGTTGGATTTTACGCAAGTGACGAAAATTCTTTCTGTCAATGTAAAGCTTTTACCGAAGTTCTTGAAAGGCTTGAAAAAAATCTTTTAGTTATAGAACAGAGTAGAGTGATCGAGGATGTCGTGTAGCCACCACGAAAGACATAATCCAAACCTTTTAGATTTGGAAAAAACACCATGGTAAAAGAAGATCTTTCGGCATACAAGGTACGTAATATGAAGAAAGGTCAGAGTAGGCACATGTCTTGTTGAAATAATTTTTATATACGTCAAAGGATATGGTCAAACTTTTTTTTCTTTCTTTTACTGGAACATGATATTATAAATTGGACAGAAAAACGCATATATAGTTATTTTATTTAGGATATAATATCAACACATTATGAATTTTCATTCAGAATTGTCAACTTTCCTTTCATCTGTGGCAACATCCCTTTAGCATCTACACATGGAATGTTCATATCACAACTCACACGTGATGCCAGAGCTTGCCGAAACTACGCAGACTTTTTGTATCGCGCTAGAACTCTAACAAATAGGCTTCTGGAACAGGTTTATGTTGCTACAAGATTGAAGTCATCACTGCAGAGGTTTTATGGTCGTCATCATGAACTCGTGGATCGTTATGATGTATCCATCAACACCATAAAAATTGATTTACTCAACGGGTCATAGTTTGCATTTCCTCTTTTGTCTACCCGGACTTGACTTTTTATGAGCAACTCGAAGGGTTTTTCTAGAAAAGCAGAGGACGCTAACCCTACCGGTGCACCTGGTCCATGCTCCCAGTTTTGAGTGGAGTCCGAGTTACTCATTTGCTTTTGTTACTTTGTATATATGATTTTAGTTACTTTATGTTCTTTGTTGTGTATGTCTGTTTTTCATGTATGGTCTTTGTCCCTGGATTGCATTATTTTGATTACAGCTATAACCTTGGTTACAAACATTAAAACAGATACAAAATGCATTTCCCTATCTATTTTTGACATGGTCAAATAATGCTTTTGAGTTCATTCGGACATTGTAGTAAGCGGCATGACAGATCAAACAACTAACAACACAAATAAACCAAAGGCGTCAGTCAACACATCCAAATATCTTTCACAACATTTAGATGATTCAATTTCACGACTGGATAAAGTTGGGTAAGAATATACAAAGAATTACTGTGGAAGTAATTTAATTCGTGGATACCAATTTTCGTATATTGGGGAAGAAACACATGTTCATGGATTCTTGAATTCATGGTTTTGAGGTGTTTAGTATACCCATCTATGGAAATCTCATTGCCCTACCCACGAAAACCACGAAAATTGGTACCCACGAACAAAAGTACTTTCACAGTAACAAGTTTTCAACTTCCAGTACAGGGATTTGCATTTTTTTTAAATAATAACTAGTCTGCATACATAATCATTGAACTAGCAATACAAATAAAACCATGGTTTAGATGAGGGTTTATTTTTTGTATCTATAGTGTTCAGAAAGTGATGAAAGTCACAAAAAAATAATAATTCTGAGTTTATATCTATGTAGGTAAGATGACTGAAGTGTAGTGGATAACATCTTGTCGAAAGTCTGTATAATTGTATGTTTACCTGTTAAACCCGGACACGTGGCCCTGTAGAATACATATACGAATATTTCTTACAAATTACAACGAATAACCGATTCATATTTAACTCGCCAATACAGTACCTGTATGGGATACACGTCCCATTTTATGGGGTATGGGGCATAAGGAATTGGGCAATTGGAATGGGGGATGGGGGAATGGGGCATGGGATATGGGGAATGGGGTATATGAATAGGGCAATGAGGAATGGAGCCAGTGAATAATTTTGATGAGTCAGTCGACAAAAATGTTTTGCTTTTTCTGTAAACAATGTACCTATCAATTTTTTACGATTGCAGATGCCACAGTTATTCATTGACATTTTTTTAAAATATTTTGTAAAATTGTACAAAATTATTTCACAAAATTATTTCTGGTCATTATAGATTAAAAATGTTCGTGCTCATATGATTACTAAACATATGTAATTTAGAAAATTTGGATTGAAATAATTCTGTGTCACACAGACTCGTAATATTTTAATGTTGACAAATTAAACATATTTTGCAATAATAACAAGGTCATTTTTTTGAAATTGATAATGTGGATTCTCTTTCAATTGGCTGAAATATATGAGCAGTATCGCAACCAACAACCAGATACTAATATTGCCATTTTTGATATTTTTAACAATAATTTTGGACCATTATTATCAAACTGTTTGCATCCTTACAATCTGCAGAAATATTTCATTTATATGAAATTGAATTAAAATTAATGGCACAGCCAAACATATGATGCTTATTATGACAATTTCTACATTTTAAAGACCATTTTCAAGTGTTCACACTCATTTAATATACAATAATATATCATTCTTAAGAATTTGGTGTGAAATGTATATATTACAGCCGTCTACATAATACTTATATTGACAATTTTAACATTACATACAATAATTTTAGACTGATAAGTATATTTAATGTGTTCGCACACATACGCTTTGAAAAAATATATCATTTTGAAGAATTTGGACAGAAATATGAGTGTTGCAACTACCAACAAGATACTAGCATTGACATTTTTAATATTTTAAATAATATTATGCATTAAATATCAAGTTCTCGAATTATAGTGTATACATAATTATATTTTACTAATATAATTTCAGATTCAACCAGACGAAGCACAGAAAACAGGTATATAAAACTTTGATTAAAAAAACACTTGAATGAAATCAAATATTCATATATGAAATTCCCGTTCTGAAAATTTCATGGCATGAAAAAATTATGCTGTATAACATGATCTTTTATGACACTCCCGCATTTTTTTATAGAATTGCGCTCTTCTATATCCTAGTATGCAGTTCTATCTTTCAATGTGTAAAACATATCAAAGAGAGGAGAGTCATACTCTACTCTTTCGACACCACTGACTGGATTACGATGAGATTCGCAATCATTTCTTTAAACATGCTGCCATTTCGCTCCTCCAGCGATCGTAATAATGTTTGGTGTTCAATGGCCTTATTCATTCGTTGACGATGAAGGGCAGTGTTCTGCAACGTCCTATCGCACCCACATGATATTTTGACATAAACTTTAAGTAGGAATTAATGCCATAAAGGTTAAAAGATCTCCTGGAAACTCTCAATTCAAGATTAGTATCAGATAATACAATAACATCAATATCTATGATTTGTCAACCCTTCATACGTCTATTATCCATACTCAGTTAAAATCCCTACCCAAAAACATTAAACATCGTTCTCAGTGCAGAAAAGACGGTACACCAAGATATATAGATACATAGTACTCAATAGAGATTCCTTATACATGTTATACTTTGTAAAAACAATTCCAAATCATTTCTAAATATACGGGAACAGATGTTTTCAAAATGCTGGACAACCTATATGTTTCTAAAAAGCAGATGATACTTACTCTACCGATGCACCCGGTCCATGCCCCCAGTTCTTAGAGTCCGAGTTTCTCATTTACTTTTGTTTCTTTGTACGTGTTATTTTTGCTATTTCATATTCTTTGTTCAAGCAGATCGGCCTTGTTTCCTGTTTTAAAATTCAGACCGTATATATTCGAGTTATTCTATTGTTGTTGCTTCGGTATTTTTAGCCGATTTGTAATGATTTTTAAAATTGATAATAGCACTGAATGACTGTATTGGACATAATGATGCATAAAAGGTGATTAATGCAAATTATTTAAATTTTGATAAGTAAAAGGGACGATTGTTAATAGTGGCGTAAATTAATTTTATTGCACGTATAGTTTAAGTAATTGTCTCTTTTAGACTACAATAGAGCTTGTGATTTAGAATGTAAGACCTTGCTTTTTATTACACATATAGATTATTTCGGCTCGAGAGTTATACAGGCAAAATTATTTCTCATGATATTTCACACCAATTTCAAATGATTTTCACCTGAATTGAGCAAATAAACTAAGTGACAGAGTTCACGTGAAATTCGGGTAAATGGAGCATTCACGTGAAATTCACACAAAATGTTCACATGACATTCGTGTTTAATGAAATTCACATGAAAATCATGTTAATTTCATGTGAATTGCACATGAATTTCACGTGAAAAATATTTGCCTGTGTAATGTAGTCTCTCAAGGTATTTCACCAATACAAGCAGTCCCGGCGACACTACAGCAAGACACGGTATTTACATCTTTTCATTGAATTGAATAGTTTTCTTTTTCTTATCATACCTTGGTTCCTTTGATTAATCTCATTCACACGACAAGTTGCAATTACAAGGAAATAGCTTTGATTCTTACAATTATAGATTGTAATTATTATTTCATTTGTCACTTATAAGTCTTCAAACTTCCCAATTAATTATTTGAATTAGCAATGAAATTAGTAAAAAAAAACAAAAACAAAAACAAAACAAAACAAAACAAAAACAAAAACAAAAACAAAAACAAAACAAAAACAAAAAACAAAAGTAAGTATTCATGCGTTGTGTTCTTTCATTTTAATTAAAAGGAAATATTTAGCACAGTTTCGTTTTTGATCAATCCATCCTTCAGGCAATCTTTTTTCCGTTTATCATATCACAGATCTAATTGGATCGAGGAAACTTACATTCAATTCAAAAACACGGGAAGCCACTTGTTCATATGACGATATGATCTTTCTGAACAGTGAGTTGACCAATAAGATAAAAAAGGACGGACTAGCATTCCATGCTTTCAAAGAAAGACAGATTCCAAAAGGCTCTCAGATTAATAGGATAAAGCGGACTTTTTTAAGCATGCAGAAGCGGTAATTTCTCCTTGTTATAAGCCATTCGACAACATGACAAATCCTGCGGAAACAAATCCATTCGACAACCAAATATCTTTCAAAAAAAGTATGACGATTTTAAAGGATTCGACTGTCATCACGAAAGTAAACGAAATAGAATATTCATGCAAGAAGAAAAGTAACAATTTTGACTAAATTTAGGTTAATATGAACCATATTTTTCACGTAGTTGCATATTGTAGGCTAACATATAGTTGTTACATGTATTTTTGAAGCAAAAATAAAGCAAAACAAAACAAACAAAATTTAAATAAATCACAAAAATAAACAAACCAATAAACAAAAGAAAAGACAGAGAAAACGACTAACATGTCTCATATCAATCTCCAACGTTCTCAGTGCAAAAACAAATGCGGAAAAAAATACTTAAAGGACTGAATACAAGAAAAATAATCATGCTTCATGTTGATCAGTGGTGCCATACTATAAGAAGGTAATATGATTCAACAGTCATACGTACTCTATCATTGGTAGCAATGACCAAGTTTAACAGTGAGACAAATATAGTTTTGCCCAGATCACAATGCATGCCTATATGACGTCGTTGTTTTATCAGAGGTATTCAAATATTATAATGGCAGGGTTACATATTGTTTTTTTTTAAACTGTAATGCTTGTACAGCAGAAGATCTATGAAAATGAACATATGCTCATCAACTTTGAATCAAAGTATTCCAGAATAAAAAAAATCATCTCTTTATTTTAATATTACTTTGTATAAGTGTAACAGCGGTTCGAGTCTGAAAAGGGAACGAACAAATATTTGCGTCGCAATTTTGACAGTTTCTACGGCGATAGAGTTTTTAAGATCCTTATATTTATACATACACAGTGAAAACTGTCTAAACCGAAACCTGAATAATCATAAAACCTGTTTGATCAAGAAAGTTTTGAAATTCCCTTTATATCAATTTAAATTTAAACCTTGGTAAACCAATTATCTTTCTAAACTGAAATCCTAAATGGGGTTTCATTAAATAATGTTAGCAACATGAATAATTTATCGATAGAAAGATATTGTGCCTCTTTTAGGGTCAATATCAGCCAATGAGTATCGGTAATGATACTTGAACAACTATGGGAATATGTGATGTGAAATTCTACGTGTTTAAATGTAAATAAAGGTTTTGTGTTCGATGTAATTATGATTGAATTTGTCTACATATGCCTTTTGTAATGTATAATTATGTTTGCCAACAAAGTTGGGGAATACATTATTTTTACTTCTATTTTCAAAATTCTTTGTTTTCTTAACACTGTATCGTCCACAGAACTCATCTGAAACGCCAGAATAGATTTAAACCGAACTTTGCGTAATATACCACCATAACTAATTATGCACAAACATTTTAAAATTCCAAACGTCGCCGCCATTTCAAAATGAACGCCGGTCAAACATTTGATTTGAAATATTCGTCAAAAATGACAACATAAAAATGAAAAGGATTCATACTTGGTTTAAAAACGGTAACCACATGCCTTTAGATCGGCAATATTTAATTTAAAAAAGGACCATTATTCAAAGATAGCACCAGTGAAAGAGTATACCTTAAAAACATTTCAATGAAGGCGTACACATTGATTTGAAATGATCCTGTGACAATGCAGAGCTGGGGGAACAACCTATTACGCTGCGTAAAAGTCTCTAGAAAATTTACATCAGCTTTCACTTCAGAGGTTATCAATCAGAAGTCGTCTTCCAAACCGTCTCATAAAATTCATGAGCATTTATCGTAAGAATTACAAATCTGCCATTGACCATTCTTATGATAGAACAGTCTTATTATCTTAAATGTCAAATCAATACATCTTCCAAATAAAAAAAATGTTAAAATGTTTTTAAATTCATTTGTGTAAATAATTTGCATATAAAGTTTTGACACATATTTGTCGATTAATAAATAAAACATTGAAATAGTTTATAGCAACATTAGTATGAATATTGGTGAAGTGGATAATCAATTAAAGCTTATGCGGAACGAATTTTGTACAATTCAATGTGCAAATGACTTATGATAATGACTGACCAGTCCCGGATATGTAAGCATCAACATTGAAGAATTTTATTACATGTTACACTTGACCAACTATTAATGCACATTTCAATATGTTAATTACTTCGTATACCCATAACGCTTTTTACAAAGAGTTTTAGAATCTTAATAAAATAAAATGTTCTTAAAATATGTCCTACATATGTTCGAGGTACACAAATATTTATTCGGAGGTCGGGCTAAAATAAATGTTAAATATTTTCGATAACATTTTTTGTGAACTAATTTTATCTATTAATCGGAAATGTCATGCTATCGTGTTAGTGCGTTCGGAGAGATAACATTTTATTTCTTTTGAAATCTTCATATAAAATTTAGCCATTTATTCGTTTTATAGCATGATTTATTGCTTTGTGATATCAAGTTTAAAATCTAAGAAATATTAACTCCTACAAAAACCAAGTTTGACATTAGGTGCTCCAAAAGAGTAAGCCAGCGGATATTGTATTGTAAGTGGTAATAACCCGGTAATAATCTAATTGTTATCTTTATGTTTGTTGGTATACCTTTATACTCAATGCCTGTTTAACCAAAATAAAAGGATATATTACTGAATCTTGTTTTAAAATTCATTAAATTGTATCCATTAATGACAAATATTGCAGATGTAAATCGTACATATATTTGCCACGTCGTGTTCGATGGACCTCTTTGTGCCTTACAAGAGAATATAGATAGCTAGACTCTTACTGGATTTTTCTCATATGAAATGATAAAGGCGTCTTTATCATTGGAATATATTCTATTGATTTCCACTCGATTCTTTGTTCTCTTGATTACTCTTTGATATTTCGTGGCACATATGTTTGGCCATAGTTTACATAAAACACCACCTAGAACGTCTATGTTACTTAGAGATAAAGTGTAACAAAACTTTGAGCTTTTATATTCTGTGGGAAGCTTCCATTTCAAGGATCATGCATTGACTTATACCTGAATGGATCAATTCACCGGTTCACCGGGAAGGAATCAATATACACTGCAACCAAAGAAAAAAGTGAATTATATGATATAACCAATAGGGTAAACAAATGTTTTGAATGAAATCGTCTCTGGCTTGGTTATTTATTGTCCCTATAATTTTAAAAAGCTTTATGATATGTTTCGTATTTCAGTTCCTGGATCGTTAGTCGTTCTTTCCTGTTGTCATGTTTTGGTTATGTTTCGATGTCTCTGAAATGGTTATCATATTTTGACACGCCGGTATTTTTTGTGATATTAAGTTGGCTTTGTTGGACACAAGTGCTTTTTTTCAATTTTCATACCACGAATGTCGTTTAGCATGCATTCTCTCCCTTCTGTGTTCCATCATTGCTATTTTCAACACCAATACATTACAAGCATGTTTTAAAATGGTACCAATTACTTTCTTTTTTTTTTCGCTTAATTAAACATAACCTGATACACCTGAATCAATAACACGTCTCAGTATCCTTTAAAAAAGGGAGTAGTATTTACTTGATAGTTATGAAATTAATTGATGAGGTTGAATTATATTTTGCAATACATTAACTAAATTTAATTCCAAAATAAAAGTAAGTGTGGTGTATCAAAGATCATCGGTAATTTGTACAAAATCCCTTTGTTGTGTAATTGCTTCAAATGCTAGGATCCGCAAACTGACTTGATACAAGAAATTATCGGGTCAGTTTAAAATAAGCATGTGACAATTATCTGCGTAGGAATCCACTTTTTTAAAGGAAAATGAAAACATTTCTACTATTACGTTACAGCCGTTACTGTAAATAATATTTGTAAACAAATACAAATAAAATGCGGTTCGTGAAGGGGAATAAAACAAATCTCTATTAACAATTATCCTGTAATGATCAAAATCAATCAACACTGCACTTGTCTGAAGCCATCAATAAGATTTGCTCCATTCCTACATTTAGGGCTATCTATGGTCTACTGTCATAATGTCCTCTTGCCGTACGAATCATGCAGCTGACATTACTAGTTGCTATGAAGTACTATTGTAAAATAAAACACACCACGTGGATAATAACATGAACACAGACATTTATCATCCTTTGGACTTCAGACAAGTATGGTTTTGTGTCTTACGTTTTCAATTCACAATACTTGAGTACCTTTTTTTCATGAGAAGTGGCAAAATTATAAATAAAGCTTAAATCACTATTGATAAATTTTAAAATCGTGATAATGAAGCACAGAGAATGTCAACAATCTAATCTTGGGATATGCCACACAACTCATCATGGTCAATGGTCTTTCGATAAAATAATCTGCCTTTTAGAAATACTATTGAGTAATACATTATACAAATAACAAGCATTATTTTCTTTCAGAAATTGCAAATTACCAATAAATAGAATAAATGACAATTTGGTTTAGATAGTAAGTTGATCACAGTTCATATCAGGGCTCGCCCTAGTGGGCTCACCTGATATGAACCTTATGAATTAAAGTCAAGATCAAAAACCAAATGCCATTGATTATTATGATATTTTGTAAATAGAAGAAGGTGGCCGAGAAAGTTCTGGTGATTGTGGTATAGCTCTTCCCAGGATTTCTGCACATTAAAACAAAAACAAAAAAAAACAAAAAAAAAAAAAAAAAACAGGTCGATTCAGGACATACTCGACTTGAACAAATTCTGTTGACCAACCTGTTTTTAGAACACAGCTCGGAATATATTTAGAGTGTTTTAATCCATCTTTTAAACGATGGTCCAACACGAAAATAATCAAGACAGTTTTACGAAATGTTCAACTTAACGTATCGAATGTTTTCTCTAAGTCAACAAATAAAATAATACAGGGCAAATTTTCGTCCTCAGCAATTTCTATAATAATATTTCATTGTGATCATATCTATCTTAATATGAGTCCAAAACTAAATCGATCACATCTTCCAAGATATTTTATAGAATTCGTCGGGAAGACCATCTGTCCTAGGACTTTACCCATTCTGAATAGGCTGATTCTGAAAAGGCTGGTTACAGTGTCTAAAATAAGTTTCAACGGCAGACGCTGTTTCAGAACATGGGTCAATTAAAGCTTGTATCAATGTAGGATACGATAAAGAACCAAAATAAACAAGTTAGGAAGAAAACACAATTTTACCCTTTTTGTGCATGAATCCCTTATTTTTGCATGATTCTTACATAGACTGCTACTTAAATATATGATCATCAGAAAAAGAAATCTTTATTAAAAAGAGGGGACGTCCCTGTGATTGTGATGGAAACGTGGTATACGTGGTATGTTCTTTAAAAAAGCGTGCACTACTGCTATTCTAATGTGTCAATTAATTACAGTAGTATAATCTGTACAGCATATCGACATTTACAATATATAAAACTGGTATTTTTTGTATTTAAGAACCACTGGATCGATACCACAACTGGTGGACCTGAGGTCCCCGAGGGTATTCACCAACCCAGTAGTCAGACTTGCCTGACCCCGAATACTATTACATTTTATCTACCCTATTTATGAAATCTTGCAGTATCCCAAATTTAAAAATACGTAAAACACCGAGGCTTCATTCCTTGCACTGCATATGGTAGAACCTCTCGGTGATGGTTTTAGCTTCCTCTTTCGATGCATTTGGTTATGAGTACTTCTTGTATTTAACTAATATTTTGATTGTGATCTTCCTACATATTTGATTTTAATGCTGCTGATGAGAGGTTACTTCTTGAAACACGTGTATAGCATATCGAAATTTACAATATATAGAACTGGTATTTTTTGTACTGAAGTCACAAACCTCGAAATAAAAGCCCCGATAATAAAAACATTTATCTGAAGTTTGGTTTTATCTCAATTCAAAATCACAAGCATTTCTTTTTTTCAAAATTTTGTTTGAACAATGTGCATTTTTATAATATTGAAGTAACTAACAATAACACGATCATAAATTTGAAAACAATATTTTAGTTTAGAAATATAGTTGTCAGAATTTCATTCCTTGCATGATAACTAATTATTATTGCGCAAAACAAACGATCCTTTTGCGTCATGCTTGAATGCGTTAAGTGGCGATAAGTAGTCATACGTTGATAGGTAGAGATATGTAGAGTAATATCAACTATTAGACCTGATTAACATCTTGATCCATATAAAATATTTTTCAAAGGGTGAAATACACACGAGCAATGTTAAAAGGTGAAATACAATTGGGATTGATATAATATACGATTAGGACATCACATTTTGTTGATTTAAACTGGTTTTGGACTGACATGTTAGTTAACTGCTAGTAGTCATTCGTTTGTGTATTAGTATAACGTACAATCAGTTCCTTTATTTGTTTTTGAACAAGGGACTGAGATTGTTTGAAGGTGTGTTTCCATTTCGCCTTAGCTGTGAATTACAGGTAAAAATAGGTAAAATAAAGTACACATAAAATATGTACATATATATACATTAACTAGGAGTATGAAAATAGTGAACATGACACTATATAACAGATGAAGTAAATCACTCCCCCTAAAAATTTGGAGAGTCCCCTTACAACAAAAAAGGGATGGCATTAAAATGGCCTCTCCCAGCACTTCTTATATATGAATAATACACACTATAACATAGCAGATCAAAGAAAAAGGTGGTAAAAAGGGGTGGTGGTGGGTAAAAAAAAATCACCAGTAATAATATGAGACTTCTACTTGATAGAGATGAATTGTAAGTGTCACGTGACCCCTTTCTAACAGTCTTATTGGTCAATTCACAAAATGGGATCACCATAGGGGAAACTGTGGCCATATACATCATCTTATTTTCAATAAATTATTATGACTGTATATGTATCCGATTGAGTAGTTACTATCCAGATACGTATTAAACATGTACACATATGTAGACGTGTAATCTTCATATTCTTTATTTATTTGCAAATTCAATAAATTGACATTGCATATTTGGGAGCATAAATAATTGATAATTAAATGAAATAAGCTCACATCATATATTGAGCGTTAACTTGCTTATACATAGAGACAAATTACTTTGGAGATGCAACCTCGCCATCTTGAAGCTTCACTGATTATTATATATGGTCTATGAACCTTGGCAATTGTGCCGCTGACCTAAGCCTGATACTGTCTTCTGCTGTTGCCTTTAATTTTGTTCTGCAGGAATCTTGATTTTGCTCATTCTTTGTTGTATGTTTAATATGAAAATTTCAATTTGCCTCTTCATTGTTTTATGCTTATATATATTTGGATGTGCATCTCTGAGTCAAGTTGCTATCAAAGAGGTCAGCCATATCATATTTATTTTGAATTTTGTTCTTTAAAAGTATCCATAAAAAGGAAAAAAAGGTAAAATCAGAAAATGAAAAGGCTATTCATAAAATAAATATTAAGACAAAAAAAACCCAACTAATACCACTTAAACACTTCACAAAAAAAAATAAATTAATTGACCAAAAATACCTTCAAACAACATAAAGATTGACATATACATGTACATCTTAGCTTTAAATGCTATCAAACACAACTTAAAATTATCTGTTTACACAAGTTCCCATTTCGCCTTATTTCAATTTTACTAAGGCGAAATGAGAAGAAATTTATGTACCGAATTTGACAGCTAAGGCGAAATGGGAACAGGCTATTTTGAACTTATTGTAAGTTATGTTTAATTGTGTCATATTTTTTCCTCAGTGTCAAGTATTAAAAGGGGGAGGGGAGAGTTGTGATCATGCCAAAGTACTTTAAGTCCGTCGTTTGCATATTTTGTTGCGCCTGTATAAAGGCAGGAATGTTTAGACTGTGTATGACTTATTTTGTTTTATCTTCCGGCTTTTTCTTTTGTGTTGCTGGAGTATATAGAGGCAACGTTTATGCTGTACTTGTGTATAATATTGTTTTGGGACCAATTACAGCCTTCCTTGTGGTTTGAGGCTTTCCATGTCGTTCAATGAAGCCCCATGGGTGGCCTTGGGCTGAACGTTTTCATCCCGGTTGGTATTTTGTCTATGAAAAATTCACCATGTCCATTCTAAAAAAATGTTAAAAGATTGAATTCATCTGCTTGTACAATGTCAAAGAGTGCAATATATCTGCTCGTCTAATGGGAAAGGGTAAAATACATGTTCGGGCACATTAAACCGTTTTGTGAGAGAAGATTTATAGTGGTAGTAAAGTCAAATGAATGAAGAAGTAAAGTTACTGCAAAAGTCACAAACGGTATGTTGTGAAAGAGAAATAGATGGATACTGGGACCAGTTTTTTAAGGGTAAGGATTCATGAAAATATGTTTTCCGTGAATGTATGATGTAGACAATTAAAATATCTATCGAACGATACGGAGACGTTGTGGTTTAGCAAAAATTTGTAGAGTAGAATTTATGCGACTTTTAAAGGGAAAATCGAGTATCCAACTATTTCTCTTTCACAACATACCGTCACGGTTAAACTCATATTTCAGGCATTCATAATTTTGATAATGATGAATCCAACATATCAAATCATTTCAGGCGCTTAGATTTTCCTTTACTATACAATCGTAAAAAGGGGAATATATGGAATCTCTGATATTTCTTCTATACCACTCGTTATTGTCATTTTTTTTTCAAAATACCGTAGTTAAAACAAGGGTTTGTGTGATACAATGCATTTATAAAGTATATTATGTTTCAAATTAACCCAAGTAATAGATATTTGAATATTTTTATTAAATTTGAAATCCAATTAGGTGAAAAATTGCCACCTCTACCCCTGAAAAATACCTCGTACTGCACCAAAATGCTAATTTTTAGTATATACTGTAAACGTACTAGTTTTGCTATTTTCGCGATGGGCAGAACGCAGCAAAAATAGTATCAATGAAATATATTTTTAACACTATCTTACGCTAACCTCTTGTGAAACCGCAAAAATAGATACCAACGAGTATGTTCAGTTGACCTAAATCGCGAAGATTAGCACTCGCGAATATTAATACGTTTACGGTAATCGATGTAAAAAATCATGTTGGGAACCATTGTTTTAACTATCAATGGATTTAATATATCTGCTCATTTTGCGAGATTTTTTCTAACAAGGTGACAATAACGAATTTTCTGACTTTTATATTGTTTGTCGGCAAAACGCACTACATCCAATGTTTACTATCGGATTTAGACGTAGAAAATAATAGCAAGAATAAGACATTTACATCTACCACACTCTCCAAAGCCGAGATTATGCAAAACAATAAATCCAGGCTCAACTCTTTTGATCTCTCTACTAAGGACGATGTTAAGTTCTTTCGAAACTTGTTTCTGGATCCTTATTGGAATGTAATTCAAATATATACTAGTTTGTAGTTAATTATACAATAAAATGCTGTTTAAACTAACTAAAGACAATGATTGTGATCTACCGTCTAAAATTGGATTCCTAAACTCGACAACAATCCATATAAACAATGTTATGTAGCTAGATCTGTAAAATGTACCACAAAACCTCTTTCAAAACTTTTAACATCTAATAAAACTCAAAGCTGTCAAAGAGGGTCTCCAGTCCTACTACGACACTTGTTACTCTCGTAGTGGTATTACTTCAGCGTGGATCCCTAAAAATTCGAAAGATCTTGTGGAAACCCTCAATTCAAGATTATTATCAGATTTTTATAGCATTAAAACCTATGATTTTTCAACCCTTCATACTTTTATCCCCACACTCGGTCTAAAAAAACGTAGAACATCGAAAAGACGGTACAGTTGGAACATACAGATACAGATACGTAGTATATGGTAAAGATTTCTCAAACTTTGTAAAAAAAAATATTCCAAATTGCCTTCCAAATATACCAAAGAAGATGGTCTCTAGATCCTCGAATTTTTCATCTATAACATATCTGTCCAGTGCAGTTGCAATTTCACTGAAAACTACACAAACGTGGCATATCAGGCTCGGAACAATTACACTTTAATCAATTCATAATTGTCTTTCCTTTGATACTTTCCTTGAATTATCCCCTAATCATCAACGAGGAAACATCATGGAATCTAAAATCAGAATAAATAAACCTTATTGTTGTGAAAAACTGTTTGATGTATTATATGACAAATGTGTTATATTATATATCATAAAATCCTTTAATGAAGTGAGTGTTGTTAGTTAATCTAAGAACTCATTCAATATATTTGCTAGTGTTGTTAGAAAATCTGGGAACTCATGTCGGAGTCATTATCTTTTTTCAACATTTTGTAACTATAAATTTTTAATGCTATTACTTTAAAAAAAATCTTCTCAAAAGCTACGACACAAAAATCAATAAAATTTTGTATAATTATTTCTTTGGGTATCTTGCACACAATGACTGTTCGTATTTTTGCCATTTACAAAAACATGTATCATGTTACTAAAATAGAACATAGGGTGTCAGAGAGCAGATTTTCGCATATAAAACAGTTAGATTAACCCTTATTCTGAATAAGCGTTTAGAATAATAGAATCTGTTCTGTTGGTTAAATGTTTCCGATAAATCCGTGCACCCATGTTGTAGTTTTATGATGTTTTTTTCTGGTTTTACTTCCAGAAATCTTATCCGTTGGCGATTGCGATTTTCTTCAAAAAGCAGAATGTAGCTTATCATGCCAGAGCTGTTCATTCTTGATTTTTAAAAGCAGAATTCTGCGGATCAAAAGCAAAAGTAGATCGTGGAAGGATATACAATTAAACAAAACAAAACAAAACAAATAAAAGAACAAACAACCAAAACGTACGAAAAAAGTAACTCCACAAAATTACTAACCTTGTGTCCTTGTGTATCTCACATCTTATTACTTTACAAGGCAAAATACACAAAAAATAATAAATAATATCACTATTTAAAAGATAAAAGATAATTTGTATGACTAATAAATACAAAGTAGCCTCATTTCAGTGGAACAATCTCAACCAATACCAAAAAAATAGAAGTTAAACTTATAAGCAAATCCCTTTTAGCTATTCAATTCGGGTTAGACAGTGTGATTTCTCGTCTCAAGAGTCAACTGCACGAAACGGTTGAGAATTAGGGAATCCCTTTCTTTTTGTACTTATATTTTATCTGCATTTAGTCTACTTATACATTTTCAATGTGGTTACGTTTTGCTCATTTGTATTCATATGTACAGTTAACTATACATCACAACTTTTATTACTTTTAGCTCACCTACATGGCCGAAGGCTATCGTCATCACTTGGCGTCCGTCATCGTCGTCGTCCGTCGTCATTAACATTTTTTTCCAAACTCTTCTTTTCTGAAACTTCTTGACCAACTGTGGAACCAAACTTGATGTGAATGTTCCTTGGAGTTTCCTGCACAGAACTGATTTTGGATTTTTGATTCGTCGAAAAACATTGCCACCGTTACAAAAATTAGAACATAGGGGTCAGACAGTAGTTTTTTTGTATATATCTCCAAACCCGGTAGGTTAAACCAATTCTGAAATATGTTAGAGCATTCAGCATGATGAGATCTATCTGTGTTCAAATATTTGTTTTCTGATAAGCCATGTTGGGGTAATTGCCCATTTTTGACGTTTTTGTTTGTGCTCTAATGTTATTTCTTCTTTCAAAAATCTTTTCCTTTGACAGTTCCTGAGCAATTGGAACCAAATTAGGAATGTTCCATAGGGTACAGAAATGTATTTTTCTTTTAACCGATGTAGGGATTTTTGATCCATGGAAAACGTGGCCGCAGTTACTAAAAATTGAACAAAGGGGTCAGTCAGAAGTTTTTCTCATATATCTCCAAAACCGTTAGTTTTAGCCAAATTCTTTTTACTGCTGAAATGATACTTGTTATAAGGCCTACAAAAGTCACTAGGGATCAAAGTTGTCAGACGACTCCTTGTAAGAGTTATTGCCCATGAAAGGTGAAAAAGTATGTTTTAGCCGTTTTAAGCCAATATATTGAAAACTATAATTATAGATAGAATGGAACACCCAATTGATGAAATGATCCTTATGATAAGTCCTTCCTAAGTCTTCATTGAGTCAAAATTGTCAGACAGCTCATTGTTAGAGTTCTAGTCCTTGGACGACAAAAAATTAATCAGGTGGGCGATTCAGGCTCCTGGGAGCCTTTTGTTTTACATTCATAACCTTTTTACATATACTGGTATCATAACCTGTTTTTCTATTTTCATTCACCATTCCATTTGCGCCACTCAACCTTACTTTCTAACAATCAAAATTATTCGCCCCCTACAAGTCCGGGTGTCAAAAGAATTGGCCTGCAGCATCGCTAAGCTTGTCGTAAAAGGCGATTAAATAGTGTTCAGAAACCTAGCCAGCGCTAGGCGCTCTGCCCACAGAGCAACTGGGTTGTGTACCCCACGTGGTGGAATGGGGTACCCCTGGCGTGTTACATGCTTGGGTTGTCTGGCTATAATACGGAAAACCTGGCCGCAAACCATAGTGGTGCACCGTGTTGGGAAAGATGCCACGTTCCTCGCTGATTAAAGAACCTTGCTGGTATTCGGTATATGGGTCATTCTCAAAAAATGTGCAATGGTGTTGTCCCTGTAGGCTGGTGGATGGAAATCATTTAATAAAAAAAGTTTTACCCTTCCAAATAATCCAACATAATCAAATTACAGATGATGTTTGCAGTAGAAATGTTACAATGATTTAAAGTCAAAATATGTGAGTACAACTGATTGCGTACATTTTTTACAGTCTTTGGTCTAACATTGATATACAGTCAATAAAAAAACTAAATTACTTAATTCTCATTTCTGAAATATCACAATAAGTGATAGCAATTGATGACGTGTGTTTTTTCATGAAGGCTGCAGTTATTTAAATATTGAGTGGAAATTTTCTTACATTTGTTTTCAAGTCTACTTCCGGGAAATCGAAACGATGCATCCGACTGCAAAATCTTCTATTTCATGCTTTTCTTAACATTTTTATCTTGTAGAACTCAATATTTGTCATGTTTTATCAGTATTTTACACAAAAAGTATTGTTTTTCTTATATTCAACTCAATGCAATGATAATGATTGTTGAGACCAAAGTGTTTGATTTTGGTAATTGATTGATTTCACACAATTTGCATAGAATTATATGTTACATTGGTTTATGTCTCTTTAAAAAAGCTTACTCTTAAATGAAAACAATGAAGGTCACATATCTATTTCGATGAAGAATTATCAGAATGATCACTTTTGAGGGTTTATTGAGTCTACCAATACGGTATGTACATTTATGTTTCTTGAAAACCCATTTGATATGTGTATTTTATATATGCATAATGTTTTTGATATATTGTTCTAGATATTGACTTGTGGCTATATTTATCCGAGGTGTCCTTTTCCATGTAAATGTTTAAATGTCCAGAAACAATAACAACGCCAAACTTATATTTTGTCATGCCTCACAAATAATACATATTTATTTCTAAAGTTTCTCTTCTTAAACGGATCACGTTCGATTTTTCCATTTTTCACTGTCCACAAAGTGCTACTCAATATTTCCACTTTTCCCACTATGTATCTAGTACGAATCGGATTTTGTATTTTTGCAATACTATTTATGTGAATTGTAACATTTGTATTTTTGTGAAAGTATTTTGACAAATGCTTATGAATGTTATTCTTTTATATTTTGTAGTTAATCGTTCTCATATTGATACTGAATAAACTTGAATGAGACGAATTAGTATATGACTTCAAGCCCACCATTATATCATTAACGTATTGACCAGAAGATATGGATCAACAAGAGGATGACGACAAAGCTGTTGCTAATACTGAGATGCATGAAGCTATTTCTACTCATGAGACAGAAGCTGAGGCTAAAGCATATGCGAACGTCGACAAATGATCAGAAGATAAAGGTATTAAGTTAGATGGCTATGAGGACAGAGGAACACGTCCAAGAACTTTCACTGAGAAAGGAGGACAATTAGAAGTGAACAATGCAAGTAAGCAATTTACTACATTGAAGACTTTAGCGAATTCAATAAATAATATGATTGATGAAAAACGTTCTTTCGATTCAATAAGATCAAAACATTATCAATGGATGGAGAAATATGAACAATTTATCGAACACCACCAAAGCATTTTATCAAGAATAACTCATAATAATAAAGATTTATACATTGAAAAGTTTGATGAAAGAAATCATGTGTCAATTATTCAAAACTCGTATGATGCAGTATTTCAGTTCCATGAGCCAAGAGTTACAGAAAGATGAAAGACGCTCAAGGTCAAGGAGACACAATGGGACACGTGCTTCATCAAGTAAGGCGTCAAGTCAAGGTATGCGTAGTAGTATATATGCTAAGAGATTAATAGAAGAACAAACTAGGGCCGAACTTGAAGCAAAAATGGAAGCTTTGAATAAGAAAAAGGAGTTAGAATTTGCGAAAATGAAACTCAAACTTGAAGAAGAAGAGCTAGAATTGAAAACAAACATTGCAATATCTGATGCTAAACAGAAAATACTTGATAGATACGAATCAAGTATTGAAAATGCATCCACAGGAAAAAGTAGTTCAAAACATGATGAAAGTATTTATAGGGTTAACAAAATGAAACACAGTAGTCTGAATGTGTACGCAAACCCATATATACCTCAACAGGATAGAGATGAACAAACTTTGTTAAATGTAGACAATGTACACGAGAGAAAACACATAGAACCTATAGTCGAAGTGATATCTAAACCAGTTTATAGGCATATAGAACCGGAAATTGAAGTGGTTAAATCAGTTAATAAGGCGAGTTCTCAAGCACCCAATCATGACATTGACAGACGAATAAAAACAAATCGAGATGATAAATTCATGGATTTTCAGCTACATCCACACCCAGAAGCTAACACAAATCGAGACGACAATCATTACAATTCAGAAATGTCTTCAATCGTAAGGTACTTACGAAAGCCTGTTCCAGATATAACGAAATTTGGTGGCGACCCGCTAGAATTCAGAAAATTTATTAGACAATCTACAGCTAGAATTGTAGTCAATGCTGACACTGAAGAAGAGAAAATGACATATCTCGAGCAATTTACCTACGGCGAAGCGCATAGAGTAGTATCTGGTTTTGGTCAGCTAATAGGAGAAAATGCATATAACTCAGCAATAACTCCAAGAATGATATGGAGATGAAGAAGTAATAGCCAATGCTTTCATCAAAAAAGCATTAGGATGGTCCGACATTACATCAGGCGATTCAAAGGGGCTAGATGAATTCTCTCTATTCTTGATAGAATGTTTAAACGCAATTGAAAGTATAGATGCTATCAGAATCCTAGAGTACTCAGAAAACATTAAGTCGTTAATGAAAAAACTTCCACTATATATACATGATCGTTGGAGAACCGTTGTGTCGAATATCAGAGACAAGAAACAACAAGTGAAATTTTCAAACTTTGTGGAATTTGTGAAAACTGAGGCTAAGAAACTGAATGATCCTGTCTATGGAAAACCTGCTATGACGAACTCAAACTCACAACACTCGAAGTTTTCTAAATCTAAGGCAACGAAAATGAAAGAGGCAACACATGTCAAGAGTAGTTTTGCTACTGAGATAAAACAGGAAACACAAAAACAGGTCAATGATCAGAAATGTTCATATTGTGAAAGAAATCATAGTCTTGAAAACTGTAGAGGAATATTGAAGCTCAGCATCAAAGATCGTTATGAACACTTAAAAGCAAAAGCTCATTGTTTTGGTTGTCTGAGAATAGGACACAGAACAGCGAATTGTAGAAATAGACTTACGTGTAAAATTTGTCAAAGAAGACACCCAACCATACTTCATGATAGTGAAAGACAACAGCAAGAAAGTAAAAATACGTCTACAGAATCAACACAAACCGATCGATTGACTGAAAACTGGAATCCGATTATTAGTACCACCCGTACAGGGGCCGCTGAGTCATCTTGTGCAATGCCAATAATACCAGTAAAGGTCAAACTTCGAGATAAACCTGCCGTAATTGAAACGTACGCATTCTTCGACACTGGAAGTAGCATTTCTTTCTGTACTGAAGATTTGCTTACACGTCTCCGTGGAAATGGTAAAAAAAATGAACTTGAAAGTAAACACCATGGGAGAGCCTTTCAACATGAAAACGTACGCCGTATCCGGAATGCAAGTCATGGACTTTGATATGAAGAACATTGTCAATCTTCCAAAGGTCTACACCAAAGATGAGATACCCGTCTCAAGCACACATATTCCTAGAGAAGATGAAATTTCAAAATGGAGTTATTTGTCGCACATTAAATGGCAGTCGTCGGATTGTGAAATAGGTCTGATGATTGGAAATAACGTTCCGGATGCATATATGCCATTAGACATGGCTACAGGTTGCAGTGGATCACCTCACGCTACTAGAACTAGATTAGGATGGATCATTTGGAATGTAATCAGAGACTTTGACGAAACAGAACAGGTTGTGAATCGAGCGCAATTGATGTCTGTTGAAGCTATTGATGAAGACAATTCGAGACTTGAACAATTATTTAGAAATTCTTTGAACTATGATTTCCCGGAAAGAATCATCGATGATAAATTGGAAAATTCTGTCGAAGATAAGAAGTTCTTAGAATTAGTGAACAAGTCACTCAACTTCAAGAATGGTCACTACGAGATAGGTTTACCATTTCGAGATCCATATATGACTCTTCCGAATAATGCATATCAGGGAAAGCAACGTTTGAAAGGACTGAAAACAAAGTTTGCCACAAATCCGAAATTCAAAGAAGATTATATCGAGTTCATGAATAAGCTCATTGAGAAAGGTTATATGGAGATCGTCCCACTAGAAGATTTGGACAGAAATGATGGCCGAGTTTGGTATCTGCCTCATCACGGAGTGTATCACGCGCAGAAAAATAAGATCCGTGTAGTCTTTGCTCAGCAACTTATATGGGCATTTCGTTGAATTCACAGTTACTCCAAGGCCCAAACCTGACGAACAATTTACTTGGCGTTCTTTTACGATTCAGAGAGGAATATGTGGCTATTCTAGGAGATATTGAAGCGATGTTCCATCAGGTTAGAGTTCCTGTGATAGATAGAGATTGTCTTAGATTCTTTTGGTGGCCGAATGGCAATGTAGTTGAAAATCCCGTTGAGTACAGAATGACCGTCCATCTGTTTCGGGCAACGTCCTCGCCAACATGTTGTAACTTTGCGTTGAAACAGACTGTTGAAGATTATGCACACAGATATCATCCGTCTGTATTGAAAATTATGACAAACAGTATGTATGTCGATGACCGTCTTGCATCTGTGGAATCCGAGGGCAAAGCAATCATTGTTATTAGAGATGTGACTTCTATGTGCAAAAATGGCGGATTTAAAATGACTAAATGGATCAGTAATGTGCCGTCCGTTATAGACTCGATACCTGAAGATGATCGAGCTAAAGATGTTCAGCACTGGAACCTTGATGATGACTTACCTGTAGAACGAGCTCTCAGTGTACAATGGAACATGGAAACTGACAGTTTTGAATTAAAAGTTAAATGTAAGGACAAACCAACGGCTAGACGGAATGTTCTATCGATTACAAGTTCAATCTACGACCCTATGGGAATAATATCACCATTTGTGCTCACAGCGAAATCTATTTCACAACGATTGTGTACGAAGGGTTACAGATGGGATCAAGAGCTCACTGGAGCCGAGCTTAAACAATGGACTGATTGGCTAGCTCAACTTAGCGAACTAGAAAATATACAACTACCACAGATATAACAGAGATCGAATATTGTCAACTGCATTGTTTCTCCGATGCTAGTGAAACAGGGTATGGAATGGTTTTCTATATTAGACTTGTTGACAATGCGAATAGAATCAATTGTGCATTTGTACTTGGAAAATCTAGAGTTAATCCCCTCAAGAAAATTACGATACCGCGACTTGATCTCGCCGCCGCTGCGAAGGCTGTCAGGTTAAGTAAAGTTATTTGTTGATGAATTGAATTACACGATCGACAAAATTCTATTCTGGACAGGCAGTATGTCCGTTTTGCGTTATATTCACAATCTGAAATCACGATTTCACACTTTCGTTGCTAACAGACTAGAAGTTATTCTGGAAGTAACAAACCCCCAGCAATGGAAATATGGCAACACGTAAGTCAACCCAGCGGACACTGCGTCCAGGGGAATGAAAGCCTCACACTTTCAGACAAACACGGCATGGCTAAATGGTCCGGATTTTCTTTGGAAAACGGAACGTGGGTGGCCAAAACAAGAGATAGACATTTCAATTCCCGATTCCGATTGCGAAATAAAGGAAACAGTTAATACACTTATAACGGAACCGAATTATGACATACTTGACAAATTGATGACTCGATATTCAGATTGGATGAAACTAAAACGAGTAGTGTGTGGAATTTTGATATTCTTCGATCTTCTGAAAGGACGATGTGACAAAGCAAAAACTGAAACGAAACGAAACCTGATCATGACGGATCTGTTTAAACGATCAGAGAAATGTATTATCCGATATATCCAGAAACAACACTTCGCCGATGAAATAGATTCTCTATCTAGTGATTCGAAGAAAACTTTAAAGAAAACATCCAAACTATACAAACTGGATCCGTATATAGATTATGACGGCATATTGAGAGTAGGTGGTAGATTAGACCGAGCGGAAATACCTTACGATATGAAACATCCGATTATACTGCCAAAGAATTCGAATATTTCGATGTTGATTATCAATGACATTCATCGTGCGATAGGACATCTTGGCAGAAATTCGATTCTATCAGAACTTAGAAAACGATACTGGATAATCGGTGCAAGTTCACTTACAAAAAGAATGTTATTGAAGTGCGTCACGTGCAGGAGATATCAAGGACCATTACTCGAACAAAAGATGGTTGATCTGCCAGCAGAGAGACTTCAAACGGATAAACATGCGTTTTCTATGGTTGGCGTTGATTTCTTCGGACCGTTCTACATCAAGCAACGTCGGAGTACTGTTAAAAGGTATGGAATGATATTCACTTGTATGTCTGTACGTGCAGTACATCTGGAAATAGTACATTCAATGGACACGGATTCATGTGTCAATGCAATAAGACGTTTTATTGTCCGGAGAGGTGTACCCGAACTTATCCGATCTGACAACGGAACGAATCTGATAGGTGCAGAACGAGAAATGCGAGAGGAAATTCTTAGATGGAACATTGACAAGATTGAAAGTTTCATGACTCAAAATTGTATAAGATGGGAATTCAATCCACCATCGGCTTCCCATTTCGGAGGAATTTGGGAGCGGCTAATTCGATCAGTGAGAAAGATCCTGTATTCAGTAATCAAAGAACAGAACATCAGACTAGACGATGAAGGACTTATGACATTTATGTGCGAAGTTGAATCAATACTAAACAACCGCCCACTTACCGACATATTCGACAGTGGGAACGACATCAATGTTCCCACGCCAAATCATCTGCTCTTATTACGCCCAGGAGAATATGTTCCTCCTGGAACATTCTGTAAAACAGACAGTTACGTACGAAGACGTTGGAGACAAATACAATACTTGACTGATTTATTTTGGAGAAGGTGGACATCAGAATACATACCATCCCTACAGAAAAGGCAAAAGTGGATTAATGAGAAAAGAAACGTCGAAATAGACGATGTTGTGATAATACAAGACAATTGTCCGAGAAACTATTGGAACTTAGGTCGAATAATCGAAGTGTTCAAAAACAATGACGGATTCGTACGTTCAGCGAAACTGAAGACAGCTACGACGACATTAACTAGACCAATTGCGAAACTGTGTATGTTGGTAAAGAATGACCAATAGAACAGTATAAAGACTATTGAATGTTTATGCACCAGAAACTTTTTGATTTCTGACTTTGATTAAGAGTTTATTTTTTTGTTTTAATTGTCTTTTTCACTTTGGCTCGTATTAATAATTTTGATAATTGTGTTTTATGACCACAATTAAGGGGCCGGAATGTTGAGACCAAAGTGTTTGATTTTAGTGATTGATTGATTTCACACAATTTGCATAGAATTATATGTTACATTGGTTTATGTCCCTTTAAAAAAGCTTACTCTTAAATGAAAACAATGAAGGTCACATATCTATTTCGATGAAGAATTATCAGAATGATCACTTTTGAGGGTTTATTGAGTCTACCAATACGGTATGTACATTTATGTTTCTTGAAAACCCATTTGATATGTGTATTTTATATATGCATAATGTTTTTGATATATTGTTCTAGATATTGACTTGTGGCTATATTTATCCGAGGTGTCCTTTTCCATGTAAATGTTTAAATGTCCAGAAACAATAACAACACCAAACTTATATTTTGTCATGCCTCACAAATAATACATATTTATTTCTAAAGTTTCTCTTCTTAAACGGGTCACGTTCGATTTTTTCCATTTTTCACTGTCCACAAAGTGCTACTCAATATTTCCACTTTTCCCACTATGTATCTAGTACGAATCGGATTTTGTATTTTTGCAATACTATTTATGTGAATTGTAACATTTGTATTTTTGTGAAAGTAATTTGACAAATGCTTATGAATGTTATTCTTTTATATTTTGTAGTTAATCGTTCTCATATTGATACTGAATAAACTTGAATGAGACGAATTAGTATATGACTTCAAGCCCACCATTATAATGATGAATCCCCATGCATTTGAATGGTAGACGAGGACCCATCTCCGTAAAACCACGAAGTCACGTGACGAAACTTACATATCCTATACCCAAATCTGGTTAAGATTTTATTTGGTAAACTGTGTGATCACTGTGCTATGTTTTGTATTTCAATTATATTATTGGTTCAACAGATAAACTATTTCCAATTATCAATATATAAAAGTGATGAAAATATTCCGGACACCAAAGCCCCCAATGGAGCCTTAAATTTCACGATTGCTATCACATTTGTCCAATGAAATGCGAGCTTGTGTTCGATCCTCGGTGGTGGAGTATAATTTTGTGAGTCAAATCATGCTCTTCCGTTACATAAATTACATTGGTTAAGTTATAATACTTAAGCATGATGAATGTCACGTGATGTTAAAGCAAACTCAATACCGACTTCGTTGGCAAAATATATATGTCTATTAATCGAGGTTATATCAGTTTTTAATATGGATTTCTCTTTCAAACGCAAAACTAACTACGATTTAACTGGTACCTAATTTTTACTGGGACCAGTGTAGCTTTTCTCAAGAGGGTAATAGACAATCAAGGACCGGAGTCTTCAAAGTCGCTAATCGTAACTACTCTCTGTCACTGATTTTGGTTTACTTTCAATATCCGAAATGGTACGAATGCGATTTTCTCTAAAATCGGGTGACTTCCGCTAAAATCTTGGTTCCCTTGATAATATGATGAAGGTGAAACCTTTTAACGCTCCCGAAGAAGCATTTATTAAAAACAACTTTGATAATTTTTGTCAGCTTTGATTTGATATTTCATAATTATAACCTTCAAATATGGTAAATTTTGTAATGATATATGTCCTAAAGCATTAAACTAATTGTCATGGTCTGATTTGATTCATTTTATCGAATTGCTTCGTTTCGATTCTTTCTTTCATCGATTATTTTCGTTTCATTTCGTTTACGTTTCGCAATTTTTATGACCTAAGAATTATCGATAATATTGATTACGTAATTTTCCTAAGCATCTGGGCGCCATACAGCAGACTATTATGGCCAACCCTATCTTGGAAAAGCTATGATTCGATTTTTATTTAATTATCGAAACTAACGAATATTTTCCGAGACAGGTTTGGCTTTTAAACGCATATATAAGTATACGCAAATGCAGCTGCCATTATGCTGTTTTTCAGATCCCGAAAATGAAGGTACAAACCGGATATTGATGCTTTTTCTTGCAATAAGTATCAGAACCAAGTTGAAAATACAATCATAAACGCTCCCGAAGGGAGCGTATGATTGCGTACTCTTTCGTAACCGTAATGATCCGAATAGATATCGGGGACGTGATAATATATATGATCTATATATGGTCAATTGTAACGAGCCCCTGTGTTTAAATCGGAAACTGGGTAATATTACATACATTCAATGATAACCGATAATTTCATCTTTTAATATATATAAACTTCCCGTTCTCATACAAGCAAAACAGAAACACACATAGACACGTGTATGATATTTTTCAAAAGAGGTACGTTGTAGCGATCTATGGGTCGCGCTTATGATATTGACCAAGAAACAAGATTAGGTACCATATTAAACAAATGGCAAAGAATATTCATAGATATCAGGGCCCATGCTAATGTATATGACCCATATAGTCTTGTAACGAGTCTCTGTGCTTGAATCGGAATCCCCTGGATCCCCTACCAGGGCTCCGCCCTGGACCTGCTGGGGGCCCCAGACCCCCTGCCGTAATTTTGCCTACACTTCAATTTGGCCTCAGCTACGCGCCTGTTTGTCAAGTGATTGCTAAACAGTGACTATACTCGGCGTCACATAAATAACATACTGTTAAAATTTGAATAAAAATATTTTCTACGACTTTATTGACACCTACCGTCGTTTAAATTGTCTTAAATGACTTGCTCATTCGTTTAGCCAAACGGCTTCTCCCTAAACAAGTCGCTTATTAGCTTAAATCGAAATAACTACGTACAGGAAAGCCCTTACAGGCTAGACGCCACTAATTCCACTTCCCATAGGCTTCTATGCTAATTTCACAATATCCAATGGCTTCTCTGGACTTTACCTTAACATTAACCTGCAGAGGACTATATATCAGCATGATTCTACATATGTCAGCTCACAATCCTCAGAATGGCATGTGGGGTTAGCAGACTTGCAGTGCAGTACTGGTCACCGGAAGTGAAGGGTCTATAAATAGCATGGGAAATCCCAGTGTTTTCACAAGATAGGGGTATATTTAGAAACCATTATGGAGATTAGGCTTCATATCACAAGAAGCAAAATGCACCTATAATATGTACAGAAATATTTTTCCTTTCAGAAACTTTAAATTTCTTAAATAAGATGAGAACTTTTTTCACAGCACTATGAGGAACAGGGATAATTTCTGCGTAGGACTATTTTTGCGTACGTTCCAAATGCTCATTGGTTGAATTGGTGGTCTGCAACCTAAATTACACAAAAATCTCTTGTAAGATTGTATGTTTCCAACTTTATTTTAATACATAAATTCTGAAGTTTCTTATTAATTTCTGAACAAATATTTCTGGTTTTATTAAAATCAACCAGACGATGCAAAATAGATGAAAATAAAATATTATGATGATCAAAGTATTCTAGACAAACTCTTAACAAAAATTTAAAATCTCTCATAATCTTATATTTTTCTCTATAAATATCATTTGTACCGACGTGAAGAATAAGATGCGAAATCCCCTCTATATTTAACTCCCTGTTTTTTATCTTCTCTTCAACATCTCTTATGTGGGCTCCAGAAATTGGTATTACAGTCAGGTGATCCACCTCATCTATATATTTGGCCATAGAGTCTGATATCATGAGGACATTGAATTTATCTGAAATTACGATACCAGCGACTCAGCCAACTTCTATCTTATCATCTAAAGAAAACTCTAAATATACTAAATATGCATCACTAGCCCAATCACCATGAACCTTAATAAGCTTTGATGGAATATTCGATTGAAAACTATACGTAGCACCCCCTCTTCTAAAAATATCACCAGAATATTCTGAACTATTTTGTCCAGTCTTAGCAATTAATGTCTTATCTATCGTAATAACTAGTTTTAAGTAATAATTTAAAACTTCCCGATAAAAATGAAGACCGCAAGGCCAAAATTTTCTCCCTTTCGGCTTTCAGAAATGGAGAATATCACGAGGAAAAGACAAAAACTACTCACTCAGACGAAAGTAAACAAAGTATTATCTAGAACAAAATATATCATTTATTCCTTCTTAATTTCATTAGTAGTTCGCCAGGTTTCTCCCTGAAACACGTGTCCACATCGAAATGTACAATATATGTGATTGGTATTTCTTAAATTTTTGTTGTTGAAAGAATGTGATCCTCATTATCTGAAATTTGAACTGTTACCTTAATAATTCTAATCATAAGATTCTTCATGCTGATATGAACTTCGCCAGATCGCTCATACATGCATGAACGCCAGTCAATTTGAAACCAATATGGCGGCTGTATAGTTCTAAAGCGTAAGAATACTAGTTTATTACATCTCCATTGATTTTACCGGTACAATGTGTTTACAGAAAGTAATTTTCAGCTCAGGGAAAGAAACTTAAAAATGCTTAACATCTGACTACAAGTAAATTCGCCCCAAAATTAAACTGTCCCAGTACTAGATTGTATAAATACATTTTCCGGTTCAACACATTTAAAATCAAAGTGCTGAGGCACTGAATCAAATATTCATAAACCAAAATGCAAGCTTAATAAACCGATCAAACAGTCATTTTAAAGAGAACCATCTGTTTCAATGAAATGCATATCAATACTGCTTATTTATTAATGTTTTTATGGATATTCTTTTCTTTTACTGTTTTTTGATATTTCTGGCTGTGTACGTTTATGTCCTCAAATTTCTTGACTACACCTAAACCAGCATTTCTTCAAAAATGTGATCTCCACTGTGAATCACTGACTGTCAATATTAGATGGATTTTCAAAGTAAGAAAAATCCACACTTTGAAATTTTGGGTTGGAGATGCATGAAGTGGAAATGAATCCTGTGGAATAGGGGAGCTAGGTTGACCAAGGACCTTATCTAAATGAGCAAACAACTTCTCCTTGTTTGTGCTCTCTTTGACAGTGATTTGTAATAGATTACATGAACAAATATGTCAATATTGTTAGTTTTCAAACAAAATTTACTGAAGGTTGTCCTTGTCATTGTTGTCTAGATTAGGCCCGGAGGTGAAAATGTCTAAACTATACACTTTTTACAATAAAGAGTTACCTTCTTTCTCTGTGAAGTTTTCAATTCAAAAAAGGATATAAATTCTTGTTATCAAAACTACTATGCTGTTTAAAGATCTTTAAACTAAAAAAACTTTTGTTTGTACCTCATATATTTTTGCAATTTAAAATTCCAATCAAGATGGAAAGTCAAGGATAAAGAGATGTAGTGAATACAGGAAATATATTATGTCTTTCTTCTTATAGCTGTCTGCCTTCAATAATGTATGTGCATTTCTTCATTTTTTTCTGCATGATTGTTTCACCAATATGTATTACATTAAAATACAAGTAACTCTTAAGTTTTGCCAACAAATAAGTGCTACGAAATCAGACTTCATATTTGTAGTTTTTATTAAGAGATGTTGACATGTACATGGTCTGAAGTGGTGAGTTTAAACAAACAATTAAAGTCATTTCTAGACAAAACTTCTTAAAATACAAAAACTGGAAAGTTTACTAATGATATTGCTTTAGGGCTTCTCCCATGTATGGTTTCTAGTTACCTGTTGATTTATAATGATGTCTGGACCCCCGCCCCCATTTCAAAATATCTGGATCCATCCCTGTATGTTGATTTATTTATGAGCAATTAATGTCACAATGTAAAGTATATAACAAATTTGATACATGTATTATTGTATTACAAATATCATAATTTCATCTATGAAATATTTAATTAATACTGTACTGCGTATGCCAGTAACCATAGTACATGCACATATATTTTTGTAGTTTTCAGTATAAATTTCCTGTTCACAGACATACAAATGTAAATTGCAAATTTTGCTAAGACATATGACAACTGTTCTACACTAGCAACGTTTACAGTAGACCTATCACCAGTTCTGAAAATTTTAAATCATTGTAAGTATATGAGCAAACTTTTGTATACCTTCACTTACCTAATACATTATACATGTATGGATGTCACTGAAAATCAGCTCTTAGGAAAGGTCTTTTGGGTGTCTTGATATCTATCATATTTTCAATACACTTTCTTCATGGACATAGAATTTCTAACCTAATTGACTGTGTCCTTCATGCATCATGAAAATCCTGTATCTAACTTTAAGATCCGCATTCTAAATGTATATCTTGACAATGCACTAAACAAGAACCATATTGATTATCAATTATGACTTACATGTATATGGATATAATACACATGTACATTCCATACATATTACATGCCAAAATCTGTATCATATTTTTTTATTATACCAATATAGGTCTAGGGGTACGCGAAATAGGTCTAGGTTTGTGATTTAGGGTATGCGATATAAGTCTAGGGGTTTGATATAGGATATGCGATGTAGGTCTACGGGTTTGATATACAGTATGCGTCATAGGTATATGCCTAGGGGTGTGATACAGGGTATTTAAATCACAGGTCAGCCACAATGATAATACTTGAAAATTTGAGAATGGGACAATTTATTATACAATCAAAATGTAATCAAATCATTTTAACATATTTAGGAAAATTTGTAGCAGGAATGTTATAAGCGGGGACTCTTTATGTTCTAAAAGTTTGTTTGGCTACACATACATACCTAATTTTTACTAGATATCCCTCTTTTTGAAAGATCAAGATCAACTACTGAATGTGATAAATATGCTTCATGGCCTCATTTCATCACAATCTAATTCATATTAGATTTTAATTGCTCCCCCTTTTTTCTTTGTTGCATGACCTTTTGTATCGCGCTAGAACTCTAATAAATAGGCTCCTGGAACAGGGTTATGTTGCTACAAGATTGAAGTCACCACTACAGAATTTTTATGGTCGTCATCATGAACTCGTGGATTTTTATGGTGTATCCATTTGCACCATGATTTATTCAACGGGTCATAGTTTCCCTTTCCTCGTTTGTCTACCCCGGACTTGACTATTTATGAGCAACTCGGCGGGTGTTTCTAGAAAAAACAGAGGACGCTTACCCTACCGGTGCACCTGGTCCATGCTCCCAGTTTTAGTGGAATCCGAGTTGCTCATTTGATTTTGTTACTTTGTATATATGATTTTAGTTAGTTTATGTTCTTTTTGTGTATGCCTGTTGGTAGTGTCAAAAGGCCAATTCTACCGCACATGCAGAAAATCCTGCATAAAACCCCAACCCTACGGCCAGATGCAAACGGACGGCATCCCTATTGAGCATAAGGTAAATACAAGAATTATAGCTTTCATACAGAGCAAAAGTCAGGTCGCCCCAGGAGATGTGGATAAGGACACCTTAAAGAGAGGTGTGCCACAGATTGAAATCTGTGAAGATTGAAATCGCATGACGTAGTTACGTTTCTCAAGCTAAGTCGAAGCACGATCTCCACCACCATCTCAGATGCTCTAGCCTGAAAGAAGGGATTGAAGGTCCACTTAGTGCTCCTAGTGGAGATGGTGAAAACGACCCTCACGACCAAAGAGAATATCTACATCACCACTCCCTTCACGACAATGCTCGTGGAATCTGACGACCTCGACTTGGAGATTGCCTCAAGATCAAGGAAAGTATGGCTAGTTATATGCGCGAAGTGAGTGGATGGACTTTTAGCAGCGTCGATAAGCTAGAAATCCATCTGAACCAATTCAAGCCGCTCAAGGGGGGTTCCTTCATACCGACGCCATCGGCACTTGCGAAAAAGAAGGCGATCGTCAGTGTGAAAAATGAGGACGATCACTGCTTCCAGTGGGCAATACTGGCGCCCCTAAACTACCATGAGGTTGATCAGAAGTCAGCAAACAGCATAGCTCAGTACAAGAGATGGGAGAATGAGCTAAAATTTGAAGGCATCGACTTCCCAGTCTCGCTCAAGGCGATCGATAAATTCGAGAGGCAGAACCCCAACATCAACGTGAACGTCTTCGGTTTCGACGGCGTAAAGAGGGGGAGAGGATGAGAAAGAGGATCTCCAGGTATATCCCCTCAGAATATCCAAGAGCACGGGCCCCACCCACGTTGATCTACTTTTTCACCCGCGAAGGTAAGCAGCATTACTGCTGGATCAAGAGCCTCTCTCGACTCCTGAGCTCACAAATCTCAGAGCACGGCCATGAGCTCTTCTTCTGCCGCCGATGCCTCTGCCATTTCTCCAGGCAAGATATCCTGGACGAGCATACGGAATATTGCAGCCAGAAGGATGTCATCAGGATCGAGATGCCGGTAGAAGGATCCACCATAGCTTTCCACAATCACAAGAAGCTGATGAGAGTCCCATTCGTGATCTATGCGGACTCCGAGTGCTTCACGGAGAAGATCGATACCTGCCGACCCGACCCGACAAAGTCCTACACGAAGCAGTATCAGCAGCACCGGCCGTCAGGTTTATGCTATCGCGTGAAGTTTGATCATGGCGACTACAAGGAGTCGGTCGTCTACTGCGGGGAGGATACGTCCAAGCAGTTCGTCCAATGTGTGGAGAAGGAAGTGCAAGCGATCAGTAAGATATGCAAGGAGGCGAAGCCGATGCTAATGAGTGGCAAGGATAAGGAGGGATTTGAAGCAAGCACGCACTGCCACATCTGCGGCGGCGCATTGAATGGGGATAAGGTCCGGGACCACGACCACTCACCGGTAAGTATCGATCAAAGACCTTACCAAAAAGCTGATCGCCGTAGAAGATGGCAAAGTCGATAAGTCAGATTGCATCTCAACCAACGGCGTAAGGTGAATAGGGATCTAGACATGCACAAGTATCAACTGCTAAATCTCCCACTTCCTCGGACCGACAACGAACCTATCACCAAAGCCCTTTACGATCGCCTGCTGGCGGATCTGGACGCATTAAAGGTTTCCGTCGAGTTGAAGCATGCGTAAATCAAGACTTTCTGGTCTCCTTTGATCGAGACCGGAAAGCCTGCTGGGGATCATTGCAAGTCGGACTCCTTGATCCAGGAGTTGAATTTTTTGGGGTAGCCTCTCCACTTGACGTATATTTCCTTCGTCCCTCCCCGGGTCCGTCGCCGTAATATTTTCTCGATGCGATATCCTGGTCGGTGCGCTGGAGCTCGGGCTCGTAGAAGGATCCCTGGATCTTCTCACCCTCGTAGTCTTTGAGGCGATAAGTGGGTGTCTGCGTCGCTAGGGCCTGGGCGATGGTTAAGACCTCCGTCCAGCACGGAGTAAATCCCTTCTCGAAAGTGCCCTTCTTGGTGATTCGGAACTTATCGCCCACTTCGAATCGTCGTGGCTGCATGGGTGGGAGGTCTCCGTAAAGATTCCAGAAGACCTTGGTCTCGTGCTCTTTCTGACTGGCGGCGGTGGGAGTCATCTTGATGGATCGATGCTTGGTGGTATTATACTAGCGGACGAGATCGTCCAAGACGGGAAGGTAGGTGCGCGTGGAATTGGCCGAGAAGTATTTGAACATCTCCTTCATGGTACGATTCCAGCGCTCCACCACGCTTGATTTCTCTTCGTTCTCCGTGGAGTAGAGCTCGACGCCGTGCTTCCGGAGCAGATCCTTCATAATCCTTCATCTCACGATTATAAAATTCCGTTCCCTTATCGGTCCATAGCTTCTCGAGCGTGCGATCCTTGAAGACGGTCCGGAAGGCATCTCGTACCGTGGCGCTCTCTTATCCTTGAGCGGCACCAACCAGCCGTACTTGGAGAAAACGTCGATGATGCTCAAGAGATACTTGAAGCCTCGGTTATCGCGGGAGAAGGCGCTCATATCCACGAGATTGGCAGCCCGGGTCTCGTCAACCCCACCTACCACCACGCGACGCTTCTGAAATTTGCGTCGGACTGGCTTGTGCAGTTCTTCAGCTAGGTCATCCGACCATCGTACTTTTTTTTCCCACGCCCAGCCCAAATCGCGCTTTAGTGCCGATGATTGGTCTGACGATGCATACCGCACTCGGCGCAGGTTCCCACCTTCCGCCGCCGCCGTCCGTCGTCGCTCGTGATCACGGCGCGATTATTCGTCTCCGTCTTCCTCTTGCACTTCAAGCAGTACATTGCCATTTTATATAGATAAATGAACGTTGAAGATTTACCTACGATGAGCCCACCGCGAGTCGTCGGCATAACTACTTTCTCCTCCCAAAGCGATCCATCCGAGGTCTGATCATCGGGAAATCGGACTGCGGCAAGACGACGCTGCTGAATAACCTTCTCCTGTGCGATGGATGGCTCGACTACGACCGACTCTACGTCTTCGGAAAATCGCTCCACCAGCCCATCTACCAGCTACTGCGGCGGGCGTTTGGGAAGGGGTTTTCGAAAGACGATATCCGCGACCTTCTCTCCATCAAGGATCGCTATCCCCACTCTTTGGTAGACGTGGTGGAGGCGATGAAGCCACCGTGCAAGCCTAGCGGTATCGAACCTTTCTTCTTTGAGCAGGCGAGCGTCGTGCCCGATTCTCGAGAGCTCGATCCCACCCGCAAGAATCTCATGGTCTTCGACGACTTGATGCTGAGCAAGCAGAGCAAGTGCGAAGACTACGAGCAACTTTTTATGAGCAACTCATGATCAGTGGGTGTTTCTTCAAATTTCCATAATGGACAGATCCTATTTTTAAAATGTGTTCTGTTGAATCTGTCAGTTTCTATGGCTAGCTTACGGTTACTTATTCTTAATAATTTCAATGCAAATGCTAACAATATTTTTGTCCAAGAATAATCAAGGAAACCGAGATTATACCGGTAATCAAAAGAATGTAATCCAGGGACAAAGACCAGACATGGAAAACAGACATACACAACAAAAAACATAAGGTAACTAAAATCATACATGCAAAGCAACTCGGATTCCACTAAAAACTGGGAGCATGGACCAGGTGCACCATGCTGGTCAGTTTTAGAAGTCTCCGATGTAGCTAAAACATTGTCTACTATACATGACAAACATGTGGTCGTACCAGCAGACAAAGCCCAAAACAACATTGTTTTTGTCTGCAAAACGTTTTATATCCAATGTTTATTTTCAGAGATAGACGTAGAAAATAATAGCAGTGATAAGACCTATACTTCTACCACACTCTCCAAAGAAGAGATTGTGGAAAACCATAAATATGTGCTATCCTCTTTTGGTTTCTCTACCAAGGACGATGGTTGTGATATACCGTCTATGTACTGGATTCCTTAACTCCACAAGAATCCATACAAACAAGGTTTCAAAGCTGGATCTGCAAAATGTACCACCAAACCTCTTTCAAACGTTTAACTTCTATACTCACAACTGTCAAAGAGGGTCTGCAGTCCTAGCACAACAGTATTAATTTAATGTGGATCCTGAAAAATTCGAAAGATCTTTTGGAGACAAACAGTCCAAGACTATTATCTGAATATAATTGCATTAAAACCTATGATTTTTTTTCAAAAAAAGATGGTACACCTAGATACAAATATAGTTCTTGGTAGAGATTCCTCATACTTTGTAAGAAATAATTCCTAATCATCTTCCAAATATACAGAGGAAGATGTTCACAAAATGCTGGAATTTTTAATCGACAACATATTTGTCCAGTGTGGTGGACGTGTTTTTCACCAAACGGTCGGCATTCCAATGGGAACAAGTTGTGCTCCTTTACTTGCTGACCTATTCCTTCACTTTTAATGAGGTTGACTTTATGGCTGATCTGATCCGAAAGAAAGAATATCGTTCGGCTAGATCCTTTAATCTCAATTTCCGCTATACAGATGACATGTTATCTTTAAACATCCTAATTTCTGGGATTTGATACATCGCATCTACCCCAAGGAACTTGAGATAAAGGATACTACAGATACTGTGAAGTCAGTCTCATATCTTGACCTACACTTAGAAATCGATTGTAAGGGAAAACTATTGACCAAACTTTTGGTCAAACGTGATGACTTTTCATTCAGGATTGTCAACTTTCCTTTCATCTGTGGCAACATCCCTTCAGCGCCTGCGTATGGAGTGTTCATATCACAACTCATACGTTATGCCGAAACTACGCATACTTTTTGTATCAAATAGGCTTCTGTTCTGGTGTATCCATCTGCATCATGAAAACTGATTTATTCAACGAGTCATAGTTTCCCTTTCCTCGTTTGTCTACCCCGGACTTGAATTTTTATGAGCAACTCGGTGGGTGTTTCTAGAAAAACAGAGGACGCTTACCCTATTGGTGCACTTGGTCCATGCTCCCAGTTTTTCGTTGAGTCCCAGTTGCTCATTTGCTTTTTTTTACTTTGTATGTATGATTTAAGTTACTTTATGTTTTTGTTATGCATGTCTGTTTTCCATGTCTGATTTTTGTCCCTGGATTACATTCTTTTGATTATCGCTATATCATTGGTTCCCTTGATTACTCTTATACGTACCTGTTTACACCATACTATATAATGACGCTAATTACCTATGGAGGTCGTTTCCTCCCTCCTAACCGGTAAGCCCCACCCCCCCCTTCTTACATCAAAAGATCCCCATATTCCCTTCATTGGTACCCCATCCGTCCACTTCCGGTCATAGCCAAGGTCATTTCCGGTCCCAAACTCCGGAGCATTGGTCTCTTCCACACCTGCACTACTTTTGCCCCAAACTCCAGAGCATTGGTCTCTTCCATGTCTGCACTACTTTTGCCATTCCAGAATACTAAGTGTGTCTTTTGTTTTTGAGAAAACTACAAAAGGAAGTAACAATTATCATGTGTTATGCTTGAGATAACATGTACATTAGTATATTCCAGGTTTACACTACCAGAGCATTGGTCTCTTCCACGCCTGCACTACTTTTGCCCCAAACTCCAGAGCATTGGTCTCTTCCATGTCTGCACTACTTTTGCCATTCCAGAATACTAAGTGTGTCTTTTGTTTTTGAGAAAACTACAAAAGGAAGTAACAATTATCATGTGTTATGCTTGAGATAACATGTGCATTAGTATATTCCAGGTTTACACTACCAGAGCATTGGTCTCTTCCACGCCTGCACTACTTTTGCCCCAAACTCCAGAGCATTGGTCTCTTCCATGTCTGCACTACTTTTGCCATTCCAGAATACTAAGTGTGTCTTTTGTTTTTGAGAAAACTACAAAAGGAAGTAACAATTATCATGTGTTATGCTTGAGATAACATGTACATTAGTATATTCCAGGTTTACACTACCAGTTTCAAGATGACCTGCAGTGCCTTCGATTCAGTTCAAATGGACAAGATATTATATATTAATTACAACAATTATTCAGTACACTTTTAAAGTTAACATAACATATGTATTAATTGATACATGTACATGTAAAGTTAAATATTGTTTAATGACGGTATATCATTTGCTTACAATCATATAAATTTAACTTAAAATCGCACATACATGTAATACATATTTCTTCCATCTCACAAGACAGCGGTATTTTTACACACATTAATATTAAAGATAATTGTAATGTGACCATGCAAACAATAGCTCTTTTAACCTTTTAAAAGAAGCACTTAATAAAAAAAAAAACTCACCTATTACAGAATTATATACATTATTACATTTTTAAGAAGAAAATAAAATATAATTGAGTTTGTTTTGTGTAAGTGAAAATAATCTGAAAATATTTCAGGTTATGCTCCACTTAAATTCTGTAAATCTTTTTCAGGCACCATGCATTTAGACCTATGTACAGTAAGATTTTTGAACTCTCTGGTATTTTCTACAAGCTAAAATGGAATTTTTAACCATTTAATAGTTGTAGCAACATGACTAGTAGAAATATCATTTTTTTATCACTTTCTGTAGAACTGTCAGAAAAATTTGAATAGGTCTGTATTGAGATCAAATTTCAATTTTTTTTTTATGACAAAGATGAAAAAATAAGGTAATATCACGTCTTCGTTGCTATCTGTCAACTTTTACATATTTATGATAACTTGAGTATAGGTTTTTTTTCATTTTTGAAAACCTCTGTATATGACAGAGGGTCATATAGTTTTTGCAGGTTTTTGGTCAGATTTTGCATTCTTTATAATCAAATTTCTTATAAATGTTTTTCTTACTATGAAATTTACATTTCTTTTTTTTCTTTGCTTGGCACCCTTTAAACAGACAATTTTTTTTTCTATTTCATCTGAATTTATTATTTGTGCTATATTGATAGAAAGCAGTTATTGTTTAACAAGACGCGTCTCGAGGGGTCCCAAATGCTGTGTATCCATTCATTCATGTTTTCCGCACTTTTTTTGTTATGCTTTTACCAAATAAGTTTGTTTTTGGTGTGTGGCCTTATTATGAAGAGTTACAGATTAAGTTCAACTTTGGTTACCTTTGAGTGATTTTTACAGAAGTTATGGCCCTTGGACTTAGAAAATTTCAGTGAATTTACAATTTTCTACACTTTTTTTGTAGTGCTTTTATCAGTTGATTGTATATTTTGTATGTAGTCTTGCTATGAGAAGTTAAAGATTAAGTTTCACTGTGGTCACCGTTGAATGTTTTTTCCGAAGTCACGTCCCTTAGACTTAGAAATTTCAGTGAATTTAAAGTTTTTAGCACTTTTTTTTGCGAGATTGCTCGCTGTTCTTTTATTGTTTTTATAATGGACTGTAAGTTCCTATACTTACCTTTACTAAAAATCAATACTGTTTATTCACTTGTCCCAAATGAACTGAGTTCAAGATGCTGTGTTTTTATCATGCATTGATTGCAAAACTATTTATTAACAAAAGGGTTTTTCTTAAAAATGTGGTGTACATGGGTTAACTTGTTTACTTATACTGTTTATTCAAATAACATTTTTATTGGTATTGATTTTTAGGGGTTTATTGCTTCAACTGTTGTGGATTTTAAAGAAAAATAGCTTTTTGTAGAATTTAACAATTTAACTCTAGCAAAAGTTAATTTTACTTTTGTTTTTTGGTCCGAATTTTCAAATTTGTTATTAATTTTCAAATTTTGTACTATATTGTGTCTAGACTAGTTGTTGTTTCCATAATGAACTGTTCTGTAAGTCCCTATGCTTATGTGTGTGAAAAACTGAAAGTGTCCACACTTGCCCTATCTGTTACGGATTCTACCACTGTGGTGGTCTTATCATGCTGTGCTCCAACAAAATTTTCCATTGACAATTCTCAAATCCATGAAATCAATGATTTACAAACTAATCATTTTCCCCTGAACCATGAAAATTGGAAACCACAAATACAAGTGCTTTAACAGTATTGACATGATGTTTGGTTTGCAGGTTTATATTGATAAGTTACACGCATATGTTGAGTTCTGTTCTGGTTTATTTATTTTTTTTGTATGTAATAATGCCCATTGAACTTCAAAAAAATGTACTGCAAGTGGAAGCATTTGTGTTGTGCAGACCTCTAGTTCAATGTCAACAAAATAAACACATGAGTTTCTCTTGATGTGGTCAACTCATTCTCACAGCTTAAATCAACTACCGTGAAAGTATTATTGTTCGTGGAGTACCAATTTTCATGGTTTTGGTTCCCAACAAAAAGGACATTTTCCATTGACAATTCTCAAATCCATGAAATCAATGATTATGAACTAATCATTTTCCCCTGAACCATGAAAATTGGAAACCACAAATACAAGTACTTTAACAGTATTGTGTATGGTTGAATATTTTTCTTCTATTGATCAGCACAGTTATTTGAAAAGAGGATTAATGTGTGATGGAATCTCAACTCACTACCCCAACTTTGGCACTATCTGCATAATAAATGAAAAATGCACAGCAAAAACAAGTTACTTTTTTAATATGTCTAGATAGAAATGAGTTTTAATTTGAATTATCTATGTCCAGCCATGCTGTGTATTATTCCAAAGTGCATAGGTTTGTCAGCAGTCAAAACAGGAAAAGCCTGTATTTATCAAAAGATGGTGATGAATCTTACAATATAAGTGTAAGTTGTTCCAAAGCAGCTGTCAATTTCACAAGAATGAGTATGTGTAAAATCAATGGTAAGTTCTGAGAGGAAAATGAAGGAATGTATTGTGATGTTATAACTTACAATTGATTCCACACTTACAATTTTTTGTGAAAATGGCTGCAGATTATTTTGTATGACCTGTTACATGTAATTAAAGTGTGCTGTACAATTCATAATTTCCCATGCACTGTGAAACATATTATTACTTTGTAGTATGAATATTATTTTGAGTTTTACCTCATGAAGTTAGCTATTTTTTTTATACAATAAATGCTGTTGTAGATACTTAAGATGATTTGTAACACACAGTTTTCTTTAACTTGCATAGTGTTTATACATTGTATTAACGTGCACAAAAATATATGACTATGATGCAGGTTAAGACCTGTTTTCGGTTTTATAATTATAAATGTAGGGCCATTTTTTTCTTGCAGATGACCTTGACCATTCGGTTAAATGTGAAGAAGCTGTCTTTGTAAGAGTCATGCAAAATCTGAAAAATGTGATACACCCCCAAAAAGGCTACATATTTTTGTTTTTGCAATTAAGTTGTTTTATGGGTCTATACTATGAAATGTGTAATTATTCATTCAAATCTGCCTGCTCTTAGGAGTTAATCGACATTGGAAATCCAGTAGGTTCTATTGTATTTCAGCGTCATTTACAGAGTTATCTCCCTTAATTTTGAAATCTACAGTGCATTCTATATAATTTTTATCTCCTAAAAGCACAGGTTATATGAAAAACCACATGCTAATTTCTGTTTACTATGACATCTCAAAGAAAATATCAAAAATAAAAATGTAGGCTTTTTACCTAAAAATCACATTTTGCATGATCCTTAGCTGGAGTGCTACTTAAGTTTTTTGTAATGCTATAAAATCAAGAATATAAATTTTTGACATTCATATGGATTTCTTAATTTATTTTGTGAGACAGTTACACCATATTTTCTGTAGAATTTAATTACAGAAACCGAAAATGATGGATTACATATAGTGATGACATAAGTGTACAGGATCTATGCTCCCAGTTTTCAGTAGAGCAAGATTGCTCATATACTTTTTATATGATGGGGGAAAAAATTGCATTTCTGATGGTATAGCACTTTCGTCATCTGTGGATACTTTGTCTTCGTGCAATTACTTGAATATGTGTTCAAACAAGAAAGGTTGGTATTGATTTTGTGGACCTGTGTACTGGTAAGCATTCTATTGAATTATTTATATAACAGTCTTGGAAGGAAATATTGTGATGGGCCAGTAACTGTGCAGACAATAACTTGACTTAAATTGGATCTATATTTTATGGAGGTAGACCTAGGGTAAGGGACACAACTCTTAAAAATCATAGGAACGATTCTATTCACCGTTTCATAACAATCTCGTGTAAGCATCAAAGTAACTTGGACTGATTTCATTCTGTTTCAAATGAAAGCTTGAAAGATTTTAGTGAAATTGAATGTGATACAAACATATTACTGATTTCATGAGTTATGTCCCTTAACCTAGGTCTACCTCCGTAAGCTGGTCAATTAGTCTGGTCTAGGAAACTTGACTCAGTGCAGGCGATTTGAGTAAAAATGTAGAAAGGGCATTACAATGCATTCCCAAATTCAAATGTGTTATTGGAGAATTATGTTTTAAGACTAATGAGTTTGTTTTTGAGTTATTTTTATTTCAGGGTTTTTTTCTTTTCTAAACCTTGATGTGTACAGCCCAACGTTAGTGATTTTAGAAATTGTTACTGGAACCATTTATTTAGGAATTAGGCCCCACTTTGATTCTAGTAAAATTCATATTCTGTGGTCTAATGGCAATCAGAATTTAAAGATTCAAGTAAATATTAAGTCCTGATTTAATTACACTTTGACTTTCTTCATTTTACAATTAATCTGTAAAGTATGGCAATTGCCTTCACAAAGAAAACTAAATTTACATCCATTACATTCATTAACATAACATAAGCATTGCATTCACAAAAAAAAAAACAAAAAAACATTGAAATGTCAATTGGTTTCAAAACGAAATAACTCAACAGCTAATTCAATCATCATTCCATTCTTTGTGTTACCTTTAGATCCTTGAAACCTACAAAAAATGTACACTTGCATTACTACATTAACTTCAATATTGTAGACATTCTGCTCTTAAAGCTTTCAAAGTGTAATTTTATAAGACTGTTCTACAAAGATTTCGAAATACAAGACCTGTTCAACCCTCTTTACTTTGCATGTCGAATGCAAGCTGATGTAAAAAGAAAATATTCGCTGTTGTATTCTTTTGAGTTGAAGCAATCGCAAAATTTTTTTAACTTGGTTCAAATCAAGATAAACGATAAAACAGTTGAGAAATTTGAATCATTCCTCCTTCAATTGTGAAGAATTCTATTTCAGATGCGAAGAATTCACTAAAATCTTATTTTCATTTAGGAGTATGTCAATAGTGGACTGCAGATCAACAGACAATATACGTGTATATATGTCTTTATTTCCTTCATTTAAGAAGAGTAACATCTAAGAAACATAACACATTGTACAAACAAATCAAACTAATTCTGTATATTCAGCTTTGAACATTTATTTCATTATTTTGATATGAACATGTAAATTTAGCTTACAAATTAATGTCTATTGTGAAGTCATTCAAGAAATATTCATCACTCCTGTCTCCTATAGTATCTAAAACAGAGAAACATTACAAAAATTGGTCACATGCTGCTATACAAGGTTTTGACCAACTACATACTCTTACATGAATTTCTAGTCAAAATTAGGACAATCTGTCAAGACACAATTTACTTTTAAGTTCATTATCAATAGTAAATAAACAAGGGTGGATCCAGGACTTCAAATAGATGGATGTTAATTTAATTCAATGCAGAGCGAAGCTTGATTTCATGCTTGCTAAAATAATAGGGGGCCTGTTGCTACCCTTTAGATCTGCCACTGATTTACATTTTGTAGAAATCAATACAAGTATGTTCATATCAAAGGTTTTGCAATAATTTTAGCCATATTATAAACTTGGCAGAACAAAGTAAAAAAAAATTAAAGACTTTCAACAGGTTCTCACTAGGCCATATTTTCTTATAAAAATCAGTCTACCATACAAGCTTATATACTTACAATCAAGTAAATAATAGCTACCCGGCTGCTGCATAATATCTGTCCTACGAAGAAAAAATATAATAAAATTAAATGACAAAAAACTGAATTATAAATTGGCATTGAATTTAACACTGGCGGGACTACTATTTATTGCATTAGTCGATTAGAGTCGAGCAGACGATGCATCATGTGCTGTATTCAATCAAGAACGCTAATCTGTATAATTGATTTTTTTTCAAAAAGATTGTTATAAAACGAATATTCGTCACCGTCAAACATTCGTAACACTTTACATATTTTGCATACAATCAAAATCGTAATATTAAAGCTAGGATGTATTGCCTGTAACGTCGTCAGCCATGTTGGCTTCACTGGCAACCCGAGTTCAACTTGGAGGTCACTTCGGCGAAGTTCGACAAACGAAAAAAGCCGAATGCAGTGATTAGTGGAGGAACGTCAACGGTACGGAACTGGAGCTGCCTTGGAGTTTGTTCCGGTCCATTGCCACCGGATGTGGCGTCATGCGCGTGCGCATTGGGGTGCATCTCCCTGCACTTCCCGAGATATATGGCTTCTAAAACTCATAGTATACTACTCGTTTTCTCGACCACCTACATATTAAATTGCAAATTTTGAAAAGGATAATTGTATTAGAAAATGTACGCATTTCAATACATATAATTTTGAAGCTGAATTCATGCATATGAATTGTAATATTGAAATACTTATTTCCATAGTAATTTTTTTCCCGATGACTTCAGTGCTTGTACATCTTGCTTCTGGGACGAATTGACGCAGCTTCGCCTAATAGTCCTCTGATTTGATTGGTTGCTTCTTTATCTACTTTCGTTTTTCATTTCCAGGTAGTTGAATTGTGTAGACTTTGAAACTCAAAAAATTGTTACAGATCTATTACACTGACTTTTTAAAAGTAAGTAAAATTTATTCTATACATGCAGTTCGTCATTTTCTGGCATTAACATGTATTTTTATTATTTTCCGAAATTTGATGAACTTTCGTTTTGACTTCTGTTTCGTCTTCGATTTGCAAAGGGTAATTATGATGATGATGATGATGTGCGAGAAATCGAGAAGGCTAGACACATTAGTTAATCGCTAATTTTGCTTGGATGTGGCTAACATAGTTTAAAAAAAGCAAAGCCTGTTCAAATACAATGGCAGTAGCCAAAGAGTTCCCAATCAATGTCCTTTTACTCCACGCATCAGTCTTCAGAAGATTGACTACTACTAAGAAAGGAAATATGAATGTTTTGTAACCCAGGAGAGTCCACTACTCCACTCAGAAGTCTTCTTCTAGGTCCTTACTTGTTGTTTCCTGCTACAAAAATACATGTCTTCCAGACTTATTAATTTTGAAAATCTCCTTGGGTTTTTTTTGGCAGGACATCATCATAAAGACAATTACACTAACCAGGAATTTCGTGAAAATTTAATGGAATTGTCTCAAGTATAAAGGCATTGAAATAAACATCTAAAAAATATAGGTCACCATGCTTTTAATAAAGATATAGCAGTTCAAAAATTGGTAAAATCAGGGAGTTTTTGTCATTTTCTGAATTCAATTCAGATGTCTCTGATCTTGCCAATATTTTTACGAATGACACATGCCATACATCTGTAGATTGGAAATTGTCTCTACTTCATTCATAAAACATTGAAAACAAAATACAATAAGTTATCCGCCTAAAAAAGCCTTTTACTGTTTCTCGCCAAAAGAAAAACTAACTTTTGAACCATATTCACAGTAATCTGAAATACTTCTCACGTTAAGATTTTTCTCAAACTTGCTGAATGAAAAAGTATCCATTAGCTGATGGTATAGTCTTTTTAAAAAGTGGGGGTCACCGATCAAATAAGGAAGTTAAACACATTTTTGTACCATTTCTATATAATTTTGTTTGGATTTTGGACGTTTCCTACTCCAAATGTTATGTTGGATGACGTTTTGACATTGTCAGCGATGGGACGTCTTTACAAGCTTCAAAACAGAAGAAATAAAAATATTAAAATGGCAATACTAAAACTTGTCTGTGAAGGAATAATCGAAAGACAAAAAAAAAAAAAAAAAAAAAAAAAATAAGACTGGAGAGAACAGAATGCGATATAGTAGAGAGTCCATGTATCTATATTTTTAAGAAATGTGGTGATTATATTATGTTTAATAGATAGAACTTCTTTAGACCAGCATTTTGAGCCCTCATTTACTGAAATCGAACAAGGGGTTGCCAAGTTATGACATTTTTAAAGTCCCAAAATCATCCCCCCTTTTTTCCACTCGCAATGAAATCAGAAAATGACTTTAAGCCATTTTTTTAAGGCAAATACTGAAGCCATTATTGAAATGACATCATTCAACATTTATTTTCTCAAAGAATGGAGTCTTTTTATTGAAATTACTATGTATTAAGATCCAGCCTTTTCCGCTTTTAGGAATATAACCAAGCCCAGTACTACAGCAAGTCTGTTTTGACGGGGTCAAAACAGCCTCCATGACCATTTTTCCCCTGCCAAAAAAAAAAAATGCTTACTACAAACTTGTTTCTTGGCTTAATTCATAAGAAAACTACAAGAATTCTTCAAGATAGAAGTGTTAATAATCAATCCAAACATAAAATTTAAGATTGATCAACTACTTTATATCCCACTTCTACCATTTCAGCCTGTAATGGCAAAATGGCACTATAGTATCTGTAGTGCAGTGCAACCAATTCAGTATAAAGACTAATAACCCATATCACTTAATGTATCATATCTTTAAAAGTAGTACAGATATGATCAAGAAAATTGGCATGCATTGTCGTTATAGAGTAAGCAAAATTTTTGTTTTGGTTTTGAGTGTCGTCATGGAGAAATGGCAGCCATTTTGAATCAAGATGGCCGCCAAATTATGACAACAGTTGGTTTCTTTCACTTAGTCCAGATTTTTTAAGCTAGTCCTTTCATGTTTTGTTATTTCCTGTATTAAGACATTATTTATTTGTGTACTGTAGTATATTACATGAGAGACGAAAGGAAAGGCAGCCATTTTGAATAAAAATTGCCGCTGCTCTCGTTGATATCCATTTCGCAACCAAAAAGTTTATCTTCAGCAATAACTTTCTTAAAAATCAACCTATTTTTACAATCTTGGTATCATTTTAATCGTCTCATTCTTATCTTCCTTTCTAAAACTGCATGTTTAACTTTAAATTGAATGTTGTAAAAGTACATGTACATGTATAGATTTGATAAATCAAGGATTTTTATAATAGACACTATAAAAATCCTAAGATAAGTGAGGAACTTTTAAATGGTAAATTTCAAACTGGTTATTTTTTTTTTAATGTTTACTTCTTGTTTTATCCAATGCTTCAGATGCTTTCATGTGAAATTGGCCAAGTTTTGTAAGGTTACTGACTGAATTGATTTAAAATAGTTTATAAATCGAAATATCATGATTCTGCCATAATAGTTGTACACTATAATCATATATGTAATTTTGGTAAGCGACTGTATTTGTGCAATGTAAGTGGTTCTCTTTTGTGTGTATGTGAAGTTTTTACATCTTCAGGTAGTGATAAGCAGAGCGAAATGTTGATTTTACTTCATTTATTGTTTTTCTTGATCAAGACAATATTTAAAATATAACTGCCATCATGATCATACAGTGAGTCAAGACAAACCAAATCTAATGAAAAAGAAATATAAAAATCTATTTAAATATCAGTTAGTAAGAATATCTGTTGTAATTGCAAGAAATAATTACAAGAAGAATCAGTGTACACATGTAAGAATGTAAATACAACATGACAAGATAAAAAATTGAGTCAATGCAGTACTTTTGCAGTGAAACTGACCGTATGTTTTTTAAATGGTGTGATAAATTTAATAGAAAAGATATTTAATTTTCAAAATATTAATCTGATAAAACCACTAAAACAGTTATGTCAAGACATAAAAAATATCTATTTTTTTTAGGTGTCTTAATTAAGAATAATACATGCATTTTATGATAGCAGATATGATGCATGAGGTCAATTTCCCTACAACATAACTTATGATTTTCCTATAAAAACAGCAATTACATCTATATGGAAAGTCCAAGGATTCTCTACAATAAAAGATCATTAATTTTGTATGTGTACTAGATGCTATAAATAGATAAAAATTGGTAAAATCATTGTACTACTGAAAGTATAACAGATATTAATTGTCTTACATGTCATACACAAAGACCTAGGAAAAATACTCATCATAATACTTTTTATATTCAGAACAAATAGATTCAAACTGTGTTAAAAACCAGGTTCTACCACTGGTGTCCTTGGGGTTGATCTCAAAATCTGAATAAAAGATAAAAAAAAATTTCAACAACACTAATGTCATCTTTGTTGGGCCATTTGAAGACATTTTTCTTAAGGTTAGACATTGACCAGCAACATCAACCTGAAACTAAAACATTACAAAACTGTGAAATTAGTGTTACAATATATATATATCAGTAGTTGATATATCTCCCCCTTGGTGATCCCATTTGCCAACAAGTACTCATTAGTAATATTGTCCAATTGAGTACTTGATACATCCTTTAACAATTCTCCAAGTGTAATACATGTAGTTCTTGACTCAACAGTGGCTAATAAAATAATTACAGATCAATGACGGTTTGTTTATAACAATTAGTATAACTCACAATATTCATTAACCATAGCCAGCAAATTGAATTATATAATAATATATCAAAACACCATAGACTGTTCAGAATATAGTAGTTGAAAAAATTAAATACATGTACATGCACTAAAATGTACAAGTAACAACTAAGGACGGAATTACTTTCCCTATCAAAATGCTAAACACTTACTTAATACTGCTTGAATATTTAAAGAACATTGATAATGTTGGAAATAAGTAAACAAGCACCCCCCCTTTTCCTAAATGTCGTATTCGGTAGTAAATCAATCATATTCGTAGCAGAAGAGAAAAATAGAGATTTTAAATCCCATTATTCTTTAAATAATAAATTATCATTGACGTAAATCCTATGTAGAAACTCCAAATTTACTTACAAGCACAGTGCGAATCGATAACGGATTCCGTTAGGTCAGGGTCAGCCATGACGGTAAAAGTGTCTCGAACCTTCTATAGCCGCCTATTCCAACGCTTAAAATAAATATGTTCCTGATTACAAATGAAACCATATTGGGATCCACAAAATACACATGGATGATTTAGGGTTCTTTTATTGATAAGGCAGATTGGAATCTGTAACAAATAAATTAATTGACCCTGTAATACAATAAAATACTTTAAGTACAGAGAAAAGAAAGATAACTCTATTTTTTTTAAATAAAGAACATATTCTGTCAACCTGTACAATATTGTTAGAATAAAATATAGATTATGTTTTCATGTATTTGTCTGTCGCTAAGACTCAATATATCTTGCGTCTACATGTATGAATTATAATTATTCATGATTGACATAAATCTCGTACCAATATAATTTTGTAACTTCTGACATAATAGTATTCTGTACAGATCTCTTATACTTATTAATTGTATGCAACGTGTAAGATTTAAAATAACAGCAAAACATAAGTTTGCCAAACATTGCCACAAATGGTATGTTAACACAAAAAATTATAATAAAAACACAACTTACTGCTTACCTCTCAAATAGATGAAAAGGTCTGGTTAACTGTCTGGTATAATACAGTATGACACATACAATACCTGAAGCAAATATATGTTTCATAACTGATGTGTTCATGGAACAAGAATTACATTCATTACAAACATGAAACACTTTGAGTACATCATTAAATAAAAGTATTATTTAACATATTAAAATTTGACCATTTAATCAATTATTTATATCCTATTTATTTATAAGAAATCACATTCATTCAAGATTTGTCACTTTTGAAACTTTTGGTTTAATAGCTCAATTATTAACTATTTTAAATATTTATAATCCTTTATATCATTTTGTCTCTTTAAATGGTTTAAATAGATTTTACTCATTCACTCAGTTCATTTTCATACTGCAAATTCATTCTCAAATTCAAACTAAACATTCAACCAAGTTATTTTAGTGGGATAAAGTGCTAGAAATATAGAAACAAACCTCAAATACAAGTTCCAGAAACTCAGCAATACAACTAAACTTCCAAAGTAGATTTATGTTGAAATACTAGGCAGAAATTATAGACTAAGTTATAAAAATCTCAAGGAAATCTATGTCTGCCATCCAGCTCAGCAAACTCAAAGAGAATAATACTCACATTCCAAAGGAAACCCCGAAGATAATTTTAAAGTACATGTGACCTGAATTGACCAATAAATAAAAGAGTTCTATAAATAGCTCATCAGCTGATAGGTAAATCCATCAGTCAAAGTAAATGATTATCAATTACACTGATACAAGTAACAATATGTATACATTTTAATATAAATGTGAGTAAGTTTTAATAAACATATAAACCATTCGTTTATTAATCTCAAATCATATATCATATAATAAATAAAATACAATACATAAATATATAGAAAGAGTAACATTAAATGAATATTATATCCACAGTCAATTCCTGGTTAAATTCCACTCTGCCACATACTCCCCCGGGCCGGTAAATGACGTCTCGGCATTTCATTAATGTACTAAGGTGAGGAATGTGTCTCCAATATCTTGAGAATTGAACGCCCTGCCTCTGTCTGTAAATCCTTTAGTAAACTAGAATTAGAAGCTAGAGTTGTAATGAACTTAACTCTCTTTTCCCAGTCACTTTGTGGTTTTCCTATTGCAGACGGTCATTAGGTATTCACCAGATCTAAATCTTTCTGGTGGCCTCAGTTCTCTGGTGGAACGTCTCAGAACCGGTGTATCTTCTGCATCTGTATCCGGAGAACTATCACTACCAGAATGGTTGATTTCCTGAGTAGTCTCCTCTTGGTCTGTTGAAGCGCTTCTGTTATCTTCAACATCAGACTGGCTATCGTTGACAATGATGATATCTTCCGATTAATGGGCGTCCCCTCCAGTCTCTGTTGACTCTTCATCAGGTCTCTGAACAGAATCCACATCAGCAATGACTAAACCACTGTTGTTCTGTTCCTTTTCCCCAATGACATGATGAACCCATACTAACTCTTCATCTGATGCAACATCCTCTGTTTCATCATGTTTGGTCTGGTCCGGTTCCTTGGCGGGTATCAATCTTGCAGGTGTTGCTTTCCGTGGTGCAGGTGTTGGTCTGTCTCGAAGTATTCCAATAGGTAAAAGTAGGTTGCGATGAACAGTCCTGGTTCTTCCTTCCCCATTCTCCTTCCTCGACACAAAAACTGGAATGTCCTCATTCTTCTGAGTAATCACCACATATAGGTCACGCTCCCATCGGTCAGCAAGTTTATGTTTTCCCTCAAACGCAACTACTTTCACCAACACTCTGTCACCTTCTTTCACTGTTCCTCCTCTAACTTTAATATCATAATTGTCCTTCTGCTTCTCTCTAGCTTTCTCTGCAGCAGCCTGTGCTAGTCGATGTGCCTCTGCTGTTCGTTCCCGCAACTCCTGGATGAATTTTGATGATGGTTCCTTCTCATTCTCTCTAAGTCCAAACACTGCGTCAACTGGAATTCTTGGATTTCTGCCAAACATCGAAAGATAAGGTGTTTGCCCAGTGCTTTCATGTCGAGTAAAGTTGTAATAATGCACCATTGGTCCAAAATGAGCCTTCCAGAGCAAAGACAATTAAATTTAAAGAAAAAAACTTGAAGAATTCGAATATGCATGTCGTGAAGCCGTACTCCGTATATTTACCTTATTTTTTTCTCTTCGAAGTATTGAAAACAAAATTTCAAGATCGATTTGGGAAGTGTATCGGAAACGACTTCCATTCTAAAGATATTTAAATCCGAAGCTCTCAGTGGGTGTTATTTTTATTTCAATATGACGTCAGGAACATATTTATTTTTAAGTCTGAAAAACGTATATTCCGCTGAAAAAAACCTGCCGCGCGACGTTAAAACCGTATTGGTACCGTTACAAAAATGGCGATAATTTATCCCCGTTCCGAGAACTATAAACAACAAGACTTATATTCACTACAAAAAGTATTTTATTAAATATTTATTCATAAAAAAAGTCATAGCTAATGTCACCTCCGAAATAGAAGGATTTTGGTAACGTAAATACTAAGTCAAATTCTTTACCAGAAAACAAAATGGCGGCCATATATGGTCGCATTGGCATCTCTAATACTAGTACATAAAACTATTCTGGTTGCATGACTGTGTCTCTTTGCATGAACATGTTATAATTCGTATTTGTATTTTAAGTTACATGTACCACAATGTTTATTTATACTTCAATAGCAAGTGACTTATCGGGATCTAAAGTTCAACATTTACAAATGTAGGTGGGGCGTTTCAACAGTTAGTAGCAATATATTTACTGAATAAAAGGAAAAAAATATCGCACGACAGCCGCTGATGAAGTATTTTTACATGTAAGAGAGTGCACCTACCATACTTGTGAAAGTTTGTGTCTTCTTGTAGTGTAGTTCATATAAAATTTGAAATAAAATTGCAGGATTGAAATTTTCAAGAAATAAAAGGGCATGACCTTGTAGGCTAAAAACCACTAATTCCACTTCCCATAGGCTTCTATGCTAATTTCACAATATTCAATGGCTTCTCTGGACTTTACCTTAACTTTAACCTGCAGAGGACTATATATCAGCATGATTCTACATATGTCAGCTCACATTCCTCATAATGGCATGTGGGGTTAGCAGACTTGCAGTGCAGTACTGGTCACCGGAAGTGAAGGGTCTATAAATAGCATGGGAAATCCCAGTGTTTTCACAAGATAGGGATATATTTAAAAATCATTATGGAGATTAGGCTTCACATCACAAGAAGCAAAATGCACCTATAAAATGTACAGAAATGTTTTTCCTTTCAGAAACTGTTTAAATTTTTTAAATAAGATGAGAACTTTTTTCACAGCACTATGAGGAACAGGGGTAATTTCTGCGTAGGACTATTTTTGCGTACGTTCCAAATGCTCATTGGTTGAATTGGTGGTCTGTAACCTGTATTGTCCTAATATTTTTTTGTTTACATTAAAAAATATTTCGGCACACAGGCATTTGTTTCATATAAAAAAATTGGTTGTCACCTCCTTTCCTAAGTAAGGAAGAGGAGGTGACCAATTTTTTTTTTTTTTTCAAATGAAACAAATGCCTATGTTTCGGTACTGTATGCTGAAGAAAAAAGTTTTCTAATAAAAAAGGGCAGGACAGAAAATTTGATAATTGCCCACCAATGAACTAAATGTTTGCTCCTTAAGTAGATGTAGGAATTCTGTTATTTTAATGATAAAATCCTATTCCCATTTCTGACCTTATTTTGATTAAGGAGGAGAACAAACTCCCTTGCATAGCTGGGGGAAATTCATGACCCACCTTTTGAAATTATATGAAACTAGACACCCTAATTCTGTAATAAGGAATTTAGATCATCCATGTTGATTTTCTGAAAAAGCTTGATCAAGAAAATAAATTGGCAGGTCATCCTTGTCGGTAAACATACATGGTGGTTGTAAGGCTATATTATACTTCCAGTGTTCCTACTCTAACTTTTTGCAAATGAATGGCAATCAGTCATATGCTTGAGATATATAATTCGATGGGCTAATAAATAAAATTTAAAGACCGAACAAAGGTAAGCAAGAACATCTGTGGGGATAGAATTTGTAAAAAATTCATGATTTCATGCAAAAACAAAACATCCCAAATTTCAAGATAGGAGCATTCACCAGATCCGCACCTCTGAATCCACGCCTGGATTAGATACTCCGTGTGAAACTTTTTCTACATTTTTACCTCAGTAAATTAAATGAACTGGCAAATTATGTTTTATGACACATGGACGGACGCCTGGCATTTATGGAAGATTTCCCAAAGCGGCTCTTGAATCTCAATGTTATATTGATTCAACAGTCAAAGGGAGATAAATCGCGAATTTCGCACAGAAAGCAACGTCACAAATTGACGACGATATAATAGTTTGCAGCATACAATGCGCATAAACAATAGTGTGATTTATCTTTAACAGGAAATTTCACGACATTTTTGGAAATATTATGGGTTTTACTGTATTAATGTATGGATGACATCCCTCTTGCGTTAAAAGGCCTTTTTCAGATGACCAAAACTCAGGCAACAGTTTTATGAAAATATATGTGCATGTAATTTAGTATTTAGAATATAGTAAGCCCCTTTTTATGGTAATTTCCTCCAAACTTAATTGAAATCCTGAAGTATAAATACTCTCAAAACACAATAGCTTAACTTTGACTTCATTTTGAAAAAAAATTGAGCCAAGGGAAGTAACTCTTCAGTCCGACAGACTGGTTTACTGTCCAATTGAAGCAAATTTGATTTATTGGAGCTGTGGTATGCACTTGGATACTTTGAAGAACTTTTTTCAACCATTTTTGTACTTATTGAAGTAAAAATAGTGTAAGTTTCAAGGAAAATTTTTAAAGCTCTTCCTTTCTCCAATGTGACAGCCGACCTGAAGTTGTTGTGTGTAGGGGTATTACCTTCCTTTGAAAAGCATGCTTAAATGGCTTGCATCTGAAAAAAGGACTATTGAAATACATAAACATTTTCATATATTACTGGTACTCCTTTTTTTATACTATTTATAATTATCTTGAACATCTTCCCAACTGTTTATATTGATTCAATATTAATTTTAATGATAAACATGGGCAAGTGTTAATTTACATTTCTGCATTCCATGAGGTACAATGCTTCAGGAAATGTAAGAAGTATAGTATAGGAACATTATTTCCTTTAACTATTGCTAACACATTTATATGCGAATCTATTTTACTGTTGAAAATGTAAAAAGAGATTAAAATTCTAAGGGAGATAACCGAATTTTTTAATATACCCAAACATGGGTAATTTTACAATTGTTTACACTTGTAGTTGTACAGAAGTTGGACCTGTTAAATTGAAAGTGTTTGTCAAATTAATTGTGTAGTAGAAATTAACCATTATTAAATTATTGGCTGTCCATAAAATGGTGATAGATTCAATCTACATGTCATTCATCATCCAATAACCTTAATCACCTAATTGCTTCTCAACGATTATTTACCTGTCATGAAGCTTTCCCTTAATACCTGATTAGACAGCAATCAACACCTTTTGTAACTGAGCTATATGGTTTATGGAGAACTTAGACATTTTCTAATGGAAATTAGAATCGAGCTAAGAATGTGTACTTTTTGGAACAGCCTCTTGAACATGAGAACTAACTATCTAGCTTAATTTTTAGACTTATGTTGAGACAGAAACTAGTTGACCAATTTATACAATCATGGTTTTCAAATATGTGTAACTCCTCTCTTGGAGAATTTTAAAGTTTGTTGAAAAATAAACATTGTCTTGAGCCTTACATACTTAGGCTTAACAAAGGAAATAGTTTTTGATGTGTAAGTTCTGTTGTTCAAATGTAAAATTTCCTGTTGAAACAGGAAGGTGGTTAAGTATCCCAAAACAAGAAAGACTTTATGAATATTGTGCAATATTGGGAGATGAATTCCATTACATTTTTGGCTGCAGAAACCCTGTGGTGGTAGAGTTGAGAAATAAATTCATCCCAAGATATTATTTCACATATTCAACATTAAAAAAAAATGAAATGTATGCTATCATACTGCAATTTTACACTATATACAAGAATATACTGTGTTATAAAACACCTTATCAAATTATTGTAGTAGTTACAACTTTTGTACTCACTTAATATGAATTACTGATTAATCCAACCACGTGGTTATCCTTATGAATGAAAATTGTGCAACTTTATATATACTTGATTGACTTTATTATGATTGTAATTTGTCTACCCCTGTTGCTATTGATTGTGTTTGTATTTCTTTGATGCCCTCTTGTACACTTGTGTGTCTGAGGATAATAAAGTATCTTATCTCTTGTCTTGTCAGATTTATGGCTCTTCTAATCTAAGAACTGATATTGAAACACAAAAAAAATTATAATCAAATTAGAAACCCTTAGTAGATTGACAAGATTGTCGTAGATTTTATATTTTTGTCATACCTTTTTACTTGGATTTCTAGCAAAATTATCTTTTTTTTTCTTAGAAAAAGGTTGTCACACTATATATCCTTTTAGAAAAGTTGAAAAGAGGGAGATCTCCCCTAAAAGTTGAACAGGTATGAATTCCTCATGTAAAACTTTGCCTTTGTTTTCAGTCAGATTTCAGATATGGTTACACATGAATTTTGCATACATTTCTTAGCTTGAAGTTGCAAATTTCGTATATTTTAATTTTCAATTGTTTTAAAATTGAATAGTATGCTGACCAGTTGTTTTACAAACAGAAATGCTTGTATGTTATTGCAAGTAACTTATTTTATTATCTTGATATTTGGTTGTTAATTTCAAAAAGAAAGACAGAGAAACTGACCATGCAATATACCTTTGTATTTGAACAGAAGCTATATTATCACATTATAAGAAGAAACAAAGCTCTTGCATTTTGATATCTGCTGAACGGAATTTGATGAAGCTTTCACAGATTTTTTTTATTACATGATTCCATAGCAATGTCTTTGATGTTCCACAATATTCTATACCACAATGGTCAGACTGATATTGGTTTTTGGACTTGCACATTTTGAAAATAAGGGGGCGAGAAGCATGCATTATCCTGGTGTTTAGACAATAACTTGATTATTACATCTAATGAATGGATTGCTTTGAAATCTTATAAAAAGATACCATATCACCAATGATTTTATGAATTAAGACTTGAACTTTTATGGAATAATGGGGCCTAAAAGGGACCAGAAACAAGCATTTTCTTTATGTTTGGACAATAACTTTAGTAAAAAAATTAGTGGATCCCATATATAATTCCTGCAAGTTTCTATACCACAAAAGGAAGACTGGGAATAATATTTGGGGTTGTGAGTAGAGCTAAGTAAGGATAAGTTTTTGTTTTAATTTCATGATAAAGGGAATGAATTGCTTTGTAATTGTACCACAAGTGCCATACCCCAAAAGAAAAGTGTGGATTGAATTGGTAGGTTTCGACTTCAACCATTTAGTAATAAAGGGCCAGAAAGTGACTGCTTCAATTCTGGTCAAGTTCTTATCCTGTGTCAAATATCTGATCATAATTAAAATTAAAGCTGTAACAAGTTTAAATAGTGTGTCGATATTTGCATAAACTGTTTAATTTCAACCTCTGCAATTGTATTTAGCTGCACCCTGTGAAGCATTTCATTTATTATTGGTCTGATTAAAAATTTTTACAACCGCAAAATTTTTGTGGTCGTATAATAATATGCTGTTGTTGTTGTCCGTAGACACTTCCATATCTACTCAATAACTTGAGTATAACTTAATAGATCTTTATGAAATTATACCACAAGGTGCCGTACAACAACAGAAATTCTGGGATTTATTTTTGGGGTTATGACTTAAACCATTCAGGAATTATGGGACAAAAAGGGCCAGAAATAGGTGTTTTCATGATATACATGTATGCGTTCAATAACTTGAATATAAGTGTATAGATCTGTTTGAAATTACACCACAAGGTGCCAAGGACCAAGAACAATCATTTTCCTGATATGATCTGGACAATATCTTGACCTCAAATGAATGGATCTCTTTGATATTGAATGACAAGTTGCCATACTTTCAAAGGAAAGCTAGAATAGATTTTTTAGGAATATGACATGAACTTTTTTTGAATGAGGGTCCATAATGGAGCCAGAAAAATACATTTTTTTTTATTTTCAGGCAGCAACTTAAGTGTGAATGGATCTGTTTTAAGTTTTATCACAGTGGTTCATTCCTCAAAATAAGAGTTTGAAGTGAATTTGGGGGTTGTGACTTTAACTTTTAAAGAATGAGGGGCCTAAAAGGGGCTGGAAACCAAGGATCTTTATACAAACGCAAAAAATATGCGATTGTATAATATTATCGTGCAGTTATCATTCTTGTTGGCACTGTTGTCACCGTCCGTGTCATCTGGGGACACTTCATTTCTGTTTTGGTTGACCAGTTGATCAGAAATTTTGATATAATTTTACTATCCACTAAAGAAAGGTTCCTAATTAATTTATACTTTGTGGTCCCTATCTTTTTTTTTTGAAAATGGGCCTAAAAGGGTAAGAATAGGTGCTTTATGTAGAATGCTTGGTTTTTTTTTCTTCCAATTTTTATTATTCTTTTTTTTATTGTGTTTCTTATTTTATTCTGTTAAACAAATATGTCAGCAGATTTTGTGTGTTTATAGACTGTTTTCAAGGTATAGGGGGGCAAAGTTGGGCAATACCCCCTCCCCCCCAAAAAAAAAATGTTTTTATTTTTGGTCCGATTTCCAATTTTTTTACTATTGGATTCCTCATAAAAATCCATGCCTGCCTTCAGATATCTCTCATGTTTTTTTTTCGAATTATAAGGGGTCAAATGGCCACATCTGAGAAAAATCAACTTTTTTAATCTCAGTTTCCGCTTTATAGATGACGTATTATATTTAAACAATCCTAATTTTGGGGATTTGACACATCGCATCTACCCCAAAGAACTTGAGATAAAGGATACTATAGACACTGTATAGTCATCCTCATATCTTTACCTACATTTAGAAATTGATGGTAAAGGAAAACTATTGACCAAGCTTTACGACACACGTGATGACTCATTCAGAATTATCAACTTTCCTTTCTTCTGTGGCAACATTCCTTCAGCAACTGCGTATGGAGTGTTCATATCACAACTCAAACGTTATGCCAGAGCTTGCCAAAACTACGCTGACTTTTTGTATTGCACTAGAATTCTAACAAATAGGCTTCTGGAACAGGGTTATGTTACTACAAGGTTGAAATCATCACTACAGAAGTTTTATGGTTGTCATCATGAACTCATGGATCGTTATGGTGTATCCATTAGCGCAATGAAAACTGATTTGTTCAACATGTCATAGATTTCCTTCCCTCTTTCGTCTACCTTGAACTTTATTTTTTTATGAGCTTATGTTTCTAGAAAAGCAGAGGACGCTTATTCTATCAGTGCTTCTGGTCCATGCTCCCAGATTTTAATGGAGTCTGAGTTGTTTATTTGTTTTTGTTACTTTGTATGTATAATTTTAGTTACTTTATGTTCTTTGTTGTGTATGTCTGTTTTTCATGTCTGGTCTTTGTCCCTGGATTACATTCTTTTGATTACCGCTATAACCATGGTTCCCTTGATTACTTTTTTATTTTCTCAGTGCTTGCAGATAATGACATGACTTTTTGGTATATAAGTTCACCATGATAAGTTACTGGTCAAATTTATATTTTGTTCCGCTCTGCTGATCTTTACTGAAATTACGGGCCTTGAACTTAGCAAAATTCACAGAAATAACCATTTTTCTGACTTTTTTTCTAAATGCTTGCAGATATTGACATCATTTTTAGTATTTAAATTCACCATGATAAGTTACAGGACTAGACTGTAGTTGGTTCTGCTTCAATGATTTTTACAAAAATTACAGGCCTTGAACTTAGCTAAATTCACAGAAATAACCGTTTTTCTGAGTTTTTTTTTTTCTAAACACTTGCAGATTATGACATAATTTTTGGTATATAAATTCATCATGACAAGTTATAGGTCAAATTAAAATTTCGTTCCACTCTGATGATTTTTACAGAAATTACGGGCCTTGAACTTAGCAAAATTCACAGAAAAAAAACTTTACATGATTTTTGGTATATAAATTCACCATGATAAGTTACAGGTCAAGTGTGCATTTTGTTCTGCTACAATATTTACTTTGGATTAACTTAAACTCAAAGAAATCACTATCTGGAGTTTTAAACTACCATTCTGAGTAATAGAAGTTAGTTAGAAGATAAAGGTCTAAAGCCTAAAAAACACTTTTATTCCTTTTTTTATCCTTCTATATCCTTGTATTTCTCTTATGAAAAAACTTACTTTAGTATCCAACATTGGGACTTGTGAGGTATGTGAGCGCACTCACTAAGGTTCTTTAATTTGGAAAGGAAATGGGGTAGATGTGAATCTTTATATCTTTATATACCCTCAAAGCATTTAATTTGCATTGATATACTGGGAAAGGTTAAGGGAAATTAAGACACAAGTAATAAATGCTATGCACATGGTTGTCATGTAGCTTTAGTTAGCTCAGGCTCATGCTCCCCTATTAATAACTTGACTCAGTGCAGGCGATTTGAGTAAAAATATAGAAAGGGCATTACAATGCATTCCCAAATTCAAATGTGTTATTGGAGAATTATGTTTTAAGACTAATGAGTTTGTTTTTGAGTTATTTTTATTTCAGGATTTTTTTCTTGTCTAAACCTTGATGTGTACAGCCCAACGTTAGTGATTTTAGAGATTGTTACTGGAACCATTTATTTAGGAATTAGGCCCCACTTTGATTCTAGTAAAATTCATATTCTGTGGTCTAATGGCAATCAGAATTTAAAGATTCAAGTAAATATTAAGTCCTGATTTAATTACACTTTGACTTTCTTCATTTTACAATTAATCTGTAAAGTATGGCAATTGCCTTCACAAAGAAAACTAAATTTACATCCATTACATTCATTAACATAACATAAGCATTGCATTCACAAAAAAAAAAAAAACATTGAAATGTCAATTGGTTTCAAAACGAAATAACTCAACAGCTAATTCAATCATCATTCCATTCTTTGTGTTACCTTTAGATCCTTGAAACCTACAAAAAATGTACACTTACATTACTACATTAATTTCAATATTGTAGACATTCTGCTCTTAAAGCTTTCAAAGTGTAATTTTATAAGACTGTTCTACAAAGATTTCGAAATACAAGACCTGTTCAACCCTCTTTACTTTGCATGTCGAATGCAAGCTGATGTAAAAAGAAAATATTCGCTGTTGTATTCTTTTGAGTTGAAGCAATCGAAAATTTTTTTTAACTTGGTTCAAATCAAGATAAACGATAAAACAGTTGAGAAATTTGAATCATTCCTCCTTCAATTGTGAAGAATTCTATTTCAGATGCGAAGAATTCACTAAAATCTTATTTTCATTTAGGAGTATGTCAATAGTGGACTGCAGATCAACAGACAATATACGTGTATATATGTCTTTATTTCCTTCATTTAAGAAGAGTAACATCTAAGAAACATAACACATTGTACAAACAAATCAAACTAATTCTGTATATTCAGCTTTGAACATTTATTTCATTATTTTGATATGAACATGTAAATTTAGCTTACAAATTAATGTCTATTGTGAAGTCATTCAAGAAATATTCATCACTCCTGTCTCCTATAGTATCTAAAACAGAGAAACATTACAAAAATTGGTCACATGCTGCTATACAAGGTTTTGACCAACTACATACTCTTACATGAATTTCTAGTCAAAATTAGGACAATCTGTCAAGACACAATTTACTTTTTAAGTTCATTATCAATAGTAAATAAACAAGGGTGGATCCAGGACTGCAAATAGATGGATGTTAATTTAATTCAATGCAGAGCGAAGCTTGATTTCATGCTTGCTAAAATAATAGGGGGCCAGTTGCTACCCTTTAGATCTGCCACTGATTTACATTTTGTAGAAATCAATGCAAGTATGTTCATATCAAAGGTTTTGCAATAATTTTAGCCATATTATAAACTTGGCAGAACAAAGTAAAAAAAAAATTAAAGACTTTCAACAGGTTCTCACTAGGCCATATTTTCTTATAAAAATCAGTCTACCATACAAGCTTATATACTTACAATCAAGTAAATAATAGCTACCCGGCTGCTGCATAATATCTGTCCTACGAAGAAAAAATATAATAAAATTAAATGACAAAAAACTGAATTATAAATTGGCATTGAATTTAACACTGGCGGGACTACTATTTATTGCATTAGTCGATTAGAGTCGAGCAGACGATGCATCATGTGCTGTATTCAATCAAGAACGCTAATCTGTATAATTGATTTTTTTCAAAAAGATTGTTATAAAACGAATATTCGTCACCGTCAAACATTCGTAACACTTTACATATTTTGCATACAATCAAAATCGTAATATTAAAGCTAGGATGTATTGCCTGTAACGTCGTCAGCCATGTTGGCTTCACTGGCAACCCGAGTTCAACTTGGAGGTCACTTCGGCGAAGTTCGACAAACGAAAAAAGCCGAATGCAGTGATTAGTGGAGGAACGTCAACGGTACGGAACTGGAGCTGCCTTGGAGTTTGTTCCGGTCCATTGCCACCGGATGTGGCGTCATGCGCGTGCGCATTGGGGTGCATCTCCCTGCACTTCCCGAGATATATGGCTTCTAAAACTCATAGTATACTACTCGTTTTCTCGACCACCTACATATTAAATTGCAAATTTTGAAAAGGATAATTGTATTAGAAAATGTACGCATTTCAATACATATAATTTTGAAGGTGAATTCATGCATATGAATTGTAATATTGAAATACTTATTTCCATAGTAATTTTTTTCCCGATGACTTCAGTGCTTGTACATCTTGCTTCTGGGACGAATTGACGCAGCTTCGCCTAATAGTCCTCTGATTTGATTGGTTGCTTCTTTATCTACTTTCGTTTTTCATTTCCAGGTAGTTGAATTGTGTAGACTGAAACTCAAAAAATTGTTACAGATCTATTACACTGACTTTTTCAAAGTAAGTAAAATTTATTCTATACATGCAGTTCGTCATTTTCTGGCATTAACATGTATTTTTATTATTTTCCGAAATTTGATGAACTTTCGTTTTGACTTCTGTAACCTGTTTCTTCTTCGATTTGCAAAGGGTAATTATGATGATGATGATGATGTGCGAGAAATCGAGAAGGCTAGACACATTAGTTAATCGCTAATTTTGCTTGGATGTGGCTAACATAGTTTAAAAAAAGCAAAGCCTGTTCAAATACAATGGCAGTAGCCAAAGAGTTCCCAATCAATGTCCTTTTACTCCACGCATCAGTCTTCAGAAGATTGACTACTACTAAGAAAGGAAATATGAATGTTTTGTAACCCAGGAGAGTCCACTACTCCACTCAGAAGTCTTCTTCTAGGTCCTTACTTGTTGTTTCCTGCTACAAAAATACATGTCTTCCAGACTTATTACTTTTGAAAATCCCCTTGGGTTTTTTTTGGCAGGACATCATCATAAAGACAATTACACTAACCAGGAATTTCGTGAAAATTTAATGGAATTGTCTCAAGTATAAAGGCATTGAAATAAACATCTAAAAAATATAGGTCACCATGCTTTTAATAAAGATATAGCAGTTCAAAAATTGGTAAAATCAGGGAGTTTTTGTCATTTTCTGAATTCAATTCAGATGTCTCTGATCTTGCCAATATTTTTACGAATGACACATGCCATACATCTGTAGATTGGAAATTGTCTCTACTTCATTTATAAAACATTGAAAACAAAATACAATAAGTTATCGGCCTAAAAAAGCCTTTTACTGTTTCTCGCCAAAAGAAAAACTAACTTTTGAACCATATTCACAGTAATCTGAAATACTTCTCACGTTAAGATTTTTCTCAAACTTGCTGAATGAAAAAGTATCCATTAGCTGATGGTATAGTCTTTTTAAAAAGTGGGGGTCACCGATCAAATAAGGAAGTTAAACACATTTTTGTACCATTTCTATATAATTTTGTTTGGATTTTGGACGTTTCCTACTCCAAATGTTATGTTGGATGACGTTTTGACATTGTCAGCGATGGGACGTCTTTACAAGCTTCAAAACAGAAGAAATAAAAATATTAAAATGGCAATACTAAAACTTGTCTGTGAAGGAATAATCAAAAGACAAAAAAAAAAAAAAAAAAAATAAGACTGGAGAGAACAGAATGCGATATAGTAGAGAGTCCATGTATTTATATTTTTAAGAAATGTGGTGATTATATTATGTTTAATAGATAGAACTTCTTTAGACCAGCATTTTGAGCCCTCATTTACTGAAATCGAACAAGGGGTTGCCAAGTTATGACATTTTTAAAGTCCCAAAATCATCCCCCCTTTTTTCCACTCGCAATGAAATCAGAAAATGACTTTAAGCCATTTTTTTAAGGCAAATACTGAAGCCATTATTGAAATGACATCATTCAACATTTATTTTCTCAAAGAATGGAGTCTTTTTATTGAAATTACTATGTATTATGATCCAGCCTTTTCCGCTTTTAGGAATATAACCAAGCCCAGTACTACAGCAAGTCTGTTTTGATGGGGTCAAAACAGCCTCCATGACCATTTTTCCCCTGCCAAAAAAAAAAATGCTTACTACAAACTTGTTTCTTGGCTTAATTCATAAGAAAACTACAAGAATTCTTCAAGATAGAAGTGTTAATAATCAATCCAAACATAAAATTTAAGATTGATCAACTACTTTATATCCCACTTCTACCATTTCAGCCTGTAATGGCAAAATGGCACTATAGTATCTGTAGTGCAGTGCAACCAATTCAGTATAAAGACTAATAACCCATATCACTTAATGTATCATATCTTTAAAAGTAGTACAGATATGATCAAGAAAATTGGCATGCATTGTTGTTATAGAGTAAGCAAAATTTTTGTTTTGGTTTTGAGTGTCGTCATGGAGAAATGGCAGCCATTTTGAATCAAGATGGCCGCCAAATTATGACAACAGTTGGTTTCTTTCACTTAGTCCAGATTTTTTAAGCTAGCCCTTTCATGTTTTGTTATTTCCTGTATTAAGACATTATTTATTTGTGTACTGTAGTATATTACATGAGAGACGAAAGGAAAGGCAGCCATTTTGAATAAAAATTGCCGCTGCTCTCGTTGATATCCATTTCGCAACCAAAAAGTTTATCTTCAGCAATAACTTTCTTAAAAATCAACCTATTTTTACAATCTTGGTATCATTTTAATCGTCTCATTCTTATCTTCCTTTCTAAAACTGCATGTTTAACTTTAAATTGAATGTTGTAAAAGTACATGTACATGTATAGATTTGATAAATCAAGGATTTTTATAATAGACACTATAAAAATCCTAAGATAAGTGAGGAACTTTTAAATGGTAAATTTCAAACTGGTTATTTTTTTTTTAATGTTTACTTCTTGTTTTATCCAATGCTTCAGATGCTTTCATGTGAAATTGACCAAGTTTTGTAAGGTTACTGACTGAATTGATTTAAAATAGTTTATAAATCGAAATATCATGATTCTGCCATAATAGCTGTACACTATAATCATATATGTAATTTCGGTAAGCGACTGTATTTGTGCAATGTAAGTGGTTCTCTTTTGTGTGTATGTGAAGTTTTTACATCTTCAGGCAGTGATAAGCAGAGCGAAATGTTGATTTTACTTCATTTATTGTTTTTCTTGATCAAGACAATATTTAAAATATAACTGCCATCATGATCATACAGTGAGTCAAGACAAACCAAATCTAATGAAAAAGAAATATAAAAATCTATTTAAATATCAGTTAGTAAGAATATCTGTTGTAATTGCAAGAAATAATTACAAGAAAAATCAGTATACACATGTAAGAATGTAAATACAACATGACAAGATAAAAAATTGAGTCAATGCAGTACTTTTGCAGTGAAACTGACCGTATGTTTTTTAAATGGTGTGATAAATTTAATAGAAAAGATATTTAATTTTCAAAATATTAATCTGATAAAACCACTAAAACAGTTATGTCAAGACATAAAAAATATCTATTTTTTTTAGGTGTCTTAATTAAGAATAATACATGCATTTTATGATAGCAGATATGATGCACAAGGTCAATTTCCCTACAACATAACTTATGATTTTCCTATAAAAACAGCAATTACATCTATATGGAAAGTCCAAGGATTCTCTACAATAAAAGATCATTAATTTTGTATGTGTACTAGATGCTATAAATAGATAAAAATTGGTAAAATCATTGTACTACTGAAAGTATAACAGATATTAATTGTCTTGAATAAGTGTACATGTCATACACAAAGACCTAGGAAAAATACTCATCATAATACTTTTTATATTCAGAACAAATAGATTCAAACTGTGTTAAAAACCAGGTTCTACCACTGGTGTCCTTGGGGTTGATCTCAAAATCTGAATAAAAGATAAAAAAAAATTTCAACAACACTAATGTCATCTTTGTTGGGCCATTTGAAGACATTTTTCTTAAGGTTAGACATTGACCAGCAACATCAACCTGAAACTAAAACATTACAAAACTGTGAAATTAGTGTTACAATATATACCTTTCAGCATGTAATTATACCCTAACTCTTGGCAATATTTTGTTTGTGTATCCTCATCTACATGAAATATGCATGTCCTCCATAACATGTGCTTTCACTTCAAGTCGGCCAGCAACAATGTTACAAAAATGAATCTGATGTCCAGCAGCAGGTAGCAATCCACATTTGAAGATCCAAAATTGTCTCATTAGCATCATAAAGGAATTAAGAATTGACATTAGTTAACTGAAAGAAACAAGAAGGGACCACAAACTAACCGGAATAGTTTCTGTCTGTCAGTAGTTGATATATCTCCCCCTTGGTGATCCCATTTGCCAACAAGTACTCATTAGTAATATTGTCCAATTGAGTACTTGATACATCCTTTAACAATTCTCCAAGTGTAATACATGTAGTTCTTGACTCAACAGTGGCTAATAAAATAATTACAGATCAATGACGGTTTGTTTATAACAGTTAGTATAACTCACAATATTCATTAACCATAGCCAGCAAATTGAATTATATAATAATATATCAAAACACCATAGACTGTTCAGAATATAGTAGTTGAAAAAATTAAATACATGTACATGCACTAAAATGTACAAGTAACAACTAAGGACGGAATTACTTTCCCTATCAAAATGCTAAACACTTACTTAATACTGCTTGAATATTTAAAGAACATTGATAATGTTGGAAATAAGTAAACAAGCACCCCCCCTTTTCCTAAATGTCGTATTCGGTAGTAAATCAATCATATTTGTAGCAGAAGAGAAAAATAGAGATTTTAAATCCCATTATTCTTTAAATAATAAATTATCATTGACGTAAATCCTATGTAGAAACTCCAAATTTACTTACAAGCACAGTGTGAATCGATAACGGATTCCGTTAGGTCAGGGTCAGCCATGACGGTAAAAGTGTCTCGAACCTTCTATAGCCGCCTATTCCAACGCTTAAAATAAATATGTTCCTGATTACAAATGAAACCATATTGGGATCCACAAAATACACATGGATGATTTAGGGTTCTTTTATTGATAAGGCAGATTGGAATCTGTAACAAATAAATTAATTGACCCTGTAATACAATAAAATACTTTAAGTACAGAGAAAAGAAAGATAACTCTATTTTTTTTAAATAAAGAACATATTCTGTCAACCTGTACAATATTGTTAGAATAAAATATAGATTATGTTTTCATGTATTTGTCTGTCGCTAAGACTCAATATATCTTGCGTCTACATGTATGAATTATAATTATTCATGATTGACATAAATCTCGTACCAATATAATTTTGTAACTTCTGACATAATAGTATTCTGTACAGATCTCTTATACTCTATTAATTGTATGCAACATGTAAGATTTAAAATAACAGCAAAACATAAGTTTGCCAAACATTGCCACAAATGGTATGTTAACACAAAAAAATTATAATAAAAACACAACTTACTGCTTACCTCTCAAATAGATGAAAAGGTCTGGTTAACTGTCTGGTATAATACAGTATGACACATACAATACCTGAAGCAAATATATGTTTCATAACTGATGTGTTCATGGAACAAGAATTACATTCATTACAAACATGAAACACTTTGAGTACATCATTGAATAAAAGTATTATTTAACATATTAAAATTTGACCATTTAATCAATTATTTATATCCTATTTATTTATAAGAAATCACATTCATTCAAGATTTGTCACTTTTGAAACTTTTGGTTTAATAGCTCAATTATTAACTATTTTAAATATTTATAATCCTTTATATCATTTTGTCTCTTTAAATGGTTTAAATAGATTTTACTCATTCACTCAGTTCATTTTCATACTGCAAATTCATTCTCAAATTCAAACTAAACATTCAACCAAGTTATTTTAGTGGGATAAAGTGCTAGAAATATAGAAACAAACCTCAAATACAAGTTCCAGAAACTCAGCAATACAACTAAACTTCCAAAGTAGATTTATATTGAAATACTAGGCAGAAATTATAGACTAAGTTATAAAAATCTCAAGGAAATCTATGTCTGCCATCCAGCTCAGCAAACTCAAAGAGAATAATACTCACATTCCAAAGGAAACCCTGAAGATAATTTTAAAGTACATGTGACCTGAATTGACCAATAAATAAAAGAGTTCTATAAATAGCTCATCAGCTGATAGGTAAATCCATCAGTCAAAGTAAATGATTATCAATTACACTGATACAAGTAACAATATGTATACATTTTAATATAAATGTGAGTAAGTTTTAATAAACATATAAACCATTCGTTTATTAATCTCAAATCATATATCATATAATAAATAAAATACAATACATAAATATATAGAAAGAGTAACATTAAATGAATATTATATCCACAGTCAATTCCTGGTTAAATTCCACTCTGCCACATACTCCCCCGGGCCGGTAAATGACGTCTCGGCATTTCATTAATGTACTAAGGTGAGGAATGTGTCTCCAATATCTTGAGAATTGAACGCCCTGCCTCTGTCTGCAAATCCTTTAGTAAACTAGAATTAGAAGCTAGAGTTGTAATGAACTTAACTCTCTTTTCCCAGTCACTTTGTGGTTTTCCTATTGCAGACGGTCATTAGGTATTCACCAGATCTAAATCTTTCTGGTGGCCTCAGTTCTCTGGTGGAACATCTCAGAACCGGTGTATCTTCTGCATCTGTATCCGGAGGACTATCACTACCAGAATGGTTGATTTCCTGAGTAGTCTCCTCTTGGTCTGTTGAAGCGCTTCTGTTATCCTCAACATCAGACTGGCTATCGTTGACAATGATGATATCTTCCGATTGATGGGCATCCCCTCCAGTCTCTGTTGACTCCTCATCAGGTCTCTGAACAGAATCCACATCAGCAATGACTAAACCACTGTTGCTCTGTTCCTTTTCCCCAATGACATGATGAACCCATACTAACTCTTCATCTGATGCAACATCCTCTGTTTCATCATGTTTGGTCTGGTCCGGTTCCTTGGCGGGTATCAATCTTGCAGGTGTTGCTTTCCGTGGTGCAGGTGTTGGTCTGTCTCGAAGTATTCCAATAGGTAAAAGTAGGTTGCGATGAACAGTCCTGGTTCTTCCTTCCCCATTCTCCTTCCTCGACACAAAAACTGGAATGTCCTCATTCTTCTGAGTAATCACCACATATAGGTCACGCTCCCATCGGTCAGCAAGTTTATGTTTTCCCTCAAACGCAACTACTTTCACCAACACTCTGTCACCTTCTTTCACTGTTCCTCCTCTAACTTTAATATCATAATTGTCCTTCTGCTTCTCTCTAGCTTTCTCTGCAGCAGCCTGTGCTAGTCGATGTGCCTCTGCTATTCGTTCCCGCAACTCCTGGATAAATTTTGATGATGGTTCCTTCTCATTCTCTCTAAGTCCAAACACTGCGTCAACTGGAATTCTTGGATTTCTGCCAAACATCAAAAGATAAGGTGTTTGCCCAGTGCTTTCATGTCGAGTACAGTTGTAATAATGCACCATTGGTCCAAAATGTGCCTTCCAGAGCAAAGACAATTAAATTTAAAGAAAAAAACTTGAAGAATTAGAATATGCATGTCGTGAAGCCGTACTCCGTATATTTACCTTATTTTTTTCTCTTCGAAGTATTGAAAACAAAATTTCAAGATCGATTTGGGAAGTGTATCGGAAACGACTTCCATTCTAAAGATATTTAAATCCGAAGCTCTCAGTGGGTGTTATTTTTATTTCAATATGACGTCAGGAACATATTTATTTTTAAGTCTGAAAAACGTATATTCCGCTGAAAAAAACGTGCCGCGCGACGTTAAAACCGTATTGGTACCGTTACAAAAATGACGATAATTTATCCCCGTTCCGAGAACTATAAACAACAAGACTTATATTCACTACAAAAAGTATTTTATTAAATATTTATTCATAAAAAAAGTCATAGCTAATGTCACCTCCGAAATAGAAGGATTTTGGTAACGTAAATACTAAGTCAAAATCTTTACCAGAAAACAAAATGGCGGCCATATATGGTCGCATTGGCATCTCTAATACTAGTACATAAAACTATTCTGGTTGCATGGCTGTGTCTCTTTGCATGAACATGTTATAATTCGTATTCGTATTTTAAGTTACATGTACCACAATGTTTATTTATACTTCAATAGCAAGTGACTTATCGGGATCTAAAGTTCAACATTTACAAATGTAGGTGGGGCGTTTCAACAGTTAGTAGCAATATATTTACTGAATAAAAGGAAAAAAATATCGCACGACAGCCGCTGATGAAGTATTTTTACATGTAAGAGAGTGCACCTACCATACTTGTGAAAGTTTGTGTCTTCTTGTAGTGTAGTTCATATAAAATTTGAAATAAAATTGCAGGATTGAAATTTTCAAGAAATAAAAGGGCATGACCTTGTAGGCTAAAAACCACTAATTCCACTTCCCATAGGCTTCTATGCTAATTTCACAATATTCAATGGCTTCTCTGGACTTTACCTTAACTTTAACCTGCAGAGGACTATATATCAGCATGATTCTACATATGTCAGCTCACATTCCTCATAATGGCATGTGGGGTTAGCAGACTTGCAGTGCAGTACTGGTCACCGGAAGTGAAGGGTCTATAAATAGCATGGGAAATCCCAGTGTTTTCACAAGATAGGGATATATTTAAAAATCATTATGGAGATTAGGCTTCACATCACAAGAAGCAAAATGCACCTATAAAATGTACAGAAATGTTTTTCCTTTCAGAAACTGTTTAAATTTTTTAAATAAGATGAGAACTTTTTTCACAGCACTATGAGGAACAGGGGTAATTTCTGCGTAGGACTATTTTTGCGTACGTTCCAAATGCTCATTGGTTGAATTGGTGGTCTGTAACCTGTATTGTCCTAATATTTTTTTGTTTACATTAAAAAATATTTCGGCACACAGGCATTTGTTTCATATAAAAAAATTGGTTGTCACCTCCTTTCCTAAGTAAGGAAGAGGAGGTGACCAATTTTTTTTTTTTTTTTTTCAAATGAAACAAATGCCTATGTTTCGGTGCTGTATGCTGAAGAAAAAAGTTTTCTAATAAAAAAGGGCAGGACAGAAAATTTGATAATTGCCCACCAATGAACTAAATGTTTGCTCCTTAAGTAGATGTAGGAATTCTGTTATTTTAATGATAAAATCCTATTCCCATTTCTGACCTTATTTTGATTAAGGAGGAGAACAAACTCCCTTGCATAGCTGGGGGAAATTCATGACCCACCTTTTGAAATTATATGAAACTAGACACCCTAATTCTGTAATAAGGAATTTAGATCATCCATGTTGATTTTCTGAAAAAGCTTGATCAAGAAAATAAATTGGCAGGTCATCCTTGTCGGTAAACATACATGGTGGTTGTAAGGCTATATTATACTTCCAGTGTTCCTACTCTAACTTTTTGCAAATGAATGGCAATCAGTCATATGCTTGAGATATATAATTCGATGGGCTAATAAATAAAATTTAAAGACCGAACAAAGGTAAGCAAGAACATCTGTGGGGATAGAATTTGTAAAAAATTCATGATTTCATGCAAAAACAAAACATCCCAAATTTCAAGATAGGAGCATTCACCAGATCCGCACCTCTGAATCCACGCCTGGATTAGATACTCCGTGTGAAACTTTTTCTACATTTTTACGTCAGTAAATTAAATGAACTGGCAAATTATGTTTTATGATACATGGACGGACGCCTGGCATTTATGGAAGATTTCCCAAAGCGGCTCTTGAATCTCAATGTTATATTGATTCAACAGTCAAAAGGAGATAAATCGCGAATTTCGCACAGAAAGCAACGTCACAAATTGACGACGATATAATAGTTTGCAGCATACAATGCGCATAAACAATAGTGTGATTTATCTTTAACAGGAAATTTCACGACATTTTTGGAAATATTATGGGTTTTACTGTATTAATGTATGGATGACATCCCTTTTGCGTTAAAAGGCCTTTTTCAGATGACCAAAACTCAGGCAACAGTTTTATGAAAATATATGTGCATGTAATTTAGTATTTAGAATATAGTAAGCCCCTTTTTATGGTAATTTCCTCCAAACTTAATTGAAATCCTGAAGTATAAATACTCTCAAAACACAATAGCTTAACTTTGACTTCATTTTGAAAAAAAATTGAGCCAAGGGAAGTAACTCTTCAGTCCGACAGACTGGTTTACTGTCCAATTGAAGCAAATTTGATTTATTGGAGCTGTGGTATGCACTTGGATACTTTGAAGAACTTTTTTCAACCATTTTTGTACTTATTGAAGTAAAAATAGTGTAAGTTTCAAGGAAAATTTTTAAAGCTCTTCCTTTCTCCAATGTGACAGCCGACCTGAAGTTGTTGTGTGTAGGGGTATTACCTTCCTTTGAAAAGCATGCTTAAATGGCTTGCATCTGAAAAAAGGACTATTGAAATACATAAACATTTTCATATATTACTGGTACTCCTTTTTTTATACTATTTATAATTATCTTGAACATCTTCCCAACTGTTTATATTGATTCAATATTAATTTTAATGATAAACATGGGCAAGTGTTAATTTACATTTCTGCATTCCATGAGGTACAATGCTTCAGGAAATGTAAGAAGTATAGTATAGGAACATTATTTCCTTTAACTATTGCTAACACATTTATATGCGAATCTATTTTACTGTTGAAAATGTAAAAAGAGATTAAAATTCTAAGGGAGATAACCGAATTTTTTAATATACCCAAACATGGGTAATTTTACAATTGTTTACACTTGTAGTTGTACAGAAGTTGGACCTGTTAAATTGAAAGTGTTTGTCAAATTAATTGTGTAGTAGAAATTAACCATTATTAAATTATTGGCTGTCCATAAAATGGTGATAGATTCAATCTACATGTCATTCATCATCCAATAACCTTAATCACCTAATTGCTTCTCAACGATTATTTACCTGTCATGAAGCTTTCCCTTAATACCTGATTAGACAGCAATCAACACCTTTTGTAACTGAGCTATATGGTTTATGGAGAACTTAGACATTTTCTAATGGAAATTAGAATCGAGCTAAGAATGTGTACTTTTTGGAACAGCCTCTTGAACATGAGAACTAACTATCTAGCTTAATTTTTAGACTTATGTTGAGACAGAAACTAGTTGACCAATTTATACAATCATGGTTTTCAAATATGTGTAACTCCTCTCTTGGAGAATTTTAAAGTTTGTTGAAAAATAAACATTGTCTTGAGCCTTACATACTTAGGCTTAACAAAGGAAATAGTTTTTGATGTGTAAGTTCTGTTGTTCAAATGTAAAATTTCCTGTTGAAACAGGAAGGTGGTTAAGTATCCCAAAACAAGAAAGACTTTATGAATATTGTGCAATATTGGGAGATGAATTCCATTACATTTTTGGCTGCAGAAACCCTGTGGTGGTAGAGTTGAGAAATAAATTCATCCCAAGATATTATTTCACATATTCAACAGTAAAAAAAAATGAAATGTATGCTATCATACTGCAATTTTACACTATATACAAGAATATACTGTGTTATAAAACACCTTATCAAATTATTGTAGTAGTTACAACTTTTGTACTCACTTAATATGAATTACTGATTAATCCAACCACGTGGTTATCCTTATGAATGAAAATTGTGCAACTTTATATATACTTGATTGACTTTATTATGATTGTAATTTGTCTACCCCTGTTGCTATTGATTGTGTTTGTATTTCGTTGATGCCCTCTTGTACACTTGTGTGTCTGAGGATAATAAAGTATCTTATCTCTTGTCTTGTCAGATTTATGGCTCTTCTAATCTAAGAACTGATATTGAAACACAAAAAAAATTATAATCAAATTAGAAACCCTTAGTAGATTGACAAGATTGTCGTAGATTTTATATTTTTGTCATATCTTTTTACTTGGATTTCTAGCAAAATTATCTTTTTTTTTCTTAGAAAAAGGTTGTCACACTATATATCCTTTTAGAAAAGTTGAAAAGAGGGAGATCTCCCCTAAAAGTTGAACAGGTATGAATTCCTCATGTAAAACTTTGCCTTTGTTTTCAGTCAGATTTCAGATATGGTTACACATGAATTTTGCATACATTTCTTAGCTTGAAGTTGCAAATTTCGTATATTTTAATTTTCAATTGTTTTAAAATTGAATAGTATGCTGACCAGTTGTTTTACAAACAGAAATGCTTGTATGTTATTGCAAGTAACTTATTTTATTATCTTGATATTTGGTTGTTAATTTCAATAAGAAAGACAGAGAAACTGACCATGCAATATACCTTTGTATTTGAACAGAAGCTATATTATCACATTATAAGAAGAAACAAAGCTCTTGCATTTTGATATCTGCTGAACGGAATTTGATGAAGCTTTCACAGATTTTTTTTATTACTTGATTCCATAGCAATGTCTTTGATGTTCCACAATATTCTATACCACAATGGTCAGACTGATATTGGTTTTTGGACTTGCACATTTTGAAAATAAGGGGGCGAGAAGCATGCATTATCCTGGTGTTTAGACAATAACTTGATTATTACATCTAATGAATGGATTGCTTTGAAATCTTATAAAAAGATACCATATCACCAATGATTTTATGAATTAAGACTTGAACTTTTATGGAATAATGGGGCCTAAAAGGGACCAGAAACAAGCATTTTCTTTATGTTTGGACAATAACTTTAGTAAAAAAATTAGTGGATCCCATATATAATTCCTGCAAGTTTCTATACCACAAAAGGAAGACTGGGAATAATATTTGGGGTTGTGAGTAGAGCTAAGTAAGGATAAGTTTTTGTTTTAATTTCATGATAAAGGGAATGAATTGCTTTGTAATTGTACCACAAGTGCCATACCCCAAAAGAAAAGTGTGGATTGAATTGGTAGGTTTCGACTTCAACCATTTAGTAATAAAGGGCCAGAAAGTGACTGCTTCAATTCTGGTCAAGTTCTTATCCTGTGTCAAATATCTGATCATAATTAAAATTAAAGCTGTAACAAGTTTAAATAGTGTGTCGATATTTGCATAAACTGTTTAATTTCAACCTCTGCAATTGTATTTAGCTGCACCCTGTGAAGCATTTCATTTATTATTGGTCTGATTAAAAATTTTTACAACCGCAAAATTTTTGTGGTCGTATAATAATATGCTGTTGTTGTTGTCCGTAGACACTTCCATATCTACTCAATAACTTGAGTATAACTTAATAGATCTTTATGAAATTATACCACAAGGTGCCGTACAACAACAGGAATTCTGGGATTTATTTTTGGGGTTATGACTTAAACCATTCAGGAATTATGGGACAAAAAGGGCCAGAAATATGTGTTTTCATGATATACATGTATGCGTTCAATAACTTGAATATAAGTGTATAGATCTGTTTGAAATTACACCACAAGGTGCCAAGGACCAAGAACAATCATTTTCCTGATATGATCTGGACAATATCTTGACCTCAAATGAATGGATCTCTTTGATATTGAATGACAAGTTGCCATACTTTCAAAGGAAAGCTAGAATAGATTTTTTAGGAATATGACATGAACTTTTTTTGAATGAGGGTCCATAATGGAGCCAGAAAAATACATTTTTTTTTATTTTCAGGCAGCAACTTAAGTGTGAATGGATCTGTTTTAAGTTTTACCACAGTGGTTCATTCCTCAAAATAAGAGTTTGAAATGAATTTGGGGGTTGTGACTTTAACTTTTAAAGAATGAGGGGCCTAAAAGGGGCTGGAAACCAAGGATCTTTATACAAACGCAAAAAATATGCGGTTGTATAATATTATCGTGCAGTTATCATTCTTGTTGGCACTGTTGTCACCGTCCGTGTCATCTGGGGACACTTCATTTCTGTTTTGGTTGACCAGTTGATCAGAAATTTTGATATAATTTTACTATCCACTAAAGAAAGGTTCCTAATTAATTTATACTTTGTGGTCCCTATCTTTTTTTTTTGAAAATGGGCCTAAAAGGGTAAGAATAGGTGCTTTATGTAGAATGCTTGGTTTTTTTTTCTTCCAATTTTTATTATTCTTTTTTTTATTGTGTTTCTTATTTTATTCTGTTAAACAAATATGTCAGCAGATTTTGTGTGTTTATAGACTGTTTTCAAGGTATAGGGGGGCAAAGTTGGGCAATACCCCCACCCCCCCCCCCCCCCCCAAAAAAAAAAAAAAATGTTTTTATTTTTGGTCCGATTTCCAATTTTTTTACTATTGGATTCCTCATAAAAATCCATGCCTGCCTTCAGATATCTCTCATGTTTTTTTTTCGAATTATAAGGGGTCAAATGGCCACATCTGAGAAAAATCAACTTTTTTAATCTCAGTTTCCGCTTTATAGATGACGTATTATATTTAAACAATCCTAATTTTGGGGATTTGACACATCGCATCTACCCCAAAGAACTTGAGATAAAGGATACTATAGACACTGTATAGTCATCCTCATATCTTTACCTACATTTAGAAATTGATGGTAAAGGAAAACTATTGACCAAGCTTTACGACACACGTGATGACTCATTCAGAATTATCAACTTTCCTTTCTTCTGTGGCAACATTCCTTCAGCACCTGCATATGGAGTGTTCATATCACAACTCAAACGTTATGCCAGAGCTTGCCAAAACTACGCTGACTTTTTGTATTGCACTAGAATTCTAACAAATAGGCTTCTGGAACAGGGTTATGTTACTACAAGGTTGAAATCATCACTACAGAAGTTTTATGGTTGTCATCATGAACTCATGGATCGTTATGGTGTATCCATTAGCGCCATGAAAACTGATTTGTTCAACGTGTCATAGATTTCCTTCCCTCTTTCGTCTACCTTGGACTTTATTTTTTTATGAGCTTATGTTTCTAGAAAAGCAGAGGACGCTTATTCTACCAGTGCTCCTGGTCCATGCTCCCAGTTTTTAGTGGAGTCTGAGTTGTTTATTTGTTTTTGTTACTTTGTATGTATAATTTTAGTTACTTTATGTTCTTTGTTGTGTATGTCTGTTTTCCATGTCTGGTCTTTGTCCCTGGATTACATTCTTTTGATTACCGCTATAACCATGGTTCCCTTGATTACTTTTTTATTTTCTCAGTGCTTGCAGATAATGACATGACTTTTTGGTATATAAGTTCACCATGATAAGTTACTAGTCAAATTTACGTTTTGTTCCGCTCTGCTGATCTTTACTGAAATTACGGGCCTTGAACTTAGCAAAATTCACAGAAATAACCATTTATCTGACTTTTTTTCTAAATGCTTGCAGATATTGACATCATTTTTAGTATTTAAATTCACCATGGTAAGTTACAGGACTAGACTGTAGTTGGTTCTGCTTCAATGATTTTTACAAAAATTACAGGCCTTGAACTTAGCTAAATTCACAGAAATAACCGTTTTTCTGAGTTTTTTTTTCTAAACGCTTGCAGATTATGACATAATTTTTGGTATATAAATTCATCATGACAAGTTATAGGTCAAATTAAAATTTCGTTCCACTCTGATGATTTTTACAGAAATTACGGGCCTTGAACTTAGCAAAATTCACAGAAAAAAAACTTGACATGATTTTTGGTATATAAATTCACCATGATAAGTTACAGGTCAAGTGTGCATTTTGTTCTGCTACAATGATATTTACTTTGGATTAACTTAAACTCAAAGAAATCACTATCTGGAGTTTTAAACTACCATTCTGAGTAATAGAAGTTAGTTAGAAGATAAAGGTCTAAAGCCTAAAAAACACTTTTATTCCTTTTTTTACCCTTCTATATCCTTGTATTTCTCTTATGAAAAAACTTACTTTAGTATCCAGCATTGGGACTTGTGGGGTATGTGAGCGCACTCACTAAGGTTCTTTAATTTGGAAAGGAGATGGGGTAGATGTGAATCTTTATATCTTTATATACCCTCAAAGCATTTAATTTGCATTGATATACTGGGAAAGGTTAAGGGAAATTAAGACACAAGTAATAAATGCTATGCACATGGTTGTCATGTAGCTTTAGTTAGCTCAGGCTCATGCTCCCCTATTAATATGTACATCCTGGTTGGGTTGTTGTCTCCTTGACCTATTCGTGTTATTTATCCAACTCAAAATAAATAATACTTACTTACTTTAACTGATCATGTTGAGCATGTCCAAAAGTTGGTCACAGGGAGATTCTCAGTGCTGTGGTAGTTAATCATTCAGTATATTTGCTTTAAAAAATAGCCAATGAAGATATGGTTCAATTCATATATGTTGCATGGATTACACGAAATATTTTAAATAGGAAAACAGTCTTAGAAATTTGGACTAGACCATCAGCCAATGCTGGTAAAAGTAGTGGTGGGCTTGCACAAAGTTTGCTTTCAAGCCAGTGTTCCCTATATGAAATTCTTTTCAGATTTAGGAAAGGGGCTTAATGTCTGAAATTAAGATGGCAAAGACTGGGTAAATTATCCAGGCTTAAGGATCAACACACTCAATATTATGAATTAGGTTCTCATAAAACTCTTTGGGTGTAGTGTGGTGTGCATATTTTAATCAGCATCTCTATTTATTGGATTTGTTTATGAAAAAAATTCTAAGGTTACTTGTATAGCTCTTTAATCAATTCTGACAATTTTAGACTTACATAGTGTATTATCATAAGTAGAGTTTACAAGCAAAGCTCTTGATCCAAGCTGATTAACATCTGTTAAACCAAAAAGCCTAAGTAAGGCTGAAGGGTTAAAACTGATGAATAGAGCTCTGTGTTTAAAAGTCTTACTGTGGCCATCATTGAACAACCCTCTTAATATATAGTAATGAGAACATTGCAGGAATGGTTTTGCCATCTTAGCTTTAAATATGTATTGTGCTTGATTTGGGGATGCATAAGTAGCAAAATCCTTTTCATTTACAATCAAATTGTCAAATCTATTCTTATTAATTTACCCTGTCCTGGAATTGACCTCATACATTTCCTGTAAGTAAAACATGTTCTGTTTAATATGTAGCTGCTGTTGGCAATTTAATATAATAAAAGTAAAAAGTTTGCTTGTGTTACATTGTAGAATGAAGTAATATTGTTATTGATGTATGTTTGACACCAGTCAGCAGAACTTTTTACACAACCAGACTAATCCAATGTCCAGTGGACAGTCCCAGCTACACCCATGTCAACCAAATCTGAGTCAAGACCATGGACATGACAGTCACAAACAACAATCTTCCTCCGAACAACATAACTATTTACAGAGTGGTACAGCACAACTACACCAACAACAGGGCATGGGGCAATTGTCTACTGGACCTCCTGGATCAAGCTACAGTAATAGTGGCCCAAGTAACCATGGTACAGACATAACCACCCTGCCAACTACTCTCCAGGGAGGTACAACATATAATATGTCTAATATTGGTGACACTTTAGAGCAGAGAAGAACTTCAATTTTTAAAGAGGAGATAAGTGGTAGCAGCAACGCAAATAGAGATATATGGATTGCCCCTAATGGTGCAGGTGTGTAGAACTCAGCAAAAATATTGAATGTAATTGATTGAAGCTTTTTAATATGTACAGAACATATATATATAGTAATCACAATTAGTAATTATATAAACTATGCATATTACCAGGAAATTTTAATCTTCTATACTTTGTATGAGTTATTCCTCTATTTCAAAGAGTAATCAAGGGAACCAAGATTCTAGCATTAATCAAAAGAATGTAATCCAGGGACAAAGACCAGACATTGAAAACAAACTAACACAACAAAGAACATAAAGTCACTAAAATAAAACATACAAAGTAATAAAAATATATGAGCAACCTGGACTCTACTAAAAACTGGGAACACGGATCAGGTGTGCTAGCAGGGTAAGCATCCTCTGCTTTTCTAGAAATACCCTCTGAGCTGCTAATAAAAAGTCAAGTCTAGGGTAGATAAAAGAGGAAAGGAATATTAGAACATGTTGAACAAATCAGTTTTCCTGTTGCAGATGGATACACCATAACGTTCCATGAGTTTGTGATGAGTTCAAAATATACTACCAAATTGCAACTCTGAAATTACTGAAGAGAATTTCATGAAACTTTAACTTTGTAGGACAACATTTATTGTTGTACATATTACCAGAAAATCCTGATCCCCTTAATTTTCATTGGAGTACAATCAAGTTTTTATACACCTGTCAAGGAAGACAGTGGAGAGATATGCTCAAACATTATTTACCAGTATTCATCCTGTTCATCAATTCACATTGTTTAAGTTGATGTTGATTCGTATATTTAAGGAAATATTTTGTTTTATTTCACAAAGTCTAATTTCCAATTTCTATTTTTTAAATTACTACTTTAAGAGTTCAGTTATGATTTTGAGAATAAAAAATGTATCTATTTCAGATGATCTTCAGCAGCAAAAGGGATTAGCATCAGGAATATCATGGCAAACATTTTCCATACAAGTTTTTAGGGGTAGTTCTAAAATAAAAGAGTACAAAAAGTTTTCTCACATTGATCCTTCTTGTTTCCAGTTTGTTCTTCTGGAAAGATTTCAAGATGTTCAAAAAAATTATTTAAGTAAATTTGAAGGAGTTGAGTTTGAAGTGAAAGAAGAATGTTTATTTGCTTATGTAAGTAAAGAAATTGATGACGAGACATTAGATGAAAACTTGGTTAATTTTAAAGATGATTTTTGTCGCGATATTACCCAATACTTTAAATGTGAGAAAGTTAGTATTCCAGACAGATTTCAAGAGTTTGTTATTCAACATAAGCAGAAAATTAAGGAATTGCAAAGCAGGATGGTCATCCTTTTACACTGTCAAGATGTTGAATACAAAGTTGTTGGATGTACTACAAAAGTTTCAGAAGTGGCAGCCACAATTCAACATCTTGGTAGAGCTGGAGAGGTAGAGACTCCTACTCAAAGACTTGAGGAGCAAATGGATATAAATGGTGGGTAATCCCATCTTGATTATAAATAAATTTTTATTGCAAAAAATAGAACATTGAAGAGCTATAATGTATTGAACATTGTACTTGATATGAAAAACAACAATTTGTTCCTTTTTATTCCTGAAAACTGGACAGCTAGAAATAATTGCTGTATTTTTACTTGCGTCACTTCTTGTGGTGAAAGCAGGTCTTGTAGTCACTTAACTCCTTATGTCCATTTTCAAACTTAACACAGTGTTTAATATATATATATAAACATAGGGCAATGTTTGAATAATATTTCAATAACATATTACACGTTAGGTATCCCTAAGCATGATAAATGGACATACAGAGTTGAGTGCTACTAGACTACTTTCACCATAATTGGTGACACAAGTAGAAGGTAGCAATTAATCTAGCTGTGTCTGTGTGTAAAAAGCTCACCTTTCTTTATGGAGAAATTTGATTAATATTTTCCTATATTTTTAGCATGTTCAACCTTTTTTCATTACTTACTGGTAATGTAATGGAGCGAACATACTATGTGTAATCTGTAACTTATAAAATATTGGACCAATATTTTTCAAATATTGCATAGTGTTTATATACCGGGTTCATGTTATGCACGTCCTATTAATTTACAAACTAATTGACAAATTTTTAATAAGAATTTTTACCTGTTGAACTTTGCCCTTTTTTCAGTAGTATTTGCTTTAATTGGTATATACTCTGTGTAGTTGGTAACCCCCACTATAGTTTTTTTTTAAATGTTCTTAGTGTTTATATTGAAGATATGTGCTGACAAATATATAATGATGATGCATGTCCAGACATGTTTTCAGTGTCGGTAATTAACTGCAAAAGCAAACTTCAGGAAGGGGTCTTTAACATTTTGCCCTCACAGTAAAGCTACTATCCATCCTCCTACTTATACACAAATGTTAGTACTCTAGAATGATCCTTCTTCAACTCATTTTGACTTACCATGGCACATAATTTTTTGTAGTCCTTATAAATATCCAGAAAATTATTCATTTCCATGGTCAAATGTCACAGATTCTAATTTAAATATTTTATGGTTCATATTCTATATACATATATATATGTATAGCTAAATCACTTACAAAACAATTTCACACTGAGTACATGTACATACATTTTCAATTATATCAAAAGTTTTTTTCTTAAAACTGTAATAAATATTGCTATTCATTGTAGTACAATTCATACTGTGTAGCAAATTGCATGATCAATGTACTTACTGAAAAAACTGATCTATGAGAAGTGTTTAAGTAGAAAAAATGGATGTACATATCATCAACGATGATAGTTAATCAATGGCAGTTGTATTTAGCTGTGAAAGACAGAGTAATATTTTTGTTATTACATGTAAAAAAAAGTTATGGTTTTAAATTTTAGAGAAAACTCCTGTTCCAAGTGAAATAAGTGAAGAAACTTTGAAGATACAATTAAGTAAAGATGATATCAATATAGTAAATGAGTTGATGGCGCTTAATAACATAAGAATTGTTGCAGATGGTATTGAAATCCATGGCAGAAAATCATATGTAGAAGGTGTAGAGAAAGATATTCAGTCACAGTTGAAACAGGTTCAGATGTGTCATGATTCAGTTGATGCAATGTTATGGACATTTCTATTCAACCAAACAGTAGGCATTAATATCCAGCTGCAGAAAAACAGTGTTCATTGTATCTGGTCTTTGCCTGGAAATTGTAGTATTGAAGTTAAGGCACTTACCAAAAAAGAAGCAGAAAAAGGCATGTCTATTATAAAAAGTTCAGTAAAAATGGCTTCACTTTCAAAAGTAACATTTTCAAATTCTGCAATGCAACAGTTTATAGATGACAATCAGAATAAAATTGAGATAAAAAGCTGGGGAGAAGGTGTTCGTATTTTCATGTTTTCTGAACTATATAGCCATTTTAAAAAAACTAAACTTGAAATAGAAGTTCATGAACCTAATGTAAATCCTAACGAAGTCGCAAATACTCAAGCCAAAATACTTGAAAAGGAACAAAAAGAAACATTGAAATCACAAATAGATAGTAAAGAAACGTTTGTAAATCCCCCATCATCACCAGAGGTTCCTAGAAAGACAGATAGTTATGATGTTAAATCCTTAGAACATAGACAGATAAAAATGTCTAACCAAGAAAGAATCTATTTTGAAAAATTTAGTAAATCTGGATTTCAGAAGTTTGCAGAGAAAAATAATACAAAACTATGCATTGAAAGTAATGAAATAGTGCTTAGTGGAACTAGAGATGGGATAAATACAGTTTTTAAAGAAGTTTCAGAAACTTTGTGTAAACTTGAATCAATCACTGAATTAGTATTTTGTGCTGGTCCTAGTCTTGGTGGAAAGAAAAATTTCCTCCAAGATAACCACGAATGCCTTATTTCTATCAAGGAACAAACCTCTAACATTTTATATGCATGGTTATCCAGAAATGTTATAAATGTGATAACTGTAAATAAGGCACCCATTGAGTTAGCTGAGGTAGATGTGATTATATGTCCAGTTACAGAGGATTTACTGCCTTTTGGAGTGGGGAGTGACATCTTCAGTGCAGGTACAAATTTTTTTTAATCTGTTAAGTTATGTTGGAGTAATTGCCTTTTTCTGACATTTTTTTCCTTATTTTTAATGATATTTCTTATAAAAATCTTCTCCTCTGAAACTATCAGACCAATTGAAACCAAACTTGTTAAGAATATTTCTTAGGGTGTCTTGCATAGAACTATTATTGGGATTTTTTATCTGTCGTAAAACATGGCCGCTGTTACTAGAATTGCACAAAAGGGTCAGTCAGATTTTTTTCTCGTATATTTCCAAAACCCTTAGGTTTAGCCAAATTCTTTCAGTTGCCAAAATGATCATTATTATAAGGCCTACAAAAGTTAGGGGATTAAAGATGTTGAACAACTCCTTGTCAATATCTTGAAAACTATAATAGATAAAAAAAAAATCAATTGATGAAATGATCCTTATGATAAGTCCTACCAAAGTCTTCCTTTGAGGCCAAAATTTTCAGACAAATCTTTGTTAGAGTAATTGTCTTTGAAAGGCAAAAATTTAACCAGGAGAGCTGTTCAGGCTCCTCGGAACCTCTTGCTACTATGTATTTTTAATATTACTTTCAAAAATGTTCTCCTTGGAAACTTCTGGACAAAATTCAATGAATGTTGATATAATTGTTCCTTCAGGTATAAACGTTAAGAATTTTTATCCAAGAGAAAACAGCCATGGCCACTTTTACACAAAATAGATTGTTGCTTATCATTAGCCAGGTGAGAGATTCAGGCTCTTTAGAACCTCTAGTGTATGTTTTTACTCATTCAGTACTCTAAGAAAAAATGCACAAATATAAATGAAAATTGTATCAGTTAGTTTGTTTCCTTTTAGGGTTTGTATTTCTTCAGGATCAAAATACCTTATGACTGGTTCATGCCAGGAACTTCTCTACTCATTCTTAATATAATTCCTTTTATATCATTCAATATATCAATATATATTTTATAACCTGTAAATATGTTTTAGCACAATAGTATTCTGTTATTTCTGCAATTAAAATTAGTATCTAGTCTTCAAATTAACTAAAGATTTGATGGAATCCTTTTTGGCCTTGAAAGATGTTTACTGTAGTAAGAGAATGTAGTTCTTGCAAAAATGAGTCTAGAAGCATTAAATGGGCTAAGCATGTTCCAATTAATACAATTACGAGTTAAAATCTCCATCCTATTGATAATGTTTTTTGATAATAAACAGAAGAAAAACATAATAAAATTGGGTGAAAATTCAAATTGATAAAAATGCCTAGTTTCCATCAAGGACATTTTTTTCATAGGTGAAATTGGTTTTACAGTGTAGGATAATACTCTTTTGAAGTAGATTTGAATGTGATTACAAATTAAATTTTCAACAGGTGTAAAACTTTGGAACAAAAGTGGAACAAAATTTGTAAATAATGTATGAAGTACGTTGGATACTGTTTAACTATTGAATGCAGTTTGTACTAAAGAAATCTGTTGTATTGATTGACATTCAGTTTGTACTATATTATGCAAATGTATGATTATTGTTTTCTTTTACATCATGTAATCTTTGAAATTTTTGTTCATGCTAGAATTTTCACAAGAATAAAAAAAAAACAGTTCTAACAGCTTGTTGATTAGGAATTCATCATTGAATACAAAATTACATTCAATTTATATGAAGTTATGATAACTTACAGATCAATTATTGTTTTTACTCATTTTTTATACGACCCAAAAATTTTGTGGTTGTATATTGGTATCATGCTGTTGTTGTTTTCTGTAGACACTCCCATGTTCACTCAATAACCCTGGTATAAGTGTATAGATCTTAATGAAATTATACCACAAGAAGCCATACAACAACAGGAAGTCTGCGATTGATTTTTTTAGCTGTGACTTGAAGTGTATTGCGTAGGTCATCCATAAAAAACCATAGAACACGACCACTTTCTACAGCGGCTTCACTTTTCCTGGTAAGCTTTGTCTGAATTTCAATGTACTTAGCCCAATATAAGATGGTCAATGCCATTTTGGCTATGTACCCAAAAACGAATATTCTCGTTAAATCCCACATGTCACGTGACATGATTTAAGGGCCCTGTTAGTGGTCAAAAACTGGGGCAAAAAAAGACTTTTTCATGATACTCAGACTAGATGTGAATAGAACTCTGAAATTGTACCACAAGCTGTCATGCTGTTAAAAGAATTCTTGGTTTGATATTGGGGTTTGTCACTTGAACCATTTTAGAATTATGGGCCAAAAAAAGGAAACAAGAACAATCATTTTCTTGATGTTATCTGGACAATAACTTGACTTCAGTAGAATGGATCTCTTTGATGTTGTACAACAAAGTGTCATACTACCAACATAAAGTTTAGGGTTATGACATGAACCATTTTAGAATGATGTCTGTCAGTTACAAACACATGTCCAGGTTTAACTTTTTTGTTTTTCAGTTTAGGCTTTTGATATTTTGTATGTTGGTAGATTTTATATAGATGGTGTGTCACTTACAATGAATAGTGGCCTATGACCTTGAACTTTGGCCTCAAGATCAAATCCTTTTTTTTTGTGACAAACTCATATCCAGTGTGTAACTTTCTATACCCCCTTCCTAAGGATTAGGGGGGTATACTGTTTAATCCTTGTCCATGTTTTTGTGTGTCTGTGTATCCATGTGTCTGTATTTCTGTTAAGGTATGAAGGGTCTTAAATGGGCCAAAAACCATACCTTTTTAAGTTTAGAGAATGACTTTAGTAAAATTGACAGGATCTCTTTGAAAGAGTAATGAAGGGAACCAAGGTTGTAGCGGTAATCAAAAGAATGTAATCCATGGACAAAGACCAGAAATTGTACCTTATTGTGCCACAACATAAAAGGAAGGCCTGGATTAGTTTCCAGATGTTGTGACTGAAAGAATGAGGGCTCAAAAAGGGGCCAGAAACAAGCCTTTTCCTGATGTCCAGACAATAATTCCAATTAAACTGCAAGGTGCCATGCAGTAAAAGAAAGACTAGGATTGATTTTGAGTGTATAACAGAGTGATAATCTGGTCCTGCTACCTTCCATGGCCGTGATCAATAAACAGACGTACGACTGGTACTTTTATTATTCAGCAATCACAATACAACAGCAACGTACAAACAATAAGAAGAGAGAAAGATTCCCTTCTTGAGGGCGAACCCTCTTGAACTTGAATCTCTTAAGTTCTCTCTTTAATAAGTGCCTTCTTAGTCCTCTTTTTCTAAGTTCCCTATCTCCCTATATATACTAACGATTATGTAAAACAACTATGTATTGGTCAAACCCCCTGTTCATGTCTATGTTATGATTAATTTATCATGTTTATTTCCTCCCTTTTAATTTGTTATTTATTTATTTATTGATATCACCCTCTTAATTGTAAATGAACCTGTACAACTACCGTTTTCCTCATGCACCTTTGTCATCTTAATGGTTGTTTATGTATATGGGTATGTCATGTGTACATGTAACACCTTTTTGATTTGTACAAGTATGTGGTTATAATTTGTTTTATTATCTGTTGTCCACATGGGAATTTCATTATGTATTGGGAGTTATTTTGTATCTGTTCTCATGTTTTGTTTAGTTGTTTTACCCCTTATACATATTAATTTAATCAAGAGTTCACATAATAAAATATCAGTTATAAAGTCTCAAAATGTCCATACACTTTTCTCCTCTTCTCAAAGACTAACATCATTTAATCAAGAATGTCTAACCACTGTCCTATCACAAGTGTGTAATTTGAACTAATTATGAATTAGGGGCCAAAACGGGGCCATATCATTTCTATTCAAATGCATATAGTTAATCTCAATCCATCCTAATATAGAGCTGTATAAATTAGGATTGCATGTTGTGTCCATACTTGTTGAAATTTAAACGTGTTCAAATCTGTATCAATAATGTGTGTTATTTATATCATATTTGTTCATGAGATAAGTTTAGAATATTTGATCCCCTGAATATACCTGATATAATATGTTAAACCCCAACAATCAATCAAACAATAAAACTACTTGTTTGGAGTTGTACAACACACAAATTGTTCTATGTTTAGGTCTTAATCAATGTAGTTTTATACTAACTGTTTATTGATTATAAACATGTTTATTTCTTGAGTTCTTGAGTTAAAGTGAGGTTAGCATATTGTAACATTAGATAGGTAGGGTTCATTACATTAGCATGATTAGCTTATGAATAGGAATATTGATTAGTATGATTTGATAATTTGCAGGTGATCCAAAAAAACTTCAGGCTTATTCTGCATGTTGCAAGAAGTCTCCAGGAAAGTCAAATGGTGGATATATTGGCGTCATACAGTCCAGTGGAAAATTGAAATGCCAGTATGTTGGTCTTTCTATTTGGCCTCTCAGCAGTGATGTCAAGAATATTGATGTTAAGGTTGTGCAAAAATTGGCTGAGAACTTGATCTCAGTTGTAATGGATACTGGATGTAGGACCATTGCATTACCATTGTATGTTTCTGAAAGCTGTCTGAATCATGAGATAGCCACAATGATTCTTGATAAGTTTCTAACATGTGTCAAAAATAACACTAGTCACCATGTTCAGATCCATTTTTATTCTAGTATTTATGAGCATTGTTCTGAGTTCAAGGATAATGTAGATAGACTGGTAGCTAAAGCATTTCCTGTTGACTTTGCTGTTCCAAGTTATTTGAAGCCAGAATTGCTTGAAAAACCAGGTAAATATTAAAAAATATTCAATCTGTATTTTGTATATTACATTTTTGTCATACCCCCTGCAAAGAACGTTCCTGGGGTATATAGGAATCATTCTTCCTTTCTGCCTGCTTGTCTGTCTGTCCTTGCTGATTTCAATCTGATCCATAACTTCTTTGTTTACAACATAGGCATACCATATTTGGCACATGGGTGTAATACTATGAGACAATGTCACATTCAAACATTCATGACCTATATACGACCTTGATTTTCATGCCGAAGTGCTTTAAAACTTTTAAAACCACACAGCATTTTATGAAATTTGGAATGGTATATTTAGGTTTTACCCTATCTGTTTGTCTATCCGTCCATTGTCCGTCTGTCTGCTCTATTTTCTAAGATGCTTGAAGTTGTTATGAAACTTTGTAGGATATTACATACTGTCAGGAATTTATATTTGGACAAATTTATGGAAATGATGGCTGTTGTACTTAGTCATTTTTCAGCAATACTGGGTCTGATGCATTGTCCGCAACTCCTCGTCAATCACTTGCAGGATTATTATTAAACTTAGATTGCCATATTAAGAAGTACATATTGTCAGGAATTTATATTTTGGCAAAAATTGTAGAAATGATGGTTGTTTGAACTTTTGCATTTTTTAGCAAAACTTGGTCTGATGAGTTGTCTGCAACTCCTCATTAAAAAATTGCAGGATGGTATTGAAACTCATTGGAGTGTTAGATTACAATATTGGCTTGTGTATATTGTCAGGACTTATGTATGGCAAAAATTGTGGAAATGATGACTGTTTGAAGTTAGGCATTTTTCAGCAAAACTTGGTCTGGTTCATTGTCCACAATCCTCAACAAATTGCAGGATCATAATCGAAGTTCAATGGAGTGTTAGATTACCATATTGGGGTGTGCATATTATCAGGAATTTATGTATGGCAAAAATTGTGGAAATGATGACTGTTGGACTTAGGTCTTTTTTCAGCATAACTTGGTCTCATGTGTAGTCCACAACTCCCCCTCAACAACTTGCAGGATTAGTATGAAACTTAACAGGGTGTTAAATTTCCATATTGGGATGTGCATATGGTCAGGAATTTATGTTTAAAGTAAATTTGTGTGCATATTCTGTCATTGCATTGTCAACAACAACAAACAAAGTACTGATTGTGGTTTGGAGTGTTTTAGAAACGTCAGTAAAGTTGTGTGTAAAAACTGCTTAGTCTATCCACCACAAAAGTTGTGTCCAATATGAATTGTGTGTCCACATAGATCCCCAAATATTTAGAGTTCAACAGGCTGTATTAGTCCCATTAGAGGCAATGTCTAGTTTGCACCTGTTTTAATTTCTGGCCATAGAGTCTATAGATGTCTTGCTTTGTTTTCACCTTTTTTTATTTTTTATGTTGCTTGAATTATATTCAGGGGTAACTCATTCACTTTACCTGTTTATAATGATTTCTTTGTGGTCAGCTGCTACCTGTCTTGTGATGTGAGGATTTCCTCATTGTTCATTGTGACCTTGGGCTGACATTTTCATCTCGTTTGGGTTGTTGTCTCTTTGGCATTCTCACCATAAATATTCTTGTTATATCTAGTTTATAAAGGATAACTTGTGTAAATCTTATCAGGCCTGGGTTTCATAAAAAATCTCAAATTGAGATTTTCTTAAAATCCTGCAGTTGTTCCTTAAATCTCCAATTTCAAGTAATTTGATTGGTTGAAATTTAAGAAGGAGTGGATTGAGGAAAACCTCAATTTGAGATACTTTATGAAACTTGGCCCGGATCTTTTTGAAATTTTAACACATTGATTCTAGGGTCATGATGGTGGGCCCTATAGTTTTTGAAGGTTTTACCCTCCCCTTTTGAAAATCAGTGGCTAAAAGGGGGAAAATTGGTGTTATCATTAGAATTGATAGGAAAAGTTTATTTTAATTTGATTTTTATGATTCAGATGTCAATGTGTTCCTTTTGAAATCATGTTTTTCAAGATTTTTTTACCAGGTTGACTAATCTTTAACCGCTTTGGATTTAAAAGGGTCGGAAATTGGGCTTCACCTTAAAAAATACACTTTCCTGAGATCAGCTCCTCTGAAACCATGGTTGCTAATGTCTTGAAACTGGATAAAGTAAATGGCCTTAATGTCCTTTACAAATTTAATGATTAACTTTTTGTGTGGCTCAGGTGGCTCTGCCTGTGGCTGTGGCCACTCAAAGTTGCCATTGCAACCCTATGGGGAAAACATTTTGGCCTATTTCTTTGGCAAGATTCTAGTGGAAATAAAAAAAATGTAATTCAGCAACAAAGACCAATCATGGAAATCAGATGCACACAACAAAGAACATAAATTAACCAAAATAATATATACAAAGTAAAATCGGAGTAATCAAGTACTGTATCAATATATAGCAATCTTTTTAATTTTTGATCCTCAAATAATCGGCAAAATGCAAAAATAAGAGATTAAAAGAAAGAATACGGATTGACTTCTAACGTATCTAAACTCACATTATTGTTGTAAATCATTAATATTAAACTCATTGATTCATGTTTGAATTCACCATTCTGATTACGAAGGACATGCACATACCAAATTTTATGCATATTATTTAGATTTGGTGTTGGTTTACATGATGAATGAACACAAAACTATCAGTCATTTTGCATAATTGAATTACAAATTTCTAGTTGGACTTTCTCAGTTTCTAAATTTAATTTATCGACCTCTAGGTCGAAATTTTTGTCTACAGGTTATATTGTGTCATGGAAAAAGCACTTACTCTCTGGGCACCTAGTTCCAGAGGCAGGTACATAAACATAAATGTGTAAGTCTTAGAATAAACTTTCAACAATCATATATGGTGCACAAAACAGTAGCCAACAAGGTCTAAAAGAGACAACTCGCCTCCTTGCCATTACATAAATCATGATCTTAATTCACATGCAAAGTACATTTAGTGCAGCAGTGCATGTAATTTTTAGTCCTCTGCTCTTAAAATAATTTTGGTATGGTTACATTGAAAGTTCCATAGCATAAGGGACCTTGAAAGACAGGGATGTTATAAATGTTTTACTAATAAAATACTGTACTTATATTTCAGCAAATTCTGATATGGCGGTAGATGTGACAATTTATGAAGGTTCAATAGAGAGCATAGATGAGAAGGTATAGCAATTTTATTGTGTCCCACTCTCCCAAAGTGAACAAAGTTCAACTGGCTGCATTCTTATCATGTTGATGTCAATGTCTGTTTTCCATGCCTGGTCTTTGTCTCTGGATTACATTATTTTGATTACCGCTATAACCTTGGTTCCCTTGATTACTCTTCAACATGTTGAGATCTATCTGTGGTTAAATTTTCATTTTAATCTGTTAAGCCATGTTGGAGTTATTGCCCTTTTTCAACGTTTTTTTGCTATTTTTAATGTTATTTCTTTCAAAAATCTTCTCCTCTGACACTACTTGAACAATTGAAACCAAACTTCATATGAATGTTCCTTGGGGTATCGTGCATAGAACTGAATTGGGGATTTTGGATTGGTTGAAAAACATGGCCGCCATTACTAAACATAGAACATAGGGGTCAGACAGTAGTTTTTCCCCTATATCTCCAAAACCGTAAGGTTTAGCCACATTCTGACATGGGATAAAATTGTTCAACATGATGAGAACTATCTGTGGTTAAAACTTCATTTTAATCAGTTAAAGTCTCACTAACCACTTCCGGGTCAAATGGCCACCCCCCTATGTAGTACCAAAAACACACTGAACCTAGACATATGCATTGTAAGTGCATTATTTGTGTGTATTATGATTAAAAGTAGTCAAAATAAAGCTGAGAATGTGTACTTTAAAATCATATGTGTAATTAACTACAAAAGTGTATGAATATTGTTTACATATGTGAGTAATTTGCCTCCATGCTGTCAGTTAGCAGAACAGGTAAAAATGTGGATTTTCAGTATTATTTATTCAAGCAAATTTTGTGAAGAATTTCTTCAATCATCGTACCATTACCATAATGATTTTGGAAGCCTTATTTTCCAAGCTTCAGAACGGTATGCAACTTTAAGATGTCATTTTTCCCGGGAATTCACAGTAAGACTTTGAAAATAACTTTTTTAACATGTGAAGTAATGGAAACGTTAGAAGCGGTTAGTGAGACCTAAGCCATGTTGGAGTTATTGCCCTTTTTGCGACATTTTTTTGCTATTTTTAATGTTATTTCTTTCAAAAATCTTCTCCTCTGACGCTAGTTGATCAATTGAAACCAAACTTGGTTTGCTAGGGGTATTATGCATAGAACTCTTGTGGAGATTTTTGATCTGTCGAAAAACATGACCGCCGTTCCTAAAAATAGGACTAAGTGGTCAGACAGTATTTTTTCCCATATTTCTCCAAAACCATTTGGTTTAGCCAATTCTGACATGGTGTTAAAGTGTTCAGCATGATGAGATCTATCTATGGTCAAATTTTCATTTTAATCTGTTAAGCCATGTTAGAGATATTGCCCTTTTTCAACGTTTTTTTGCTATTTTTATTGTTATTTCTTAAAATCTTCTCCTCTGACACTACTTGACTAATTGGAATCAAACTTGGTATGAATGTTCCTAGGGGTATCATGCATAGAACTGATGTGGGGATCTATCGAAAAACATGGCCACTGTTACTAAAAATAGAACAAAATTGTCAGACAGTAGTTTTTCACACATTTCTCCAAACTGTTTGGTTTAGCGAAATTATTTCTATAGATGAAATGACCCTTATTATAAGGCTTTCAAAAGTCTTCAGGGATCAAAGTTGTTAGGTGACTCCTTGTAAGAGTTATTGCCCTTGAAAGAAGAATTTTGACAGTTTTCAGCCAATATCTTTATATAATAACTATAATAAATAGAAAGAAACTTTCTATCACTGAAATGGTCCTTTCGATAGTCCTACCAAAGTCTTCTTGAGTCATAACTGTTGGACAACTCCTTGTCAAATTTATTGCCCTTGAAAGACAAACTTTTACCAGGTGAGCTATTCAGGCGCTTGGGAACCTTTTGTTTATTTTTGGTCTGATTTTGAAAATTTTTAATTGAATTTAAAATTTTGTGCAATATAGTGTTCAAACCATTTGTTGTGTTCATAATGAATTGTAAGTCCTTATACTTAAGTGTGTCGAAAACTAATATTGTGTCCACACTTGTCCAAGCTGTTCAGTGTTTGACTATGGCAGTTGTGTTTGTGTTGGGCATAGAGAATTTCATCATGACAATTACCCTATTATACTAGGCACTGTGGAAGCAAACATCTTGTGATTTGGGTTTCAATATTTTATCCTAATTCCATGACAGTATTGATTTTGTAGATGGAAATAATAGTATGACATAAAACTGTTACGATTTGATAAAATTCACAACAAAATTAAAAAAACAAATTGAGTTATAAGCGTAGTTTTTTCTTGGGCTTATATTTTATTTTACATGTCTTCATTTCTTCATTAAGAAATATTTCATTTCACCAAAAAGGTTTTGGGACTAATTCATATCGACCCATTATATTAAATAGTATGCACTTGCTGTATTAATTACTTAAAGTTAATGAATTATCTGAAGGAGAAGGGGCGTTAAAAGCTCTCTTTGGCCTAAAGTACAACTTGACATTAATTGGCAAGTGTTGAGAGTGTTAACTGTGCATTTGGAGAACAGAATCCATAACAACTGAGAAAACATGTATTTCTAAAAAAAAAAGTTCATGAAAATGACAAGTAGTTGTTTGAAAGATTCAAAATGTCTCTCAATTTTGTACTTTTTTGGTTATTTTCTGGTCATATTTATGGTTAAGAAACAGCTATGCATACCTCACTTGTACAGGAAGTTGATATCATAGAGCAACCAAAATAACTTACAATAGATGGCTTATCTACATGAAGCCACACACTAAATTTGAATTAATTCATCCAATGGAAGCCAAGATTTTTGTGAGGAAAATTTTCTCTATCAAAGCCATATAGTGAGAAATGATAACGTTCCATGCAAGGGGAAGTTGAAAAATAAATGGGATTCAATTATTTATTAAGCTGAATATCTAATTATTTTTATTTTTCTAATAAATTTTCCACACTTACGTTTATATGAAGTTATGTAATTAATATTTAGCCTCGCAAGATGAATTGGAAAATGGTTATGATGCATAATTATATCTAGGTTTTCTGGAATTGAATTATCAGAAAAAAAATTCTTCAAGAGAATCTTCTAGATATATTCGAGCAGAATTAGGTAAATATTTATATAAGAATTAAAGTATGAGAAAAATATAAAATTTAAATCAACAATATGTATAAAAAATACATTAACAGATCAAATACCATTCCATTATATTTTCATCATGTAAACATCATATTATATGATTCTAAATAAATCTTCTACAGTCCCTGATACATGAATGAAGTACTGAAGTTAGTTTAAATTATTTTCAAAATCTAAAGAATCGCTATCATTCAGTACATTATTTACACTGAGGTCAACACCTAGCTCTCTACATACATTTTGTATTACTGCCCTGTAATCAGCATAACATGGACAAGACATTGTGAGATGCTCTCTTTCTTCATTTACATCCCCACAGTGTGCGCATTGAGGATTGTCAGTCAAGTGATGACACTTGAGATCATAATTTAGATTACTGACGTCATTCTGACTTGTAATTATATTTTCCTTTCTGTTTCCAAAGTTGAAATAATCAGGTGTCCATCTATTGTTCATGTTTAATTTTCTCTTAAAACTATCAACAGATACACTAGACTTTGTTGTGGCTGGTAAGCTATTCTACAGACGTAAAGTGTTGAGTAAAAAGCTCTTGTTATATAAAACAGTATTACAAAAAGGAATATGAAAGTTATTAACAGATATAGGTTGTCACAAGGTATGTTCGTAAGCATTAACCGAGTATGGCTGCACCAAATCTAGCAAATCTGGTGCATATACGTCAATAATCTCATACATAAGCACAAGCTTATGTTTCTCGCGCCTCTTATAGAGAGGTTCCCAACCTAGTTCCTTGTATAATTTGTTTGTTTGTTTGTTTGTTTGTTGGGGTTTAACGTCCGAGCAGCAATATTTCAGCTATATTCAGACAATGAACATGAAATGGATGATAAAATGAACATGAAATGAAAAAAAAAGGATGGGTCACAAGGATAATAGGGTCGACAAATTTTGATTGCCACTGGGAAAAGGGGGATGGGTAAGGTTGGGCAATTTAGTCTCCTGTGGCGGAGCGCAAAGGTTCCTACTCATATCGAATACCACAGCAGGGTTCTTTAACGTGCGAGGAACGTGGCATCTTTCCCAACACGGTGCACCACTATGGTTTGCGGTCAGGTTTTCCGTATTATAGCCTGACAACTCCAGCATGTAACACGCCAGGGGTACCCCATTCCACCACCTGGGGCACAAATCCCAGTTGCTCTGTGGGCAGAGCGCCTAGCCCCCGGCTAGGTTTCTGAGCACTATTTAGTCGCCTCTTACGACAAGCTTAGCGCTGCTGCAGGCCTTTTCTTTTAACACCCGGACCTGCAATTTGGTTCTGGATGAATTTGAATGAAGACAAGTAATAATTCTACCCGCCTCTACTTGAATGCTTTCTAGTAGATTTGATTCATACAATGTACAGTTATCCCATACAACAGCATATTCTAATAAATGAAAAATATAAGTTAATAAGAACATTTGTGGACACCTGATACTTCGACATTCTCAATATATTAAGTCTATTACAGGCTTTTTCATATATTTTCTAAATGTGACTCTTCCACTTACTGTCACTCTGAGTGTGCATCTATATATTTCCAATCAGATCCATTCTTAAATGGTTTGTCATTTGGACATATAGTAACCCTTTTACTAGGTATATGTTTGTCGCATGTGTCGTTTCATAGATTGAAAAGTTGAGTAGTTCTCTCCAATAGTTTTACCTGGAGAGAACTTCCGTGTCCTTTCCAGCAATTTCATCCTCTAAGCCTCTGTAATCAGCATGATCATATATTTTTAATTTTACATTTATAACAACGCTGCTTAGTTAATGGTCTTTATATTAATCTCAACTGAAACGGGGCAGTGATCACCACAAAAATCGGGTAAGACATTTACATTTTTAACCAGGTTTTGTCTGTTTGCAATAAATAAGTCAATACAAGTAGCACATGTATTGGTAATCCTTGTAGCCTCCTTTACCACATTAGACAAGTTGTACTTTGTAAGAATGTTTGTTAAAAGCCTGTTTGGAATAGCCGTCATATCATTGTTAAAATCACCTCCGAGAAAAACAGGGACATTAAGGTCGGCAATAGCCTCAAGGTTATTTTCTAAGAGACGTGAATAAGAAACATCGGCACTAGGAGGCCTGTATGCCACCCCAAGCATAGCATTTGTGGTAGATGTGTTTATTTCTATTCATAAAATTTCAGTGTCATTCCCACTAAATTTCCGGTCTCAGAGTGAAAAATATGTTTGACTTAACATAAATGGCAATTCCACCTCCACATCGATTTCGGTCCTGACGTATTGGTTTCTGAAACCTATTAATCAAAATTTCATCAAAAGTAATATTTTAATTAAGGTGAGTTTCAGATAATGAAATAACATCATGTTTAGCTAATTCTAATTCTATAAAATCAAGTTTTGGTTTTAGACTACACGCATTCAGGTGTACAATATCAATAGGGCCGCAGTGACCAGTATTCTTTTTTTGTGTATATGGTAGTGACCAGGGTCTCTCTCAATATAAAGTAGATACTTCAGCACAGGAATATGGTAATGATAGTTATCAATACATGTAAACAAACATTAATAACATTATATTGTAAATGGTGTAACCTCTTTGGACTGTATACAACAACCTCCATTTTGTAAACATAATTAGAAGTATTAACTCTCGTTATAAGCATAAAAAAACGCAAAACATTTCAACATACATACATACATAGAGGCATGGTATCAAATGGTAGTACATGCAAGTACTGCAAACTAGTTTTGTAAAGAACATATCATAAACCTGTATCATGGAAATTTCAATACAAACAGATCTGGTCTTTTTAATGGATTTTTTTTTGACTATATATTTTTGACTTTGCTTAGGGTTGATATTACAGTGAATTTAAAGTTTTCGTCACTTTTCTTTGTTGTGGGGGACATTGGAACACTAGCTGTTCTTTTATTTAGCATCATATAATCTTTGAAATTTTGTTCATGCTCCAATTTTCACAAGAATCAAAAACTGCCAGTGCTATCAGCACTTTGATTCATTTGATGGGCTTGATAGAACAACTTAGCCCTAGTTTTGGACAGTGACTTGTTGATATAAAGGCCTATACGTAGATGTTTATGATTTAAGTAAACATACTCTTTCAATTGAAAGTTTATGAATTTTACAGCTATAGGCCTGGGGAACCTGGTTTATTGCCTTTTGGACCAAGATGATGTGACCTATCAATTTCAGCTGGGTCTACTTCTATTCCGAGTTGATTTTGTAGAAAATCACACACGAGAGTCCATGTATAACTTCTGCATCGTCGGTGTCAGATGTTTCGCTTGAAAGAAAACGTTTTCTTTGGGAGGCTGTTAGATTACAGAACACACCAGAAGTATTAGGTTTTGGCAAGTTGCCGTCTTTATCTGATATTTTTTGTTGTTTTGGCTTTGGCTGGATGTTATTATTATTATTATGAAGGTGGGCCTTTGTAAGTTTCTTTCCTGTATATCTATGGTGCATGTTGTCATGTAAATGTTTATCTCCTGATTATTGACACAAATATTTGTAAATATAAAAAACGGTGGTGTGGTGAACTCTACTTACAGATAGTTTGCTGATGTACATTTATACATATAGGGATCTTCATATATATGCATTTTGTGATGTGTTTATAGTATCAGGCAGTTGTAGAAACATTTCAAGGAAATATGTTACTTGATTAAAGTTTAGAACTACCTTCTTACTAAATTACTCTGCCGACATCTTGGCCTTGTTCTCGCATAAAAAAAAAAAAATTATTTGATCACAATAGCAGCTATTTAGTTACATTGCCTGGATTTAATTCCATAAATTTGGAGTTGATTTTTTACATGTTTTATTAACCCCTTGAGTGCCATACTATTTTGGTGGAGTCTCCTTTTAGTGCAAAGGATTTGACTCAGATGTTTATTCATATGAACATATGATGTCATATCACATATGACTTCAGTTTTGTCCCACATTGTTGACATCAACTCATTGTTTCAAATAGGGAAGTTTCCACTTCATTTCAATTAGGCACTAACAATTTTTATACTAAGGGGCCTTTGGATTTTTTTGAAAAAAAATTATGTTATTCCAAACTTGGGCAAAAATTTACTCAGCCATGGACTGAAAAAAAATTTTTGATTTAGCATTCAGCCCATTACTGAACAATGTTGATTTTCCAAAAAAAAAGTTTAAATTCTGGCTTCTGCTGAAAAAATTTAATTATTTTTGTGTTTGCATGAACATTTTTTTAAACTTCTTGGTATACATTTTGATGCAGGCCTTGATAGAATAGTTAAGATTAATTATGATGAGAAACTTATTCAGGTTAAAAATATTTTGAAACAATGGTCTAGAAGATTGGAAAATAACTGTAGTAAAAACACTTGTTACACCATCTGATTGTATTTGCCAAATCCTTCAAAATCCATGATTTCTCAAATCAATGATTTATTGTATGAATTGTTTGGAACTCGCACACTCATAGAGTTAAGCAAGATGTTTTGGTCAAGGATCTTCATCGGGGTGGGGGGGGGACTCAAGATGCTAGATATTAATTATTTTATTCCAGCTCTGCAGTCAACATGGATTGGAAGAAATAAAAAAAGGAATAATATTATTTTATCAAACATTCATAGAAGTAAATTTTTCAGTTATTGAACTGGATATGTAAAACAAATATGTGATAAAACAAACAATTTCCTTTGGAAAGATGTGTTCAAATCATGGGAGATGATTGTCAAAAAAGAAAAAAGAAGTTACTGCGAACATTTTTTATCCAGTCCAATATGGTTAAATGATAATATAAAGATTGGAAACAAATGTGCTTGTAATCAGCATAGGTACGAACAGGGTATTGGATATGATATTTTTAATCAGCATTGGTTCGAACATGGTATTGGATATGATATATTTAATCAGCGTTGGTTCGAACATGGTATTGGATATGATATATTTAATCAGCGTTGGTTCGAACATGGTATTGGATATGATATATTTAATCAGCGTTGGTTCGAACATGGTATTGGATATGATATATTTAATGATGATGGTTCTTTTTTTTGGTTTTTTGAACAACTACATCAATGCTATATAATATTAATACGAACTTTTCATACATATTTGAATGTCATTATAGCTGTCAGAGCTGCAGGAAAATGTTACAACAGCTTCTCAAACAGACTGAGTTTCCCTTTTATACCATTTCATGTTCAAATATTCTTAAAGAAATATAAAGATTTTAAAGATATGTATTAAGTATTAATAAATAATAACATTGTTCCTACAGGACAAAATTAGTGGTGTGAACTCTTAAGTTTAGAAGATATTTCATGGGATAATATCTATAGACTACGCTTTTTAGTCACTAGAAATACTAAGTTGCAATGGTTACAATATAAATAAACCATCATATTTTAGCAACAAACAAATTTTTATATAAAATCAAGATTGTTGATAGCTTTTTTTGTGTTTTTGTACAGAAAAAGATGAAACAATAGTACATATATTATGGAGTTGTGAACATACTCAAAACTTGTTACAAGAAATTGACAACTGCTTTTTATATGGTGGTATAAGTTTGCCTCTAAGTAAATGTACTTTAATTTTTGGAGATTTCTCTAAACTTCAAAAAAGGGAGATCCAATCAATTCGATTTTTATTCATATAAAACAATATTTACAACAGCAGATGTTTTTTTTCTAAAGATCACTCTACACAAGCTTTAATTGAGAAATTGTGGTATATGAACTTGAAAGGATCAATGCTGTTAGATCAAAACTACAACTAAAATTTGATATTCAATAGAACATGTATATATAGGGAGCACTGCAAAGTGGTGTGAGCTCTGCTGTTATTACGTGTACTTTCTGAATATCTGAAAGTCATGTCCCAGAAGTAACAAAAAGTGAAAGTCTTTTTTTTAACTTATTTAAAGAAGTGAATGTAGGGTTTTTAAAAACTTGGGTAAACATGTGGATGTACGTAGGTGTATCTCTGCTGTTCCACTGTTGCTGTTGTAAAGAACCTAACCCGCCTTGGAAAAAAAATGTAACTACTATTGTATTATCCAAATTGAAGCATAGCTTTTCTAAGATAGGAAAGGCAATCATTTTCTTGTTTGCAGCTGTCAATTGCATTTGAATTTTGTTTACGTCACATGATATGTGTAAAATATTCCCACCATTTTGTGGAAAACTGTAATATTTCCGGTATCTGTACAAATTGATCTGATCGGTTAAAACTGAAAAGGATGCTACTAGAGTTGCCTTTAATAAAAAATGTAAAACATATGTAAAAATATGCATATTTGATAGTGGTTGCAAGCTGTTCTTTTTCATGTTATCTGTATGTATGTTACCTATAAAATAGTATACCTTGTGCAAATCAAACCAATTGTCTTTTATAATCTGCTCTGTAAGCAGGCCTATGAATGGGATGTCTGTATACATTCATAATACATGTACACATAAGGTCTGGTACATACTTTTTTGTCTGGAGTAATTTCATATATTTAGATCATTTAAATTTTACATGTATGAATAGCTACATGTTGATAAATTAGAATCCACAGAAATTACTGTAAAACCTGTTACCCTCAAAAGCTAGATCAGCCAATAAGATTTCATCTTTCATGATTTTGATAGCATTTTTCTCCGAGCTTGAAAAAAGTCAGCTCAAGGCCACAAGAATAGATCAGTATGGCATATAGACAGGTTTACCTAATAAACATGCACTGTCTTTCATTCCAGTTAGGTAGAATAATGACATTAATGAAAGCAAAAAGAATTTCTCAATACAGTGGATTTGAAAAGCCTATTTGTCAGAAAAATATGCAATCAACAGGAATGTGCAATTAACAGAAATTATCATTTCAAGGGAAAATACCTGATATTTTTAATGAGGCATTTCTCTAACACGATTATGTACTGTTGTTTTACCCATTTACTGGTAGGTACATTTTTGAGTAAATTATGAAAAATTTTAATGCGAAATAGAGGATTTTTTTACATGGATTAGGTGGGAAATAATTTTGTTCTTTGAGTTTTTATGCAATTAACAGGTATGCAATAATTGGAATCCACTGTACTACATGTTTATTCATTTTGGATGAAATATTCTCAACCACTAAGAACGGTTTTCAACCCTCTCAACCATTTAATATAAATGTCATGTTAAAATTGCATATTATGAGTGAATATTTTTCTCATGTCGCTTTTCACTTATATAGGAATTACACAAGGAAAATTAATCACATTTGGGCCCTTTAGATTTTATTTTTAATTACCTGTACTTATACATGTATCATAGAGCAATATGTTATATTGTGTCTCTCAACTGAAGAACTTTTTCTATTTAATCTGGCTCCATAAAATGTCTGATTTTTTAATTGATTGATGATTTTTCTTGGATAAAGGAAATTTTATACATCAGCCATTAAAAATCAACCGGTTATTTCCATCTTAAATCTTCTTTTAGGGAAACAAGTAGTATAAATGCAATAAAACCTTAAATTCTATCATTTGATTTCATACAAATGTAACACACATACATGCAGTACTAGAATCAACTGTCATCTCAGACAAGATTGTATATCTTATTTGAGCTAGCTGCACTGCACTATTTTTGTTCTGTTTTTTTTAATGTTTTTTTTGGTGGGAACTTGCTACTTAGGAATAGTGACGTCAGTGTTACTGTTGCATCTACAGATTTTGAAAACCTCATGACGGTCCAATCCTTGGCACTCAATGGTAGTATTATCAAATTGGCCCAATCAACCCTATGGCACAATAGAGGTGAACTATTTAATGATATTCCATGAATAATGTTGCAATTCAAGTATTTTTTTCAGTTTCTGTTGTTATGTAACTTGACGTTCACTACATTTTTATCAAGAAGTTGATCTGAACTAATTATTCTCACCATTCACAAGTATTTTATTGAAACATCTTTGCACCTATACCAGTATGTATCATTAGACCATGCTAAATTTATCAGTTTATGTTCTGTTTTCAAATGCTCATATTCTTATAACTTCTACTCTTACTAGGTACATGACTTGGATGCAATTGTTAACTCAACAACATATACACTGGAGCTTGATCAAGGCTATGTTTCAAAGCTTATACTTAAAAAAGCTGGGGATACAATTAAGAGAGAATGTGAGGATACATATACAAATGGAATCAAGTTTGGTGATGTGGCATTTACCAGTGCTGGAAGAATGCGATGCAAATCACTTTTTCACATAGCATTGTTTACCTGGATCAATGATGGTCATATATCTACTGAGGTATTCCCTTTTTAACTTTCAAATTATTTTTTATGAATTGATAAATTGAAATCTTGCACTTGTCATATAGCCTGAAATCTTAGGGATAATAAGGGCAATATATCAATGTTTAGGGCCCATATTCTTTAATTTTTATTTTATTTGTATGTAGCTCCTTTTTACCTTTTTAACCTAGCTATTGTTCACTTATTCATTATCAATATTAAAAAGGCCATGTACTAATCTGTTCATCACATATTTTCATTGCAGTAATTAATATATTACCAAATACAAAAAAATAGTAAGAAGACTAGGAGATATAAAAGTGTGTTGTCTGTTCTATTGATTCTTCATGTTTTTGTTGCATTTGACTTTTTTAGCTCACCTAGCTGGCTGCAGGCCAAGTGAGCTATTCCCATCACTTGGTGTCTATCGTCATCTGTTGTAGTCATCTGTCGTTGTTTTACAATTTTCAAAACTCTTTTACTCTGACGCTACTTGGCCAATGGGAACCAAACTTGGTATGAATGTTCCTTGGGGTATACTGCATAGAGTTGATGTAGGGATTTTTGATCTGTTGAAAAACATGGCTGTTGTTACGAAAAAAAAACATAGGGGTCAGAGAGTAGTTTTTTGCTTTTATCTCCAAAACCATTAGGTTTAGCTGACAGGGTAAAAGTGTTCAGCATGTTGAGATCTATCCATGGTCAAATTTCAGTTTTAATCCAGGAAGCCTTGTTGGAGTTGTTGCCTTTTTTCAATGTTTTTTTGGATATTTTTAATGATATTTCTTTCAAAAATCTTCTCTGAAACTACTTGACCAATTGGAAACAAACTTGGTTCGAATATTCCTTTTAGGTATCCTGCATAGAACTGATGTGGGGATTTTTGATCTGTTGAGAAACATGGCTGTTACTAAAAATGAAACATAGGGGTCAGACAGTATTTTTTCACATATGTCCCCCAAAACTGATAGGTTTAGCCAAATTCTGACTTGTGTAGAAGTGTTCATAATGATGAGATATATCTGTGGGTGAATTTTCTTTTTAATTTGTCAAGCCATATTTGAGTGATTGCCCTTTTCCCAACATCTTCTCCTCTGACACCACTTTGGTATGATTGTTCCTTGGGGTATCATGAATAGAACTGATGTTTTTAAAAATAGAACATAGGGGTCAGACAGTAATTTTTTGCATATACAGTCAAATCTGCTCTACCGGTCACCTCAAATCAACGGTCACCTTCACTTAACAGTCCTTTCTAAACCTGCCCAACTGTTTTCTCTATTTATTTTAACTCAAATCAGCGGTCACCTCCCTAACATGGCCAACGGTCACCTATTTTTCGGCCAAAATCATCTTTCTGACTTCTTATTCTGTCCATTTTGTAAACATCAGGTTTATAACTTGACCTGATAACAGTACCGAGTCACATGATTTAATTATATTTAGAACATGTAAATATAGATGTAATTAGGTTGCCGAAGGGATTAAATCAGTATTGCAATAAAAACAAAATTAAAGATTCGATAGTGAAGGTTTACTCACTGGTTGTAAAAACGTCAGTCTTCAGTTTAATTACGAAAGTTTGAGTTGCCACGAAATGTCTCAGAAATGGATAATGGAAAGAATTGAGGCAATTAAAAAATTAATTAGTGGAAAAGGTGCCCATGCCGGTGTAAATGAAATTAATGTCGGAAAAACACAAATTACTAAAATTGCCAAAAGAAAAGCAGAAATTATAGAGGACATTGAAAATAATGTAGACGGTGAAAACAACATAAAACGGGAAATGAGGAAATACTTTGTTTTTTATTGTTGTATATTTTTATCTGAATGATATTTTGAATGAAAATATATTTAAATAAATGAATCTACATCTGAAAATTCAAGATAAATACATGTAATATTATGACAATCAAAGGTAGAACAATTTAAAGGAATATGGGATTATATGCTGACATCAAAGTCTTCCTACATCACAATTTGTAACCTTATTCCAAAGGTCACCTCTCTATAAAGGTCACTGAGTATTCCCCAGAGGTGACTGCTTAATACAGGTTTGACTGTATCTCTAAAACCTTTAAGTTTAGCCAGATTCTTTCAATGGCTGAAATGATCCTTATTATAAGGCCTACAAAAGTCTCCAGGGATCAAAGTTGTCAGATAACTTTTTGTAAGCGTTATTTGCCTTGAAAGGTGAAAAATAAGATTTTTTAAAAAGTTTTCAGTCAATATCTTTAAAACTATGATAAATAGAACAAAACTTATAATTGCTGAAATGATCCTTTTGATAAGTCCTACCTAAAGTCTTTGTGAGTCAAAATTGTCAGATAACTCCTCGTTAAAGTTAATGCCCTTTAAAGGCAGACATTTAACAAGGTGAGCCAGCACTCCACAGTATTGTAGAACTGCCTAATTTTGGTCTTGTAATCTGATGCTTTGTAACATTTATCACTTTAAAAAATTGTCAAGCATCTGTAAATCTATATATCTAGAAATAGCTCAAGCCAAGGCCTTCAGGATGCAGTAAAAATTTTCTGGAAAAAAATTACTCACAGCATATAGGGTTACCATAGAAACCATGCAAACATATGCGAAAATTTGCAAAAAAGTTCATAAAATCAGGTTTAAAAATATCAAATTTCCCGCAAAATATCTGAAATTTTTATTTCAATCCCTGAAACTGTTCAAACTTTTCCCTTCAAAAACCCCTTCCTCATATGGGCATCGCCGGTTAGATGTTGAGCTATTTCACTTTGTAATCCACTTATTAAATTTAGCATGGTAAAAAATTGATTTACTTTCACTTTCACAATAAAGTCAAATTGTCATTGAAAAAAAGTCCCTTCAACATTGAAAATAAATAAAACATTGCAAAATACTTTTAAAAGTCCCCTTTTTTCAGAAAATGTTTTATCAACAATAGATTCTTCATTTTTAATCACTGTAGCAACCACCGCTTTACATTTATGTCATTTTTCATCCCTAGCCAAAAGTGCGAAACTAAACTAAACTGTGGAGTGCTGGCTGAGCCATTCAGGCTCCTGGTAGCCTCTTGTTAATGTTATTATGTGGACAGAATTTAATGAAAATTGATATGATTGTACCTTAGGTGTGAGTGTTTGAAATTTTTATCCTACAGAATTTCTTGATAGTTGATGCTGAACTGGATATCTTTGTCAGAAATATCTGGAATTTTGTCTCAATTATACATAGCTGGCATAGCATACAGTCCCTATATCATACAACATTCCCAATATAGCACTCAACCACTCAATATTCAATTGCTCATTGATCATTCACACAAGACTCATTTTCTATCAGTCAGTACTCATCTCTCAAACACTCACCTGTCATAGATCTGAATTAATACATGTTGACAATGTTTAAATTGTCAATACTATATTATGTGGGTAGCTGTGACATGTAATATGTACATTTTATTCCAAATTCTTCAAACGATATATTTTCACAAAATTTATGACTGCAAATGTTTTGAATTTCCATGATGGTCTGAAATTATATAAAATGTTAAAATTGTCAATATTAATATCATGTGGATAGCTGTGACACATATATTTCATTCCAAATTCTTCAAAAGGATATATTCTTACAAACTGTATGAGTGTGAACACTTTTAAAAATTTTCATTTTGATCTTACATTTTTGTGCAAATGTTAATATTGTCAGTATCATGTACATGTGGGTGACTGTGACACATATATAAAATAACATATTTTACAAAATGTATGGTTGCAAGCACTTTAAATTTCAATAGTGGGCTGATAATTTTTTCAAAAGAAATATCTAAGTTGTTGATATTGTGGTTGGTAATTTTACAACAAGGTTTCAGATTACAAAAGGAAGATTGGTTATGATTTTAGGGGTTATGGCCCATACTGTTTGGAATGGGGGAGGGGGCCAAATACAAGCATTTTATAGAATTATAACTACATAAATCTAGGATTTAGGAATTAAGGGCTGAAAAGGGTTTGAATGAAATTTAAGATATGTACATGTCTTCAGTGAAAAATTGCTTAAATTGACACATTTTTAGATGTCAAAACCCTAATAGCTTTTATGCTTCAGTAAAAATGGGCTGATTTGGTATTTTCTGTTAAGTACAGTGTCATAATTTTTTTCTTTTTAGATTTTGAAGTTAACATTGAAAAGATGTCTTATGGCAGCTGAATGCAAAAGATATAAGAGGATTGCAGTACCAGCACTTGGAACAGGAAACTTTTTAGATGTCAAAACCCTAATAGCTTTTATGCTTCAGTAAAAATGGGCTGATTTGGTATTTTCTGTTAAGTATAGTGTCATATTTTTTTTCTTTTTAGATTTTGAAGTTAACATTGAAAAGATGTCTTATGGCAGCTGAATGCAAAAGATATAAGAGGATTGCAGTACCAGCACTTGGAACAGGAAACTTGAGATACCCAACTTACTTGGTTGCTAGAACCATGTTATCAGCTGTAGAGGAATTCAGAAAAGAATGTAGGCCATCAAATTTATCAGAAGTTCTAATAGTTTTGTTTCCTGGTGATAAAGACATTATTGAGGTAGAGTATGCTAAGAGAGATGATAGCCATGGAATTTTTTCTGTGTTGGGAATATTGGTCTGGTGGGCAACGGGGAAATTATTTTCGTAACACTTTCTCAGCAATTATTAATCATAGCTTCTTGATATTTGCTATCCAACTCTGATATCATGGGATCCAATATCAGGATTGTCAGACATCTACTTCCTGTTAAACACTATTTGGCCATTTCTGTCTTTGACCCATTTTTAGCTCACCAGCCTTATAATGTCATATGAGCTTTTGTCATCACTTGGGGTCCATCATTGTCAACATAGTCCATAGTTAATTTAAAAAAAAACTCCTCAGAAACCTCTTGAGAGAATTTGATAAAACTAGGTGACATTCATTCTTAGCATGTTTTCTCCCAAAAAATATGTCCTTTATTGTCCCTCCTCAAAAAACATGGTTGCAGTTACTAAAAATAGAACGTAGGAGTATTACCATATATTTTTGTTCATATCTCAAAAACTATAACAGATAGAAGAAAACTGACAATCTAAAGCTCTTTGCCCTGAAGAGATCTTTTTCCCGTGAAACTTTAAGTAATTTAGTAATTTGGGAGTTATTACCCTTTATTTGCTAGTTTTGACCTTTTGGCAGTTTTTGCCTATTGTTTAGAGAACAAAAGTAGATTGATGATTAATGTAATGGATGAAATGTTAAGTATTTTTGGTACAGATTTCAGAAAAATCTGTATACTCTTCCAGAGTTATGGCCCTTGAAAGTCATTTTTTACTTCTTCATCAGTTTTTACAAGTTATTTAAAAAATGAAAGCAGATTGATGATTAATTTAAATTGATAAAATGTTCAGTATTCCCATATCTATGATTGATGCAAATTTCATAAAAATCTGTTGACCTTTCTTGAAGTTATGGCCCTTGAAAGTGTCATTTTTAGCCCACCTAGCCGAAGGCCATGTAAGCTATTGCCATCATTTGGCATCTGTCGGCTGTCATGGTAAGTTGACAATATTTCAAAAATCTTCTCTGAAACTACTAAGAGGAATTATATGAAACTTTGCACAGATGTTCCTTAGGATATCTTGCACGAAAGATGTGTTTAGATTTTTTATCCATCAAAAAAGATGGCTGCTGTTACTAAAAATAGAACATAGGGGTCAGATTGTAGTTTTTTGCATATATCTTCAAAACGGTTAAGTTAAGCCAAATTCTGACAGGGTAAAAGTGTTCTGCATGATGAGATCTATCTATGGTCAAATTATCATGTTTATATGTTAAATCATGTTGGAGATATTGCCCTTTTTCGACTTTGTTTTTTGCTATTTTTAATTTATTTCTTTCAAAAATCTTCTCCTCTGACACCATTTGACCAATTGGAACAGAACTTGGTATGAATGTTCCTTGGGGTATCGTGCATTGAACTGGTGTGGGGATTTTTGATCTGACAAAAAACATGGCCACTGTTACTAAAAATAGAAGATAGGGGTCAGACAGTAGTTTTTCGCATATACATGTATCTCTTATACCGTTAACACAAAACATGAAATACGCACAAGTATAACCACTTTATAAGAAAAATAGCTCTTTAGAAGTGAGCAAGTATAGACCTGTCAGCATACTAAGCATTGTTTCAGATTCTTGAGAGGAGTGTTTATAATCAACTTTAGATTTTTTGGGTTTTTGATCCTTCAGGATCAAATTACCGTATGTCACTGGTCTATCACTGGAACTTCCCTACTATTTCTGAACACTACTCAAAAATATAGTTCAAAATAATTGTAATTCCTTTTATATCATTCAATATCTTTCTTATAACAGGTAAATATGATTCTTGCAATTTATCAGCTGAATAATATTCTATTATTTATGGAAATAAAACCAAGATCTGATCTTCATATCAACTCAAGGTTTTAGGGACTCCTTTTTTACCTTGAAAGATATTTAGTAATAAATTTACATGTAGGGAATTTATTTCTTGTAGTAATGTGTATGGAAGTATAAAATGTGTTAAAATATTTTCATTCTAACACGCTCATAAGTCAAATTATCCATCCTATCATTAATATTTTACCATTTATAAACAGGAAGTGAAGATCAGTGATTTAAACAAAGTAAAATTGGTGGGAAAATTCAAATTGATAAAAGTGTCTAGTTTTTGAAAATTTTGAGTTAAGGACATTTTTTTTATAAGCTGATATGGTTTTTTTTAGTATAATTGTTTTGTAGAATAAATAGTCTGTTTATAAAAGCTTTTGAATGTAAATGCACAATAACTTACTGATTTAAAATTGACGAAAATGGTGAAATGGAACAAAATATGTAAATATATGTTAAGTTGGATGAGTAGTGTAGGAATGTTTTGGAAAGTTGTGCGGATTGTCTTATCAATGATAAACTTTCACTCCATCTAGGAAAACTGAATGTATGTGGTTCGGTCCATCAAAGAAGAATAAACTTATATCAGATTTTAAATGTTACAGACATGTCATCAGATCTACTGATTATGTGAAAAATTTAAGTGTATCTATAGACAAGTATTTTAATTGTGATTATATCATTACAAACATTGTCCAGAAGGTTTACTCAAGGAAATGCCAAATAATACAGTGATACTTTGATTATTCCTTTTCACCTTTGTTTAGTAGTATTGGGAAGGGGATGGCAAAGAAACAACAAGTATTACAAAATAAAAGTTGTCAGGTTTGCTCTTGGTCTGGGGCCTAGAGCTAGCATAAACTGTGATGTATTATCCTGTGTTCATATTCTTTCTGTTGAAAATAAAGTGAAACAGCTTAGACCTTACTATGTTTTCAATGTTTTTCATGGCAATGCTGCTAGTTATTTATTAGAGGTTTTCATCTGAATCATACTGATACAAGACACACAACTCTTATGAACTTTCAATAATAGTTTTTTATATAATGCCAGTATATAATGGTATGATTTGCCAATTTCTATTAATAATATTTCTGAGAAATCCTCGTAAAGCAGTAAAACAACATTTACAATTAATTGCACCTAATAATGAGGATGATAAATTCATTTGTTATTAGTCAGAGTGTAGTATGAATTATATTCATGTTTTTTTCAATTTTTATTTTTATGATAATAGTATTGAGCTTTATGGATTATCCCAGGCAACTAATGTACTTTTGAAGAATTACTTAAGAATATATACATGTATATATTATTATATAGAATAATGTGTATTTGATATAGATTTTAAATTGCTGATATCTGTTTTATATTGCAATTATGATTGATGTTGCCTAAATAAATTTGATTTGATTTGATTTGAAACATTTAATTACAATCCAAATTTAGAACTGTTCCAATCTTGAATGTTTTGTCTTTAAATGCCAAACTGTACTTGATTCATCTCTGAGGTTATGTTAAGCTGTGTCCTACATAGCATTTTAAAAAGAATTGCATTTATATTTTAGGCTTTCAAGAATGTACAGGCATCAATGAAGAAAGCTGCCATTTCCAGGGAGGCAAACCCATCACTGAAAAACTGTAAGCACGGGATATATTATAAATGATAAATTCTTAAGTACTTGACATATTTTCCTCTTCTTTTTTCCATGTTCAACTGTTTGTGGAAAGATGAAGTTGAGGCCACAAATACAGAAAATCCTTTAACAAAACAGTGCTTGGCGCACCAAAAAGGACACCCCAAAAATCATATAACACATTAATAAGATTTTCTCTTTTTTACATTTTTTTGCCGAAAAGACTCATCTTAAACCATTTTTCAAGTTTCAATGGTCCGAAATTGGGACATGTCTAACAAAATCAGACCACAAAAAATTTGTGGTTGTATATTGGTATTGCCCTGTCAACATCGTCATCCATAGTAGTACGTTGGCTGAGATAACCTCCCGTTTAAACTCCCCCATCATCAACCAAAATATGATTTTCAAGTACCCTTATACCTCCCATTTAAGAATATTTTTGTCGCCAAAAAATTAACTGAAGCATTTTTGTATTTTTGGCTAATTTTTATACCTTGTTGAGGCAAAAAATCATTTTTTAAGTTTTTTGATTCTTCGAACTATAGAACAAAGAAAACAGACAAATGTATGTATCATCATGTAGCCAAATGTCTCAGCTTTACATTGGTACCTAGAAAATTGTGGTAGCACTTAGGGTTATGGGATTAAATGGAAAAAATATACCCCTACCCCACCGAAAATCACTTAAATTGACATATTTTTCAATGTAAAAACCCCTAGAGTATTAATGCTTCAGTAAAAAATGGTTTGTTTGGTATTTTCTGTTTAGTATTATCACAATTCATACTTTTGGGGTTCTTTTGATGATTTTTGGCAATTTTTGTAGTCAGAATTTTTCAAAAAATGCGAAAAATGGGGTTTTCGACTTTTCCGTCAAAAGTCACATAAATTCGACTATTATTATTATTTATTGTTCAAGTAAAATGTCTTAAATTTGGTATCACTCTATAGTTAATTTAATTTTCTACAGAAATAAACCAGGAAAAACTAATTTTCAAGTAAGGATTTTCAAAAAATGTTGAAAATATTACCCCTACCCCTAGAAAACTGGTTTCAGTATCAAACAGAATTCTTATTCACAGCATACTGACACCATAAAACTCATGTTTTAGGCATTCATAATTAAGATAATTGTGTTCCCAATATATCTGATCAATTAAGGCATTTAGGTTTTCGTTTTTGGGGTTACAATAACTATAAAATCGTAAAAAGGGGAATTTTCAGAATATCAGAATTTCTTCTATGTCACCCATTATTTCCCTTTTATCTGATTACTGTAGTGAGGTGAAACATTGCCATCCCTACCAATGAAAAAAGATGCCTCAACATGAACCCAAATGTTACTTATTGATATGTAAATGTTGTACAAAAGACATATCTTATCATTTCAGGCACATATTTTTCAGTTTCAGTATGACAATGAGTTTTTTCATAAAAAAGGGAATTTTCGGACATTCATTTTTCCTTCCATTTCACCTATAACTGGCTTTTTTTTTTTTCAAAAATTGTACTTCAAATAAGCTTTTGTATATTTAATTACAATTATATAGTGTCTTAGCTTTGTAATGAGTCCAAGCAATAAATGTTTGAACTTTTCCAAGTCCAATTAGGTGAAAAATTGCCACCCCACCCATGAAAAGAATACCTAAATATGAGATGTTAATTTTTAGCACATAATTGATGAAAAAAAAGACATGTTAGGTACAATTGTTTAAATTAATGATGTATTCAACATATCTACTCATTTCAGGGGAGTTATTTTCAGTTTCAATGTGACAATAATGAGTTTTTCATAAAACGGGGAATTTTCGGATTTTCATATTTTCTTCTGTTTCACTGCAACGGGCAATGTTTTTCACTTACCCTACTTCAAACAAGCTTTTGTATATTCAAACACGTTTATGTACCATCTTATCCTTCTAATAAGCCAAGGCAATGGACAATTAAACGTATTCCAGGACGAAAAAATGGTACAATTACCCACTAAAATCTGCCCCAAATGTGAACGAAAATGATCGTTTATAGCATACACAAACTGTATGCAATGTATGTCTGGCTTTTATTATGGAGATCTTCTTGTATCAATCACATTGTCAAAATTATGTTTTTTTATTGTCTTGAAGAAGACGAAATATTCAAAAAGGGAAGTTTAAGAATAAAAGAGATTATCACGCATTTTAGTACGTAAATTGTATATATATAGTTTTTAATGAATATCACAGTTTTAACATGATTTGATTTTGTTTGCTATCATTATTTTTATACATATAAGGTTTCAAAGAAGCAACTGGGATGAATGATTGGCATACATGTATCCAACACCATTTAAAAAATGCTAATCTACCACATACAAATTCTTGGTTTTTCACAGAAAAGTTAGTGGGTATGGGGTATCATTATTTGGGCTATACGGCTTAGAATACGTTAAAGTATGCATTGCCTTGGCTTATTAAAATGCTTTCATGCTACATAGCTGTGTTTGTATATGCAAAAACTAGTTTGAAGTAGGATACTTGAAAACATATGCAAATTAACGTTGAAATGGAAAAAAATATGAAAATCCGAAAATTCCTTTTCTTATGAAAAACTTATTATTGTCATATTGAAACTGATAAATTTGCACCTAAAATGAGCAGATATGTTGTATACATCAATGATTGAAACATTAGAATCCAACTTGTTTTTTTTTACATCGATATTGTGGTAAGAATTAACATTTGGGTTCATGTTGAGGTACTTTTTTCATGGATAGGGGTGGCAATTTTTCACCTATTTGGACTTGGAAAAGTTCAAATATTTATTACTTTGGCTAATTTCGAAGCTAAGTCACTATAGTAATGAACCGTATCACACAAAAGCTTCTTTAAACTACAGTGTAATCTGAAAAAAAAAAACAATATCAGGTGGTATAGAAGAAATTCTGAAATTCTGAAAATTCCCCTTTTTCCGATTTTATATTAATTGTCATCCTAAAAGGAAAATCTAAGTGTCTGAATTGATCAAATATATTGGGAACATCATTATCTTAATTATGAATGCCTAAAATATGTGTTCCACAATATCAGTATGCTGTGAATGAGAATTCTGTGTGATACTGAGACCAGATTCCTAGGGGTAGGGGTAATATTTTCCACATTTTTTTTAAAAATCTTTCTTGAAAAGTAGTCTTTGATTGTTTTTTTTTCTGTAGGAAATTAAATTATCTAATATCAAATTAGACACGTTTTAGTCAAGTAATAACTTGTAGAGTCGAATTTATGTGACTTTTGAACGAAAAATCGAAAATCCCATTTTTCACATTTTTTGAAAAATTCTATGAAAATAGCCAAAAATCATCAAAAGAATCCCAGAAGTATAAATTGTGATAATACTAAACAGAAAATACCAAATAAGCCATTTTTTACTGAAGCATTAATACTCTAGGGATTTTGACATTGAAAAATATGTCAATTTAAGCGATTTTTCGGCAGGTAGGGGTACATTTTTTTTCATTTTACCCCAAAACCCTAATTCTTTTTGCAAATTTCTTGGTATCAATGTAAAGGTGAGATATTGGGCTACAGGATAATGTCTAAATTTGTTTAGTTTGTTCACACATGCTATTCCAGGAAGGCTTTGACGCTCAAATTATTGAGTCACAAAATCTTGGTTTTTTTACCCAATGGGGTACAAATATAAGCTTATACTGAAAAAGAATCTGAGCATATTCTTTGGTTATAAACTGATTTGGTAATTGGAGGTATAAAGGTACCTAAAAATCACGATGAAGTTGATGAGTGGGGGGGGTGCATGGTGGACCCTCCCAGCCCATGGACTATAGACACTTGGTTTTCTGTGGATAAAATGAGTATAAGTGGATTGATCTGTATAAAAGTTTATAATAATGATCAAAACCGCAAAAGGAAGGTTGGTATAGCTTTTTGGGGTTATGGTTCCAACGGTTGCATAATAAGGTGCCAAAAAGATGCCTAAAACATATTTTCGTGGAATTTTATTATATATATACTCCAATAAAAGCATAAGAATGTCTATGGAATTGTTCCACAACATTCTATACCACAATGGTCAGACTTGGATTGATTTTTGGGGTAAAGACTTTTTAGATTTGGGGGCCAAAAATGGGGCCTGATAACTAGACAATAACTTAATTATTTGTGAATGATTTTTTTTTGTAATTGTATTGCAAGGTGCCATACCACAAAGAAAAGACTGGTATTTAATTTTGGGGTTGTGACTTGAGCCATGTAAAAATATATGGCCATTAGTCAGTATTTCTTTTTGATTTCTTGACGATGGTTTCTTTATTTCTGATCTGATTTTGAATCCCGACTTGTGTTTTTCAATTAGATTTTTGATAACTTTTACAGTTATGAAATTAAAAGGGGCCAAAGCTAAGGGGGTTATGCCCTTAAAAAAATCATCTTTTATATTTGGTGCGATTTTGAAATTTTTTTTTATAAATCCCTGCCAGCATTTTCAATCAGATTTCAGATGTCTGTCACCAAGAGCCAGTTGAGCATGAGTTTAGGGGAATTAACTCTGTATGCTTGGCTCCAGTGACTCGGGATATGTGTTTTGGTAAAGACTCTTTTACTGATCTGTGGCAAAATAAGTACAAATAAAGTGTCAACAATTTAATAGCCAAAAGTAACCAAAATATAAAATGCACTATTAAGGTTGTCAGTTTCTGGTTCTATAATGTTAATTTTCAAATTTTAATAATGTCCAAATTCACTAAATCCAAATCTGAATGAATTTGATAAAGTCCAGAAGGTTACGTTCTGATCCAGCGAGTACTGGAATCTGTTCCTTGAAAGTCCAATGAATCAGAACTGTTTATGGATGGCTGGTTATGGATGATCGGATTGACTGGAACTAGATGACTCTGTAGGTTCTATTGTATTCCTTCTGTACTGTTGTTAACTTCACTGTTACTGTTTTTAACTCTATTCTATATTTTACCCTATCATTTTATTCATTTACTTTCTTCAGTCTATTTATGGTCCAAAACTGACAATTGCTCAAGACTGGTATGTAGTTGAGCAATATTAACATTTGTTTGAAATATGCCAAAAGCTAATTATGAGATATTAATTAAATGAAAGATGAGAAACATTTATCACTCTGATTCAGCAATTGAACAATAATAATTAAAAGAGAGTAACTTTAATCCATCTGTGACATTTGACATATTTATCTCAGGTCTAAGTCCTTAATTGCTTACAAAAATAATATAGACAAGAGGAATGAAAATTGATTAATAAAATTTCTACAAAATGTTAAAAATTTGTACAATGAGTGTTGCACCTATGACAGATTTCATGTTATAAGAGGCAATATTGTGTCCACACTTGGCAAGAATTTTTACTATTCTTTGTCCACTTTTAATTTTTTTTATATAGATTCATCATGAAATCCCTGCTTGTGTTTACAATCTAATTACATATATATGTATTTCTCATATATTTTGAGTTAAAAGATGCCAAAGGGTCCAAAATTCTGGCTTTTGTTCAGGGGTAAAACAAATTGTCATTTATCTCAAAATGTGAAATTCATGTGATCTTCACATGCAATTAACATAATTTGCGTGTGAAATTCACTTAACACAATTTTCATGAAGACTTTTCATTCAGAATTGTCGATTTTCCTTTCATCTGTGGCAACATCTCTTTGGCACCTGCGTATGGAGTGTTCATATCACAACTCATACGTTATGCCAGAGCTTGCTGAAACTATGCAGATTTTTGTAACGCGCTAGAACTCTAACAAATAGGCTTCTGGAACAGGGTTAAGTTGCTACAAGATTGAAGTCATCACTACAGAAGTTTTATGGTCGTCATCATGAACTCGTGGATCGTTATGGTGTATCCATCTGCACCATGAAAACTGATTTATTCAACGGGTCATAGTTTTCCTTTCTTCGTTTGTCTCCCCCGGACTTGACTTTTTATGAGCAACTCGGTAGATGTTTCTAGAAAAGCAGAGGACGCTTACCCTACCAGTGCACCTGGTCCATGCTCCCAGTTTTTAGTGGTGTCTGAGTTGCTCATTTGCTTTTGTTACTTTGTATGTATGATTTTAGTTACTTTATGTTCTTTGCTGTGTATGTCTGTTTTCCATGTCTGGTCTTTATCCCTGGATTACATTCTTTTGATTACCGCTATAACCTTGGTTCCCTTGATTACTCTTTCATGTGAACAAGTCACATGAATTTCACATGAAGGATTGATTCACCTGCATTTCACTTGAACTCGATCACAAAGTTAAATTGCTCAATTCAGGTGAAAATCATGTGAAATAATTGTGCTTGTGTAAAAAGCAGATTTATGAGCTGCTAGTTAGAACATTGGTTTGACATGATTGGTAAAATTTTAACTATGACTTTTAGTTCTGGCAAAATCTACTTTCCTTGTAAATAGTGTATTTGGAACAAGTTGGATATGCAAATACAATAATAAGCATGACATCACATGAAAACTCCTGTTTTATTTTAGACTTCCCACCAACTTGCATTGTACAAGTTCATCGGGATCTTGGTTTAAAGATTGTCTTGGCCGAAAAGGAAAAATGCAATCTATCTTGTGCTCCTGAGGCAAGGCTAATTCTGAACTTCTCTGAAGGTAGAGGTAAGTCTATTTTTTATACTTCTAAAGGTCATTGCAGACATTTTTGTACATCCTGTACTTCCATTATTGTGTATTCCATCTATACATCCTGTGTCCAAATTGTTGGTTTCAAAAATAGTTTATCTAGAATTCATATTTGCAGCAGAAGGTGAAATCAGCCAACATTTTTGCATGAATTAAAGCTATGTTCTGCTTAAAATAAACTTAAAACATTTTAAAGAATAATCAAGGGAACCAAGGTTATATCGGTAATCAAAAGAATGTAATCCAGGGAAAAAGACCAGACATGGGAAACAGACATACACAACAAAGAACATAAAGTTACTAAATTCATACATACAAAGTAACAAAAGCAAAGAGCAACTCAGACTCCACTAAAAACTGGGAGCATGGACCTAGTGCACCAGTAAGGTAAGCGTCCTCTGCTTTTCTAGAAACACCCGCCGAGTTGCTCATAAAAAGTCAATTCCAGGGTAATCGAAAGAGGAAAAGAAAACTATGACACATTGAATAAATCAGTTTTCATGGTGTTGATGGATACACCATAATGATCCACGAGTTCATGATGACGACCATAAAACTTCTGTAATGATGAATTCAATCTTGTAGCAACATAACCCTGTTCCAGAAGCCTATTTGTTAGAATTCTATGGCGATACAAAAAGTCTGCATAATTTCAGCAAGCTCTGGCATAATGTATGAGTTGTAATATGAAAACTCCATACACAGGTGCTGAAGGGATGTTGTCACAGATGACAGAAAATTCTGTATGAAAAGTCATCACCATTATCGTAAAGTTTGGTCAGTAGTTTTCCTTTACCATCGATCTCTAACTAAGTGTAGGTCAAGATATGATGCTGCATGACTTCACAATGTCTGTTGTATCCTTTATCTCAAGTTCTTTGGGGTTCATGCGATGTATCGTATACCGGGAATAAGGATTGTTTAAAGATATTACGTCATCTTTATAGTGGAAACTGAGATTAAATTACCTCCATTTGCAGACCTTGGACAGTAATCACAGTACATTTTTTCATGTACATATGATGCCTTACCTTCCTATTAAATTTCATCGAAACTCCTTTAGCTGTGTCTTCTTTCATGCACATTCACATACATGACTGCCAACTTTTCTGTTGTTACTTTAAACATATTTGTTTTGTAGATTCTGTATTGAGAGTATTATTTTTTATACAATCTCAAAAAATTTGCAGTTCTATATTGGTCAAGTGCTGTCCATGTCATTGTCTTTGTTGTAGTCCATGTTTTTGTCATCCAGAGGCACTTGGTTTTCAGGCGATAACTTGACTTGTGGTTGACCAGTTGCTATGAAATTTTGATATAATTTTATTACAGATAATCGCCTAAAGAAGGTTCCCATTTAATTTGGAGTTTGTGGCCCTACCATTTTAGAATAAGGGGCAAAAAACAGTTAGGTATTATATTAAAGCCTATGTAGAACGTTTATTTTCCTTTCTATCTTTTATTAGCCCTCCTTACAGAAGGCCATGTGAGCTATTGCTATCACTTGGCTTACGTCCTTGTCATCGTCATCGTTAACAATTTTTTAGCTCACCTGGCCAATGGCCATGTGAGCTATTGCCATCACTTGACGTCCGTCGTTGTCGTTAACAATTATACAAAACTCTTCTCCTCTGAAACTACTTGACCAACTGAAACAAAGCATGGTATGAATGTTTCTTGGGGTATCCTGCATAGTACTGATTTGGGGATTTTTGATTCGTTGAAAAACATGACCGCCATTACTAAAAAGAGAACACAGTAGTCAGACAGTAGTTTTTCACATATATCTCCTAAACTGTTAGGTTTAGTTAAATTCTGAAATGGGTAAAAGTGTTTGGCATGATGAGATCTATCTCTGGTCAAATTTTGGTGTTAATCTGTTTAGCCATGTTCGAGTTATTGCCCTTTTCCAATGAGTTTTGCCAATTTTAATGTTATGTCTTTCAAAAATCTTCTCCTCTGACACTACTTGACCAATTGAAACCAAACATGGTATGAATGTTTTTTTGGGTATTCTGTATACAATTGTCGTGGGGATTTTTGATTTGTCGAAAAACATGGCCGCCATTACTAAAAAGAGAACATAGGGGTCAGACAATAGTTTTTCACATATATCTCCTAAACTGTTAGGTTTAGCTAAATTCTGACATGGGTAAAAGTGTTTAGCATGATGAGATCTATCACTGGTCAAATTTTGGTGTTAATCTGTTAAGCCATGTTCGAGTTATTGCCCTTTTCCAATGAGTTTTGCCATTTTTAATGTTATTTCTTTCAAAAATCTTCTGCTCTAACACTACTTGACCATTTGAAATCAAACTTTATGAATGTTCCTTGGGGTATCCTGCATAGAACTGATGTGTGGATTTTTGATTCATCGAAAAACATGGCAGCCATTAATAAAACTAGAACATAGGGGTCAGACAATAGTTCTTTGCATATATATATCTCCAAATCCGTTAGGTTTAGCTAAATTCTTTCAATAGCTGAAATGATCCATATTATTAGGACTACAAAAGTCTTCAGTGATAAAAGTTGTCAGATGACTACTTGTAAAAGTTATTGCTCTTGAAAGGGGTAAAATGACCTCTTTTTTAACAGTTTTCAGTCAATATCTTGAAAACTATGAAAGATTAAATGGAACTTTCAATCCTTGAGAAAATCTTATGATAAGTCCTACCAAAGACATCTTGAGTCAAAATTGTTCGACAACTTCTTGTTAAATTTAGTGCCTTTGGAAGGCAAAGTTCAACCTGGTGAGCAATTCAGGCTCCTGGGAGCCTCTTGTTTCAAAAATATTCTCTGACATTACTTGACCAATTTGAACCAAACATGTTCCTTGGGGTATCCTGCATAGAATTGATGTGAGGATTTTTGACCCCTCGAAAAACATGGCCACCATTACTAACAATAGAACATAGGGTCCAGACAGTAGTTTTTTGCAGATATCTCCAAAACAGTTAGGTTAAGCCACATTTTTACAAAGTCAAATTGTTCAGCATGATTAGAACTATCTCTGGTCAAATTTTCTTTTTAATTGGTTATGTCTCACCAACCACTTCTAATGTATCCATTACTTTACATGTTCAACAAGTAATTTTCAATGTTTCACTGTGAATTCCTAGGACAAATGACACCTTGAAGTTGCATACCATTGCCAAGCTTGGAAAATAAGGCTTTCAAAATCATTATTCTAATGGTATGATGACCTTATAAATTCTTCACAAAATTTACTTAAAAAATAAATACTAATAAATAAAAAATACTGAAAATCCACATTTTTACCTTTTCTGCTAACTGACAGCATGGAGGTAAATTACTCACACATGTAAACAATATTCATACACTTTTGTAAATTAGTAAATTTTAGTAAATTGCAAATATGATTTTAAAGTACACATTCTCAGCTCTATTTTGACTACTTTTGATCAGAATACACACAAATAATGCACTTACAATGCATATTTCTAGGTTCAGTGTGTTTTTGGTACTACATATTTGGTACTACATAGGGGGATGGCCATTTGACCCAGAAGTGGTTAGTGAGACCTAAGCCATGTTGGTGTTATTGCCCTTTTTGAACATTTATTGGCTGTTTATATTATTTCTTTTAAAAATCTTCTGTGAGACTACTTGACCAATGGAACATGACTGCCATTACTAAAAATAGAACATAGGGGTCAGACAGTAGTGTTTGCATATTACATCTAAAAAATTGTTAGGTTTAGCCAAATTCTTTCAATTGCTGAAATGACCTTATTCTAAGGCCTACAGAAGTGTTAGATGGCTCCTTGTAAGAGTAGTTGCCCTTGAAAGGTGAAACAGGATGGATATTTTTTGCAGTTTTCAGCTAATGTCTTGAAAACTGATAGAAAGAAACTTTCAACTGCTGAAATGATCCTTATGATAACTCCTACCAAAGTCTCCTTGAGTCAAAATTGTTGTACAATGTCTTGTTAAATTTATTGCCCTCAAAAGGCAAAATTTAACCAGGTGAGCAATTCTCCTGGGATCCATTTGTTTATTAGCTCACCTGGCCTGACCTAGCCATCTTGCCATCACTTGGCGTCCACCTTCATTGTCTACCTTGTCTATCAGTGTTGTCATTAACCATTTTTCAAAACTCTCCTCTAACACTACTTGACCAATTGGAACTTAAACCTTAGTATGAATGTTTCCTGGGGTATCCTGCATAGAACTAATGTGGGGATTATTGATTTGTCAAAAACATTGCCTTCATTACTAAAAATAGAACAAAGGGGTCAGGCACATCTTTTTTTTTTTTTTTTGCATATAGCCTCTAAACCGTTAAGTTGTTTATTTTTGGTCTAATTTCAAATTTTTCGATTATTCAATTTCATAAGAAAGTTCCTGCCTGTGTTTATCAATCAAATTTCAGATATTGCTTATGGTTCTGACTTACAAGGGGTCAAAGGTACCACACTCCAAAAACTGGACTTTTTTTTATTTTTAGTCTGACTTTTTATTTGGATTTCAAATTTTGTGGAACATAGTATCCAAACCAGTTATTGTGTCCATAATGATTTGTAAGTCCCTATGCTTAAACACTTGCCCCAACTCTTCAGGGTTCTACCAGTGTGGTCATATCACACTGTGCTCAACAAAGCTTTTTATTAACACTTATATGTGCACTGTGAAAATAGTGAACATGAAAATTTTTGAATCTAAGGAAGAGATTTTGTATTAATTTTGTGCATTAACAATAGAATAAATATATACTTATGGATTTATAAGCAATATTCTCCAGGAGGTTGGATAAATTTCTTTTTCAAAGAAAACGAAACATCCACTTTCTTTAAAATTCTGTACAATTAAAACACTTCCACCAGGTTAAAAACAATAACTGTTTACACTGAAAAATATATTAATGATCATTTATTATACCCCACGCAACAAAGTTGCGAAGGGTATAATGTTTTTGACCCGTCAGTCTGTCTGTCAGTCCATCATCAGTTTTCCAGATTTCTTTTCTAAATGCTTGCATTGACATGATTTTTGGTATATAAGTTCACCATGATAAGTTACAGGACAAATTCAACTTTTGTTTGGCTCTGATGATTTTTACCGAAATTACAGGCCTTGAACTTAGCAAAATTCACAGAAAAAAAAGTTTTAGAGACTTCTTTTCTAAACGCTTGCAGATATTGACATTATTTTTGGTATATAAGTTCACTATGATAAGTTACAGGACAAGTTTGTAGTTGTTCCACTTCAATGATTTTTACCAAAATTACAGGGCATGAACTTAGCAATATTCACAGAAAAAAAAGTTTTCCGGACCTTTTTTGAAACCCTTTTACATGATTTTTGGTATATAAATTCACCATGATTAGTACTGGTCAAGTTCACATTTTGTTCCACTCTGATGATTTTTGCCAAAATTACGGGCCTTGAACTTAGCAAAATTCACAGAAATAACAGTTTTCCAGACTTTTTTTCTAAACACTTGCAGATATTGACATGATTTTTTGTTTATAAGTTCACCATGACAAGTTATAATCAAGTTAAACTTTTGTTCCGCTCTGATGATTTTTACCATAATTATGGGCCTTGAACTTAGCAAATTCACAGAAAAAAACGTTTTCTTGACATTGACATGATTTTTGGTATATAAATTCACCATGATAAGTACTGGTCAAGTTCACGTTTTGTTCCACTCTGATGATTTTTGCCAAAATTACGGGCCTTGAACTTAGCAAAATTCACAGAAATAACAGTTTTCCGGACTTTTTTTCCAAAACGTTTTCAGATATTGACATGATTTTTTGTTTATAAGTTCACCATGACAAGCTATATGTCAAGTTAAACTTTCGTTCCACTCTGATTGTTTTTACCAAAATTACAGGCCTTGAACTTAGCAAAATTCACAGGAAAAAAACTTTTCCGGACATAGACATGATTTTTGGTATATAAATCATGTCTTGATAAATTACAGGTCAAGTTAATGTTTTGTTCTGCTCTGATGATTTTACCAAAATTAGGGGCCATAAACTTAGCAAAATTCACAGAAATAACAGTTTTCTGGACTTTTTTTCTAAACGCTTGCAGATATTGTCATGATTTTTTGTTTATAAGTACACCTTGATAAGTTACAGGTCAAGTTAACTTTCATTCCGTTCCGATGATTTTTACCGAAAATAAGGGGCCTTGAACTTAGCAAAATTCACAAGAATAACAGTTTTCCAGACTTGCAGATATTGATTTTTAGTACAGAAATACAACATGATAAGTTACAGGACAAGTTCATAGTTCATAGGACAAGTTTTACCAAAATTACGGGCCTTGAACTTAGCTAAAGTCACAGAAATATCTGTTTTTCAGCCTTTTTTTTTCTAAACGCTTGCAGATTATGACATGAGTTTTGGTATATAAGTTCACAATGATTATTAAGTTACAGGTCAAGTGTACGTTTTATTCTGCTACGATGATATTTACTTCGAGATTAGAAGTGGTTGGTGAGCTATTGTCATCACTTGGCGTCCGTCGTCGTTAACAATTTTTAAAAACTCTTCTCCTCTGACACCACTTGACCAATTGGAACCAAACTTAGTTTGAATGTTCCTTGGGATATCTTGAATAGAACTGGTGTGGGGATTTTTGATCCGTTGAAAAACATGGCCGCTGTTATTAAAAATAGAACATAGCGGTCAGACAGTAGTTTTTTTGCATAAATCTCCAAAACTCTGACATAGGGTAAAAGTGTTCAGGATGAGGTCTATCTGTGGTCAAATTTTCACTTTTATATGTGAAGCCATGTTTGAGTTATTGCCCTTTTTTACCAAAAATAGAACAAATGGGTCAGACAGTAGTTTTTCACAAGTATCTCCAAAACCGTTAAGTTTAGCAAAAATATTTCTGTAGCTGAAATGACCCTTATTATAAGGCTTTCAAAAGTTTTCAAGGATCAAAGTTGTCAGGTGATTCCTGTAAGATATCTTTAAAACTATAAAAGAAAGAAACTTTCTATCACTGAAATGATCCTTATGATAGTCCTACCAAAGTCTTCTTGGGTCAAAATTGTTGGACAACTCCTTGTTGAATTTATTGCCCTTGAAAGAAAAACTTTAACAAGGTGAGCGATTCAGGCTTCTATGAGCCTCTTGTTTAACATAGTCTCACTGAGTGCCTTTCTGCCATGATAATGTGAGCAACTTTCCAGCTGAATTAGAAAAATCTTTTGTTTCAAAGTTTCAGTGGAGAGGACCCATGCTGTCAGATTTAACATTTGAGGATTGAGATGATATATCTTTGTCCTTGGTCGTTGATTCAGTACATTTTCTTGAATTGGTAACTGAATTGGAGGAGCTTTCAGATGCTCCAGTAACTGTGGATACCAAAGTATTCTTGGCCATCAAGGAACTATTTTTATGATCTTGCATTGAAACTGATTCATATATTTTAATACTTTTGGAATCAGACAAATTTGAGGGAATGCATAAGCCAACTTGTTCTCCTATGAAATTGTCAATGCATCAATAGCCAATGTAACCCTCAAAACCTTTTTTTGGAATCATTTTTTGTGACTGTAACACAACTGCTGGGAGATACTGAAGATTGGTCTTTCCACTTGTTGGCTGAATTTAACCACCACATCAGATGTAATCTCAGGTGCTGAGTAAATGGAACAAATTGTGTCATATCCCTGGATATGGGTTCCCAAAAACTCAACAGATGAAGTTGAATAGGTCTCATGTGAAGATGAGCATTGGGAATAAGATCTATTCAAGATGCTATATCCCTAGAATTCTCAAGAAATCTATAGCTTTGGGATAAATAGCACTCAAATTCTGAATTAATGCCTCCAGTTTTTGAACCCTTTTCAGTGTTAGAAGCACTAAACCCTAGTCCAGCGGAAATTAACCCCCTAGATCAGTTATTCTCTATTTTGGTATTAGAGAAGATTTTTCTCCGTTTTTGATGAAACCTAGTGAAACAATCAGATTCACACATTTCTGTCGATCTTGATACAAATGCTTCCTAGTCCAGATACACCAATGTACATTTTGTATTCTGAGATAAGTTGCCTCTATTATGTCCATTGTAACCAATTTTGTAAACACTCAGGAAGCAAAGGTCCCTGAAACACATTACTTTCCATTAATAACATTGATTGTTCACACAAAACCTCATGTACTGTTTTTTTTTGGTAAAAATTGGTACATGAAGGTATGCATCTGATTGATTGAGAGAAATTGCTCAATCTGCTGGTTGTACTAGATTTATCACTTTCTGCATTGTGTCCATTTTGAAATGAATTTTCTTGAACTGATTGTTTAGAGGTCACTGTTCTCAACTTGCCATTTTTCTTCTGAATTAGGAATAAGGTACTGTAAAAACTTGTTATAGCTTGAGGAAACTTTACTTTCTCTATAATGCCCCTTTATTTCCCCCATGAAAATATCGAAATTTTCTTTGGTAACATACGTTGGTTTGATTCCTGTCCAAAGAGGCCTTTCTAGAAACTCCAACTTGTATCCTCTTTCAAAATTGACAGTTCCCATTTGTCATCTGTTATTTTTTCTCTGAAGAAAATTTGACAAGTGACCCCCTACTGATAATTGTGGACTCAACCTTTCACTTACTTCTGAGTCAATTACTGTACTTCTTATGAATCTAAAAAGATCCCCAGGAGCCTTTGCCAACTAGTTTGTGGTAATTCTTCTTAAAGTCATTTTTTTCCACCTGGAGAATTACTACCAGCTTTTAAATCAGTCTGACCTTTCTGAAACCCAGACATGATTTTTTTCCGCTTTTTAGTGAAATTCCACCATTTCAAATAGGGATTTTACTGTTACAATTCTTTTTTTTACTGTATATTTATTTCTCATTTTGCCAATTTCCACTTTGTTTGTAGACCTCGTAAGATCATGTCTGGAAACCTACTGTTGCTACCTTTCTCATGAACAGTATTAATGTTACCTTTAATATTGCCAACCTAAGCCACTTTACTGACAGAAGAATCTTTTGGTTCAAAGTCAGTTTTCTATTTTTCTGACATATTCTTGCAACAAATCAGAAACTTTCTTCTTCTGATTCTTTTGCTTTTCGAGCAAACCGTCTAACTTATAATTAGAACCAAATGCACCATCTTCAGTGAGAAACAAGTTCTGCCACTTAGATCTTATGTCCTTATAAGATGATAAACCAGTCTTCAACAGCAGCTCTGCAACAAATTACATACATAAAAGCATCATTTTGGTCAGCTAAATCCAAAGACTTGGTTGACATGGCAAACTTATTGCCCTTGAAAGACAAACTTTTACTATGTTAGTGATTCATACTCCTGGGAGCCTCATGTTTTTATTAGATTCCTCATGAAAATCCCTGCCTGCATATTTCAGTTAGATTTCAGATATTTCTTACCATTTTCAAAGGGCACCATGCCACGAAAATTTGACTTCTTAGCTCACCAGGCCAAAAGGCCATGTGAGCTATTGCCATCACTATGTGTCTGTTGTCCGTCTTTGTTGTCTGTAAACTTTTTCAGACAGCTTCTCCTCTGAAACTGCTCAATAGATTGTAACCAAACTTTGCATGAATGTTTGTAGGGTATTTTTAACAAGCCTTATTTGTGGATTTTTGATCTGGCAAAAAACATGGCTGCCGTTATTAAAAATACACCATAGGGGTCAAAATTGTAGAATTATGGAAATAACTCATAAACAGTTGTGTTAAGCTAAAGTCTGGTAGAAGTAAAATTGTTCAGCATGATGGTATGGACCTATGCCAAAATATTCAGAAAGATACATTGACAAATGCTTGAGTTTTTGGTCCTGAAATGGATTTTTTCTCAAACTTTATATTTCCAACTTTGAAAGTCTTCTCCTCTGAAATAACAAGATGAATTAAAACAAAACTTTTGCATGATTATTTTGTAGAATATGTTTAGCAATCTATGCAAGTGGATTTTTGATCTTGTGAAAAACATGGTCACCATTTTTAAAAATAGACCATAGGGGGTCGAATTGAAGAATTATGCAAATAGCTCAAAAACATTTGGGTTTAGCTCAAATCTGGCAAGGATTAAAATTGTTCAGCATGATGGGATTATCAACATGTACATGAATGAGAAAAAATTTTCAGAAAGATCCGTTGACAAAGGAAAGAGTTATGGGTCCTGAAATGGATTTTTTTAAATCTCCTCCTAGACAACTTGTAGATTGGATTGTAACTAAACAATGTTTCTTAGGATATCTGTAACAATTTTTTATGTGTCAAAAACATGGCCACCACTAATAAAAATTGAGAACTTGTTGAAATAAGTTGAAAACCAAAGTGTTTATCCTAATTTTCTAGCTGGGAATATTTATCAGTATGGTGAGACCGAAATTTTCATAAAGATATGTTGCTTGGAGTTATTGCCCTTGAAGAGAAAAAATGACAATTAGAGATTTATTTTATAATATGAAAACCACCTGGATAACTAAGGTGCACTGTATTGATTAATTGATTCTTGTGACAGTGGTATGATAAGGTCAAGAGTCCAGCTTAGAAAGCTATAAAAACTATTTTTTATTAAGTGAGCAATTTAGGTTCTCTAGTCTCTTGTTACATTTTTGTGCAAGTTTGAAAATTTGAATATTGGATTCCCTATGAAAATCCCAGCTTCAATACAAGAGCTTTATGAAGTATGCTGACCAATTAAATCATTTACTGTTTTTGAGATAATGAGGTACAAACTGTGAAGCAGACCTTTAGCTAAAAAAAAAACTCTGCAGCATTTGTAAACTGCTTATCATTTCAATTTTTGTAATTTTTATAAACTTTTGATTTCACAATACAGTTATTGGACTTTATTCGTAAAAATTGGAGTGAATTTGTTAGCTTTTGGACTACAACTGAATTTAGACTGTACCCTTTTTTTATGTAAAAGTGTATGGATTTCTGTGAAAATGAAACATAAGGTTCTTTATCACAACAGTCCAACTGGGACATTTTTAGGTGTTATTGCCATAACAAATTAGAGGTCAAAAATGGTCTTTCTTTTTACCTTCTATTCAAAATTCAACCTATTATTGGTCATTAAAGGTATGCATTGCAATGCAGTATCTTATTTTATCCTCTGATTAGCTGTTTTGGGCTCTTATTTGAGAGCACTTCTCAATTATGATAAAAGTTGATGGAAAAAAATTAAATTTGTATGTACAATTTTAATACTTATTTTTCAGAAACAGTAAAGGGATGGCAGACTGAAGATAATTGCTATAGTTTCAAGACAACTTCTAATGGATCCTATGATTCATTGAAAGAAGCATTAAAGAAATCTTTTGAAGTATTTGTTACATTGAAGCACAAGGTTGTTGATGTGTTTCTAATGAGTCGTGAGCTTTGTAAGTACAAGTGTATTATAATGACCTGTGTACATGTGTGTGAGTGTCTATTTATATATGCATTCTGTTAATCCAGGAGTGTTCTGTACTCAACTACTCCATCACTCTTGGGTAATTTAGCATTATATTCATCATTTTACACAAAACTAGATTAATCCTATCAACAATTTTTTATATGACTGCAAAAGAAAATGCGGTTGTATTTTGTTACGGTGATCATCATTGTTGTTGTTGGTGTTGTCACTGTTGTTGTTCTCATTGAATTTTTCATTTCTGTGCAGATATTTAAGTTGTAGTGAACAAAATTCATAAAATTTTAATATATTGTTATTGGCGACTACGGGAAGCTTGCTAAAGGGGTCACTAGCCCCTACTGTTTTGCAAAAAAGGTTTAAAAGATGTAAATTGGTGTTAATTAAAAATTGATGTTGAAGGTTAATTTCTCATTCTATACTGACAATTCTTTTTATATCCCCTGCTTGAAAAGTGGGGGTTCCTGGGTATTTAGTGGATGTCATTTAATTGATAACAAACATTTCTGTCAGAGATTTCTTGGCTTATACTGGAATGATTAGATATTTGGTATATAGCTTACGCATAATGACTACTATCATGTCTCTCCTTTCCAGCCTTCTAGGTCATTTACTTCCTGTTTTCCAAGAGATTTAAAATTTTTACATTATATAGGGTATATGGAAATTTTGCATTGCAGACTTTTCAGCACCCATTTGAAAGAATGATTATTATTATACAACCACAAAAAATTTGTGGTTGAAAAATGGCATCATGCTGTTGTCATTGTAGTCATCGTAGACACTTCCACTCAATAACTTTGGTATAAATGTATAGATCTTTATGGAATTATATGGCACAAGGTACTATATCATGGCAGGAAGTCTGGGATTGTTTTTTGGGATAGTCATTTTCCTAATATGAATAACTTGACCTCAAATGAGGAGCCAAAAGGGGCTACATCATTTCTGGGCAAATTCATATCCTGGTCATGTTTACGCCTGGTCATGATTGCGCCTGGTCGGGGAGAACAGTTGGATTTACATATTATGTCGGTCTTTTTTTTCCAGCTGGATTTACCTAATTTAAATATTATGTCTCAGTTTACGCTTGGTTTCCACCTCATTTGACGCCTGTCTTTCATATTTGGTCATAGTGTAAGGGTTACGCCTGGAATCCTAATTTGACACCTGGATTATGTGTTTTAGCCACACGGTTAATTTCATACACGTCAATTAGATTGATCCTTCAGAGCTGTGTCAATTTAGATCAAATGTTGAATGTTTCCATACACATGTACTTGTAGGAATTTAAACATGTGTTCAGATCAGTATTGATAGTGGTTGTTAATTATATTATTATATTAGTTTATGAGATAAGATAAAAATGCACAAATTGTTTTATTTTTAGGTCTAACTCAATATAATATAAATTGCATACTATATAACTGTTTATTGACGTTAAACGTATCAGGGTGTAGTTAGGTTAGCATATTGTAACACATTAAATAGTGTTCATTAAATTGAATATAAGTATATTATACTAATATAATTATTGTATACAAAGTGGTGGGAAATGTAGCGATTTCCAGATAAGTTTAACTAACAAATTTTTTTTTTTTTTTTTTTTGGGGGGGGGGGGGGCATTATCTTTTAATTACTAGGCGTATTTTCATAGGTGGATTCAGGGGAAGCCATTAGCCCACCTTTGATGAAATTGAAATTTTATTTAAAACTTATAATAATGGTAACTCAGAAAAGGAATGTATAGTTCAATAAATTGTCTACTTAAATGTATTATTAACATGGTTAGGTTTTCAATCATTGATACGTTGTATTATCATGATATAAAAATTTAGCCCATGTGGTCATATGTAAATGAAACTATGGGTATTCTTTAACTTGTTAGGGGCTATATTGCAATCATCTTGTCCTTTGGTATGTCCCTCTGTCCATCCGTTACACTTTTTGTAACATAATTTTCAGCTTTTTTTGGAGGAAAAGCTTAGATATTTGGAATATTGCTTTTGCACGAAGACTTGTACCATGTCTCCCCTTTCAGGTTCCTTACTCATCTACAACTTGTAAACTGATTGCCTCAGGTTCTGCCTTTTCTTGTTGAGTGGGGGTATTCTTAGCACAATCTAGCATGCAACCTCTTGTTTAATATAACTTTACCATGGATATTGGGTCAAATTAAGGTAATGTTTAAGAAGAAATTATAAAGTTCTTTGAACATTTTCAATCTGTATAAGAATTTTGTTCTCTTTCAAACACTGAATTACAATCCAAACTCTGAATTGTATTCAGGTTGAATGTTGTGTCCACATTTGCGCAAACTGTTCATGGTTGACCACTGCGGTCATATCAAGTTGCATCTTGCAAAGCATTTTATTTGCATATATCTCTAAAACCATTAGGTATAGCAAAAGTATGGCAGGGTTGAAATGTTCAGCACAATGAGAGTTATATGTGGTTAAATTTTCTTGTAAATTTGATAAGCCATTTTTGAGTTATTGTTCTTTTTTTACATAATAATCAATAATCTTCTAGTTCAATCGCCGGTTTGACTGTTTGAGTGACAGCTTTTGTTGATTTCAGTTTACCAAAAATTTTGAATGGAAGCAATTAAAAGTGAACTAAACAAATCTAATGAAATGCATTGTAGATGAACATTTTTTCTTGAAAAAATCCTTATACAAGTCGAAGTGGACGATAAGTCCAGGCTGACACTTTGCTGAAAAAAGTATCAACTTATTCTGAAAAATATGGTGGTTAGTTTTTTGCAATTATAAACAACAAATTAAGAAATTAATTTTCTTAAGGTAACCCTAATAAGACTTGCTGCTTAGTAAAACTAAAGTCTTTGTTGTAAAAATGTATTTGATGGAAAAATGCTGACCAGAAATATTTTGTGATAAGACAATCATGAAATAAATGTTTACAAAAAGAATAAAAGATTATTTGGCTTTAGCTAGATCCTGTATAAGAAGGAATTTGTAGGAATAATACAATGTAGTAATTTGTATTGAAAACTTCTCAGATAATTGTCAGAACAACATATTTTTTAAATGAAAACAGAAAAATTAACAAAAGTATCCTTATTGTAGTGCTCTTCAAGAAATTTTTTTATACTCTGGGGAATCTGTGATAGGATATTCCAGTAACTCAAGAAGTTATAAGTAAAAATTCTGTTTTTGAACTCTTGAAATGTGAAAAATCTATTATTTTCAAAGTTTATTTAAAATATCCTTTAAAACTTGAACTCCACGATGCTTCCAACTGTCATATGACAAAAAATCTACCACAGGTACAAAATTTAAAATATCTAGAGAAAGAATTTCTGTTGTACATGTCTTAAAAACTGGCTTCACTTTGCACATTGAAAAAAATAAATCTCTCCAGAAAAGATTATGAATAGAAAGTGATAACTCTTTCAACTTTACCTTTTTGTAAAGAGTAATCAAGGGAACCAAGGTTCTAGCAGAAATCGAAAGAAAGTAATCAAGGGTCAAAGACCAAACATGGAAAACAGACATACATAAAGAACATTAAGTAACAAAAATAGTACATGCAAAGTAATGAAAGCAAATGAGCAAATGAAAATACTCTTTCAACCCGGAAACATATTTAAATCAGAGATTAAGAGTGTCTGCCATCTCCCTCCTGTATCTTGTAGTACCCTAAGTACCCAACCAATTTAAGCAAATGACTCCAAATGAACCATGTTCAATGCTTAACATTTCCATTAAGTGTATTAATTCCAATTCAAATTAAAGTGGAAAAATAAAGAATTAATCTCATTTATACTATTTTGAGACAAATGGGTAAAGCTATTAACAAATGTATAATATTTGGAACTGCAAGAGTTTTAATAATTGTAATCTTACCAAGGAGTGTAAGCATTCTATGTTCCCATGACTTCAATATACCAAACATTTCCTTAACCTCCTGAGAAAAATTAATTTGAAGCATGTCATCTAAATATAATGGAGAAGACCATGTTATTGTGCAAGTCTTTTAAAAATATTGATACTAATCTGTTATATGTTCATGAAAATTAAATTGAAACAAATTAATTTCCCTTTCTTGACTAATTAATCCTGATTTATGATTAGAGAATTTGAATTCCCAGCCCCTATGGGTGCCAAGTAAAAGTGAAAGTAAATAGGCAATCCATTACGATGTCCAAAGAAATCGCAAATTTGAGACTTTTCTCGTATAATTTCAACCCAAAATAAACAGAAGAAGAGATTGAGGCACAACATATAAGTAAATGTCAGTAAACATTGACGAACAACAGGATTTGCAGTCAGAAGACTAGTATGTCAGAGGAAAATCTAATGGCTACTTCCGTAGAGTGGTCGTGTTGCCGGTAAAAAAACTTTAAGAATATTTCTCTTTTATCATTCGTGCAATCGTAAGCTTGACAAAACAATATGTTTTGGTGTTGAGCTAAGCAGGATTGTGGAAATGTTTACTGAATATTCTTTGTTTACATATTATTTGCAGTACTTGTATTAGTACCTAACCGACTTAGTGACGTCACAAGCCAATTGGAAGCTATCAGTAAAAATCAATAAAGTATGTTTATGATCTTCGTTCAGATAGGAGAGTTCTGCATATATTTCAAAGATTTCAATTTTTGCATAGCCTTGAAAATTTTATAAAAGCGCATTTTGCATTAAAGGTTTTCTATTTTTGTGTAAGTGGGGATGATCATGAAAGCCTAATTTAATGTAATCTTTCCCTTTAATGAAAATTTTAATCCCATAACTTCAAAATTTGAGACTGACCAGGTTTTTATCAGAAAATAATACACATACAAATTTTTTTTACTTACTACCAACCCATATGACTTTGGTTTTAAATACATTTTTAAGCCAGAATCTTTATAAAACAACTCAAATACATTTAAGGACTCTGTTAAAGATTTCTTCTTGCCATCTAACATTAGGAATGTTTCATCTGCTTTGGATCGAATTTAAGTTTTATAGCTAATAGGTCAAGGCATATGATAAATAGATAAGTTGACAATGGATCTCCTTGTCTACAACTATGTTGAAGATTGAAGAAACTTGATATGTTACCATTATTTATTAAACAGCTTTTGGCATTTGAAAAGTAAGTCTGAAACCATCTGCAAATTGATGGACCAAAATTAAAACTTCTGAAGTGTCAGTCCCTGTATGAATCAGTCATTGGGTGAAACATGGTATGAAGAAACCCATCATTTTGATAGTGTAATTTGACTATTTGCACCTTCCATTTAAACGAATGCTCCTGTTGTGCATTTAAACGCACGATATCGAACATTCCCAGGGTGCATTTGAATGCACGATAAACAAACGCTCCCAGCGTGCATTTAAACGCACTATAAACGAACGCTCATATCATGCGTTTAAATACACGATAGAAGAACAGTGAAAAATAATTATATTAACAAATAATAAAGGAAGAACAAATACAAAATAAAATTATCAAAATTATATGAATTAATAATAGCAAAACATATAAAGATAACAGTTGAATCATGGAAGTAAAGTACAAAAATTAACGAACGCTCCGATTGTGCGTTTAAATGAACACTCCCAGCTTGTGTTTTAACGAACACTTCTATTATGCGTTTAAACAAACACTTATATGGTGTGTTTAAACGAACGCAAAACGATGCATAAATGCATGATAAACGATACATTAACGCTAAAATGGCAAACATGAATGTTTCAAGGAGTGTATCAGATAGGTGGGGTTTTGACATGCTTGTTTCTGATTTTTCCCATTTTGCCTGATTCTTACACATACAGTCAAACCTCGTTAAGTCGAAGTTGAAGGGACCATGCAAAAATGTTTAAGTTATCCGGGGTTTGAGTAATCCGAGGTCGAGGGTAAACCAGAAATATTAGTAGTTTCTTCCATGATTGTTTCTGTATTTACATCATTTGTTGTGCTTGTACATGTACATGTACTTCACTTTACACGATACTTCATAATGTCATGCGTTTCATATCGGAAATTATTTGTATGTTTTGTATGTTGTATATCATGTATGAAATACTGAACGGCACCGAGTGTTTTAGTGAAATTTCCCTTTTTATTTTTTCATCATAGTCCATAACATTTTGAATTGTTTGATTCACAGTGAGGAGTATCGTCAAACCATGTGCTCTACAATATTACTATAAAATTTCAATTTCACTAGCGAAACAAATATAGTCGTTGAAATACCCTTACTATCGTCTTTTTGATGTTTCATTAAATAGCCTGATACCATTACAATTCATCTGTATTTTTTCAAAAATTTTTCAAAATATCAGAATATTTGATATCACTGTTAGTGTAAATTCTGACGTGTTATTAATAAAATTTATTTCTTTTAACAACATGCACAATTTTAAATTAATTAAATAAACAAATCAAACCATAAAGAGTGCCTACAAATTAATTTTAAAAGCCTCACTAATTGTTGTTAAAACACACTTCAATCATGGTTTGTAATAAAACAATCAGTTTTCCGACTTATTAGTTGACCTCGAGACATCAGGGTTAATTAACCTCGAAGTCCTGTCGAGGGGACTGATTGATTACTTCGAGTTATCTGAGGTTTCGATTCATCCGAGTTCCAGTCATCTGAGTTAAAATTGTATTGGAGTAAGGGGAGTTTTGCTGGGACTTTGTAATTAGTTCGAGTTATCGGAGATTTCGACTAATTCGATTTTGACGCATCGAGGTTCGACTGTACTTACACTTAATGCTGCAACCAGAAATTCCTATTCAATGGAATCAAAAGCTTTTTCAAAATAGTCTTTAGGTAACCTATTTGTGATTGTTGCAGAGGCTATATTCATGTCTCGATTTACTAAGCTAATATGGTGCCAATTCTTCATATATCTCCTGCCCTTGCCATCTTTAGGAATGCAAATGATGACTGATACTGGAAAGCTGAAAATTTTCCAGTTTCATAACCAAAATGTAAATATCAAAACACAAGTGGTCCAAAGTGGTCTAAGAGCTTTCCAGAAAAAATATAGAAATCAGTGGTAAATCCATCTGACCCAGAAATTTTACCATTGGGCAAAAGTTTAACACTCATTAAATGTAATGTTACCCTTATAAAGGTCACTTTGGTCTCAACATGCTTAAAAAACATATCATTTCCACAACCAGTACGTGTGCTTGAATACAAAGATTCTATTATTCAAGAAGAATTTTTGACTGTTCTGGAATTTATCTTCCTTGATCATCAGTCAACTCTATCATTGTCTTTTTATAGAATTGTTTTTTTCAAGTTTGTAAAACATTGAGAGCATTTTCCCCCATTTTCATTCCAGTCTGCATGGGATCTTAAAAGTAAGCCCTCTGTCTTTTTAGATCTCTGATTTTCTAGTTCTAACTTATTCTCATTCAATAATGTTTGCTACTCTTCACTTGGAGAGATGTTCATAAAATGCTCAATACCTTGGACCTCTTTTTATATAATACATATAGTCTCTCTTTAATTTCTTGTTCTTGAATATACTGTGAGTAATTGACAGAGTTCTGAGTCAAAAACCAACTGATCAGTACATGAAAGGGTAACTTCAAACAAATTAGTAATGTCTCCAGAGAGATATTACTCATAATACTCAGAAACTTTAACTGTGTCTCTTACACTTTTTTTTCTAATAAATACTACATATTCTTAATCCCTCAACAGTTGAGAGTTTTTATATATAGAAAAACATGGCTGACATTACTGAAAATAGAACATAGGGGTCAGACAGAAGTTTTTCCCATGCATCCTCAAAACTAGTAGGTTTAGCAAAATCCTGACATGGGGCAAAAGTGTTCAGCATGATGAGATCTTTCTGTTGTTGATATTTTTGATCTGTTGAAAAACATGGCTGCTGTTACTAAAAATAGAGTGTAGGAGTGAGACAAAAGTCTGCATTGGAACAAAGATGTTGGACAGCTCTTTGCTAGAGTTTTTGCCCTTGAAAGGTGAAAAATGATGTTTTAGCAGTTTTCAGCCAATATGTTGAAAGCTATAATAGATAGAAAGAAACTCCTTTGATGAAATGATCTTTATGATAAGTCATACCAAAGTCTTCCTGGAGTCAAAATTGTCAGACAAGTCCTTGTTGTAGTTATTGCCATTGAAAGGAAAAAAATGAACCAGGTAAGTAATTCAGGCTCTTGGTAATTTTGATGAATAAATGTTCATTCCTGGTGTTCCATTGTTTTATTTATCCTTTACTATTCAAGGGCTTTTTATAGAACTGTGTAGAAATTTTAGTCATTATAACATGCATAAGGCAATTTGATAATTGATGGATCTAATGATAATTGTGCAATTCAGTATACTATTATCTTCTTGTAGCTTCAGCTATAGTTGGAATACAGAAGCAGATTGAAGCTGTTATCAAGATTGCTGTTGAGAAAATAAAAAATGTCTTGTCGACGAAAAGTGCAGCCAGATCTCAGTCTCAAATGCCTGTCTGTTACATTAGGATGGTTCGAGTTTTTATGAATGAAAAAGAGTTTGCAGGAATGAAACAAGTTTTCTGTGAAAAGAAACCCAACAGTGGTATATTTTTACTATAGAATTTAGTCAGTGATGTTTTTGAGGGAAGCTGGTGACTGTAGAGTATGTGTTTCTGCCTTCCTGTCTGACAGATTTTTAGTTGAAGTTATGATCTTTATGACAAGTCTTACAAAAGTCTTAAACAAGTCAAAATTTCAAAGGACTCCTTGTTAGATTTATTATCCTGGAAAGGGAAAAAACAAGTTTTTGCAGTTTTCAGCCATTATCTTAAAAACTATAATAGATAGAAAAAACTTTCAATTGATGAAATAATCCTTATGATAATGCCTACATATGTTTTTATTATTTTGAAGTTGTTGGAAGACTCCTTGTTAGAGTAATTGCCCTTGAAAGGTGAAAAATGGCTGGTTTTGCCATTTTCAGCCATAACCTGTAAAAGTATAATTTTTCAATTGATGAAATGACAAGTATGACAAGTCCTACAACAGTCTCCATTGAGTCAAAATTTTCTGATGATTCTTTGTTAGAGTTATTGCCCTTGAAGGGCAAAAAATGACAGTTTCAGCCATTTTCTTGAAAACTATTATGGATAGAAACAAACTTTCAATTGATGGAATGATCTTTATGATAAATCCTGTAAAAGTCTTAATTTGGTCAAAATTGTCAGATGACTCCTTACTAGAGTTACTGCCCTTGACACGTGAAAAAAAGACATTTTTTTGCATTTTTAGTCAATATTTTGAAAAAAATAATTAAAAAAAAACAACTTTTACCTGATGAAATATTCTTTATGATAAGGCCTACTAAAGTATCCATGAGTCAAAATTGATTGACAACTTTTAGTTATGAGAATTACTGCTTTTGAAATGCAAAAATCTGTTTACAGCCATTATCTTGAAAATTATAAAAGATAGGACAAATTTTTTTTTGGGGGGGGATAAAATAATCCTTTTAATAAGTTATTGGTTTGAAGTTGTCAGACCACTCCTTGCTAGAGTTAGTGCTCCTGAAAGGCGAAAACTGACCCTTTTTTGCAATTTTTGGCCAGTATTTTGAAACTATGATAGATAAATGAATAACTTTCATTTGATGAAATGATCTTTATAATTAGGTCATCATAGTTGTAGGACTACTCCTTGTTAGAGTTATTGCATTTCAAGGGCAAAAATTGAACCAGGTGAGTGATTCACGCTCCTGTGTGACTCTTGTATAATTTAGATGACAGGTAAAGTTTACAAGGTAACCAAATTAAACATTTTTATTTTTCGAACAACTAAAGACCTAGACTGTCAGATTATTTAATCAATGTTTTAATTTTGTTTGAGCCTAAGTTATTTGACATACATGTGAACCTATTGTCAGTAGGTCAATTCTTATGGAATGAGAAACTTTCTATAGTTCTACGGTGGGAATGAAAAATCTTCCGCTTTCTGAACATTACAGTGACGATTGTCAAAATTATTCAGAAAACCTAATATTCAAACCCAAAAATTTGACAAAAGGTGTTAATTGCAGTCTAAACAGGTTAAGGAATGTTTTATGACAGGTAAATGATCAGCAAGGAGCAAACAGCTGAGCAGGGTTATTGATGATAATTGGATCCTAATGGATATACCTCCATTTTTATCATTTTCAGCCAATCATTTTCTGGTGATAAATTTGTACTGCAGAATTGATTGGACGAATACTGTCGATTCTGTAGAACCATATGTGAAGACAAATTAAAAATTACCATTGTAAATCCAAAATGTCAGTTTCCTCCCTTATAATTTTCTATCTTTTATTTTTGTCTCCCGGGATGCATTTGGAGGGGATATGGAAATACCAGGCTTCCGTCTTACCGTCCGTCCAGCAGGTTTCCACCCTTTTTTTTTGTAATGCTTCTGCCAAATAAGTTCGTTTTTGGTATGTAGCCTTATTATGAAGAGTTACAGATTAAATCCAACTTTGGTTATGATTGAATGATATTCACAGAAGTTACAGCCCTTGGACTTAGTGAATTTAAAGTTTTCCGCACATTTTATTGTAATGCTTTTACCAATTGATTTTATCTTTTATATATAGTCTTACTATGAAAGGTTACATATTAAGTTCAACTTTGATTATGGTTGAATGATTTTTACAGAAGTTATGGCCCTTGAGCTTAGAAAATTTCAGTGAATTTAAAGTTTGAAATATATTGTTTTATGCAGGGGACATTGGAACTCTGTTCTTTTATTTTTACATTTTCTGTAATATCAACAGTACTGTATATTTCCCAAATTTTGTTTGCAGTAATTAAAGAAATATTACTCCTTTAAAATGGTGATGGTTTAGGAAATCTGGTAGCAGCATTCTTGAATATTTTACTTCATGGTGTGCATATAACGAAAAGGGGCTTAAACTTCAATTTTCACACAACATTCTAATGCCACAGGACAGTGAAGAGTCTTTTTGAGCAAATCTAGAATAGTCAGCATGGTTTTGCAAAGAAACTTTATGCATGATGTTTTTCATAAACTTCACACATAAGTTACTTGTTACGCCACAAAAGAAAAAACACTGATGAAAAACCTCCAGATTTCAAAGCAAATTTCCAGCAGAAAAATGACTAAACTCCAGTTTTGAAGGAACCACTTTATCACATGTATGATCTAATGTAAATGACTTTAAAATTACAAATTTGTTAACTGTTTTTTTTCTTTTACATAATGATTTTTTAATTGTTCTTACTGTTAAAAAATTATTTAATTAAGTTTTGTTTTTACTGTGGAGTTCTTTAACATTCTAATTTTGTCTTACTATTGTTTCGCAACATTTAACACAAAATTACTATGTCTTTCTAAAGTTAATATTAGATATGTACAGAATGTGACTCCTGCAGATGTATTGCAATACCCTATGATGATAATGTGATTTGGTTTGATGTGTTAAAATTCATGCATTTTTTCTTTCAGATTTTACATCATGGCAGTTATTTGAACGTGGTAATAACTCCAACCCAGACAAGCTTTACTGCATTGAGGTTTTTGGACAATACAAAAAAGCTTCAAATGCTTTGAAACAGATAAAATCTACTTTAATGAGCTGTAACAGAAACGAACAAATGGTATTTATGATAGTTTGATATCTATCTCCTTGAGATTACCTCTAGTTTGCATAGGTTAAGAGAAAGAGTAGGATTGATTTTGGGATATGTGACATGTACTGATGAGACATTAGAGGCCAAAAAGGGCCCACCTCAATTCTTGTAAAGTTCTTATCCTGTGTTAGAATTTAATCTCAATCCTAGTTCAGAGCTGTATCAAAAGTTGTTTTTCATATTTATGAATGCTAGCCATTTTAGCAAGTTTTCTAAGGGACGTAACCCACCAATAATTTGACAACCTAGTTGGGGAAATGGAAAACAGGACCATTTTTCTAGGGAACTTAAACTATTTTCACTTCAGTAAGTACCTGAATGATTTGAAATAAGTTATTTAGAAGTATTCAAGTTCTTTCTTGAATTGAATATTTAAATTTGAAGTATACTGCTGTTCATTGCTCCAATATGACAGTAAACCAGTCTTTTGAATGACTAATTTGTAGAAAGTTACTCCCCTTTGATTAAAGTCTTAAAAAATGAAACAAAGCCAGGAATATGAAAATCAAAGACTGAAGTCTTCAAAGTCGCTAATCATCAAATATTCACTGTCACTGATTTTGACATACTTTCAACATCGGAAATGGTACAAATGTGACATGCTTGAAATCCGGTGACTTTCGCTAAATTCATGGTTCCCTTGATATTATTGCATACTCTTGTAACGGTTACGACCTGAATGGCTATATATATTGATATCGGTGTCCTGGTAATATATATGACCTTTATATAATTAATTGTAATGAACGCCTGTGTTTGAATTGGAAACTGGGTACATGTAATATTAAATAAATTCAATGTTAACCGATTACTTTATCTTATTATAATATAAATTCCTCTTCTAATACAAGCAAAAAACATGCATAGACATGTGTATGATATGTTTTTAAAAAGGTACATTGTAGTGATCTTTGGGTCGCTTATGATATTGAGAGGGAACCAGTTTATGAACCAGATTTAGCAGCTGGAAATGAATATTCATAAATATTGGGTCGTGCTAATGTATATGACCTATATATTCTTGTACATGTAACTAGTTTCAGTGCCTGAATCGGAAACCAGGTGATGTTCAAAGCTAACCGATCATTTCATGTAAACTTCCCGTTCTCCTTCAAGCAAGAAACACATATAGAACACACTTGTCAGATATTCAATACGTACATTTTTATCTCATATGAACCTAGAACTATAAAACTGTGGCGGTGAACACGATGAAGATCTGCTGGATTGTGTGGCGTATACATGTAACTATCCATTAATGCAAATCATATGCGAATATTAAATACAGAAATTACAAGTGCAAGAAGTCGCTAACACTATTGGTGACTTAAAAAGGACTATTAAGCTTGAATAGTGTAACTGTGCATACTTGTTGAAATTGAACCATATGTTCAAATCTGTAATAACAGTATGTGTTCAGATCTGTCTGTGAGAATAGGTGAAAGTTCTTGCTTGGGATTGCACAACACACATATTGGTCTATTTTTAGGTCTTACTCAATATGATTGAATATTAAGTGTTTATTGATATTAAACACGTTTATCTTTTAAAGTGTATTGAGGTTAGCTTATTGGGTGTTTCTGATTTTGGTAGTTGAATTGCACCTTTAATTAATGATCCTTTAGCATCAGAATACAAGTAAATTTATATTTGATATTGTTTAAGTGCTTCATTAGATGTGTGGTGTGGTTATTGTATGTTATTCATGCACCATTTAAAAAAAAATCTTTATAATTGGTTGTTCATCATTTTGGCAAGTATAGTTATGAAAATATAAGAAATATAAGACTTATATTTTAGTTAAATAATGTATATAAAGATACTCCTCCTTTCTCCGTAACATACTTATATATGTTGTATCTTAAAAACTTTAAAAGAAACTTTCTATCACTGAAATGATCCTTATGATAAGTCCTACCAAAGTCTTCTTGAGTCAAAATTATTAGACAACTCCTTGTTAAATTTTGAAATTGCTAAAATTAATAAAGACAAAATTTAACCAGGTGAGCGATTCAGACTTGACCAACTGGAACCAATGAAATTCCTTGGGGTATCCTGCATAGAACTGATGTTGGGATTTTTGATCCGTCAAAAAACGTGGCCCAACATGACTAAAAATAGAACATAGGGGTCAGACAGTATTTTTTTGCACATATCTCTGAAGTCATGTTGAGTCAAAATTGTTGGACAACATCTTGTTAAATTTATTACCCTTGAAAGGCATAATTCAACCAGGTGAGCGATTTAGGCTCCTTTTGTTTAAAACACATCAGTTTAGTATTGAATTTATGTAATATTACCCAGTTTTCGATTCAAACACAGGTGTTCGTTACAATCGATTATATAAAGGTCATATACATGTATATTATCAGGACACCGATAACCATATATATAGCCATTGCCAACTGTTTAATCTTGTTTCAGATGAATCAGATGATTTAAAGCATTCGGGTCATAAGGGTCATAACAGTTGCGAAAGAGTTTGCAACAATATCAAGGGAAAAACCAAGATTTTAGTGGAAGTCACCTGCTTTTAGAGCATGTTGCATTTGTACCATTTCATATGTTAAAAGTAAGCCAAAATCAGTCACAGTGAATATTTGATGATGCACTATATATATAAGCTATTTTAACACAATTCAGCTAAATTTTCTAATTTTACTTTATTTTCATCTACAATTTTAGTGCTACACATGCATTAACATCAATGAAACTTTTAATGAAGGCACATATTCAAGTAGAGAATTATGCAATTTTCAAATTTATTTGAAGAACTGAAGTTTTCGGGGCTGATTTTGATATTTTCTGAACATTCTCCTTTGCTTTCCTGAGATGAAATATTTTGCTAAATGTGTCAAGAAGCATTAGTTGTGTTAAACATGTTCCATTTAACATGTTTATCTGTTTTCATCAATGTTTTATAGTTATAAACAGGAAGTGATGAGCAGTAATTTTAATTGGGTAAAATTGGCTTAATTAAATTCATAAAAAGCATCTATAATGTAGGAAATCATTTTCTTAAGCAGAGTTTTGAATGGAATTGCAAATTAATTTTTCAATTTTGAACAGGTTAAAAAAAAATGAAAAAAGTGAAATGAAACAAAATTTGTAAATATGTGTGTGAAGTAGGATACTGCTAACCTCATACATCAGAGGGAAGCGTTCCACAGAATCAATGAAAAATTTAGAATATCCCACATAAATGTAAGATTTGTGGACATTTTTGAGATAAAATTACTATGTTTTCTGTATAAAATAATTATTTTTTTACTTGAAAAAAGTTGCTTGTACATATGAATCTCCAACATGACTGAAGCGACAGTGTCAATGGAGGAGAATATCCTCATGAACTGTCACAAAGGTTATCAGATATGCATATCTCTGAAATCAGTATTATGACTTAAATCCAGTTTAAACATTTAAGAAAAAAGCATTTTTAAATTATATAGGAGATTTTTATGATTACAGTTTTATTTTACATCTTGTATTCTTTGGTCATTTGACTTTTTGTGTATAGTACTATTTTCACAAGAATCAAAAACTCCAGCGCTAACAGCACTTTGATCAATTTCTACACCCTACTGAGTAACTTTCAAATTTATATAATAAGACAAGTTCAAAGTTTTTGGGGACATGTGTTTGTTACTGTATTAGCTTTTTATTATATGACCACAACACATTTTAGAGCGTATAATCTTATGAAGCAGTCATCGTCTGGAGACACATCATTTTGTGGAAGACCAGATTTTCTGAAATTTAAATATGATTTTATGATTTTACTAACCAATAAAGGAAAGTTTCTTTTACCCATGTAGAATTTTTATTATTTTTTCTTATTATTAATATTCTTTTTTTTTCGTGTTTCTTATTCTGATATAAGAAATGTATCAGCAGATTTTATGTGTATTGGACAGGGGGTCAAATTGGGCAACTTTTATTTTTGTTCCAATTTCAAAATGCATTTTTAATTTGATTTCAAATTTCAGATATCTGTTATTGTCTTTGAGTTATAAGGGATCAAAGGGGCCACACCCGAAAAAAAAACGACTTTTCATCTTTTGGTCCGATTTCAAATTTAAAAAAATTTGATTCCTCATAAAACTCCTTGCTAATTAGTTTTTCAATCCTATTTCAGAAATCACTGATTGTTTTTGCATTATAAGGGGTTAAGGGGCCACACCTGAAAAAAATTGATTTTTTTATTTTTGGTCAGATTTTGAAAAGTTTAATTGAATTTAAATTTTTTTCGATATACATGTAGTGTCCAAACCAGAATTAATTGTAAGTTCTAGTGCTTAAGTGTGTCAAAAACTAATATTGTGTCTACACTTGTTACCAGTTGTGTTCTCATTGGTGGATCCAGAGGAGAGGAGGGGCATTTATAAAATTTTCAAAGTGTTATATGTTTTATGTCAAAATCTGAAAAGTACAAAGTAAGGAAGTATATAGTTCATTAAATTTGTTGTACTGTTCATTGAATATCAAAGTTTTGCCCCATGTGATCTTACTTAAATAAAACTACAGGTATTCTTCTTTGGTATGCTTAATTTTTGAATGTGGATATCAGGTCAAATTAAGGAAATGTTTAAATGAAAATTTTTAAGTTCTTTGAACAGCTTCATTTTGTTTTGGAATCTTATTCTGTTTCAAACATTTGATCAAAATATAAACTCTGAACTATATTAAGCATGAATGACATGTCCGTATTTGCCCCAACTGTGCGGTGTTCAACAACAGCTGTCATATGAAGCTGGGACCTGTGAAGCATTTTATTCAAAAATCTTTTGAACGGTGGAAATTCCAATTATTTTACCTTGCAATCAAAGTTTTGGAGTATTTAGGAATCACCCTGTCGGTCTGCCTGTTCACCCATTCACATTTATTGTAAGCCCATCTCCTTACCTAAGGGTTTAATTGTATTGAAGGTTTGAGCATGATATGTAGATTTGGAATATAACTTTAAAGGAAAAAATCCATCTTAAAGGTTTTACACATTAATATGTCACAAATGAACTCCTTACAAACAGCTCTAGATATTTTGATGAAATATTATTGGATGCTTTGGCATCATATATGTATGTATCATGTAGAATAGATTTGCTGTTTGAGAACTTTAAAGGGAAAAGGACGCTTTACATTTTTACTCCATTTAAAGATACAAATGGAACGTTCTTTTTCGCTTTCTTATTTTTACAAACTATTTTACCAAAAATAACTTTGATTTAATCAATGCACCTTTCTACTATAGCCATCAAGAGGACAGTGGTATCTCTGTTACCTTAATAGTAACAGGGAAGAAGCCATTTCCCCTGAACTGAATGACAAATTAAATCAAGGAGCAGATGATAGAGAGCAGTTTGTAATTGGACTTTTGAAGGACAAAAAATGCATATTTGATTTTTGTGAAATGCAAGTTCTTAGTGAACAAGGAAAGCTGGTGTATGGCTTAATATATGATGGTAATGATATACTATATTAGCAAAGGTCTATGTGCTATCACTTTCCATATATCCTCCATCATCTGTTAACTTTTAACATTTTGATCAACAATATGAAAACTTCCATGACTAACTATAACTAAACTTGGCAGGAATAATGTGTGGGAGAGCAAGCACAATCAGTCTATTTTTAGGGCTGGTTTGCTCAAGCAAAATTGCTGCCATAGGTGATTTAAATATATGATTGGCCAGTTTTCAAACAAACCGTAGGTGACAGATAAAATTTAAGGTATGTTGACTTCAATGCCTTCTACTAATATTTTGTGTGACACAGGTGGCTCAAGGGGTGACTGTAGCTGCTTAAAGAGTAATCAAGGAAACAAGTATTCTAGTGGAAATCAAAAGAATGTAATCCAGAGACAAAGATCAGACAGGGAAAACAGACATACACAATGAAGAACAAATAACCAAACTAATACATGTATGTACAAAGAAATAAATCAGAAACTCAGACTCCACTAAAAACTGGGAGAATGATCCAGGTACACCAAATGGGTAAGTGTTCTCTGTTTCTCTAGAAACACCTGCCGAGTTGCTCATAAAAAGTCAAGCCTGGGGTAGAGGAAAGTGGAAGGAAAAACTGTGACATGTTGAACAAATGGATTCTTGTGGTGTATATGGGTACACCGTTAAAATCCACGAGTACATGATGATTTCAATCTTGTTGCCACATAACCCTGTTCCAGAAGCCTAATTGTAAGAAGTCTAGGGCGGTAAAAAATGTCTGCCTTTTTATGACAAGGTCTGGCATATGGTATGAATTGTGAAATGAAAACTCCATGTGCAGGTGCTTAAGGGATGTTGCCACAGATGAAAGGAAAGTTGATAATACAGAATGGAAATTCAATGTGTTTGTTGTATAGTTTGGTTAATAGTTTTCCTTTACCATCTATATCTAAGTGTCTGTAGTACCTTTTATCTTAAGTTCTTTGGGATAGATGCGTTGTATAAAGCCCTCAAAACTAGGATTGTTTAACAATAATATGTCATCTATTTAGCAGAAACTGAGAACAAAGGATAGTTCCTCCTTTTGTATTAGATTAGCTATAAAGAGTGAATAAATTGTTCAGCCAGTAGAGGAGCACAAAAATGTGTCCACCACACTAGACAAATATGTTGTCAATAAAAAATATCAGAATTTTGAAAACATCTTATTCGGTATATTTGGAAGATGAATCATGATTTGGATTAGAATTTTTTTTTTACTTAATAAATTTCATCTTTATTTTGCCTTTGTGCAATCACTTTGATTATAATGTGTGCAAGGATTTTAGGTTAGTTTCACATTAAAATTCCTGTTACCCCAATTGTTTGATTGTTTTTTACACATCACAAAAAAAAATTGCAGTTGTATAATGGTATGGCACTGATGCCATCTGTATACACTTGGTTCTTGGGCAATAGCAACATATTAGTCAGTTGGTCTTTATAAAATTTTATAACAAGGTTCCAAACCATGAAAAGAAATTTTGTATATATTCCATTCTGAAATTAGGGTCCAAAACAGAACCAAAAACAAGCATTTCATATAATTAAACTATTAAAATCCAGCAAAAAAATGTGGATGTCCATGATATAGTTTCACTATATTCTTTACCACAAAGGTTGATCAGTCAGGGTAAACATTTTTATTAAAAAAAAAGGACTTGATCAGTGCTCCAATTAATTCCTTGAAATTTTAGGGAAGAAAAGGACATCTGTGCCTATTGTCAAGTTTAAAATTTATCCCTTTTACGAACCTGCATTGATTCTATGAAATTATCAAGACAGCTTATATTAACTTTTCAAATTTGATGGAAATGATTCCCCTTTTGAACAGATACAAAAGATGCCAGAAAATATTCAATAGATGATCCACCTCCAGAAAAAAAGATATGTACTGACAAGACTGACCGCTTGCTACCTGCAGTACCTGGGAAGGCTGTAAGACAAGGTTTGTTAGAGTAATGCATGTAAGCAAAATACGATTTCTTAGTAATGCATTAATATTCAACCACAAGCAAATATTTGTATCTTCTTATCATCTTCAGTATCTTTGTTGGTTTTATTTTTGGTTTGATTTCAATTATTTTTTTTTTTGAGTCCTTATGTATATCCCTGCTTGTGCTTTTTAATCATATTCAGAAATCATATCACCTCACTAGGATGCAAAGGGGGTTGTTTAATCATTAAACACAAAATTTAATCCTAAAAATGACATAATATTTGTTTTCACTCCTTTCACCCTCTCTTTCCCTCTGCAACATTCAGTACTTTCTCACCAATCAAAATATATTAATATTTTTTTATGATGTGAAGTTTACTTACTTATTAATATATACAATAAATTGTTCAAAGCAAAGAGCTATAAATATTTAAAATTATTTTGATCCTTTTATTGGCACTTTTCCAATTTACATTTAAAAATAAAATTTTTGGCAATTACAAAAAGTAAATTAAATAGACTATTTCTTTTACTCCGGTAAAGTAGATGACTGTAACGACTGTTACGATCATTCCATGGTGGAGGATGGAGATTCTGGTCAGAATAGTTTTCTTTAATAAAATTGTCTATTCAAGTTTTTCAACAAAATAAATCTGACAAATTGTCAGTCATTCATCAATGCTTGATATTTAATGCAGGAAGCATATGGGTAAAATGTATGATTAATGAGAAATTACAAGGTAAAAATATTGACCGAATGAGTGTAACAAAGAATCTTCTTTCTCTAAGGATGACTGTAACATGTTGCAAGATATGTCCATAACACGAGTAACAAAAATGTTCTGGGATGAGTGTTGTACTTTACCATAATGACAAACGTGGAATTGCTATAGATTTCACTTAATTTAATTATGTTAAATTGATATACTTAATAAATTCATTCCAAATGGCTGCTACTACAAGCGGTATTTTGTACAAAATACTGAAAAAATTAAACCTGTTGAACGAAGGATTCGGCGATTCATCTTTGAAGAATATCCTGATCTTTTCATGGAACAAAAATCCTAAATGTTTATATATATATTTTTTAACTTACTTTTAGAAACTGAAGAAGGAAAAGCTATGATGGCAAGCTTGGAAAATGAAGATGAAGATGAAGAAATGGTAAGAAATAATTTGTTTTAAAAACCAAAACCATCCAATTGAACAGACTGATTAATTTCAAATAAAAGTGTTTATTGGAAATGGCAATTTACTATTTGATCTCTTCAACTGAGGAGTATTGTGTAATTTTAAATAGAATTAAATTTTGATAGCTATATACTGTCAGGTCACACGTATACCTACAATTTTGCCATTACTTAACATATTAAAACATGCATTTCCACAATATCACATGAATTTTTTTAAGGGTGCACCCATTGTGAATCTTCGAAAATAAGAATTGCATAACCATTTCATTAAGAGATTAGGAATGCTTCACAAAATGTTACTATTGAAATCCACATATTTACTTTAACATATTTTTACTTGCTGTTTAGTTTGTTGGTACATAATCAATTGAGTGTATTCACATTTACAGGCTATTATAAGATCAGTCACTTGTGAAGTCAGTCCTGCTTATATTAATGAGGCTGAAAAGATGGTAGAAGGTATGAAAGGATCTAGTCAGTTGGTTGTTGAAAAAAAAAATGGTAAAATTCATTTTAGTGGATCACTCAATGAAGTTATGAAAGCTGAGAAACTTCTCAAGATGATTGAAAAAAACGTAGATGAGAAGAAAAAGCAGAAAGAAGAAGAAATCCCTAAAACTGTGAAAAATGAATATGAAATGTCTGAAGATGAATATGCTGCACTTCTTCACTTCTCCACTGGTGAGTCCTGGTTCAATCAAATTCAAACGTATAAATGGACAGATGGAAAAATGATTTACACTACTCACTATAATAGCAACGATATACTGAGTTGTGTCCGAGCAAAAATTCATTCAATAAGACTAATGTCAGAAACAGATATTGTTTTAACTAAGAAACTTTCAGATGATGAACTTAAATCCGCTTACTCTGACTTACAGGGCTTTGAGTCATGCAGTTGTTTTCTATCAGCAGACAAGAGTCGTATCATTATAAAAGGTCAGAACTATCAGAAAGCTCAAGAATGGAAGCATAAAATTGAAGTAAAACTAGGGATGAAGAAAGTTGTAAATAATCGACGGGGAAGAGTATTTGCCAGTAATGATCCAGATTATTCAGAGGACAAGAAAAAATCAGATTTGAGCAAAAGTATGTCAGATGGTCGACCTCAGTCATTTCAATTTGGCAATTCTGCATTACATAGAGATACATCTGTAAAGAAATTCACTACTAAAGAGGGTTTGACTGTTTTTGTGTATGAAGGTGATATTTTACGCTTAAACGTTGATTGCATTGTTAATGCAGCCAATGAAGATTTACAGCATGGTGGTGGTGTGGCTTTTTTCATTTCACAAGCAGCTGGATATTTACTAACACAAGAGAGCAATGACTTTGTGAGAAGATGTGGTCCATTAAGGGTTGGCACCTGTTGTTCCACAACTGCTGGAAATTTGACCAATTATCACTGTGTTATACATGCAATTGGTCCGAGATGGAATGAATATAGAAGTTCTGCAGCAAAATATGACTGTCTCCTTGACTTGAAAAAAACAGTTATATCGGCAATTGAGCAAGCTGCAAAGCACAACCATACATCAATAGCTATACCAGCAATCAGCTCAGGTATTATTGTATAACCTTCAACTATATCCCCTATTTTTAAGTTTTTGATCCTTCCTGATCAAAATACTTAATGTCACCAGTTCCCTACTGTTTCTGAACACTACTGAAAAATATAGTACAAATATAATTCCTTTTATATCATTCAATACCCCTTTTTATATCCAGTAAATATGTTTCTGGAAATTATTTAGCTCAATAATATTCTATTGATTCTGCAAATAAAATTAAGATCTAATCTTCAAATCATCTGAAGGTTTCAGGAATTCCTTTTTGGCCATGAAAGATATTTAGTAATAAATTTGTATTTAGGTAATTTATATAATTAGTTCTTGCAGTAATGTTTCTAGAAGTATAAAATGTGTTGAGCATGTTCCAATTATCACATTAATCAGTAAAAATCTCCATCCTTTCATTGATATTTTACCAATTAATAAACAGGAAGTGAATAGCGTGATTTTAACCAAGCAAATTTGGTGAAAAAATTCAAATTGATAAAAGTCTTCTTTTCTTTTTAATCTATTTTAAAAAAAAATGTTCATCAAGGAAATGTTTTTTTTTGTTTTTTTTTTGTTTTTTTTTAAGTTGAAGTTTTAATTACAATAATTTTAATTTTAGTGTAGGTTTGTTTGTTGGGGTTTAACGTCCAAGCAGCAATATTTCAGCTATATTCAGATGATGAACATGAAATTGATGATAAAATGAACATGAAACTGATGATAAAATGAACATGAAATGATGATGAAATGAAAAAGGGATCAGACACAAGGACAATGGGGTCGAGAAATTTTGATTGCTGCTGGACATAGGGAGAGATGGGTGGGGTCAGGCAATTTGGCCTCCTGTGGCGGAGCCCTATGGTTCCTACTCCGGGAGAATACCACAGTAGGGTTCTTTAACGTGCGAGGAATGTGGCATCTTTCCCAACACGGTGCACCACTATGTTTTGCGGCCAGATTTTTCGTATTATAGCCTGACAACCCCAGCATGTAACACGCCAGGGATATCCCCATTCCACCGCCTGGGGCACACATCCCAGTTGCTCTGTGGGCTAGGGTTCTGAGCACTATTTAGTCGCCTTTTACGACAAGCTTAGCGCTGCTGCAGGCCTATTCTTTTAACACCCGGGCCTGCACAGGGCTATTTTTTTTTTTTTTTTTTTTTTTTTTAGTGTAGGATAAATACACTGTTAGTATAGTTATTGAATGTAAATGCAAATTAACGTGTACAGGTTTAAATATTTGGGAAAAAGTGAAATCGAACAAAATTTGTAAATGTGTGAAGTTTGAATCTGTTCAAAGAGGGGGCCTTACCTTCTCTTGGTAAACCTGCCATTGCATTCATTTTATACATATCAGACAAGGTATTGTTTGAATTTGGAATTATTTTGGAATTATGAAAATGACTAAAAATAGATTTGTAAAATTAATCCTTTTGCTGGCATGGCTAAGAGGTAAGGTTAGTAGGATAACAAAAGTCAAAAATCTTACTAACCCCTAGTAGTCGTACGGCATGATTAAGCCCCTTATTAGGGGTAAGTTTTATAAAAATTTTGTTACTTATTTTCTTAAATCCAAAATAATTCCAAATCCAAATAATACTTTGTTATTAGGAAAAACGGTTCTAAATATGAAAATTGCAATGTATGGTCACAGTTTTAATTTACATAATGTATTCTTTGAAATTTTGTTCATGCTACAATTTTCAAAAGAATAAAAAACCTCCAGTGCTAGCACCACTTTGATTTGTGGTATGGCTGTCCATCCCTTACTTCTGTCCATACTTCCTACCTTTATGCAGTGATTGATCCATCTCTTATCTTTTACTTTTACACCACTCAATGGAATTTGATGAAACTTTTGAATCTTTATTACATTTTCTCATTTTCTCATTTTGCACCTATTCTAGATTTTTATAAGATTCAATTAGGTGGTTTCACATAGCAAATCATAGATGTATTCATTTGTGAATATGGGGACATAATACTTTTAATAGATAGATTTTCCTTTTTTTCTCAAAGATGACCTTGAATGGACATACCTGTACTGTAAAATTTTAAGATAAAAATATAGGTCACCGAACTTAAATTCAAGATAATTTTTTACAGCATTTAATGTAGATTCTGAATGAAATTTTCACAGTTGCCCTTAATATTACAAATATGGTTAATGAAATTTCTTAAAAAGTTGTATAATGAACACTTACTGGACATTATTTTATATTTCAAAAGGAAAACTAGGGGTCACCAAACTTTTTCTCTTGTAATATTAAAAGAACTAAAATTCCCAGAACATTTTCCCACTAATCATTCAACCTTGAAAAAGGGTTTATGAAATTAATGTATATGTGATTTTACCATATGCATTATAGGTTTATGTCAAAAAATCTTTTAAAATAATTTAAAGACAATGTTTTGGCATCTTTTCATACACTAATTGCTAATTGAAAATACATACTTTTGTATGATATTGCAAGATATCAGAAAAGAATGTACAGTGTAGTAGGTTTGATCTACCTTAATCAAACTCACAGAATCTTTATAACATTGGGCTCTTCCTTGTTCAGATTTTGATACAAATCATTAGCGGGTTTCATATAACAAAAGAATAATCAAGGGAACCAAGATTATAGTGGACATCCAAGCAATGTAATCGAGGGACAAAGACCAGACATGGGGAAACAGACATACACAAAGAAGAACACAAAAGTAACGTATTTAATTTCATGAAGGACTTAAATTAAATGTCTTTCCAACCCAGAATAAGATCTAGAATTGGGCATATGCATGAGATATGAACTTAGCATATAAAAATAGGAAATGTGGCATGTCTGCCAATGAGATAGTCATCAACAAAATGCCAAGCAATGAACAATGTAACTTCTACGGGTCACCACAGGGTCTTCAATGATGGACAAACCCCCATGCCATAAAGAAAGCTGTAAAAGGCCACAAAATATATGATGTGAAACTACTCTTAAAGGACAAAAATAGTCTTAATCTATACAAAAAATGTTAAACAAATAAAAATGAACATTAAAAACAACAACTGAACTACAGGTTCCTAGTTGAAGACAGTCACATGAAGTATTTAGTATGTGGCAGGTTAAACATGTTTGTGAACACTCACTCCCCTAAACCTTGGACAATGGGAAAATACAACAATAAAACAAGCTATGTTCATGTTAATAATTAATTTAAATGCCCCTTACAGTACCCCAAAAGACACCATTTATCTTGACACATATCATGGTTCATTGAACTTCAATGTAAAATTACTTTCTTTTTTCTGGAAATCTTGTTTTAAGAACATTTATTTATTTAGGGAAATTTTTTGGTATGCTTTGTTAAAACTAAAATTTAAGCACAGTGAAAAATTAACTGGCTACTTTCCCTCTTTAACCACAAAGAAGCATACACTAAAATTTCCTGATATAAGATATAAATGGGAATTTTTTTTTGGAGTGAGGATGCATTAAAATTTATAATAAGATGTAGAAAAAAATGAAAAGAATATGCATGGTTTAATATTTGTTGCATTACTTTTTAGCTCACCTTGCCATAGGCCATGTGAGCTATTGCCATTACTTGGCGTCCGTCATCGTCGTCGTTGTTGTTAACAATTTCTTCGAACATCTTCTCCTCTGAATAGATTTGCATGAAACTTAAAATGAATGTTCCTTTGAGTATCCTGCACAAAATAACTGTTTGGGTTTTTGATCGGTATTAAAAACATGGCCACCATTACTAAAAATATAACATAGGGGTCAGTCGGCAGATTTTTGCATATATCTCCAAAACCATTAGGTTTAGCCAAATTCTGAAAGAAATATTCAGCATGATGAGATCTATCTGTGGTCAAATTTTGGTGAAAATCTGTTGACCCATGTTGGAGTTATTGCCCTTTTTAGACATTTTTTTTGCTGTTTTTGATGTTATTACTTTCAAAAATCTTCTCCTCAAATACTACTTTACAGAATTCAATGAAAATTGGTATTTTTGTTTTTAGGGTATCCTTAACAAAATGGCTCTTTGGATTTTTGATTGGTTAAAAAACATTGCGGCCTTTACTAAAAATAGAACATAGGGGTCGTACAGTAGTTTTTGCATATATCTCCAAAGCAGTTAGGTTTTGCTAATATCTTTCAATTGAAATTTCCTTATTGTAAGGCCTACAAAAGTCTCCAGGAATCATAGTTGTCAGATGACTCCATACAAGAGTTATTGCCCTTGAAAGGCCAAAAATTATGTTTTTTGCAGTTTTCAGTCAATATCTTGAAAACTATAATAGATAGAATGAAACTTTTTATTGATGAAATGATTCTCATAATAAGTCTTACCAAAGTCTTCATGGAGTCAAAATAGTTGAACAACTTCTTGTTAGAGTTATTGCCCTTGAAAGGCAAAAAATTAACCAGGTGAGCGATTCAGGCTCCTAGGAGCCTCTTGTTTAGCTCACTTAATCATTACCATTTTTATAAGGGGGTATACTTTAAATTTATGTTGACAATGCCTTCGGCAATATAAGCATGACCGCCATGTCCTTTTATAGAACAAGGGTAATGTCACTTATTACAAGGTACCTCTCAAAATTATGATGGATAGAGAAAAATTGAGATGTCTTTCCTTTTTGGAGGTTGTGACTTTGGGTTGAAGTTGTTAAATATCCATCAGAGTTAATTGAAGCTTTTTATATGAAAAAAATTTGGTATGGCACTGTTGTGGTCCATATAACCGCCATCGTTGGCAGACATGTACTTAATATGGTATTTTATATTGAATAATGTGTTATGCAAAAGACATTTGATCACTGGTGTATGTAAATATTTATTTCTAAAAGCTGTATTGCTTTTGAATAAAGAAATTATTATACTTTGAGAATTTACAGATTAAGTTTGACATTGGTTATGGTTGAATGATTTTTACAGCTGTTACGACCCTTGGACTTAGAAAATTTAAAGTTTTAAAGTTTTCTGCACTTTTTAGCTCACCTGGACGAAGGCCATGTGAGCTTTTGCCATCACTTGGCATCTGTTGTCGTCCGTCATCGTTGTTAACAATTTTTCAAAACTCTTCTCCTCTGAAACTACTTGACCAATTGGAACCAAACTTGGTATGAATGTTCCTTTGGGTATCCTACATAGAACTGGTGTGGGGATTTTTGATCCGTCCAAAAGCATGGCCACCACTACTAAAAATAGAACATAGGGGCCAGACAGTTGTTTTTTACATATATCTCCAAAAAGGTTAGGTTTAGCCCATTTGAAAAGGGTTAAAAGTGTTCAGCATGATGAGAGCTACCTGCAGTCAAATTTTCATTTTAATCTATTAAGTCATGTTGGAGTTTTTTGCTATTTTTAATGTTATTTCTTTCAAAAATCTTCTCCTCTGACACTATTTTACCAATTGAAACAAAACTTGGTATAAGTGTTCCTTGATGTATACTGCATAGAATTGGAGTGAGGTGTTTTGATCCGTCAAAAAACATGGCCAATGTTACTAAAAATAGAACATAAGGGTCAGACAGTAGTATTTCGCATTTATCTCCAAAACTGTTAGATTTAGTCAAATTCTTTCAATAGCTGAAGTGATCCTTATTTTTAGGACTACAAAAGTCTTCAGGCATAAAATTTGTCGGACGCTTTCTTATAAGATGTTTTTTTTTTACAGTTTTCAGCCAATGTCTTGAAAACTATGATAGATTTAGACTTTCATTTATTGAAATGATCCTTATGATAAATCCTACCAAAGATTTTTATAGAGTCAAAATTGTTGGACAACTTCTTGTTTAATGTATTGCCCTTGAAAGACAAAATTCAACCAGGTGAGCGATTCAGGCTCCTGAGAGCCTTTTATTTTTTTACACGGGGGACATTAAGACACTTTTTTTTTATTCAATGAGATTTAAGAACTACAATTTTACATTTTCAACTTTGAAAATCTTCTCCTCTGAAACTGTGACGTGGATTTAAACAAAACTTAGCGTGAATGTTCTGTAGAACATTTTTAACGATCCATATATGGGGATTTTCTATCTTGCGAAAGACATGGTCTCCATTACTAAATATAGATCATATTGGTCAAATAAAGTTATGGGTCTTGAAAAAGATTTTTTTCCTGAATTTTATTGTAACCAAACATGACATGAATGTTTGTTATGATATCCTTAACAATCTGTGCATGGGGATTTTTGATTTGTTGAAAAACATGGCCCGTTACTAAGAATTGAGGATTGATGAAAAGAGCTTGAAAACCAATAGGTTTAGCAAAATTGATCAGCATGGTGTGATGGACCTATGCCAGAAGTTGGGATGTTGGAGTTATTGTCCTTGAAGAGCAAAAAATTACTACCAGAAATTTATTTTATAATATGGAAATAGGGTGAATAACTAAGATGCTCTTTGTAGATTAAATGATTCTTGTAATAATTCAAGCTCTCTAGAGCCTCTAGTTATTTTTTTGTATGGTTTTGAAATATGATGTTGTTTCCATAATGAATTGCAAGTCCCTATGCTTAAGTGTGTCATAAACTAATAATGTGTCCTCACTTGCCCAAACTGTTCAAGGTTGACCATTGCAGCCTATCATGCTGTACTCTGCAGAGCCTTTTTAGCAGTTTATATGCAACTGCAAAAAAGGGTGGTTGAATATTATGTAATGATTCTGTCATCATTTTTACCTGCTTCACCAAAAGCAGAAGCATGTCTAGGAGTAAGATTGTTTGTGTGTCTGTGTGTCCATCCTTCCTTAACTCAATAAGATATCAGCTTGTCATCACAACTCCTCTGAAACTACGCAACAGAAAATCCTGAAACTTCGTAGCAATGACATATGCAGTGTAACATATTTTCAGGAAATTTTGATTCTCTAATTCTTATAGGAGTTTTATCCTCTTTTGAACATAGAAATTTACTGTTATTCATCATGTATCAGCTTTTTATTGCAACTTTTCTGAAACTACCCAACAAAATTTGGTATGTAGCAAAAACACCGTGTTGTTGTGCATATTATCTCAAAATTTTGGGGGGAATTATGTTCCATAGTTTAGTATATTCGTCCTTATCACAATTTTTATTGCATTTTCCTTAGCAACTATAAACCACAGCTGCAGTGTGACCTGCAGGTTCAAGCATTGATAGGTCTAGCTTTCATTTATGTCGTGAATTAAATGTTTTGAAATTTTGATATATTGTTACTTGCTATTAGAGAAAGTTTGCTTTTCAAAAAGAAGTCACTTGCTCCAATCATTCTTCTAAAAAGGGGCCAAAAGTATTAAAATAAATGTTTAAAATATTTAAAAGGAATGTTGAAGGTTAATTTCCCATTCAATTTTGACAATTCTTTTTTAAATTTGTTTCTTATTAAATTTTGTGTCATGATTAATTAATTGATTTAAAATAGCATTTAATATTTTCAGTCTTTAGGGGCCTAAGTGGGGCCCATCCTAAAAATCAACTTTATTTTTTTTATACGACAGCAGAAAATTTGTGGTGGTACTGCGAAAGTACTTTAATTCGTGGATACCAATTTTCGTGGATTAGGGAAGAAACAGAAGTTCATGGATTTTGAATTCATGGTCTTCAGGTTTTTAGTATACAACATCAATGAAAATTTCCTTTTTGTTGGGACTAAATTTTTGGGGTTTGCCCTAACCACGAAACCACGAGAATTGGTACCCAACAAGCAATAGTACTTTCACAGTATAATGATATCATGCTGTTGTCCTCTTAGTCTGTAGACATTTCTATGTATATTCAATAACTTGAGAATAAGTTATAGATCTTTAGGAAATTATACCACAAGGTGCCATACCACAAAAGGAAGCCTGGGATTGATTTTGGGTGTTGTGACAAACTGTTTTGGGGACAAAAAGAGGCCAGGAACAGGCATTGTCATGATGTGCGTTCAATAACTTTTATATAGTGTACAGATCCATATGACATTATTCCACAAGGTACCATACCATAAAGGAGGCCTGACAAAAAAGGGCCAGAAGCCCGTAACAGGCATCTTTTTAAATTTTTTTCCACAATCTGTAATTTCTAAAGTATTTAGTTTAGTTCCATGTTATTTAAACAACTTTTACTCCCAACAAAATATGATGATTAATTTGGTTGGAAGTAACAACAAATGATCCAATCAGAAATAGTTGACCTCTATAATGTAACCTTTTATCAGCACTTATTGTTCATTTCTATGCCTTACACGAATTAAACAGTCATTAACTTTCCATATTCAAGTTGTCCACAAAGTAATTTGATGTATAGCTAGGAAATAAAACCCTTTGAGGTTATAAATATAGTCCCCAATCCAAAAAGCAAAACATAAAATAAAGGAGGTTGCTGAATACCAATAGATAAAGCTGTCTTCACATTTCATGCAGGGGTAGAGCCAAGTATTGACAGAAAATTGGCCAGTTACTGATAAAGAAAGGGGTTCTAGGTTATTATTTTTTTTTCATTTTTTACCATGTTCTCTACAAATATAAAAACAAAAAGGTCATCCATGCCCTGAAAAGATCCTGATGTGTCTGTCACTATTTTGTGAAATTTAGAACAACATGGAGCATTTACAAAAATGGATTTTCCTTTGTATTAGACTGTTATTGTACATACTGTTATTTATGGCAACAGTTGACATTCCTACCTCATATCCCTCTTAGTAATGAAAAACGCTAAATCAATTGAACTGAAAAATGTCAGCTAGATTGAAAATAAATTGTGTACTGATCTTTATCTTAACAGATTTTTAATAAGGCTATTGCCTCATAAACTCAGAAGTAGATGAGAAATATTCAAATAAAGATAGAACATTGCATAGACCCTGGCATAGTAATTTTGATAGCGCAATTTCCCCAGGAATGGTGTCAGTCTATGTTATTGCTATTTGATAACCATTCTATTTGGCTATTAGGCCATGTGTTTTAAGAAACTATATGTCATTTCAAAACTATAGTATCTAAGATTATGTGTGCTAATAGAGCTGTAGGTGTTAAAGGGACTTAAAAGTGCATGATTAGTCAACAGACTTGATTCTTATAGAATTAGGTATTGATGTTAATGTAGGTATCTCTGGAACTAGGTGCCCAGAAACTAAGCAATTTAAGAACATGTATATAGGTGTCCTTGCAACAGTTGTAGTACTTGAACTATAAAATAACTGTAGGTAGATAAAAGGTACATGTACCAAAGGGCAGGATTGATTTCAACAATTATCATGCTCCAGTTTGAATTTACAGATGGTTTCAACCTAGAATTTGCAAACTTGAATTTTGAACTGAAAATTAGGAAACTGAAATAGATCAGCTAATAGTGTGTTGTTCTATAATGCAGGATTTCAGAGAGTTTTTTGCTCATTCATCTAGGTGTTCCAAAATCAACATTATGCAAACTGACACACTTAAGTTTTGTGTGATGTTTTAAGATATATTGAATGTCATTCATAATGAGAATGGTGAATATAAATTGAATGAAGAGTTCAATGTTAGCATTTATATATAACAACAACAACAATAAAATCTTTTAATTTGACCCATTAAAAATTTAAAGACAATCAATATAAATTGATTCAGTACATGTGTACTTTAATTCAATCAGTATTGGAACATTTCTTATGTTTTTGAGTAACAAGGAGTCGAAGGGCTAAAAAAAGTTATTTTTTTGGAAGACTGTATTGTTAAAAAATTTTCATCTGACCTAAGTTATAAAATTACAATTAGAACCTAACCTATTAATAATTCCATCATTGAAATTCTTATTTACTATATTGTTTCCATTCTTTCTAGCTGTATAAAATGTAAGAGAGTAATAAAAAGAATTAAAAATAAATCATCCAAAAAAAAGCATTAAGTACAGTTCTGTGTAAGAATCAGGCAATGGGTGGCACATCATTTTTCTCAATCTTTTTTTATTCAATATATTCAAGACATCTAGTCAACAATCAAAAAGCTATTCAAATTTATCCTGTGACATAGATACTATCTACTAGTTATATAGGGAAAAAGTGCAGGAAAATTTTCCTGCCATTTTTCCACAGTGCATTTCAACTAAATTTGACCTATCAATATCTTAAAAAGGCAAACTTTACCAACACTTTTATATAGTAAATTTTGGAGGTTCTGACGTATAACTACTTCATACAATAAAATCTCTGTGTGTTTTTTCTTCATGTGCCACATTTTATTCACATTTAGCCTGATTTTTAGATGGAAAAGTACTTAAACATGTATACGTTTAATTAAAAGTTAAAAACTCTATTTGAAACCTTTTAAATCATTTAATCATTTAAACCATTAAAAAAAGGAATTAATGTGTTATAGTTCAGTTACTGTTTTACACATGCATACACTGTTTATTTTCCCAAAAAAATAAATAATGATATTTGATCAAATTTATTTGAAAAATCATCTTTTGTCTTCCTTAAAAATCTGTATTGTGGCTGATAGTGTTTTACAACCCCTTGACCACACCTGAGGCAATGCAGGTAATTTATGACCCCTTATTAGTTAAATTAGGGTTTAATTTAAAATGCTGACCCAGGCTCATTCAAATTATGCTCAGCATTTATCAGTGTATGCTCTAAGTTTGCACTATATATCCATGTCCAAGATAGTTGGAAAATTTTCATTAAGTTGTTTTTTTTTTTTATATTTTTACCTTTTGGTTGTAGGTATATTTGGAGTTCCAAAAGAGTTTTGTGCCCAGGAATATGTCCGTGCAACTGTAGAGTACAGCAAGGCATCATATGCAAAATGCTCTGTAAACGAAGTTCATTTTGTAGATAAGGATAAGGGAATGGCTAATCTGGTTCTGAAGGCTTTTGAAGATTTTTTCTATACAGGTTCATCAAGTGGAAGCAGGGGTTTTCAGAGAAGTTTGAGTGATCAAAGCAATTCTAGTGAACAAGCTTCAGGGTCTACAGAAACTTGGCATCCTCCAAGTGTAGGTGAAGAAAATGCCAAATCGAACAAGACCGCCAGACAAGACAGAATTTTGAGCAATCAGTTCATGTTTGATGTTAGTGATAAAATAAAAGTAATAATCAAGCAGGGTGACATCAGTAAATGCACGGCTAAAGTCATTGTTTGTCCTCAAGATGAAAAACTGCAAGGTTATGGTAGGATAGCTAAGGCAATCCATGCTTCAGCCTCAACTGTGTACAGAGATGTAAATGCTTCTGCACTTAAAAATGGTTCTTTAAAAGTTGGTGATGTTTTTCCACTGAGATCTGCTGAGGGAGTGCATTGGGAATATGTCTATCATGCTGTGGCCCCACATTGGGGTCTAAATGCCACCAGGGATCCAAAGTTATATGAGACTCAGTTAAAGACTATAGTTCACAACATCCTTAAAGAAACTGAAAATTGTCCTCAGCTGAATTCAATAGCAATTCCTTTAATTGGTGTAAGTGTAGGTAAGTGAACTCTTTTTTAATAAACTACATTTATTTTATTTTAGTTTGTTCATCCATTTGATCATATGTATATTTGTTCCATTGTCATTATTTGTGCAATTTTTTCCAGCTTTCTTTTGATAACTATAATAATTAGAGGTACTTTATACATAATGATGAGCTCATCTTGTGTTTTCATCTCTGAAACCATTGATCCTATGAAACTCATTTTTTGCCAGAAATCACACTTTTGGATATATTTATATGTAGTTTCAAAACTGTGCATCTAATTATTAAAATTTCTAAGCATAATACCTTTTAATACAAGATGAAATACTTTTTTTGTGACATTGTAGTAAAGATAAAGAAGATCTTAAACTGATATCATGACACTGGCGATTACAGGGAAATTGTAAATTTTTATTTGACCGCAATTAGATCCTTTGTTTTCACAAATTTTTCTTTCACAAAGTTCAGATTGGGATTGATTTTGGGGAAATGACCTAAACTGATTGGAATTTAGAGCTGGAAAGAGTCAGACATGGGTTTTCCTTGTTTCCCAACAAAAGCATGAGTATAGTATATTTGCTTCTATGCAACTTTACCATTTAGTTTCAAAGGTCTTGATTGATTTCCCTTACTTTTTATATGTCCACAAAAATTATGCTGTCATGTAGTGGTATCATGCTGTCATTGTTGTCCATTGACACTTCCAAGTCCTCTCAATAACTTGGGTATTAATGTATAGGTCTTTATACTACAAAGTGCCATACAACAACAGGAAGTCTGGGGTTGTTACTTGAACTGTTTTTGGAAATAGGAAGCAAAAAAAGGGCCAGAAACAGGTATTTTCTTTATGTGGGTTCAAGAACTTGAGTATAAATGTAAAGGTCTGTATGAAATTATACCACCAGGTGCCATACCACAAAAAGGAGGCCTGGGATAATATTTGGAGGCTATGACTTAAACCATTAAGGGAAGAGACCAATAAAAATCATGTTCCTGATATAATCTGGACAATAATGTGACTTCAAGTGAATGGATCTCTTTGATATAACAAGGTGCTATATGCTACCAAAGAAAGACCTTGAAAGATTTTTAGGGTTATGACCATAACTATTTTGAAATAAGGGGCCAAAAAAGGGCAAACCAAAAAGGACTTTTTGTATTTAGACAATAGCTTGGGTAAATGTGAATGGATCTGTTGTAAATTTTACTACAAAGTGTCATTTCACAAAAAAGAGAGGTTGTATTAAATTTGGGGATTGTGACTTGAACTGCAAAAGATTGGAGGCTTAAAAGGGGGCCAGAAATAAAAAAAATAAAGTTTAGACAATGACTTAAGTAAAATTGATTGGATCTTAATGAAATTTTGCCAAATGGTGCTACACTACCAAAGGAAGGTTAGGATTAATTGGGGTTGTGACTTGAACCATTTAGGAATAAGGGGCCCAAGAAAAGGTCGGAAACAAGCATTTTCTTGATGTCCCGACAATAATTTGAGAACTTCTTGAAATTATACAGCAAGTTGTCATACACATGATACATGTACAGTGAAAGGAAGATAAGGATTGATTTGGGGGTATATTACATTTACTGATTAGGATTTAGAGGCCAAAAAGAGGCCACATCATTCTTGGTCAAACTCATATCTAGTGTCAAACATTTAACTTCAATTCAGCTGTTGTGTCCATAATGGTTGAAATTTAAACATTTTCAAATCTGTATCAATAATGTGTGTTAATTATGTTAGAACATTCGTCTATGAGATAAGATAAAAATACATGCATTAAATTGAATATAAGTGTAGTATACTAAATAATTGTTGTGTATTGTGTGGCAAGAAATTTAATGATTTTCAATTTCTACAACCAGCTAAGTCGATTAACAAATTTATATAATTAAGAAAGGATAAATTTATTTTAGTTTTTGGGGACTTACATTTGATAATAATAATAATAATAATAATAATAATAATAATAATAAAATCTTTATTTCAAAAGGATTACACAGTTTGTTTACAAGCTAATCTTCCCTGAGGCCCTCACACACAAAAACTATATCTACTAGAAATTAAAAATAAACAACGCAACACAAAAACAAAAGCTGATTTGACAATACCAAATCGCTTTAAGATAATACAATATAGAACATTAAAAAAACAGTGTAAGTAGCAACAATTTTCTCTTTTAAGATACTCTATTCAAAAGTGTTAAAGTACTTCTTAAGATTGATTTTGAATGAGTTGTCAGTGGCTTGATTACGTAAATGTTTGGGTAACTTATTCCACAAGACAGACCCAGAATATATCAAAATGAATGTCTGAAAAGTTTAGTTTTAATTTTTGTGATTATCAAGTTTCCTTGTTCAGCATTTCTTAGTGAATAAGGTTTGTTTCTTATAGTTAAACTTTTCTGATGTGTAACTTGGTGCTTCCCCATTGAGAGATTTATAGATTAATAGGTATTTGTGATATTTAATCCTTGTTTCTACTTTCATGATTCCTAATTGTTTGAACAAGGGTTCTGATTGAGAAAAAGCTTCAGTATCTAGAATGAGGCGGATGGCCCATTTTTGGAATTGAAGAATTTTGTCTAATCCTTTAGAACCACAGCCACTCCATACAATACAACGGTAGTCAATAAGTGGAAGAATGTACCCATTATAGAAAGTTTTTCTTGTTTCAACATTCAGATACCCGGTATTTCTTAATCTTTGCTAGGAGATACAATCTTGATGAAATATTAGAGCATATATGATCAACATGACATTCCCAGCTTAGAGTATCATCAATTTTTACATCAAGTAGTTTTTCACATGATGAAAATTTTAAAGCTTTATCATTAACTATTAAGGAGGGTATATCTACATTTGACAATTTCTGTCTTGTTCCAATAATCATACACTTTGTTTTATTAACATTGATAAACATAGTTATTTCTACACCAATTTTCAACTTTTCTTAGATCATCTTGCACACCCTGTTGTAATAAATTGATATTTTTCCCAGAAATGTGCATGGTTGCATAATCAGAATACATATCAACATTAGTATATGCATGTCAAGAGGAAGATCATTAATAAATGTAACAAATAAAAGAGGACCTAGTATGGAACCCTGAGGAGCGCCAAAGCTTATAGGTTTTTTTGAAGAGAAAGTGTTTAATATACTTACTTGCTGCTTTCTATCCTTTAGGTAGGACTTAAGGAATTGCACAGTACTGTCATTTACACCATAGATCATTAGTTTTTTACAAAGTATATCATGATCAACAACATCAAAAGCCTTTTTTAAAATCTAAAAAATATAACCAAATTGATGTTTCCATTATTCATCTTGAAAATATTCTTTTTTATAACTAGATATTTTCTTAGGTGGATCCAAGGGAAGGGGGGATGGCATTAGCCCATCTCTTATGTAATTGAAATTGCAAAGTGTTATATACAATGTATTTTATGTCAAAGCATGAAAAACGCTCAGAAAGGAAATGTGTACTTTATTAAATTTGTCTATTTAATTGTAGTCATTAACACTGTTCAGTGGTCTCTGAAATGATCATAATATCATATATTTATCCCATGTGTTCTTATATAAATGAAACTATGGGTATTCTTTGACTTGTTTGGGGCTATATTGCAAGCATATTGTCTATCCATCATCTTTTAAGGCTCCTCGCTCATCTTCTTCATTTTATCGATTACCTCAGTGTCTCCCTTTCCACGTTCAATGGAGGTATTCCTAGAATGATATTGAAATCAGGTCAAATTACAGAAATGTTTTAGTGGAAATTTAATTTTTTTTTTTAAAGTTTCATTCTATATGTATATCTTATTCTTTTAATCCCAATCACAACTCAGAACTATATTCAGCTTAAATTTTGTGTCCACATTTGCCCCAACCGTTCAAGGTTGACCAATGTGGTTGTTTCAAGCTGCGTCCTATAACACATTTTATTTGGAATTTAGCCGAAAATTGAATTCAGGCAAGCATTTTTAAACTTTAACTTTATAAATGTTTGTGCAATAATCTTTTATATTGTATCACAAGTTTCCAATAGCATGTTAGGCGGAAGGGATTGATTTAGGGATAACCACCATATTTGTGGTGGGATTAGGAATTAGTGACTGCAAGGGACCAAAAGCAAATACTTCTGATTTCAGGCAATTTATCATTTTCCTTTAGGCATTCATTTTATAGAGAATAATATGTAGCAGTTTCTATATTGCATGGTTTATCACCTCATGATATATATAGAGGCCCTCATAGTGATATTGAATGAGGGTAATATGGTATTGAAGTATATTTTGTCATTTATTGTTCTATATAATGTTAAACTTGATTTGTTCTTTATCTCAGAGATCTCAGAATGAATTGATACAGCATTCCATTTTCTATAATAGATAAATTGTTTAGAATCATTAGGGCTGTAATTGTTTCATCAACTTGCATGACCTGTAGACTTGCCTTTTTTGTCAAAAATTTCTAGAAAACATTTCATAACATAGCAAAGAAGACTTATCAAAATTGCACAGTATGCATTAGGGCTATAATTATAGAAAGATCATGAGAGTCCCCTCTCAAAGTTTGGTGCACATTTTTATATAAACAATTCATCAATATGGCCATCTGTCTGTCCATCCAAACACTTTTTATATCAAATTTCATTGAAGGGTTAATGAATACCTCATATATATACAATTTCAATGGAATTTGATTACATTTGATAAGATGGTTTGACATACATTATTATGTGTACCGGTAGATGTACCAGTCATTGTACAAATAATACTTGACTCATCACATGTGATTATAATACTTACAGATGAAAATATTTATAAAACACCAATTCCAACCTGCTGTCGATGTATTATCAATGGAATAATAATGTATGCGAAAGGGGGCAAAAACAACTTACAGATTGAGCTTTGGGGATATGATGAAAGTGCAGTGTCTACATTTAGAGAAATACTGAATCAGGAGCTTCAAGTAAGTGTTAAAAAAACAAGCTTTAGCAGAAGTATGAAAAAAAAAGGAGGAACTGAAAATACCACCTTCACCAACTCTAAATATGATGAAAACAAGCATGACAAGGGAAGTTGGTCTTCCAGTAGCAACTTGTATGGTAAAACGCTCAAGGGTGAAAGTGTTGGAAAAGATGAAATGTGTTGTATCTGTATGGAATATATAATCAACCCAAAACAGTTGCCATGTTGTGGTATTAAGTTTTGTAAAAAGTGTATTGATTCAGCCTTTACATATAAGCAGGCCTGTCCTAATTGTAACAAAGTGTTTGGAAAACTAGAGGGTAATCAACCAAAAAATGGAACGATGACAACCGTTGAATATACATACACAGATTTACCTGGATACAAGGGATGTGGATACACAAAGATTTCATACTTTATACCTTCTGGAATTCAAGGTGTAAGTATTTAAGTAGTTGTTCTCACATTAGCACCAAGCACATGGGCTGTATAATTCATCTTTCCATCCTTTTTTCAATAAAAGAAATTGGTTTATTACTAGCTTCTCTTGATTTATTTAATTAACTTTCCACTGTTGGAAGCTTAAGTACCAGGATAAGTTTTTTGCTTGGCAGAGGATCTTTAGCACTGCTCAGTGGTTCTCTTTGTAAAGTTTATCAGCATATTGTTCAGCACTATTCAGATGCATCAAACTGCACACTTCAAAGCACTTTTTCTGTATTAACTTATCACTGACAAAATTTCCAAAACAAAGCTCATTCATTAGGCAATGACAAAGTATTTTAACTGCCCCATGTTTTAAAAGTCAAAACTTTTTAGTCAACCTAATCTTTAACTTACCTTTTGATAATTTTTTATTAAACCACCCTGAAAACCATAAACAAAGTTTGGATGTTATATAGGAATCATCCCACCTGCTTTTCCACCATTTGTTTGTCCACTTTTCTTGTAAGCAAACCTTCTCCAAAAATGCTCGGGGAGTTGGTGAAATTTTAGAGGAAGGTTGGGCATCACTTGTAGATGTGCATGAAGGTATATATTTGCTGTCAATGGACTCCAATTGGAGATAATCTAACTTAAAGTATACATTGTAAGTGATAAAGCCATAAACTGCTTAAGGATTTGACAAAATTTTATAGGAAGGTTAGGTATGTTTGTTGATATGTGTGAAGGAATATTATCAATGTCAGAAGATGCTGAAGAGGATTTTACACTTAACATTTATGGGTTAAGTGGAAGAATTCTCTTTGTGAGCTTTCTCACAGTTTTTATACTTTAACCAAACTTTATTAAACTTTAAGAAACACTATGGTACAAACAATAGAAAGTATTGCCAATTTTATTCATTGGACAGTTGTTTGAAAAGACTGAATTGGTGGTGCATTATAAATTGTATCTTGTACATTTAGATTAGAAGTTACAGTTTGAAACTGTATGTAACACATGTTTGAATATGACTTTTTTTTAAACTGAAATGAAAATGAGAATATTTTTATTGAATTCAAAATTAAAAATATGAAATTCTGGTTACTATTTATTCATTTATTTGTTTCCAACCAACCAACCTTATTTCTATGGGTAAAAAATCTGTGGCCTAAAACTTAAATAGTGCTTCAATACTAAGGTCAGTCTGTAACTTTCTGTCATTGAATAATGGATTTTGAAATTTGGCATGTGGGCTTTCATTATTACAAATTTTCCACTTGAACTTAATTTAACTGAGCTCACTGACATAAATTTAATCTCATGATATCTATCTATTTTACTGATCTTTCACTATTTTCAGCATTTACTTGAAAGCAATAAAACAATTAGGAGTTTGAAGTGTGTCAAATATTAAATTAAAGTTCAAATTAAATTTATTTATCATGCATGAATATAGTGTCCATTTTTCACCCAATTTTCAGTGTAATGGACATTAATTTTCATGCATAAAATATCGATTTGTTCTTTCTTCTTTAAATAATGTAATGACTCGTCTTTTGTATTTTTTCCTTGATATTTAGGAGGAACATCCAAATCCAGGAAAACGATACGAATATTTATCTAGATCTGCCTATGTACCAAATACAGAAAAAGGAAGATTAGTTGTCAAATTGTTAAAAATAGCTTTTAAACAAAGACTGGTCTTTACAATTGGACAGTCTCGGACAACTGGTAAAAATGATGTTGTTACATGGAATGACATTCATCACAAAACACGTATGGATGGAGGCCAGCAAAAGTAATTATCACATTTCTGTTAAATACAAAATTTATGCCTATTATATGAGTGCTGAATAAGACAAAAGTCAATTTTGTTTGCAAATTAGTTTACAAAATCCAATGGATATGCAAATACATTCTCTCATCACGATTTTGTAAGAAAGCCTCTCATTGATATATAGTAACCATGGGTCTTGCAGGTTTCCGATTACTTCCAGCAAGGGTATATCATATGGTTGATGCAGGATTCTGCAATAGCAAGTAATACTTTATTAGGTTTTACTTACTTTTATGGAATAGCTCTTCAAAAAACTATAATAGATAGAAAGAAATTTTTAATTGATGAAATGATCCGTATGAAAAGTCCTACCATAGTCTTCATTGAGTCAAAATTGTTAGACAACTGCTTATTCGAGTGATTTAACCATGTGAGCAATGAAGGCTCCTTGGAACCTCTTGTTAATGTTATTTCTTTCAAAAATCTCCTCTGAAACTACCAGAATAATTGGAAGTAAATTTAGCATGAATATTCCTTAAGATATTCGGCATAGATCTGATGTGGGGATTTTTTATCTGTTTAAAAACATGGCTACTGTTTTTAATATTTAGAACAAAGGGTTCAGTCTGCAGTTTTTCTTATGTATCTCCAAAACTGTTGAGTTTGACCACATTCTTTCAATTGTTGACATGATCCTTATTATAAGGCCTACAAAAGTCTGTATTTGATCAAAGTTTTCAGGCGATTCCTTGTTAGAGTTATTACCCTTGAAAGGTAAAAGATGACATTTTTTTTTCAGTTTTCAGCCAATATCTTGAAAACTGATAGATAGAAAAAAGCTTTCAATTGATGGGCCTTCAAAAATCTGCATTGGATCAAAGTTGTGGGACAACTACTTGATCAAGTTAATTCACCCTTTAAACACAAAAATTTAACCTGTGAGCAGTGTATGCTCCTGGGAGCCTTTTGTTAATGTTATTTCTTTAAAAAAAATCTTCTCCTCTGACACTACTTGACTAATAAGAACCTAACTTGGTATATATTTTTCTTAGGGTATTCTGCATAGAACTGATGTGGGGAATTTTGATCCATCGTTACTGAAAATAGACCACATGGGTCAGACAGAAGTTTTTCACTTATATCTCCAAAGCCATTAGGTTTAGCCAAATTCTGACTGGGTAAACAAGATGTCAAGGCATAACTTGACTGTTGTTGAATTGATCTCCTTGAAATTGTATTAAAAGGTGTCATAACACCAAATGGAAGCCTGGGATTGATTTTGGGGGTTAAGACTTGAACCCTATAGGAACAAGGGGTGAAAAGCAATTTCCCTATGTCAGTACAATAAGTTGAGTGAATGGATCTCATATAAATTTTACTACAAGATGTCATACCAAAAAAGGAAGACTGGGATTGAGTTTTGGGGTTATGACTTGCTTCTGGTAAGAATGAAGGGACAAAAAGGGACCAGAAACAAGTATTCTGGATGATAACTTAAATGTAAGGTAATGGATTACTTTGAAATTGGACCACAAGGTGTCATATTTCCACAGGAAAGTTGGATAGATTTTGAGGTTTTGACTGAAACTAATTAAAAATAAGGGGCCAAATAGTGACTACTTTAGGTCTGGTTAATTTTTTATCCTGTGTCAACTGTCTAATTATGCTCAAAATTCAGAGATGTGTCAAGTTTGAATGATGTGTCAATATTTGCCCCAACTGTTCAACATTTGCAGTCATATCAAGTTGCTACTTTCAAAGCTTTTTATTTCATTGTGAATAGACCTATAGATTGAAACAGAAAAAGCCTAGCACATTTTGCATGAAACAAAAATACAGTACAATTTATTGTTCCCTGTCTAGTCTTTATCCTTGGTACACTCGTTGAGACGTTTAGGTTTCCCACATGCATGATACCTAAAAGCACACTAAATGCACAATAAATGAACCCTTCTATTGGGCGTTTAAACAAACGCTGTTATTGTGCGTTTAAATGCACGATAAACGAACGTGCCCAGCATTCATTTAAACGCTCAATAAACGAATGCTCCCAGCGTGCGTTAAAATCCACGATAGACAAACAATGAAAAATAATAATATTAACAAAGAGTAATCAAGGGAACCAAGGTTATAGCGGTAATCAAAAGAATGTAATCCAGGGACAAAGACCAGACATGGAAAACAGACATACACAACAAAGAACATAAAGTAACTAAAATCATACATACAAAGTAACAGAAGTAAATGAACAACTCGGACTCCACTAAAAACTGGGAGCATGGACCAGGTGCACCGGTAGGGTAAGCGTCCTCTGCTTTTCTAGAAACACCCGCCAAGTTGCTCATAAAAAGTCAAGTCCGGGATAGACAAACAAGGAAAGGAAAACTATGACCCGTTGAATAAATCGGTTTTCATGGTGCTGATGGATACACCATAACAATCCACGAGTTCATGATGACGACCGTAAAACTTCTGTAGTGATGACTTCAATCTTGTAGTAACATAATCCTGTTCCAGATGCCTATTTGTTAGAGTTCTAGCGCGATACAAAAAGTCTGCGTTGTTTCGGCAAGCTCTGGCATAACCTATGAGTTGTGATATGAACACTCCATACGCAGGAGCCGAAGGGATGTTGCCACAGATGAAAGGAAAGTTGACAATTCTGAATGAAAAGTCATCACGTTTGTCGTAAAGTTTGGTCAATAGTTTTCCTTTACCATCGATTTCTAAGTGTAGGTCAAGATATGAGGCTGACCTCACAGTGTCTGTAGTATCCTTTATCTCAAGTTCTTTTGGGTAGATGTGATGTATCAAATCGAATATAGGATTGTTTAAAGATAACACGTCATCTATATAGCGGAAACTGAGATTGAAGGATCTAGCTAAACAATATTCTTTCTTTCTGATCAGATCAGCTATAAAGTCAGCCTCATAAGAGTGAAGGAATAGGTCAGCTAGTAAAGGGGCACAATTTGTTCCCATTGGAATGCCGACCATTTGTTAAAAAACACGTCCACCACACTGGACAAATATGTTGTCGATTAAAAATTCCAGCATTTTGTAATCATCTTCCTCTGTATATTTGGAAGATGATTTGGAATTATTTCTTACAAAGTATGAGGAATCTCTACCAAGAACTATATATTTGTATCTAGGTGTACCATCTTTTTTGGAAAAACAACGATGTATAATGTATGGGGAATAGAAGTATACAGTGTTGAAAAATCATAAGTTTTAATGCTAATATATTCAGATAATAGTCTTGAACTGATTTTGAATCTCCAAAAGATCTTTCGAATTTTTCAGGATCCACATTGAATTAATACCACTACGGGAGTAACAAGTGTTGTGGTAGGACTGTAGACCCTCTTTGACAGTTGTGAGTTTAGAAGTTAGAAGTTTTGAAAGAGGTTTGGTGGTACATTTTGCAGATCCAGCTATGAAACGTTGTTTGTAAGGATTGTTGTGAAGTTTAGGAATCCAGTACATAGACGGTAAATCACAATCATCGTCCCTGGTAGAGAGACCAAAAGAGGATAGTACAGATTTATGGTTTTCCACAATCTCTTCTTTGGAAAGAGTGGTAGCAGTGTAGGTCTTATCACTGCTATTATTTTCTACATCTACCTCTGATAATAAACATTAGATATAAAACGTTTTGCAGACAAAAACAATGTTGTTTTGGGCTTTGTCTGCTGGTACGACAACATACTTGTCATGTATAGTAGACAATGTTTTTGCTACATTGGGGTCTTTGAAAACTGATGTAGCCTTGGCACTCATTGACCAACATAAAACTTTCATTCGTTTCAAAATTAAAGACCTCACAGCCTTCAACCACTCTGACAGAGAATCAATGTCTTCTTGTTCTCGTTTTATCCATTTTCTTGCATAGTCCTTGACGGCATCCATAAGAACTTTAAAGTTATAATTCCAATTTAATGACGAAAATGACGAAAGTTAACATAAAAAATGGAATTAATGATAATATATAAATTAATAATGGAAAAAAATATAAAAACAACAATTGAATCAATGAAATAATCAAAGTACAAAAATAAACGAACGCTTCTATCGTGCATTTTAAGTAAACGCTTGTATCATGTGTTTAGACAAACGATGTGAGCATGCGTTTAAACAAACACTGTGAGCGTGTATTTAAATGAACGCTTGTATCGTGCATTTAAACAAACACTGTGAGCGTGCATTTAAACAAACGCTGTGAGCGTGCATTACCAAGGCTAAAATGGAAAATGTGAAGGTTTCAAAGAGTGTATATATTCTTTTCACTGCACGAATCTTGGTACCCTTATTACTCTTTCAAGTAACTAAGATGAAGTAGTGAAAATGCAAACCAATTTGGAAATAATCTGGAAACAAAGAAAAACAGTAAATTAAAAGGAGATTCCATCAAAATTTTTCATCTTCACAAATACCCCTACTCAATGTGATTCTCATGTCTAGTTGTCTATTCCTCTGCTCCAGTCACTCACACTTTTAAGATGGTGATTAAAGATCTGCTCTTCAGTCAATCAAAACTTTTCAATCAATAATTAGGGCTTAAAACCATAAAATACAGGTAAAGTTGAACTATAGTGTATTTGGAAATTACTATTTAGAAATTATGGCCATTTGTAGTTTAAAATTTTTGAATAGGAATATCTGTAATCATAAGATAAAGCTTTCTCTAATTTCGTTTGCTATTCTGTACTTTTAGTTTTGGATACCCAGATCCTACCTATCTTGACAGAGTTCTGGAAGAACTAGCTGCTAAAGGCATCACAAAAAAATCACTCGAAGAGAAATAATGCTTGATCCTAAAGGCACATTAACTTGAATTGAAGACTTTGTAGTTATCTTTAGAAGAAGTATTTTTACAACATGAATGCTGGAATATTAACTTATAAACTTAGAAGGTTATATCATGATTATTTATACATTATGTTCAAGATGTTTTCTGGACTGTATGCTTAATAAATTGATTTTTCTTAAGTTATTTGTAAAAACTCTTTGTTGGTTCATTTTAATTTGGATTTGGTAAATAATTTTAATTGAAATTGAGTAATTTGTATTTATTCTTTTCTGATATTATTGGGATGAATTGATAGCACCATGTGACTGGCCACATTCTATGAATTGTTAACCTATTATAGTAAGTTTTCAGACATCTGCATAAGTGTTTAGATTCTAATTGTAAATTCTTGTTATATGTTTTTGTTAAGACTTGAGACATAGGTAGACTATACTAATCAAGTTATAATTTTAGGCTTTGTTTCTACTCAAAGATGTATATTTTTTTAGATTAGTGGTTTTCAACATTGTTTTGTTTGTTTATGTCATGTGGTGGTTATTCTATAATTTATTTGAGATGATTGCTGCTGTAAATTGTGTAAATGAATATAAAAATATTTTGTTTTCAGTAGTGTTAGTTGTAATATAGAGTTAGTAAATTAATATTAGGAAATAATAAACATAGTTCTTATATTGCACTACCTTACAAATGCAATATATGCACAGTGTTCTCTCCAGAATTTTCAGATAGCACTGTATTCAGCGTGCGTGACACAACATTAATATGTCTCATGTTGAAATGTGCCACTTTGTATTTAATGTATTATATAAAAATTGATCAGTGTAATAAAAGTTGGCACACTAGTTGTTTTGCTTTGCTTTGCTTTTAAATATTATGTTTATATGTAGTTTATTCATGACAAAAATGCCATATCATAACAAAAAATTTCCCCCAAATTTAATTTGTGGCCACGTGATAAAGAATTTTGTCGGCAATGTCATAACTTTTATTGGCTTCAGACACCTGTGTGGTCACACGGTGATCCACTGACCATTGCATGTTTACTGCTATTGGAGCTTATTACCTTGTAGGATGCCGTAAGTGATCTGGGGCACACACGTTTCCTGTCATAATTGATCTTTAATCCTCAAATTTAACTTTATTGCACAGAGGAAATTCAGACTATTTCGATCTCGAGAGTCCAAATTTCCTCTGACCCTGCAACCCTTCTCTTTTTTATTTGGATATTGATACCTAACATATCTATATCCAAATAAAAAAGAGAAGGGTTGCAAGGTCAGAGGAAGTTCAGACTACGATCTTGATAGTGCAGTGCTCAATCTCGATAGCACTGTAAAGCCAAGCACGTTAAGGGCCTGGGGAGAACACTGATATATATATATATATATATATATATAGAACACTGATATATATATATATATATATATATATATATATATATATATATATATATATATATATATATATATGTATACTATGAGGTATGATTTTCTCCAATATTCATTTAATGACCCTTTTTTTTTTGTTGGCAAAGCTTATATTTTGTTTTATGTAAATTTATGAATTTAAAGAAGCTATTTTGCAGTTTGATACAAAATTCAGTATCATGTAAACTAACTTATTTTCGTGAGTGATTTGCTTTATTAATTATTACCAGCAAGTGAAAATCTTTAAAAGAAAGTCCTTTCATTCTGGAATGCATGTTAAACAGAGTGTTAGCTGCAAAAATAAATATATGTAGTACAAAAATTGAATTTGTATCAAGAAAAGCAAAAATAAGTATCAATGAAAATAAGCTTGTTTATAATACAAAATTTCATAATACCAAAATGAAAAAAATAAAGGAAAGCTCAATTTTGACATCTTCCCCAATTTATAGGCAGTGACGTCATGTGGAAGTGGTATGTAGGACAAATTATTGTTATAAAATAAACATTGGAATTTATTAATGCTTTCCTTTTTTTGAATGACAAAATAAGATTAATTTATGACATACAAATAAGTGTAGGAACAAACTTGAGATTGTGTATCTTGACATTTGCAGACACCATTATCACTACTCAATGCTACAGGTCACATTTAGTGATATTTGTACCCAACTGTCTCATTATTGAATCAAGTTGTAGTGTCTACTCATATTGTATGTAATGTGTTTACCCAGTATACATTCATGTATATACACTGACACATGATATCAATAACTAGTACTATCTTTGAAAAAAATAAGACAGTCAACTCAGTAAAATTTTGTTCTTTTTACTTATAATTTTTCTACATTTCATTCAGGAAATAACACATGGCACGCAATTTCAATTTTCTATACAGTTTTTCCGAACGCCACTGAGTTATCAGTATTTGGCCAATCGCGAAACAGAATTGTGATCAAGTTACTTGCATTTCCATGGAAGAGAATCTTTAAGGTCAAAGGGTAAAAAGCAAAACTATACCAACTGTGTCAGAAAAAAAAACATGTACAAGAATGTTTGGGGAGGGAGAGAAAAAAAGCTTTTGGAAAAAAGGGGGTAGTCTGTAATGACTGGGAATTTTGCAGTACATGTACCTTTGTATATTTTGAAAATATTTTTGCTATGGTAAACAGAGGTTAGTTTTGGTTATCAGAAATACTGGTAATGAGGCAGATTACACTGTTATTGTACATTTTTTGTTTTATCTTATTTTGTTTACTGCCATAAATTTGTATATATTATTCATTTAAAATTAATCACATTGTTGGATTAAAAATCAAGATACTATATACATAATATTATAACTGATATCAATGATTTGCATTATATTTTATTTGAAGTATGGTAATTTTTAATATTTTCTGGCACTTCAGTCATTTTTGAATTTCTTATAAAATTTGGAATTGCTTATATCTGCAAACTATTTATCAAATTTAGTAGAAGGAACAACTAAATCCTTTTCTTTTCGAACGTGGTATGGAGTTTTTTCAGACTCTTATTAGAGGTCAGCAAACTTATATTCTTAATATTTTCAAAACAAAAAACAAAAACAAGAAAATAAAATTTCCATTCCCTTTCTGTTCAACAATTTCCCACCAATGATATAAAAGGGTTTTTGAAGGAAAAATAAATTAGTCTCAAAACAAGATGTTTTTTTAGAATTATTAAAAGATAAAATATCATTTTGTCAAACACTATTCATTTAATGAAAATGTTTATATCTATCAAACTTTCCATAAAGATGCTTTGTGTAATAGTTAATATGAAAGATCTACCTTAAAAACCTATGTGATTTTGAAAAATTGAATTGAGAGAAAAATGTTTAAATCCTAATGGTTTTATTCGTTCATGATATAATAAATCTTCTCAACATTTTTTCTTGTGAAATGTTAATTTATAGTTGTATTACTATATTCTAATTTATTTACTTCCTGTTGAGTACAATTTATCAAATAATAAATCTGAATCGTAATTCATTAATTAACATTATTGACATCATCACATGATTTTAGGCTATTTTTACTCAAAGAACTATTTTGTTATGATTTACCACTGTTACAGGTGATGTCTCATCCAAAGAGTATATGTAAGATTCCTACAGCACTAAGTCATTGCCTGAGTTAAAAGTTCAAACAATCACTTCAATATTACATTTGTTACATCATTTTTAATAGAATTATTTTTGGCATTGGTGAAACTCAGTCCTTTTTAACAACAAATCAACCCTCGTAGGTAAGCTAGTGCAGAAAAGGTTGAACAATTTACACACCATAAATTATCATTAAATACCAAGACTGTCATGAGCCTTTATTTGTTAAGAATTATGCATTGGCCTAGTTATAGGTCCTCAGCCACATGTATTTGCCTTCGGCTGCACGAAGGTAATATTAAATATATCTTCTGGTAATGGTATTCAATTTTTGTCCTTCTTAATATTGTAGACACTTGGTTTTTGTGTGATAACTTAAGTATTAGCTATATCTAAAACTAATTTAACAACAAAGATCTAACCCCCAAAGGGAAGATTATGGCCTAAACGTTTTTGGAATTAGTGGCCAAAACAAGTATCTCATAATTTTAACTTCAAATTCCAGGAAGAGCATATGTATGTTCATGATATTGTTACACAATATTCTATACTATTTGGGTGATATTAGAATTGATTTTGGGGTTGTGACTTGGACTAATAAGAAGTAAGGGGCAAAAGGATTGGAAACAAGCATTTCCTAATGTATGTATGATAGCTTGAATAAAAGGGAATCAATCTCTTCGAAGTTATTCCATAAAGTGCCATACCCCCACAGGAAGAGTTGGATTGGATTTTGAGATTTTTACTGGAACCATGTAGGAAGTAAGGCCCAAAAAGAGGCCACTAGACCTCTGTAGTAACATCAAGCTGTGTACTGTGAAGCATATCATAATGATTTTTATATTATTTTATTGTTTTTTGTATTGTCATTTCAAAGTTAAGTGACTTAGAATGGCTTAGGAAGGGAGTGTTTTTTTTCTTTCATACCTTACAATATTTTTATTACCATTGGATGGTTTAGAAATTATGTCATCAGATGTTGGTGTTGTTTTAATTTGATTTGTTCAAGTACATTTTTGTGTGTGTGTTTGTAGTTTATGACAAAATGTTCCACAGTTGATGACTTTATGTGGTCATTTGCTAATAGCTATTTTTTTAATTTTTATTTTATTTTATTTTATTTTAGTTTTTGTCCTCTTTCAGACTTTTTATTTAGTCCCCTACTGGCATCTTCTAACAAATGAGACTTATTGTTTGCACTCTGTCCTTCTGTTTGTGTGTCTGTCAGTCAGTCCAGCAAATCAGGTTTTTTTGGGGGTTTTTTTTGCATTTTTTGGGATCATGCTTGTAAATATGCATTTATAATTCAAAATAAAAATATATAATTTAGTTTTTGGTACAGTGTTATACCATGAAAAGCTACAGATCAAGTTCAAATATTTTTTTCTTCACTTTCATCTTTAACAATTTATGCATGCAGTTTGCATTCTATTCTCATTGACAGATTTTTCTTCCAGGAGGTGACTGTATTTCTATCCAATATACTTTTTTGTGTTTAATTTTTTGTAAAAGTTGTGACGTGGCTTTGTTAACCGTATAATAGAATGAATAAGTAAAAAAAAATAGCCATGTTGAAACAATAAAAAAGGAACCAAATCCAAATGAAATGTGATAAAAAGGAAGAAGGGAGGCCCAAATTTTCAGCCTTACTGCCTACCTCAGGGTCAAATATTACATGACGAGAGGAGAAACACAAACAGATCCAGTGCTATGGCCATAAAGGCAAAAAATTTGGGCCTTCTTTTCTTCTTTTATCATATTTTGTTTGTGTTTTATTTATATTTAGTTCATGTTTTACATTTGAAATGTGGCTTCATTTTACTCTTAAATAATATTATTCATATAAACTTTATATAGCTTGTTTAGGGTCAATTCACTTGTAGACAACTTGAATATTTCCGTATTTTTTACTTACATGTACTTATGTATTCCTAGTTCATATTTTTATTTACACTGTTTTATTTAATGTTATGAAATATCATGTAACCAGAAAATTGTAGAAGTTTTGATGCTACCTGTATTTGCTGAATACTACATGAAATTTAGTTTTTCTTATTTGTTTTATTGTGTACAATTTCTAATTGTATACAAGTTTTTGACAGACTTTTGTTATTAAACCATAGTCTGCACTGATAAATTCTTCTTCATGTGCACTATATTGAAGAACTACTTGTTAAATTTTCATGTTGATGACACTTCAGCTAATTTCACTTTGAAAATACTGATTCTTTCAATAAGACAATATTGACCATATCCATCCTCATTATAATTTAATATATGTATAAAAACATGATGTACTGGTCTTTAAACTTCTAAAAGTGCAGATCAGAACAATTTTTTATGCCTTTTCAGGGTATACTTTTCTATTTTAGGCAGGCCTACTTTGTTCATTATCCGAATCCCTGTTTCACAAACAATTGGTGACACAACTAAAAAGGAGGCATTCATTCCAGAAAATTGCAATCAATTTAGAGGTGTGGAGAAATTCATTAAGCTGCATGTCTGTTCTTCACTTATCTTGAATGTGCAGCTCCTCTTAAACCTGTCAATGGATTTTGATGAATCTTTATAACAAGGTTATACATTATATTTATATTGTTGGTGAAATGAAATTTTGTAAAATCGTTAATGCCAGATGCTTGCAAAGGAAAGAACTTGCAAAGAATTAGTGAAGTAAAACTCGTCAAAAAATAAATCCTAAATACTAAGAAAACCTGTCTAAACCAGACATTGTTAAAGTCCCTTTACAAAAATACCAATCATATATATTGCGAATTTCACTGTATGCATGTTTCAAGGAGTAACCTCTCAGCGGCAGCATGTTGGAAGGTCTTAAACCAAAACTTAATTGTATATACAAGAAGTAATTGAAACCAAAACTGTTGTAATAGGTAGCAAAATTCATCACCGAGAGGTTCTATCATGAGCAATACAAAGAATGAAGCCTCAATGCTTTAAGTATTTTGACATTTGAAATACTGCAAATTTTGATAAATGTGATCCCACTTTTCTAAACTGAATCAATTTTAAAGTGAAAAAGATGTTCAGTTTGGACAATTTTCACTCGATAATATACATCATTGGGATTCAAGTCAGGGGCTAGTTAATGATGATAATTTCATTTGAGTTTTCTATGGTCAGATTCCAAATGAACAGGATTATCCCTTTTATGAGCCCAATGTTTGTAGTATTTGTTTAAGGAATGTAACTAATATATGAATATGTTATCTTGTAAAAAAAACTTTGGTTCAATTAAGCAGAATAACCCTTATAATTTAATATTTTAACAAAAACTATGATAAATTTATTTTAGTTTATTCCAATACACACACCTTTTCAGACAGGATTATTTCATTGGTAAAAATAGTCTGGTTAAAAGAAGTGTAATTTAAAGTTCATGACCTTGTTTGTTGATCAGGTCATAGGAAAATTTTGTATCCAAGATGCAATAAAAACGTTGGCAACTTTTCTAACAGTAAAAATTGTCATATTATTAAATTATAATTTACTACATTGTATTAGCACTTTCGGATTTTATAGTTTTCAACTACCTGCCCACATCTGAAAATGTTGATGAGAGTTTTGTGTGACCACCCCTAAAAGGACAGCTAAATGACTTGCTTTATTGTATACACAGATGTTTAATACAGAATACAATATGGAGGTATGAGATGTAGAATTGATATTTCTTTGATGACCCTTTAGTAGCTGTTCCAATCCATCTATCCACCATGATTAGGGGGTACTTTGTGTAATCTGTAAATCTAAAAAAGTATAAACCAATGTTATTTAATTTCTGCACAGTAACCCCCATGGGATGAAGTGGAATGTTGCGTACTTCTTATTATGCAGAAATTTGATAATTTTTTTTCCTACATTTTTTGTCACAGTATGTTGTAAATTGTACCTACTTTGTGTAATCTGTAATTAAAAAAGATTGAGTCTTTATTACCTACTGAAGATGTGCACCTAATATCATTGACAAATTTGACAAAAAAATTATATGAATTTATCGATATTTTTAGTAGATTTTTTAGCAGTATAAATATTTAATTTGACTTTGCATAGCGTTCATGCATATATTGAAAATGTGTGATGACAAACATCTGCAGGTCCAGACATGTAATGTGTATAGTGTTGAGAATGCATGGCAGTGAATTGAAGAATGTTTATTATTTGTCAGAATAAAGTTAAGAACTCAGAAAAAACTATGACAGCAAAACTTTTCATACAATGATAACTTCATGTACATGTATTAAAATTTCTGTGATTTATACTCACCCACCATACCTACCTTCCCCCATAAATAATAGATTCCTTTTTAATTGCCTTATAATACAGGATCATGATAATGGAGAGACACACTTGGTTTTATCAACATGAAGGTTTAACAAAATTTCTGAAGTTATACTAGATCAGAATATATATAATACAGTAATAAGTGATAAATTGTCAAAATTGGTTGAGTAATAGATAAATATTTTATAGGGGTTCTTTTCAGAAGTTTATGATGATTGACATCTGAATATATGTTTGATATATATTTAATTGTATTTGATCAATAAAGTCATCTTCAACATTACTTGACTATGTTGTTTTATATGACTGCAAAATATATTAAGTGGACAATGAAATATATCATAGTTGTCTTTTCACTGCTTGTCTTTGTTCTACATATATTTGGTTACCAAATACATGTAGATTGATTTTGTGGGTTGGTATAATCCAATCATGTCAGTGTTTTCATCCATTACCATTTTTCATCAATTTCCTCCAAAACCACTGAGTGGAATTCAATCTATTACACATTTTCATCTTAACAACTTTTGTCACTTGCAGAGGTATCATTTGGAGAGCTTTTTTTTTAATTTTTTTTATGTAGCAGTCTATAAAAATCAGACATGCATGTCAAAAACCCACTTTCATTTCTAATTCAGAACCATTACAGACCAAATATCCAGTCTTAGTTTATTTGGTTGTTGCACATTTGAGATAAAAAAAATTATATAGATTGTGTATGGAATTGGCACTTTGTAAGAGTTATCTTTCTTGATTTTGTTGGATTTGGGTGATTCAGGGAGTATATAAAGTACAGATCTAAATACAGAAAGGACTACTGTCACATAAATCATAACATATGTAGATCAAAAAAGCACTCTTTGTTCGGTGGGTTTTTCTTTACCATGAATCACTTTTAGGTTACAGACCATCAATTCAACCCATGAGCATTTGGAATGTACACAAAAATAGTCCTAGGCAGAAATTACCCCCTGTTCCTCATAGTGCTGTGAAAAAAATTCTCATTTTATTTCAAAAATTAAAACTGTTTCTGAAAGGAAAAACGCCTAAATTCATCAAAAGAACCACAGAAGTATCAAATGTGTTAAAACTAAACAGAAAATACCAAATTAGCTATTTTTAACTGAAGCATAACCACTCTAGGGTTTTTTGACTTGGAAAAAATATATCAATTTGAGCAATTTTGCGTTTGGATAGGGGTAAATTTTTTTCATTTTACCCCAAAACCCTAAGTGTTACCACAAATCTCTTGGTACCATTGTAAAGTTGAGACATTAGGCTACATGATGATACCTATATTTGTTTGGTTTGTTCAAACATGCTGTCCCAAAGAAGACTTAGACGCTCAATTAATTGAATCACAAAAATCTTGGCTTTTTGACCCAGTGGAGTACAAATATAGGCTTATACTGAAAAAGAACCTGAGAATATTCTAGGCAACAAATTGATGCCGTAATGGGAGGTATACAGGTACCTAAAAATCACCGTGACGTTGATGAATGGCGCGGGGGGGGGGGGGGTTAAACGGTGGACACTGCCAGCCCATGGACTACTACACATTACCCCAGTAAAGTCATTTATGTACATGTATCCAATATTACCCACTGGAGACTATTAGGGTGTTGTATAAAACTTGTGGAGCATTTAAACATGTACACTTTTCTAGTTTATAAAACTATGACGAGTGTATACGAAGCAAGCCAAAAGTTTTTTAAAGGTTTTGCGGAGGTCAAAATATTTATTTTCAATTTACTAGCCAAAATCAGAATATTTATTTTCTAGCAATTTGCAAAGTCAGACTATTTATTTTCTAGTATGATGAGGTCAGATTATTTATTTCGTAAAAATCAGAGACAGATTATTTATTCTCAAAATCTGCGAGGCCCCGCCTAAGAATCTAATGGTCGTCACCTTATATTACTTGATCAGTTGATGGACCATACATGGAAGGTATACGACCGCAAAAAAATGCGGTCGTATATCAAATGTTATGACACAGTCGACATCTTCTACGTCTACGGACACTTCGTTTCCGTGCGATGATTTAACTTGAGTTGCGGTTGACCAATTGTTCCGAAATTTTGATATGATTTTACCAATGGCGGATCAAGAGTTTTAGGTAAGGGGGCGGGGTAAAAAAATCTTGACAGGATCACCGGTGAGGATTACGAAGTGAGTGTTTTTTCGTGATTTAACACACACAATTTTTCAACATATTTTTCTAAAAGAAGGGGGGGGGGGGTGTCGTGACCACGTTCCCGCTGCATCCGCCTATGTAAAATTACTAATCACTAGAGGAAGGCTCCTATCTAATTTGGACTTTGTGGCCCTACCGTTTCAGAAAAAGGGGTCAAAATGTAAAAATATGTGATTTATAAAATTCCATGTTTTTTTCCAATTTTAATTGTTCTTTTTTTATTATTGTGTTCCTTACTAGAATTCTAACAAAATACTTCTGGAACAGGGTTATGTTGCTACAAGATTGAAATCATCACCACAAAAGTTTTATGGTCGTCATCATGAACTCGTGGATCGCTTCGGTGTATCCATCTGCGCCATGAAAACTGATTTGCTCAACGTGTCATAGTTTTCCTTTCCTCTTTCGTCTACCCCGGACTTGACTTTTTATGGGTCTTTCTAGAAAAGGAGAGGACCAACCCTACCAGTGCACCAGGTCCATGCTCCAAGTTTTTAGGGGAGTCCGAGTTGCTCATTTGCTTTTGTTACTTACTTTGCATGTATGATTTTCGTTATTTTATGTTCTTTGTTGTGTATGTCTGTTTTCCATGTCTAGTCTTTGTCTCTGGATTACATTCTTTTGATTACCGCTATATTCTTGGTTCCCTTGATTATTCTTAATTCTGGTAAACAAATGTATCAAGTTACAAAGGGTCAAAGTTGGGCAATGTAAAAAAAAATCACTTGGCGTCCGTCGTCGTCGTCTGTCGTTGTCGTCCGTCGTCGTTAACAATTATACAAACTCTTCTTTTCTGAAAATATTTGACTAATTGGAACCAAACTTGGTATAAATGTTATTTGGGGTATCCTGCATAGAACAGAAGTGGGGGTTTTTGATTCGTCGAAAAACATGACCGCCGTTACTATATATCTCCAAAACCGTTAGGTTAAGCTAAATTGTGACAGGGTAAAAGTGTTCAACATGATGAGATCTATCTCCGGTTAAATTTTGGTTTTAATCCGTTAAACCATGTTGGAGTTATGGCCCTTTTTCATCGATTTGACTTGACCAATTGAAACCAAACCGGGTGGAAATGTTTCTTAGGGTATCCTGCATAGAACTGATGTGGGGATTTTGTATCTGCTGAAAAACATGGCCGCCGTTACTAAAAATAGAACATAGGAGTCAGACAGTAGTTTTTTGCATATATCTATAAAACCGTTAGGTTAAGATAAATTCTGACATAAAAAAGTGTTCAGCATGCTAAGATCTATATCTGGTCAAATTTTGGTTTTAATATGTTCAGCCATGATGGAGCTATTGCCCCTTTTTAACGATTTTTGCTGTTTTTACTGTTATCTCTTTCAAAAATCTTCTTCTGTGACACTTCTTGACCAATTGTAACCAAACATGGTATTTAAAGTTCCTTGGGGTATCCTGCATAGAACTGATGTGGGAATTTTTCATCTGTTGAAAAGCATGGCCGCCGTTACTAAAAATAGAACATAGGGCTCAAACGGTAGGTTTTCACATATAATTCCAAAACCGTTAGGTTTAGCTAAATAGTGACATAGGGTAAAAGTGTTCATTCAGTACGGAGAGATCTATCTGTTGTCTAATATTTGTTTTAATCGGTTAAGCCATGTTGGAGTTCTTGCCCTTTTTGACTTTTTTTTTTTTTTTTTTTTTTTTTTTTGCTATTTTTTAATGTTATTTCTTTCAAAGATCTTCTCCTCTGACATTATTTTCTTCAACTGAAATTAAATTTCGTATGAATATTCTTTGGTGCATCCTGCACAGAACTATTAATGTGGAGATTAGGACTACAAAAGTCTTTAGGGATAAGAGTTGTCAGACGACTCCTTGTACGAGTTATTGCCCTTGAGAGGGGAAAAATGACTTTTTTGCAGTTTTCTGTCAATATCTTGAAAACTATGAGATTAAAAGAAACTTTCAATTGTTGAAATGATCCTTATGATAAGTCCTACCAAAGATTTCTTGAGTCAAAATTGTTGAACAACTTCTTGTTAAATTTATTGTCTTTGAAAGGCAAAATTCAACCAGGTGAGCGATTCAGGTTCCTGATAGCTTCTGGTTTTATTGATTTCCTCTGTCTGCGTTTTTAAACAGATTTAAGATATCTCTAACGATTTTTAGTTCTAAGGCGCCAAAGGGACCACTTCCGACGAAAAAATCGACTTTTTTATTTAATTTTGGACGGATTTTGAAAATTTTTAATTGAATTTAAAACTGGGTGCAATATAGTGTCCAAACCATTTTTGTGTCCATAATGAATTGTAAGTCCTACATATGCCTAAGTATGTCAAAAACTAATAATTTGTTCACACTTGCCCCAACTGCTCAGGGTACAACCACTGAGGTCGTATCTTGCCTCGCTTGGAATAACTCAAATATAGATATATGGCTTTTTAGTACCACAAAGGTCAGACTGGGATGAATATTGACGGTAATGGCCTGCACCGTTTAGCCACTAGAGGGGTGACAGTAGTGGGTCCAGTTTTAGGTAAAGGGGGGGGGACAAAAATAATTTCATGACAGGATCACCGGTGACAATCACGAAGTGATCCGAATTTGCTAGGGGGTTGGGGCATGCCCTAAATCCTGCGTTCTGACGGTATTTTGAACAATTTTTCAACAATTTTAAAAAAATTTCTAAGGGGGTGGGCTCTCCGGCACCCGGATCCGCCACTGGTTGATAACGGCTAAACAAAAATAATGTTACATGTTTCAAAACAATGCAACGATTGAAAGTGTTTCGATTCTTACAATATCTTACCATAAGGTTCCATAAGAAGGTTTTGATTTATTGTTTTGGTTATAATCCTAAAACAAATTCTAGCTATAAAAATGAGGGGAAGCATATTAAAACTTAATTACATTTGTAAAATACATTAGTATTTGTGTTATGATCTCTGTGCTATTGCATCGTAAGATGATATGCTAGGATTGTTTTTTGAGGGTTTTGATACTTTAGGATCAATATTATTTTTGCCACCAGAGAAACTTCTCTACTGTTTCTGCACACTACGTACATACAAAATATAGTCCATATGTAATTTCTTTTATGTCATTCAATAACTCTCAAAATCAGGAATATAACAATTGGAGATGTGGTATGATTTCCAATGAGATAGTTATCCAATTAAACTTCTACCGGCCATGCATCACACGGTCTTCAATAATCAGCAAAATCCATACCACTAAGCTCGTGTTTTTGCTCCCACTATCAAATATGCAGCTCAACTAGTATGCTAGTTGGGCAGCATATTTTATAGTGGGAGGAAACCCCTGTGCACAAAGCAAGCTGTAAAATGCCCCAAATTAAATGATGTGAAACTATTCATAAAAGACGGAAATCGACCTAATAGTAAATATGTTTCAGGTAATGAATTATTCAGCTTATCTATAGTCTATATTATTGCTGCAAATAAAATTGAGATCTAGTATTCTAATCAATTGCCATGAAGATTTTAGGGACCAACTTTTGAACCATGAAATATGTTTAGTAAGGAAATGTAACTTTTGTAGAATGTGTCAAGAAACATTAAATGTTTAAGCATGCACACATAAACCATTCTTTTAGCATTTTATAGATATATTATGATGAAGACACAGGTGGTGAGAGGTACTTATTTTTGGCGTGCATAAGTCGGGGAGAAGTAAGCAAATAACATTGACAAGTAAAATTGGCAGGAAAATTCAAATTAGGTGTCCGAAATGTACCTGCGGCATCAAATTTAATTTTTGTATTCAAGATTCAAAATTTGTAGCAAAAATTGTTTTATATATAACAAAATGCCAATTTCTGTAAAAAAATAAAACAAACAAACAAGCATTAAAAAATTGGGGTTAAAATTTTTATTAGTGCAGAGGCTATAAGATGAAGAAGAAAATGAATTTGTATTTTAATATACCTTGTACCACGGATACCTCGATACTTACCCAAAAAGTTAATTAAACCGCTCATTCTTAAGGGATATAGCTATGATATTGTTGTCTAATCATTATATACCCGTGCAGGTCAGGGTGTTAAAATAATAGGTCTGCAGCAGCGCTTAGCTTGTCGTAAAAGGCGACTAAATAGTGCTCAGAAAACTAACCGGGGGCTAGGCGCACTGCCCACAGAGCAACTGGGATGTGTGCCCCGGGTGGTGGAATGGGGTACCCCTGGCGTTTTACATGCTGGTGTTGTCAGGCTATAATACGGAAAACCTGACCGTGTTGGGAAAGATGTCACGTTCCTCGCACTTTAAAGAACCCTGCTGTGGTATTCGATAGGAGTAGGAACCTTTGCGCTCCGCCACAGGAGGCTTAATTGCCCGCCCCTACCCATCCCTCCCTTTTTCTAGTTGCAATCAAAATTTGTCGACCCTATTATCCTTGTGTCCCATCCTTTTTTTCATTTCATCATCATTTCATGTTCATTTTATCATCCATTTTATATACATCGTCTGAATATAGCTGAAATATTGCTGCTCGGACGTTAAACCCCACAATCAATCAATCAATCAATCTAATCATTATATATAGCTTTTTTGGTATTAACATTGATTCGCTCATAGGGTCGTTACATAGAAATTAAAATACTAGCTAAAAATGCGTGATCACACACCCTTTTAAAATATGATATACCGTGATTCTAAACATGCATGGGAAGAATTGGGTTTGACATAAATTGGGACATAACTTTCTGAATGTTTAAACTGATCTGGAGAGGCATGTCAATTAACTGCTGGTAGTGCTTAGTTTGGACATTTGTGTAATTTCAATTCAGTTTTTTTTTTATTTCGGTTGTAACAAGGGACTTAATACTTCTTGAACTGATTTTTATTTGTGTTTAATTGTATAACATTTTTTCCACATTGGCCAGTTTTAAAAGGGGTGTGATCACGCATTTTTTGCCTTTGTATGCATGTCCTGTTTCGTTTTTACCTTTAGTTATTTTTGTTTTACTTGAGTATATAGGGACAACTGTGTATAATGATGTTTTGGGGCCAGCTGCAGTTGGCCCTGTGGTATGAGGTTTCCTCGTCATTCATTGAAGACCAAAAGGTAGCCTTGGGCTGACATTTTCATCCTGGTGGGGTTGTTTTCTCTTTGACATATACACCATATACCTATTGTGGTTGCATTAGTAGCATAGAACGTTATATTAGGCTATTTTTATATATTTTTATCATTGTTTGTGTATAACAAGAATATATTTTTAAGTATTTTCATATAGCTTTTCAAATCATGGACCCGATTGGAAATAAGCTGCTGTGCATGGCTTTATGGGAAGGCTGTCAAAATTACATTCATCTATTAACTATATTATAACAAATACGTGTTTTAAGTGTGCTGTAAAAGGTTGTATGTATAAATGATTTGCCTGAATAAACATCATTATAAACTTACCAAAACAAAGTTTTGCGACTCATTGTTTTCGCATTGTTCTTCGATGTCCTGGATATTCATTGGGTTAAACCAAACTTGGCTCGATAATCAAACATGCTCAAGCAAGTTTCGGATTTTCAAAACGGCTGCCGAATTCAAAATGCCCGCCAAAACAAAACCGAACATGAAAAACAAGTACTGTCTTTAAAAAAAGATAGCTGACGCAGTAAAATTTTGTTCTTTTTTATGTTTCTACTTTTCTTTCAAGTGTGGTAGGACGGTCTACATGCCTTGTAGTAGGTAGTAAGATTTAAATAGCCAGTTAATTGACTTAGCTAAATGATTAATTCTTTAGCCGAATCGGTTTGCCGATAAAAATGACAAATATCTATTTCTACATGATAATGGTATTAAGAAAAAACATAAAATAGAAGATTTTGCATTGTTATACAGCGTTTCGAGTACCCGGAAGTAAACAATAAAATGCAGATTGGTCTTCGGTTCTCAATACTTTCTACGTCTTAAATTCCGGTAAAGAAAACGAAACACAGAACGAGGCTTAGATGCCCTATTACAAATGACATCAAAAGAAAGACAAGATATTTCTCTTTACCAAAAGGGTTTAAAAATTTATAACCCTTAAAAAATGGAATAAAATTCAAAATTTTCCATAACCCCTAAAAACGCCTGGTAGAAACCAAACAATGTTATGTTTTCCCTCACTACGTTCGTCCGAACATAAATCATTTCCATTTTATAAGGGCAAGTAAAAAGAATAATATAGGAGGAGAGGCACACCAAAGCAATTTATTTAAAAAGAAAAATCAAAGCTGCAAGTTTGTCAGTGGCGACCATCATCTTCTCATGTCGTAGTAGTCTAAAAAATATAAATTGTATGAACATCATTATAATTTATTCAGACAAATTAACTTACAAAACATAATATTATTAAATAAACTTGTCGGACTGGTTTGGTGTGAACTCGATAACTTTAAATGATACAAACAGACCTTAAATACCCAATCTATAACCGAATCACTCATAATACTCCGCCCGCATACCCAATAAAACAAAAGGAAATATAATTTTCTTTATTGAAAAACCCCATTCAGAATTGAATGTAGTTAGTAGGGATTACGTGGTAAGGGGACGAAATATCCTATGTGAAATACTTCCGGTTGAGTAGTTCCCTGCCCCTATTGATGCCAGATTCTGTGTTCACTGTGCCAAACTGATTATTTAGATGATGGAAAGTAGAGTTAGGGTGGAGCAGGGATTGACACGAGTTTTGTCGAAGCAAGATTTTGATCCGGACCACTGTAAGTGAATTAAAGCAATTAAATATTTGAAATAGAAGAAGCGACTTCAAGTTCTGATTGATAGACAGATTAGTTTACTAAATAGGCAGTGGCTGCTCGTCCACGTATTTGTGGACGGGGAGCCTCTACAGGCTAATCGTCCATATATCCGGTTTGAGTCAATTACATAGAAAATTATGACGGAAGCGGTTCATTAACGTAATGTAGAAGTTGTGAGAAATTCTTTTTTTACAAAATAAATGTTTGTTTGTTGTTTGTTTGTTGGGGTTTAACGTCCGAGCAGCAATATTTCAGCTATATTCAGACGATGAACATGAAATGGATGATAAAATGAACATGACATGAAAAAAAAAAGGATGGGACACAAGGACATTAGGGTCGACAAACTTCGATTGCCACTGAAAAAAGGGGGGATGGGTAAGGTCGGGCAATTTAGCCTCCTGTGGCGGAGCGCAAAGGTTCCTACTCCTATCGAATACCACAGCAGGGTTCTTTAATGTGCGAGGAACGTGGCATCTTTCCCAACACTGTGCACCACTATGGTTTGTGGTCAGGTTTTCCGTATTATAGCCTGACAACCCCAGCATGTAACATGCCAGGGGTACCCCATTTCACTACCTGGGGCACACATCCCAGTTGCTCTGTGGGCAGAGCGCCTAGCCCCGGCTAGGTTTCTGAGCTCTATTTAGTTGCCTTATACGACAAGCTTAGCGCTGCTGCAGGCCTATTCTTTTAACACCTGGACCTGCACGGGGCTACAAAATAAATACATAATGACAGTCCTTGCCTTTAAATTTTTTGTCTAGTAGCCCTTTGGGCTAGCAAGTTTGAATTTTTGGTAGCCCGAACTCAAAACTAATAGCCCGAAAAATTCAGAAAAAAAAATAAAGAATTTATCAATGAAATATATATTTTATTGATTCAATAAACAGTCAGTGAAGTTACCACTTTCGTTTTTATCTATACTAAATTTGCAAAACATTAAATGTTTATTTGCATCATACACCAGCCACTTCCTTCCTATTTTCCACTGGTCGAGGAATTCTCTTTTCCTATTTATTTCGTATTTTTTCTTACTCTTGGCAGCTTCCTCGGGGGGTACGATTGATAATGATTTTCCTTTTTTCACCAGGGATCGCCCCGTCGTGCCATGATAGTTTGGGTGCCTCCATCTTTGTTTACATTAGAGACATGCAAATTATCTGAGGAGTTCGATTGACATCCCTAAAATTTCAATACCGAAAACTATCGACGGACAACAACGACCCTCAAATCAAAATAAGAACCACGGTAATTTTAATTTGACAACTAAATATTATGTTGTCCTACAAGTATTTGTGAAAGATTTTATTATATAAATCGATATATTAGTTTTTATTTAGTTTTACTTTTAATCATCGTTTTTTATAGTAACTCTAACATAAAATAAACGTTGCGGCATATTGTTGTTTTTAATTAACGCCCGGTTTTCAGATATCGTCAGGTTTAACTCGGAATGATTTGACACGAAAGGACAAAAGGTCGCAAAAGTAAATAATGACAAAAATAAACAATAGTGACATTGTCATAACTTTGTAATTATATTTCGGACAGGATGTAAACACAACAACGTACTGTAGATCATTGAAACACTTTAATCTTACACCTTCACAACTCGAATTGGACTAGCCCGGTCGGGCTACGGACATTTAAACTGTACTAGCCTGAGGCTGATTTTACTAGCCCCAGGCTTCGGGCTAGTGGCTAACGTTGAGGACTGTAATGATACAAATATGTTTAAATCACTGATGTAACAAATAACAATTAAAATTCATTCAGAATTATAATCCAAAATACGGATTTAACAAACTCTAGGATCTTTTATATTTTATATATGTAACCATTCCAGACAGCAAGCAGATGTGAAACATATCCATTCACAGTGGTCCATCTTTGTAGAAACTAAAATTTTAAGAACACTCCATGCGTTTTTAACACCTGGTATATTTTTATTTTTGGGCTAGAATTAATTTTTTTTTTTAAAACATCTGGTAAAGACAATGCATCAGTCATAATCATAACTTCTGTGACTTGTTCTGTGTCAGACCAATATTAAACCTGTCTATTTTCAAGCACAGGGGCTTGCTCCCACTATCAAATATGCAGTCAAGTTAGTATATAACACTAACAGAAAACTGTTCAGTTTATTGAATGTAAACACAGTTCACGATGACATTAATAGACATACAGTTGCGGCAAAATTTCTGTAACGAATCGGACGTTTCCGTCATGCTTCTGTATGTTTTTGACGCAAACCGGATGCATGGACGATTAGCCAGAAGAGGCTCCCTGTCCACAAATGCATGGACCAGGAGCCACTGCCTTACTATAACAGGGTTCTCGTTTAGGCGCGTACACACGTCCTGGGCGCAAGAAAAAGTTGCTGGATGTGCCAGGTTGAAACATTGTGCGTCCACAGGACACTTGTTCACAATATCTGTTAGTTGCATCCTAACATCAGTAATTTATTTAAAAATCATTAAAGCTATCCAAATATCTTTGAAAAACGCTGGTTTTTTACAATAACGGACAACTGGAAGTTTACAAAGTTAATTACACATGATGTTCATCATACAATTTTTTACAAAACAAAATTTAGTTACGAAGTATATGATAAAAAATTGTGACAAATAATTTCAATCTCATTTCTTTAATTAGAAGAGTCATAATCTGACAAAAGGTGTTAATTGCTGTCTAAAGAGGTAAGGGTACATTTTATGACAGGTAAATAATCTCCATAACACAGGTAAATATTCTCAGAGGAACAATCAGCTGACTGGGTTTGACAATTAGAAAATGAATCCTGATTGGATATACCACTATTTTGTGAACCAATTATTTTCTAAAGATTAATTTCTACTGCACTATCAATAAGACAATACAGTCATTTTAACAGGTCTCAAAATAGTAGAACCATGTGTGTTAACAAATTTTAAAATTATCACTGTTTATACAAAATGAGTTACCTCCCCTGAAGTCTTCACATTTCCTGTAATTTCAGCAGTGCATTATTTTTACCATAAATTTTGCTTGGAATAATTAAAAGACAAATTGTTGTAATAACTATAGAAAGCCATCATATTCCTTTTAAATGTAAACAAAACAAATTTATTGCTCAACGACCCCAAAATGGGCGACAGCTTGGATGAGTACAGCGTGGGGTGAAAGTCAACATCGCGAACTTCAAACAACAAATAAGACGACATATACGAGAAAATCATAATTTTATTGACAATTATAATGCATAATATCAAATTTTATTGAAAATAAAACCCTATAAACCTTTACTTCCCCACTCCCTTTTGTCAAATTACCTGAAAAAGAAACATAAATAGTATCATATGTAGCTGAAAATAGCCACATTTATCGTCAATTTGGGTGCGCTTTATATGTGGATTTTATCCTTATTTCCACAAAAATCGACCCTGCGGCTTATAGTCCGGTGTGCCTTATTCACTGGAAAATACGGTATTCGTCTAAAATTGTGAGGATTTTAGAAATTCAGTATAGACACATTCTTGAATATTTGTTACATTCCTCATATACTGCACCTCACGGCATACATTTAATGAAAAGTAAGGGTTGCCCAAGTTTCCTTCCACTCTTCCTCTAGAGTATGCAGCATCAAACTGACACAGTTTCCAAGTTAAGCTAATTTTGACAAATAAACTGACTACAATCATTCTTCAATTTCTGAACTTGAATACTTACCCCCCTTCAACTAACAACAATGGGAAGACGGTAAGATTTGCTCAATGTATTCTCATTTGGTAGAAATGAATTTGAATGTAATTAAAAGTTATCTCATTTATTTATTTTTTTAATTTGATTAAAACTTAGAAATTTTAATTAGGTTTGGAGGAAACCAACAGAAAAAGGGACTTACAAACTTCAATCAATTATAGTGCATGAATATGTTGTTCAACTGAAAAAGGCACTATAATGCTATAGAGATTGTTTCATTCATACATTACAACAGTAAAACCCTTGCAATTTGCAAAATATGTCCCGAATATATTGGTTCACACATTGTCCCGCTTAAAAATCCCCATGGGAGATTTTCGAAAGTTGGCAGGTATGTTAGTATTTAACATGAAGGTACATGGAACTAAATACACATTTATATATTGAGCTGTGTCATGAAGCCAACAAACGTAATAAGTTAGTTTTCAAATGAAAAAAAAAGATGCTGAGTTTACTCTACACAATTTTATATGGATGACATGCATAATTGCAGTGAGATATGGTTTTGTATGATTGTACATACATATATGTAGTACTATGTATGCACTAAAATAATGAATGTAGCGTTCAATCTGGTTTTAAACCAGGAAAAGGGTGGGACCCACCAAGTTCATCTGGTCAGATGGAATTTCCATTTGTTGTTAGATTACTGCATTTTTGCACATTGTTGTAAGAATTGTGTACAAAGTACACTTTCTAATTTCCTATCAGATTGTACAGTAATCATGACAGTGCCCAGTGTTTGGGGAAGTGGGCTACTGGACATTATTTTGGATAACTCTGTGTTAATACCATAGCATTTGCTTAATTACACCTTATTCTGAACAAAAAATAATTCAAAACATAACCTTTTTAGACATACAATAAATAAAATATACCCTGTTTTAGACTTAATTGGACAATTGAATCATTGGTGAATGTCTCATATTATATCATTGCTTTAGAAAACACATATGGTTGTGCTGAATATAAAAAATCTGTTACAAATTGTTACTTAAAATTTTGGACCCTATTGTTTGAAAGCAATTCGTGTTTGAATAAAGTGACTCTGTTCTAACCAGTAAGACATAAAACAGCAGTAGTGCAAAATACTCATTCTAATGAAATAAAGGATTTCTTACTCAATATAATCTCTCTGCTGTATTTACATAATTTGAATAGCTTAGGTTAGGCTTGTGGTACACAGCCAAGTCTTCAACCATCTTGAGAAGTACAGCATCCTCTCAGGTAACCAGCACAGGTTCAGGAAGAAAAACATTTGATTACAATTCATGACTTACACATGTAGTAAAAAGTCTCAATGACCAGGATCAAGTTAATGCTGTATTATGAGACTTCATTGATGCCTTTGACAAAGTTCTGCACCAGTGACTGTCAATTAAACTTGACCATTATGGTATCCATGTTAATACACTAGAGCTTTTTTGCCAACAGGACTCATAGAGTTGAAGTGGAAGGCAAACAATCCTAACCTGCACCAGTAACATTGAAAATGCCCTAAGGAACAGTGTAAGGCTCTTTACTACTTCTAATCTTCATTAACATCTTGTCATCATCATTCAACTTAACCATGTTAACAGCAAGACTTTTTGCAGACCAACATCTCCCGAAACATACAATAAAATCCAGTGGGGACAGAAAAGACAGACCGGTAAATAGATTTCAAAAGTGGCGGGACAACTGGCTTGTGAGTTTCAACCCTGACAAATGTTAGGTAATTACGATCAACTATAAATGCAATACCATCAGCAGGTAATATGGATTTGCAGGAGCAGGGTTCTTCATGACCTCTTTTTGCATGGCACTGTGAAATGTGTTACTCTCAAACGAGAGCCACATGATCATTTGGTGTGCGCCATGTTTTCAAATTTGTGTCATCTGTACCATATTTCCCAATTACTCTTGCTTATTAACCACCTACATATATACCAGTCCTAAATCAATGATTGGGGCATGTGTTTATTCTGATGGTAATTACAATGTTTTGATTGGTAATTTTTTTTTTTGGGGTGGGGGGGGGGTGGTTTATAGTGTCAGGGAGTGAAGCGCATTTGTTAACAAATCTCGGATCTGTCAAATTTGCGATTGTCATCGTCAGCAAAGTCAATGATGTTCAAATAAGCTGATTGATTTCTACTGATTTTTTTAATAAACAAAATTTGATTACTTTTCAGAAAGTATCAATAGCTTAATTCAATTTGACTAACATCAATGTAATCGGAGAGGGAGGAAGACGATTTTAATAACGTCTTATAACGATTTAATGGCATTTATCTGACACAGAAAAGCAATTCAATTTACCTAATTATGTATGTATAAATTCAAGTTACAGTTTACATCATAAAATATCAAAGTTGATAATTAAACGGATTGTCTGTCAGCACAAAGTAATAATACTGAATATCTGAGAAGTCTTGTCCGGCATTTCCAGATTCAATATCCAACTGGAGCAATGGCAAGAGGCCACTTCATGCACTTCCTTCAACTTCTTGCCATTCAAGACTCATTGTTTTCAGCAACAATACCAATCAGGAACAGTCTGACTCAACACCTGAAAGATGCTGATTCCCAGGACATCTTTGAGGATGATATCAGCAAACTTTACCTCAGCTAAGAGGCTTGTTTTTAACTGTAAATAGCCTGCCTGCCATTATATGCTGTTGGCTTTTTAACCTAATTATTAGTCTGTTCATGTCTATACAGATCCAGCACTGTATTGGAAAGAAGAAAAGAAGATGAGCATTCAACAGTGACTACCAACTATCACAAGGACTGTGTTGGGCATCATAAATCTCACAAATTGCAATTTTAATTCACATATTTATAGTCAGTTATTTTCTAATACTGTGCTCCATCAAGAACACCTGTGCAGTTAATATTTTTATTCGACTTGTAGCCCTTTGTTAACTTTTCAAGTACATATACATACACAATATCTAAATGTATAAAGAGAATAAAAATTGTTTAACACATGAACATAACAATAGCTTTTTTTATTTATTTTTTTTAAGTTTTAAGTGATGAACATTAAATTTCATACATGTTAACATCCAAATGTACTTGCATTTTCAGTTGTCAGTAAGCAGACAGAGGGTGGAGAAGAACAGCTGCTACAGATGAAACAAAAGATCCAGATATTATCTGATGAAACTGCTCATGCCTTGAAACAGAATGTTTACAGAAACTACTCACAGTTCATTGAGACAGCAAAGGAAATATCAAGTATGTTGCTTTCGACAAGTAATGGGTTCTTGGCCATGCAAGAAGAGGAAAGAAAGAATATAGTTACATACATGTGTATGTTTCTCCAACATTTCAAGTTCACAAGCTATTTTCAGATTTTGCTGGAGCAACTACAAAGGTTTTAATGTGTGAACTAAAGCAACAATTTCTGGCCAGGTTGCACTCATGCAAATTGACATTTTGTTGATCAAAGCCACTAGCTATTGGTAGGCAACTTCAGTATAGGTTCTCATATCAAAGAATGTGATTTCAGTTCTGTTGCACTTTTACTTCATGTTTACCAAATTGTTGTATTTTACGGCAACTCAACCATTTCTGTCCTTGACTTATTTTTAATCATTTTATGAAAATTTTGGGAAAGGCGTTAATTTTATTTTTTTTCTTTCAAAGGAAAGTAAGAATTTAAACAGAAAACACAATTCATGTTAGACATGCATCTTTCTTGTTATCAAGAGATAAGTTTCAATGGAATCACAAAGCACGGATAGAAATGAGTTTCATAGGATGTTATTGTTAACTTAATAACCTAGAATAAACCCCCCTATATTTTACAGTTTTAGAAGGTGAGATGTATCAACTAAGCCATATCCTGACAGAGGAGAAAAGTTTGATGAACTCAATGATGGAGATGTCACTTGTCAGTGATAAAGGTAACTGTCATCTTTATTTTCTGAATAATTGTGACAAACAAGTCAGAAACGAATGTGTAAATTTAACAGATTGTTTATATAAATGGCTTAAAAAAATGTATGTCTTATGTTTATTTGACCTGATTAAAATGTAATATTTTATTTGAGTGCTAGAAAATCTACACAGGAGTCAGAACGAAAGGCATATTAAAAAAAAACTTTTTCACATTTTTCCTTGTGATTTCAACATTCATGAAACAGGTGTTTTTCATGACATTTCATCTGCATTAATATAGTCTGCTCTATCGAAATAGCTAAAATAACCCAGTGAAAACTTCTAATTTTTTTATACAAAAAATTAATATTTAAAAAAAAAATATTTTAAAATTTGGGGAATTGCAAATATGCTTTATATCAATGTGACAACCATGTTTCATTTAAGCTATTGTCGAACAGCCTATGGAACAGAGCCAAGAAAATCCTGAAGATGACACAAGAAAAAACCTGGCATTTCTGCTGGAAAAAGTGGAAGGGTGCTCTGTTAGTATACTGAATAGTGTCTTACCAGTAGTTGTACTAATGCAAGATTTTATTCTTTTTAAATCTGTTAAAATATTTGCCCTTCAATTTTAGAGTGCTATTTTTTAACATCAGTAAACGCCTTTTAGCTCACCTGGCTGTAGGCCATGTTAGCTTTTGCCATCACTTGGAGACCATCATCATCATTGTCGTCGTTAACAATTTTTCAAACTTTTTTCCTCTGACACTACTTGACCAATTGGAACCAAACTTAGTGTGAATGTATTCTGCATAGAACTGTTATGAGGATTTTTGATCTGTCGAAAAACATGGCTGCCGTTATTAAAAATAACCGCATAGGGGTCAGACAGTAGTTTTTTGCATAAATCTCCAAAACCATTAGGATTAGGTTCACTTAGAGTGAAAGTGTTCTGCAAAATGAAATCTGTCTGCAGATATATTTTCATTTTAATATGTTAAGCCATGTTGGAGTTATTGCCCTTTTTCAACATTTTTGCTATTATTAATGTTATTTCTTTCATTAAGTATGCTAAGCATGTTCCATTTAATACAATTATCAGTCAGAATCTCCATTTTATCATCATTTTTTCATGATTAATAAGCAGGAAGTGAAAAGCAGTGAATTTAACCTAGTAAAATTGGCGAGAAAATTAAAATTGGATAAAAAGTGTCTAGTTTTGAAAATCTTTTATTGATCAGAGAAATTATTTTCTTAAACTGAAATTAGTTCTGTTCAAGTAAAATTGCTTTTTAGGATAATACTCTGTTGAAAAACTTTTGTATGTAATTGCAAATTAACTTTTGGACAGATTTAAAACATTGGGGATAAGATGAAACAGAACAAAATTTGTTTATTTATGTGAAGTTGGATACTGTTTAACTATCAATTACAGTTTTTACTTCAGTATTGATTGACATTCAGATTATACATATTAGGAAAAATAGTTTGTAATAATATGGGAAATACAAATGTATGATTATAGTTATATTTTTCATCATGTAATCTTGTAAATTGTGTTCATGCTACAATTTTCACAAGAATCCAAAAGCCCCAGTGCTAACAGCACTTTGATTCATAAGTTGTAATGGCTCATGTGTATGTCCAACAGCAGTAATATATGTGAATAAATGTTTTTGTTTTCACACACTAAGGTTATCCTAATGCATTCTGATCAAGAAGATAAGAGATTATTTCATTGACTTATGTATAATAGAGATAGTGTATTAAACAATTATGAGAAAAGGACCAAAACTATTAAGTTCTACTTGAAATATTATATCAAGGGGGGTGCATGTGTTCTTTTGAACATTACAGAGTGTGACTGAAGTTCCTGGTAGACATCTTATACACAACGGTGATCTGGCAGAGCTTGATGCTGAGTCCTTCACACAGATACAGAAAGTCCATGCCTTCCTTTTAAATGATAGTCTAATGATTGCCACATGGTTACCTAATAGGTATATATAGAGAGATTGTTGTAAAAAACAACTTTGTATTAATTTGTGAAGTCCATTGTCAACATTGCTTTGTCAATGATGTTGGGATGGGCAGTAGAAGTTCTTATGATCAAATACAAAAATGTCAATCTATTTTCCGTTGTAAATACATTGTAGTAATCAAAATATAATTTTTCCCCAAAGGAGATGTAAAAATATATGTGTCCATACATCCTACCATCACACTTTTCCCCATGAACTGCTCAAAATATTTTGTTCATAATTTTGTAGGCTTGTTATTCACATTATGTAAGTGATCATATTGCCTCGCCATTTTGATTTGTCAAATTTTACAGGAGTTATGCGACTATTGCACTTCAACTTTTTTGGCAGGAGACATACAGCTACACATGTCAATCTTTTTTCTTTTACTCATTGATATGTATATAACTGCTGTTTTATATAAGGTTATATGAACTTCTAGGAAATTATATGGACTGCCTCACTTTAAAATTCAGAATGGAATGCCATGAAAACTGATGTATGTTTTCTCTTTTCTTCTACATGTACATAAATATTCCGGAGTAAACTACAATTGAAAAGAATCATGTAGCAATATATCATGATGCTGATGGTCAAATTGCAACCAGACCGGTGGGTCACCCCAAAAACTGAAGTGGACCTCAGTGAAGCTTCGGTACAGATAATTTTAGGGGATGACCAACTGTTCCATATTTTGCCATATGACCTTCTGCATCTTGAACTATTTGCTTAATATACTTTGTCAATCAAGTGGAAATATTGCTACATTTTGTTTAGTTGTAATGATATTCAGATTGTAAACAGAGTGTTCTATATTGCAGGAGAGGACCAGTACGATATAGATTCCAAGGTCTGTATGAACTGGACAGTCTTGCCATAGTCAATGTCAGAGATGCTGGTCCTATCAAGAATGCATTTAAAATCCTTATGTTTCCAGATGCCAAGATGTATCAGGCTGATGGCACCAAGGCTAAGGTTTGTTAGAATGTTGTTTAAACTAAATGTAAGAAGTTTCTCAGGTTACTATAAGCTCTGTATTAAATTTCAATATTTTCACATTAGACAGAAAAGCGTGATATTTTTGACACTTTAGAAGGCCAATCATTTTTATAAATTTTTTTGTGAAAATTGATACTCATGGATATGTTCACTTGACAGAATGCATAATACATAGCAGTTGCATAAATCATATTTTTACAGTGCATACTGACACGTGAAATTCTTTCATTTGTATATATGTAAGTGGTTACAGCAAACTGGAGCTTCTGTCAGCATGAATTAATTAATTTCTCTTCACTACATATTAAACAAAACTTTAACAGAATCTTTATTACATGTTTCCTATTAAGATTTTGATCCAAATAAATTTGGAGGTTTCATGAAGAAAAACATGGACTTAACTATTTATAAATATTGGGACACTGATCTCATTTACTCCTCCTACATCATTAAATGGAATTTAACAAAACTTTTAAAGAATCATCATTACATGTTACTATTGAGCACCTCCTATTTCAGATTTTAAAATAATTTGGATGTAACCAAAAGGGGGAGCAAGGGGTATTAAGTTAGTGAGCATTGCTCACAGTTTTTCTATTTTAAGAGTTTCAGTGGTTGATTGAGATTTTATTTTGTTTTTATCAAAATTGCTTACTTCCTGTAATTTGTTCTAGGAGAATACTTCAATTTATATAAGGTATCCTGGGTATTTAAGCCATCTGAATTTGGGACAGTATTGGCACAAGTAAATACACAATATTATAATGTTCATTGTTAATTGGTACCAATAAGAGTTATGATTTTATATACATGTAATTATTATAAGTTAGCATCCACACTTACTTATTCCCTTTAAATTATTTCATACATTTTAAACAGAGACAATGGTTAGATATTCTGGAAGAATCTAAGAAAGCCAAGGCTGCCAGAGATAAACAAAAGAAAGAGGCAGCTCTGATGTTGGCAGAGCAACAGGCACAGACTCCAGAGGAGGAGAGAAAAGGTATCAGAAAGACAGAAGAAATTAAGGAATTTTAAAGTATTAATAAATACTAACATGGGATATTTCTTAAAAATATTAATTTAGCATGTTTATTTTACGAAAGTAATAGTAAATATACAAGAAATGGACTAATATAAATCGTCTTCATGTGATGTCAAATATAGACCCATAATGACCATTTTTTGCATGTGATAAACGAATCAAGGGTGTCTAATCTCTTGTTGGAAATAAACCAGTGGGTTACACTTTTCATCAAGAGTTGTTATTAGTATATCATATTTGATGTTTTTGCAAAAGATTTCATGCACATGTAATTTGTGTCTTTCATTTACATTATACAAAAATATTTACAATGTACTTGTTTACGTGACGATTTATTTTTTAGCTGCAGTGTGTTATGTTTATATCTGGAAATATAACAAGATTTTATCTCATCATATTTAAGTTGTAGATACAATAACTATGTAAGGTAAGTGGAGAGATTTTGTTTTTCCTAATGAACATTGTATATTATACAGCATTTCCTAAAGAAGATGACAGTGAACCAATGTTGCCTATAGAAACAGACTGTCTAAATGCTGATTGGATACTGGAACTTCCTGAGGATTTAGATATGTGTATAGCACAGAGAGACTTTGAAGGGGCCGTAGATTTTGTGGAAAAGAGTACGTTTTGTGTAATATTATAAATGTACATATTATGACAGTTGCAAACATTTTCACACCCAAAAGGATAGTCACAAAACATTAACCGAATATGGGCTAAAAAACACTTAAGCACCAGCAGTGGTGTGATTCAAGTATGTCAATATCCAAAAACATGGCAGAAATATTAGCACATGAAATTAAAACAATCTACATACATAATGTAGAAGACACAATAAAAAAGATAACACATAAAAACTGAAGATAAGAAAAATATTACGTCACATAAGAAAAAAAGCACTGGCACTATGAACTAACACAAAATACCATGAGTGACATCAGGTGCTCCAGAATGGTAAGTTTTCATACAGATGAAATGGAGACACCAATGTACACAAAAAAAGGAAAAGAAAATTTACTTGTAGAACTTAAATGTGGAAAGCAGAGGTTCAAATTAGCACTAGTCTGAGGCCCAGGACCATTAAAGTTTACCTAGGCCCTGGACCAATCATACTTTTCACTTACTTTAATTGAGGACCTATCAATTTCTTCTGGTAGACCTTTCATTCAGGATACAAAAAAGTCCTGAACCTTTCCTTCTTGAAGGTAATTTGAACCTCTGGTAAAACCTTTATAGTTAGTGTATTTATCTATATCTTCCACTGGCATAGTGAAGTGAACATTTAAGGAGAAATTTCCATGAAACTTCCAAATATACAGATAAGTAACAATAACAAATGGGAATTATTTAGTCATCAACACAGAGATCAACTCATACAAAGTACCAAAAGGGTTTCATTTCTTCATGTTCTTATTAATAATACTAAAATTGTAAACTTACTACATTTCAAATTTAAGACCATTTCTGTAAAAATTGGGTATAGATACAATATTGACAAATCCTGATATTAGTAGTTTTTGCTCCATGCCAATAGCTACTTATGTTTTGCATTGGAAATCTGTACATGTATTTTCAGTCATATCTTATTTTCAAAGTAAGAAAAAAAACTGGGAGGACTGGATGCTGGAACTAGACTAAGTGTAGCATAACAAATAACTCAATTATATCAAATCTATTGACAAAGAGAAATTTCTTATTACTGGAAGTAAACCCTTTAGGTTAATTCAGTATCTATGTATTTTCTATTGTAGTTAGTGAACACTTGAAAGATTGTCCAAAAGTACCTGTTGTTAAAGAATTCAGGTGAGATCTGTAATGTATTATGATGAAGGATTCAATGCAATTGTGCTAAAGATCTCCAAATAAACAAATGAAACCAAAAAGAAAAAAAATCAGAGAGTTGAGTTGATTGCTGAGACAAGAAATAAAGAATTCAAACAAAATAATGTTTCAAGGTACAAGTCCTTTTGACATACATGCAAGCAGTGGACTACATTGGAAAAATTGTTAATATGTTTTTCATACGTTTCCGAAACACCTGAAAAAACATACTTTTCTGACAAAATATTTAATTCAAGGAAAACAATTAAATAAAACTCATATGGTATTTATATGTTTTCAGTAGACTTTCATACATAATAAAAAGTGTACAGTTTTCATATGATTTTCGACAAAACATATAAATTTATTTATTTTTGAAAGCACAAAACATACTTTTACCAAACTGGTCCCAAACATATGTTTTAGAACATATGAAAACATATGTTGCAATTTTACCTGTGTAAGTCATCTACCTTTAAGTCTAACCTTTTTGGATGATTTATGTAGATACATGTAGCAATGATTTATGTAGATACCTGTAGCAATGATTTATGTAGATACTTGTAGCAATGATTTATGTAGATACTTGTAGCAATGATTTATGTAGATACTTGTAGCAATGATTTATCAAATGTACCCTACGGAATAAATATTGATAATTCACATGTGAAATTAAATAAACAATTTCAGTCGTTGACCTTCTCCCAAAACATCACAACATAAATGTCAATCCACCAATCACAAATTAAAAAAAAAACACGTTGAAAATAGCAATAAATAATGGAAAAAATCTATATAAGAATTAAGATAATCAATTTGGTTAATAATCAAATAATGATTGTTTATGTCAAGAACGCTTGAAGATTTTACTCGTGCTTTGAACAAGTTCTGTACAACTGTTAAATCTAGTTGCTCTTTGGCACTTATGTCAGTTATGATCATAATTTGGTTATTCACTCTTTCCAATTGATTACCCTGTTATTACAAAAGTATAAATTGGTCTCATTGTATTGAATTTCAGAGCTAGAATAGAGCACAGAATTAAACAGTTGACAGAGGGATTAATGGGGGAGTTACAGGTGTCTCCTGAGAGGTCCTTGAGGGGAGGACCTAGGGCTGCAAGGAGGGCTGTTACACAGCTTATAAGATTAGGGAAGTCTGCTCAGGTAGGGGATATTGTGTTGTACAATTGATGGAGGGACTAATTAGGGAGTTATACTCTCTAAATATCATGATCTACTTAATGGAGATGAACCAGCAACTACTTTAATTGGCCCTGCATAATAAGAAATTGGGGGTATTTTTGATCTTTTGGACACTTTTTTAAAATCTCCTTTAGATTTAAAGGCAAACATTTTGAAGTATAAGTTTAGTGGCAAGAAATCTATTAAAAACCTAAATATATGAATTTTGCCTAAAACACCAGGGGTGGTGCCATATACAAAAAAAAGATAATATACCATAATTATTTTTTTAAGAAACACTTTCGTTTTAGAATAATCTGCATTTTGATTTGTGTTAATGAACTTAATTCTATGACTCATTTCCAAACCTTGCCAAATAAATGTCTCTTAAACTAATATTGATTGACTATTTGCAGGCCTGTGATTTGTTTCTGAAGAACAGAAGTGCCATAATTAAGTACAACATCCGTCAGCTGAAGTTTGAAGGGGCAACAACTCTGTACATCAGGAGGCTGTGTGAGGTCTTCTTTCCTTGTCTGTCAGAAACTGGTAAAGAATTCACCAAGGCATTCCAAGAACACTACGGTTGTATGTCTGGTAAGATTGGGCGTTTGTTTTTTATGGCTCTTGAGATCTTTTAAATATTTTGTAAAAGTACTATTACCTACTACTCTGTCCGTTGGTTACCCTTAGATCATTTTTTTTCCTAATTGAGGTGAACAATTTGTAGTTTTGGGAACTTTAGGAAAGGATAATATATTTCGTTCTGTGAAAAATGATATTTGTGGATACTATGTAAAGTTTGTCTAAATCCAAAAATCAAAAATGTGGAAAGTTATTATTTTTTAGTAAAATCTGTAATCTAGTAAGGAACTTCGTGTTATTTTGATATCCTCAAAACTGTTAATTTAATAGTCTTATCAGTAAAAAACAAATGAAAAATTGTGAATCAGGTAAAGTAGTCTATAGAATTTGTTTCATCCATACATGCTTTACTTCCTACAGTAATGTCAGAAAATTTTTCGTTTGTTCCCATACTTAGGAAGTGTTTTGTAATTGTAGCATTTGTGGTATGGGCCAGAGAAGAGCTAGAGATGTTTGTCAATACATTCAACAGACATCTGTTTGGAGGGAAATCTACTTTAACTGTGATCTCAGAATGTGTACAGATAGCCAGACAACATTGTGAAGAACAGGTAAATCAACACTACTAGATACAGGGGGCATTTTTTCTGTGGATTCATAGATATCCATGTTTACCGTGCGTATACCTTTACAATATCTTTGTTTTAATTTATATTTACTTCAAATTTTACCAGTCTCTACTTTGTCATTCTTCCTTCTGTATCATTGCAGAAGATATTGTAAAAATTGTTGTTCAAGTGAACAAATGCATCAGGTGTCAGGTCTGTACAGTCATTTCATGCCAGTAAAATTTCATTTTAATTTTTCCAAAAAGAAAATGATATTATTGTTATTAAATGAAATAAAAATGCACATCTTAATTGAGTTATTTTTTTTAGTTTAACAAGTATTTTAAGACTCTTCTTCATCCCTGTATTACTACTTTAATCAAAGCACCGAATGTGCTGAAATTCGGAAGTCGCTTTGCGTGCAACCTGCAAGATAGGTTCCTGATATTTATTTTTTAAGCAGTGTCTTATCTAGTGCCGGTCATGACATGGACCAAGGTTTGAGAATGTTTTGGTGTTGAACCCATATTTCCCTTGCAACCTGTAGCAAAACAAAACAAAGATGTACACAAATATTGTTAAAATAAGATTATTGCATTTGTTTATGTTCTTGAGACCTTAAACTTGAAAAAAGGCAGCTGATGATGTTAATTGTGATGCTTCTTGATAAAATGATTTTCATTACAATACCATTCACGGGGCATAGTTAAAATCCAACACCACCCAAAGAGAGATAACTCCAATTATATTGTATTGGCTTTTAACTATCTTCTTTGAAATTACTATGCCAAGCGCAAGAAATAGTTTGGCGTCTTGATTTACCAGTTGGACAATATTTAGCTGAAAATTAACACTTAAAATGTTTGAAATATCATTCAGTTGAGATATGGGTGAAATATTTAAAATTTAAAAGAGAATCATGCATTGATGTGAAGAAATCATTTCCGTCAGTGAAGTTATCTGCCGGAAGCCCTTTTGTCATTCTTGTACTTACAATACTCGAAGCAACTGACGTGACTTCCGAGTAAAAATTGTATTTTTACCTGTAGAAGTATTTTCACTATTTTTATATAAAAAAAAAACACCTCTGAAACTTTCTTACACTCATTTTTTTTTTAAACCACAATAATCAAGACCAGGTCATTTAAGGCAGAATACAAAAATTAGTGATCACGAAAATAAATATACTTACACACCTCAAGTTTAATTTAAAAGATGATATCCACCTTTTTTACAAATAAAAAAAAAATTATTTATGAAACGTTTATTTTGTTGGATATATTTTCTACACTTTTTGTTTTCAGCTACACAGCCAAATGTGCCACATATAATAATCATATGGTGCTTGATTCATATGATAATCGTATGATATCTTACACATGATAGTCATATGATTCTCATATGATTCTCATATGTTAATTTTTGCTCGAAAACATGACAATCATATTTTGTGAAAAACATATCATTATCATGTGATAATAATGCGATTATCATATGTATAGCAAATCATATGATTATCATATGGTGCTTGATTCATATGATAGTCATATAGTGTAAACCATATGATTCTCATGTGAGGCACATTTGCCTGTGTAATTACACAGATTCTGTGTACAAGAATTGAATATATTCAATTTTTCAGTTTTAGAAAATAGTTAGCATTTAAAGGTGTTAAAAATCAACTTCAATGGTCTTATTTATGATACTTGTCTGTCTTCAAGGAAAATGCTGAAAATTAATATATCACAAAATGGATATATTCACAGTCCAGTATAGTATAGTAAATTTCATACACCTGGCCATTGCTTATTTTCAGCTTTGCAGTATAGGATTTGATATATCATTTGTGTTTGAGGACACCATTGCTCCAGAGTTAGAGAGAGTTGTACAAGAGACCAGAGACCAGATGATAGAGGGCATCAAATATAGAGGAAATGTATGTAGTTCAATAATTCTAAATGAAGGTTAATCTTTAGATTTACTTTACCCCAACAAATGAAATGAACAAAAATTACCTTCCTAGAATAAAATGTACAGTTGTCATATTCTCTCAAAAGTATATAAGTAATGGAAATTTTAGGGGTAAGTCGTATGACTGATGCCATATTTTATGAGGGCAAGACAGATTTAGATATACCATGTATAATGTCATAGATTCATCCAATGCTAAGTTGGCTTCTTCTATAAAGATCTGTATTAGTGATGAAAAGATGGTCTTGAACCAAAATAATACAAACCTTAAAGTTGGCCACAGACATCTAATATTCTATAAATTAAAAATTGGAAATTAATCATATTCTGTAAAAGAATTTTAATATCTGTTAGCTTGGAAATGAATTATATTCTGTAATAGTGTTTTTAATATTTGTGTCATTATGTTTTATTAACAGGATGATAAATGGAGAAAGATGAACCACCTGAAGGAAAGGGAATGTAAGAAGTTTTTAGAAGAGATGATGTCAGTAGGACTAGATCTAAAACCATATGTAGAAGGTATATAATAATTCATGGCAGGTATAGTGGGGCCTTCTACAGCTTGCTTTATGAGTTTTGCCCATCATTGAAGACCTTGTGACCTGTAGAAGTTAAATTGTTTGTTGCTTTGCCTTTAGGAATCTTACCATATCTCCTTTTTATTATAGGTGTGGTTTTGTACTCATTTACATTGGCTGGGTGTTTATATATTCCATTATATATTACTGTAGGTTAGCTAGGTATAAAATACAAAGGCCAATCCATGTGTGTAAATAAGTACACCACCATCTGTTACACGAGTTAGTAGATTATTGGGTATCATATGGTTTTACATTTATATTACATCATATTAGATTTACCAACTCTCCCCTAATTATACCCACACTCAACAATTTGGTTGTGTATTGGAATTTCTGATCTACCTGTAAGTCAAACACTGTGACACCAACATTTTTTATGATTTTCACACTCAAACAAAAAAGATTAGCAAATTTTAAAATTGCTGTAAAAATTCTAGAATTCCTTGATTCGAGTTGTTGTTTCTTGTGAATTCATTTCCAAAGTTTAAACTTCTAGTTTTGTAAAGTTATATTTATTTTTTCAGAGAACTGTTTCATTTCACTGACAATGAACACAGCACAGTTTGCAAAGATTTCTATGACAATGACAAAAGATCTACTGACATTACATACAATGGAGTTATCTCCCCTCATAATAGATGCCATTACTGAAGTATTTAAAGCTCAGCTATTACATTTTGAGGACAGCCTGAAAAATCCAGATTTTAAACAAGAGGTAATTTTTCATTCAATGAATTTGTTAAATTTTGAAAACAGTCATTCATAAATGAAATAACTAGCAGTCCTTTCAAGAACTGAAAGTGAATCCACTTTTACATTTAGTACGTACATGACATAATTGTATGAGGGTATATATTGTTTTGGTATGCAGTTATTCTGTTTACATATTGAAATTTAAAGAAAAATCTTAATAGTCATTACAGAGTATGAATTATGTACTCAAATAGTCCTTACAGAGTATGAATTATGTACTCAGTCCTTACAGAGTATGAATTATGTACTCAGTCCTTACAGAGTATGAATTATGTACTCAAATAGTCCTTACAGAGTATGTTATTGTGGTGATTATAATATATAAATACTGTATATTTTAGGGTACTGTTTCATGTAACTCTCAGATTTAAAGCACCGGATTCCAATACAACTATGTGGATGGGGGAACAAAAAGTCAGAATTTCATATTTCTTCCCTTAATAGACCAACTGTTCTGTTCAAATTGGTTTTGTGTGAGTTATGACTCCTGAATTGTATGTTATGTTTGTTAAAGTTATCATTGTTATAGGTCATTTGTTTCATCTTACAGCAGGTAGTGAACTATGTTTTGCCACTTATCATGTTCAGTGCTATTGTCGCTTTTTCTATTTTCAGCACAAGTTCATATTAAAAAATGCTAGATACACATTGGAAACACTGATGAAGAAAATAGAAGAACAGTTTAAAGCCAGAAGTATTTCATTTCCAAAACAGCTGGTATCTGTCAGTGGAAAATACAAGAAATTAGAATCTCTGTCAAAATCCAGTGGATCATGATATGTGATATCTTAATTTACATTTCTACAAATAATTGATCAGTCTTATAACACCATGTATCACATAATCCACCAATTTATGATTTAACTATGTGAAATATTTCAGTGTCATCACTGGTCTCAATGGGCATTGATTGAATGATCAGTTAGAAACACAAGAACTGGTGCATGAGTGATTGGAAAGAAAGAGTATACTGGATGTAGTATGAAAAAAAAGTAATTTAAATATTGAAGAATACCCACAGGAATTCTGTCAGATGCATTTTTGCTGTATACATGCTTTACTTTTACATATTTTTCTTGAAGGACCAAATTGATGCAGTAGATTTTTCATTAGTTATTTCAGTGCTTAAGTGAATTGATTATGAATGCAAATTATGTAACTAATATTACAGTCAAAGCCCTTTTTACTTTGCTTAAAACATCTGATTTATATACTAGGTATGGAATCAAATTTTGTGTTTCAATAAGGGAGGCTTGTATTTCAAGATTAGACCTACAGCTGCATTTAAACCTACCAGAAGACCTCTCAAGGGTAAGGTACAAAGTGTATGACTGTTTCTTTCATAAACAAGCCATATACTGCCACATGGTGGTGAACTAGCACTAAATATAGAGGAGAAAGTTTCAGCTGTTTATTGTCACCATATGTATATTTATGTAGAAATCCATGTAAAAGCCAGGTAGGTCCTACAGTAACATTCATTTCAAACTTTCATTGTTAATACAAGTGTGCATCCTTATATTTTGTTATAGTGCTGTTCCAAAAAAGTATAGAAGGTTTCAATCATTTGAAAAATTATTTGAGATGGACTGCAAAATATTCCTTACATTATATTTATCAATATCCATCTTTACAAGGCTACATGTTCATGTATTTTTTTATTATTGTTTCTAGAGTTTTATAGGTCAGTTGAATAGAATACAAGCAATAGTAAATTCTGTTAAGATTAAAAAGTGTATCACCCCTGCCTGGTTTTTTCATGGAATTTTACTGTATTTTTTTTAATTTTTTTTATAATTTCATGTATTTTCTAGTGCAATATTTTCATGATTTTGTTATTGTTTGTTATGTTTTGATATACATACAATTAAATATATTTAAACAATAAAGAAGTACTTTGTTTTTACTTATGCCAACATCTGTTGTTCTTGTATGATTTGATTGATACGAGTTTGAAAAATTAAAAATACATAATGGCAGTTTGAAATAAAATGCTTTACAGGGCCTAATTTTCTATGACACCCAATCAAACTAAACAGTTTGGGCACACCATTCAAGTATGATATAGCTCAAAGTTTTGATTGTGATAAAATATTAGGTCTTGACTAGAATCAGTGAGCCCTTTTTGGCCCCTCATTAATAAATAGTTTCAGTCACAACCCTAAAATCTATTCTAGACTTGCTTTGTTAGTATGCCACCTTGGGAAACAATTTCAAAGAAATCTAGTTATTGTCCTATATCATAATGAAAATGCTTGTTTCTGGTCCCTTTTTGGACCCTAATTCCTAAACAGTTAAAGCTTCCTTGTATGGTAGGGTATGTTGTAAAATTTCAGACCCATCCACTTTTACTCAAGTTTAAAATGTCTATAGATAGATCCTGGATGATGACCATTATATGGCTGTTTTTTTTGCAGTCATATTAAAATCTGTGCTTTTTAGACTCGAGCTAACATTCCTTCATATGTCACTTAAATGATTTCTAGAATCCTCTCACTGTAATGACAATTTATCTTTCCATTTAGACAGTTATTTATGTTAATGTTTATAACTGTTTTTAAACACACTCTACTTCTGATAAAAAAGAAATATTTATAGTACAAAAGATAAAAGCTAATACTACATAATAAGTCATATAAAAAAAAACAAGTGATATTTTTATACAGATCTATCATCTGTTGAACACATACATGTAGATACTAAAATGTGGAATGATCCTGATATGAAAGTATTTAAAAATCATTTTTACGTATTTGCAAACTTTTGTCTCTTAGATTCCTCCCCTCCAATAAAGGGACTATTTTGTCTTGCGTTATGATATAGCTGCAGTAAGTCTAAAGCTTGTGAAGTTTGTGATCTCTCATCAAGATGGCGTTGACAGGCTTCTTGCACAGACTTTGCATAGTTTTCTGTGTCTTGTAGAAGAAATGCAAGATGGCCAACAGGCAAATCAACTACTAACTACAATGAAATTTAAAAACATTTGGTCATTATGTAATGTCAAACAGTTCTAACTTGCTAATTCAAACATATGACCCATAGGAGGTGAAAAAATAACAAATAAAAAAAAAAAGTTTTAAGAGTTTACTCCTGTACCATTTGGATAAACTATACAAAGTTACATTTAAAACTGAAAATTTTGGTTTATAAGCTTATTTTACATTACCTTTTTAGCTCACCAGGCCAAATCACTCACCTGTTTAAACTTTTATCTTTCAAGGGCAACAAGGAGTTGTCCAACAATTTTGATTCAAACAAGACTTTGGTAGAAGTTATCATAAGGATCATTTCATCATTGAAAATTTCTTTCTATTTACTATAGTTTTCAAGATACTGCTGCAAACTTCTAAAACATCATTTTTTGCCCTAACAAGGAGTCATTCATCAACTATGATCCCTGCAGACTTTGGAAGGCCTTATCATAAGGATCATTTCAGCTAGGGTGTAACAATTCCATTATCTGATGATACAATTAATATAACGATACCTGACTGATGATACAATATGTATTACAATACATACATTTTGTACTTGATAGAAGATCTCCTTTTATTTCACTAAATATTATTGCTTCTAGTAATCAGATGGCTTGTTCAAGCCTTAGTTTATGCCCGCTTCAGCCTCCACACAGCAGATTTATACTCCACTGGTGGAGTGACAAGTCTCCTGGTTGCTATTCAAGCATTTTTTTGTTTACTTACGATACTTCTGGTCAAGGCAATTATAGCAACGGATCAGAATTGCGTAAACACTTCAGGTATCGATTCCTGCACCGTAGCAGGAAATATCGTGATGCATCAGTGTATTGTTGCCCCCTAATTTCTGCAATTGAAAGTTTCTGTCTATCATAGTTTGTAATTTGGCTAAACCTTGCGGTTTTGGAGATAAATACCAAAAACTTCTGTCTGATCCCTATGTTCTATTTTTTGAAAAGGTAGCCATGTTTTTCAACAAATCAAAAATCCCCACATCGAATCTATGCAGGATACCTAAAGGAACGTTCATACCAAGTTTGATTCTAATTAGTCAAGTGGTGTCAGAGGAGAAGAGTTTTGGAAAATTGTTAACGACAATGATGAAGATGGATGCCAAGTGATGGCAATAGCTCACATGGCCTTTGGCCAGATGAGCTAAGAACAGTATAACAAGTTCTTTAAATTACTGACTGTCAAACTGTTTAAAAAATTAGTTGTAGGAATTTTCAGTGTAAAATTGATCCAAATCTGTTGATAAATGAAAATGCCTGAGATCTCTAATTGGGTGAAATGTATGAACATACAGTGAAAAACCATGATAAATCCATCAAAAGACAGTCCTATATAAAGAAAACAATTTTGAACCTGATCATCAACACACTTAAAAGGATTTCCTACATCACAAGTTCATACCTGCAAATCTTCATTAGATAGTGTAATTATACGGGTGATATTTTTCTGTAGTCCTGCTATCATCTCTTTAGATCTTTCTGGTATGTCTGTGCCATCACCTATAAAATCTGGTTCATCGTGACCTGATTCACCACCTAAAGTAATAATGATAGCCATTTTGTCAATTCATAACGGTTTCTAGTTTTTGAGCTTCAGTGATTTGAAGAGGGAGAAAGACACTTCAAGGTAATTAAATTTGGTTAACATTTATTTTCATGTCACCATTGCAATCACAAAATTAATCAAAAACTTCCAAAAGTTTCTTGTTTAACTTAAAGTAGAAATTATACTAAATAAGATTAGGAAAGATCATTTATCTTTACAATTACATTGTACAACAAATTATTCACTTTATTCACAACATAGTGCTGTTTTGCTGGTTTAAAACTACATCTGTTTTTAAGTATCATTCTGTGTAAGAATTATGCAATGGGTGGCACGTCATGTTTTTGAATTTAGTCATTTTTGCCTACAGTATATTCAGTTCATCTATAGACAACTAAAAATTTCTTTAAATTTATCCTGAATCATCTCTGATGTAGATATTTATTGACTACTTGTACAGTAAACAAGTGGGGGAAATTTTCCAGGAATTTTCATGGTGCAGTTCAACTAAACTTGATGAATCAGTATCTTAAGAAGGCAAACTTTACAAACACTTTTATTGTTATTTCCGGGGATTAAGAGATAAAAAGACTTGGATAATGCAAAAAAATATCTGCATTTCTTTTCTTTATGTGCCAAAGCTGATACACAATTGTCCTGATTCTTAGACAGAGAAATACTTAAAGTTGTGTACAGCAGTGGATGTACATGTATCAAATGAATATTACTTTACACAGGGATGCCACTCTGCTTGGGATTTGCGGGTTCTGCTTTTACAAATCCAAATATTACCATCATGATTTTTTTTATGAACTATATATTAACTTTTAGTTTTGTCAATTTCTGTTCCTCTGCTGTTCCTTGTTCCCCAGTTAATAAGAATAATACAGGAATTTTAAAGTTACCAAGTCTAAAGTTCTACTTTTATCCCCACCATCTAACAGACTTAAGTATGCTTTTTGGCAAAAATCAATAACTACAAATTGTCATAGATGTCACTTCTATGTCAATGAACTAAAATAAACAGTATGGCTGATGTTGTGCAAAAAGCAGGAACAACTTACTCTAGCAAGGCATCTAATTTCACCCCAAGTCAATGCTGTTGATTTTTCTATCATGTATTTTTTGGTTCTTTTGTGGTGTGTGTTAACTTTTGTGTTCCAGATGATAACTTGTCAAAGTGGTTTCCTGTGGTTTACACTGTATAACTCCCAGTAGATCTTTAAGCACACCATATTGTTATTAGTAGACATATAGGATGGATTGGTTGTACATGGATGTATATTATTCTACAATAATAATACACCATTTTTTTTAAACATGAGCTGTATAAGGAGCTATCATACCTGCACCTTCTGGTCTCCAAGTCTGTCCCTGACTCAGAACCATTAGTGTTGTGTTGTGAGGCAGGAATATGAAATAGTCTTCATCATCAATTTCTGTGCCGTCCTCTGCTAACACCACACGTAGTTGATTTGAAGATATCAGTCCTAGCTTGTCTTTCCCTGATAACAATAAAATTATTGTTTATTAGCATGAAAACAAAATGATTTTGATGTAATTTCAAGGGTCACTGCTAGCCAAAAATAGAGATCATGAAAATTTATTTGTCATAGTTTTCTTAATTATCTCAGTTTTAAATTTTACAAGTTCACATTGAAAAGCTTTTAAGATGAAAAAAAAAATAACCACTTACAGTAAGAAAATCATCACAATATATGTATTACCAAACAAATATACATGTACATGTAAAGTGTCACCTTTTTCAAGACTGTGCCAGGAGTTTGTAAAAAGAAAATTCATTACCTAAGAGATTAAATTTTGCTGAATATACTTCTTACAGTTTAACATGTATGACCAAGGGACACAGAAACAACAGTTAGTGCTTTCTATTATACTTATTTTTATCAGAATATATTTAGCATATTTCATAGACTTGCATGTACATGTGTTATAAAATTTCAATGCTACTACTACAGGTAAAATCAGACATAAGGAACAACAGAGGAGTGAGTTAAATTAGAATCACAATCAATAAAAGTGAAAATCAGAGCAAATTTGATGTAAGTAATGTCCATACTATTAAACAGTGCAAGTAAGGGTTGGCGTAATAAACCTGTAACATCTTTAATCACTAAGTTGTTCATTTTATTGGTACTTGGAGCCATGGATCCACTATAAATAAAGTAGTATTTGAATTTGCAATCATTATCCCTACTAAGGGGTTAGTCATGCCATCATGACTAAGGGGATGAGTAAGTTTTCCTTGCCTTTTGTACCCAACTAACCTTATCCCTTAACCATGCTGGCATGACTAAACCCCCTTAGTAGGGCTAGCTTCACAAAATATTTTTTAGTAATTTTCTTAACTGCAAAATAATTCTGAATACAAATACTGTGAAAGTACTTTAATTCATGGATACCAATTTTTGTGGATTGGGGAAGAATCACAAGTTTGTGGATTCTTGAATTCGTGGTTTTGAGGTTTTCAGTATACACATCAATGGAAATCTCCTTTTTGTAGGGAACCAAATTTCATGGTTTTACCTACGAAACCATGAAAATTAGTACCCCACGAACAATAGTTCTTTCACAGGTATACCTTGTATAATAAATGTATCCCACTAATAGGACAGAAAGAAGAATGAAATCATGGATTAATTATACCTTTCAGTAGTACATCCTCAAGTGAGGTGGCAACAATTCCTTTCTTAACTGTACGATCATGGTTCCATATCTTGAATGGCCTAGCCCCTGCCATTGATAACCTGAAAAGTATTGGCCATAATAATTTGAATTTCTTAGGTTTTTCTTTCAAATTTAGCCACAGAAAGAAATATATATATGTATGTTGATATTTCCCCAAGTAAAGAACATTTTTTTAATATCTGAATATGGTGGCATAACAATACACATATTTATGAAGTAAATTGAATCCAATAAATAGTCTAGGCTATTGTCACAATACCTTTGATAACAAAGCTTCCATGGCACATTTACAAGATCCTTTTTTAACATCAAGTTAATCTTGGATAATAAATTTTGACACGTTAGTGCAGCCAACTCATACAAGACAATAAAAAATTGCATTTGGATAGTATTAATTGAGGACTCACATTACATGTATATATCATGTCCAATGTTTAAGGAATGTACTTAAACTACACTGGATAGTGAAATTCTATTTTCGCAACTTACATGTACTGGTACCTCAGGGGTCAAGATTAACTTTTTGAGGCCAGTTGCCACCTGGTCTACTAAACAATAAAATCAATTAGCCCAGAAAAAAAGTTGGTAGCCCAGCAGTCATGGCGAAATTTGTCATGCATGACCAGTACTTTTATGGAATTGTCAGGTCCAGCAGATTTTGTAAGGTTGCCAGACCAAATGTCTGACAGGTTGAAAAATGATTTCACCAGGTCTGGCCCAGGTTTCTTGAGGTTTTTTAACCCCCGAAATAAAGTTCCACATTGTACGAAATACCGGATGCAGAAATAAATAAGCAATTCTAAATAAGAAACCAACATCAGTTATGAATGATTTCCGTATAATTAGAACTGGTTACCAATAAAATTTAACTAGGGATGCTACGTTTCCAATCGAATGGTAACCAGTTAAAACTCTGACTGCAACTTTTGTTTATAGTATTTTTTTTTGCTCAACATCCCTAAATGAAAAACTACAACGCTGTCAGCGAAAACACACACGCCAGATTCAGGGAAAGCTGTTTTCTCTTTGGAACCAATACTGTGCATCTATCATTTTCACATCAAGACTACTAAAGGAATGTGCAGCCATTTACGGTCAACCAGCCAAGTAAAGAACTTTCGTTAGTGTCAGACCTTTTAGAACATCATAATATTTCATGTAGTGCATATGTCTAGTGCTTATCTTGAAAATACCGAACTTTGTTTCTTGTCATTTCTTAAATGTATGTCATGAATCTAGTGCTTTTTTCATAAATCTTATGACATATACCTTGAACTGTTTTTGAGAACATAATCATAAATCTTATGTCATATATCTTGAACTGTATTTGAGAACATATATTGTTACTTATCTGAATAATTTATATACATGTACAGATTAGTAGTGCCTTATTTATCATTTCACACAAATACTAAAGCTAATGATTGACCAAAACAAACAATATTCTTATTTAATATCATCCTACACACATACATTTAGCAAACAACTTATGTAACTATGTATCTTGCTGTCAAAACAATTGGATTGTGTTTACTTCTCACTTGAATATATTCAAATCAAATCAGTTTCATGAAGCTTTAGACAATGCAAGAAAAATTACATGGTATTTACTGAGCCTTAGACAACATATTATTTTTTTCTGCATTGGGCGACGAGTTGTCTAGGTGCCGAATTGACTTGGTACCAAAATGTCTTAATAGATGCCGAAATGTCCCTGTACCAATTTGTCCAGGTGCCAAAGTGTCTAGAATTCGTAGATCTACTGATGTTTTTGCTGTGGTTTTTGTTAATTTGTGAAAGAGTAATCAAGGGAACCAAGGTCATAGTGGTAATCAAAATAATGTAATCCAGGGACAAAGACCAGACATGGAAAACAGACATACACAACAAAGAACATAAAGTTACAAAAATCATACATACAAAGTAACAAAACCGTCAAAAGCGAATGAGCAACTCGGACCACTAAAATTCATGCAATAGCTTCACCCAGGAATACAGACAGTTATAAACTTGTTCGAAAAAAAAGTTTCAATAAAGAGTGTGTTATATCACCATGATTAAAATATGTATTACAAGATTACTGTTAATATACAAGAGAAGAAACCCCGAAAGCTGCAACAGAAGAGTGAAATAAATCCGGAAGTTAAACAAATATTTCTAAACGTACTACAAAGACGGAAAGTAGTCATCCTACATCCGGGTCAGACGACAGTCGCAACTAGCCAAGGATTTAAATATATGTATATATCTATCTTTAAATCCTTGAACTGGCCAATGAAATTGTTATGTTACATATTTTTATGTTAAAATATTGAAAATTCTCAAAAAGAAATCAGCAAAATTCATTGTCTAACATTGTATGTTCATACACGTGAAAAAGTCGCATATTTTTGTTAACATTTCTAGACCCAGGTTAGGGCCATTTTGTAAAGGAAATCTCTGGATCCACTACTGAAATAATGCAGTTCAATGATTCGAGCGACAAACTATTACATTCACTACACTGAAGGGTTCAGGACCGATGCACTTTTGTTTGACAATTTTTCTTTTCATTTTTAATATTGTCAATTCAAGTATAGTCCATATTTCATTTTTTTCAGTATATTGATAGCATTTTTTTGACTTTTTATTTGTTTTCTAAACTAGAGCTTGAATTAGCATACTTAGATTAGAGGTCATGAGTTTTTAATCAATACAAAAAGTCTAAATACAAGTTTATTCCCCATGCAACTGTTTATATGTAATTTAAATGCTTTAAACTTTTGGTACAATTTAATCTTGGTATTTTAAGTTATTTCATGCCCTTATTTGTTGTGTGTATCTATTTTTCTGGTCTAATCATTATAACTGGAATACATTCTTTTTTTATTACCGTAAAAATCCTGGTTCAAAATTCGTAGATTATCACCTCCACTCCTTCGTTGAAGTCTTAAATTATCATCTTATATAAAAGGCACCACTGATTACCTACGGAAAATACTCTAAAGTTCTCAAACGTCTTTCCACTGATACTACTCTAGTTTTTTTTGATGTCATCTCTCTTTATAACAATATTCCTCACTCTGAAGGCATAGAAGCATGTAGGAAGAAAGAGCTGTCATCACCCACAGAATGCCTAGTTGAAATGCTCGCTATCGACCTTAAATACAACAATTTTACGTTCAATGGAGACAATTTTATACAAATTAATGAGACTGATATGAAAACAAAATGGACCCTTCTTATGCCAACATCTTCGTGGGCAAACTAGAGCGACAACTTCCCGGGTTCTCAGTTGAAACAAAATGTCTTGGTTTCGCTTCATTAATGATGTTGACATAAAATGGAACAAAAGCGACGAAGATTTCCTAATCATGCCAACAACTTCCATCCAACTATTAAATTCACCCATGAAGTCTCCAATTCTAACATTACTTTTGTTGACACATTGAGTACTCTGTCAAACTGGACGATTTCCATGGGTATTTACACCAAATCTACAAATAACATCAATATCTGTCATCAAAAAGCTGCCATTCATCCGCTTTCATCAGAAGCATTCCATACAGCCAGGCTCTTATAAATAGGACGACACCGTGAAACAACAGCTGGGTGCCCTGTAAGGCCATTTAAAGAAAAGGGGCTATACAAACAAATCAAGGTCTGAAGTCTTCAAAGTCGGTAATCGTCAAATATTCTCTGTTGCTGATTTGGCATACTTTCAACATCAGAAATGGCACGAATGCGATAAGCTCTAAAATCGGGTGACTTCCGCTTCAATATTGGTTCCCATCATATCAAATGATTGCGTACTCTTTCGTAACCGTGATGGCTCGAATGTTTTCAATTATCAGGAACCAGATTAAACAACTGGCAATGGCTATATATAAAAATATCGGGGTCTTGATAATATCTTTGATCTTGTAAATTGTAACGAGCTTCTGTGTTTGAATCGGAAACTGGGTAATATTACATAAATTCAATGATAACCGATCATTTCATCTTTTAATGCGAACTTTCCGTTCTCATACAAGCAATAAAAACACACATAGGCATGTGTATGATAATTTTTAAAAGAGGCACGTTGTAGCGATCTTTGGGTGTCTCATGATATTGACCAGGGAACCAGATTAGCAACCAGATTATATATTAAACAACTGGCGATGAATATTCTTAGATTTCGGGTCGTGCTAACTATGTATATGACCTATATAGTCTAACTATGTATATGACCTATATAGTCTAGTAATGAGACCCTGTGCCTGAATCGGAAACTGGGTAATGTTCAATGCTAACCGATCATTTCATGTAAAATTCCCATTATCATACAAGCACGAAACACACGTTGAACACACTTGTATGCTATTTAAGAGGTACATTTTATCTTGTATGAAGCTAGAACTATGACGCTGGAGCATTACGTGGAGTATAAATATATTATTATGCAAATCATATGCGAATATAAAGTACTGAAATTACGATCGAGTGCAAGAAGTCGCTAACAATATAAAAACTTTCTGAAAGCAGAGTCTATTCTTCGAAGCAGATTGCTGCACTACAAAAAGAAAGAAAAATCGATGAGATTCCCTTGTGTTCTCACCTACCACCAACACATACTAACACGTACTGAATAACAGCTCTGACATTATATACACACCTTGAAAATTACTTGAAAAAAGCCTAAAACTGTCAAAAAAAATCTTTCCCAAGTTTTTAAACCGCCAAACAGCATCTAGCTTGCTGGTACAGGCTGAACAGAACTGGCTTAACCCGTCGCCCATGTGGTGACAGGCGTTGCAAATGTTGTGCCTACATTCAGGTCTCCTCATCATTTATAAGTAGAATACAAGGTCTTCTCGCGTTTTACTTGCAAGACCCCAAACCTGTTATATCTCATTGAGTTTCAGATCTGTGGTATCAAGTATGTAGGAGAATCAGTACAACCATATCACAAAGACTAAATGGCCATAGGAGCGACCTGAGAAAGAAACACTTTCTCCCTATTAGCCAGCACTTCAAGCTCCCTGACTACAATCTCGAGGATTTTAATACTACGAAGATCCTCATTATAGAACAAAAAAGTCAGAGAACCACTATACATGAAGATGTGCGAGAAAAGTTTTGGATAAAAGTATAAGTTTACGACCCAGATGGAATCAACAAAAAATAAAATTCAGTACATGTTGTCCTCTACGTATTACAACATGCATATGTCGCTAATTAATATATTTTGATTTCCAAGATCACATAAGTTTCTCTAATTTTCACAACAAAATAAAGATCAATAGCTTTGTACATTGTCAAATCAATATTATAACGCAAATTTGCAACTTCGCATCAATTCTAGAGTTGGGGGGTAGCTTCTGATCAAATTGATACAGGGAAGATAATGTAAATGTATAGAAAGGTCTGAAAATCACCCAACGATGTTAGAACTGTCAAATTTGCGATGCAAATTTTTGGTCGTTGCCTCCGCGGGACTCTAACTCGTACCGCTGTGACATCTATGGCAACACCGCCTGCACAAAGTCCAGCAAATTTGACAGTTCTAACATCTTTTGGAATTTTTCAGACCAGGCAGTGGGTAAAACAGTATGAAAACCCCCACCATTTTAAAGTATAAATATTTGACTATTTGCACCATCAAAATCAAGAAAAATATTTTCAATATCACTTTGGTAAATTGAATTTTAATTTCATCGAAATGCACTGGAAATGATCATTTCAAGGGCATAAAACTCTATATAAATCCTCCTATTGAAAAAATTCTGAACAAAGCATGTGACGCAAAGATCAAACAGCGTTCCTTTCAAATAGAGAAATTATCCTTGAATGAAATTATATTGTTCTATCGGTGGATTTTTTATATGCACGTTTCTGATTTTTCCCATCTGACCTGATTTTTACAAAGACTTGTACGCTTAAAGTGCACATTAAATACAATGCTATGTAGACAGGTGCAGTGACAACAATGAAAACGGAATGATGAATCATGGTCTGTAAACCAAACAAGGAGAATACAGGAAGAATGCCGGTTATTATATTACAAACCCAACTTCATTTTGCTGTCAGGAGTGGAATTCAAATTTCAGACTGTCTGCGATATTTGTCTTATAAAAGCTTTTATCGGGAACACAGGTGTATTACGTGCTTCGATCTGACGTTAATTAAATTATAATTAAATAATGCGTTTTTAATAAAGTCTTGTCATCTGAAAATTCGATACATGGCACTGCTTACTTTGTTTAGATTAAGACGGTAATTACATTGGCTAGCGATATTAATATAAATATACAAATATAATTACTGTTTTTAGACTTCTTTAATATTTCTGTCTGGAGAAACAATGTTTGAAATATAACATGACACATTTCTGAGTCTGCGAAACAGGTCATATGCTAATGTTTTCCAAAAAAGAATATATAAATTATGAGACATATGTATATAACGTTCAAAATGAAATAAAATAAGAGAAAAGTGCATTGCACAATACATTAGCTTTCCACTATAAACTTTGAACAACTGAAAATTACAGCACAGCAGTTAAAAATGTGTAAAATTATCAAGCATACTTAGGAACAAATAGGTTTCTACAGTATTTCATTGGTCACTTTACTTTGTGATGTAGGCTCTGGATGGTCTGCTGGTTCTTTAGAAACCCACACTCCCCATTCGTAGTTATGTACATTGGATTTCCACTATAATTACAAAAATAATTTATTTCTTTTTTGAAAGGTTTGTGAATTGGTCAATTGCAGAATCCTACTTTGTATCATAATTTGTCTGTTTACTGCCGTCACTGAATTGATTCTTTTAATAAAAAGTTAAAGAAGTTTAATCACTACTTATTTTCTATGGCAGATCATTTATGCATTTCAGGTCGAGAGCGCTTGACCAATCAGACACTGCTTTTTACAGATCCGACATGATGAACCATACCGGATTTTAATTGTGCTTACAAACAGATGCAGCAGCCGCAGACCGTAGGCATGTACGTCATTCCTCAGGAAAACATTATTTTGACATAATGATAAAAAAAAAACAAATTGACGATATCTAAGGGAATCCAGTACAAGCCAATAAATTGGACCAGGGTTTAGAAAGCTGTTTAATAAACTTCACACACTTCATCGATCAGTATCTATAATATTAGAAAAAGAACGGACATGGTGAAACGTAACAAATGCTGCAGCTTATAACCTAAATACAAAATAGCAGATACTTTCAGATATCATACTAATAAGTTAAAAAGTAATCCGGGGAAACAAGATTTGGGCTAAAATCAAAAGAATGTAATCCAGGGACAAAGACCAGACATGGAAAACAGACAAACACACCAAAGGACATAAAGTAACTAAAATAATACATACAAAGGAACAAAAGCCAGGGGTAGACGAAAGAGGAAAGGAAAACTATGACACGTTAAACAAATCACTTTTCATGCAGATGGATTTACCGTAACGGTCCACTATTCATGATGACCATACAACTTCTGTAGTGATGACTTCAATATTGTAGCAACATAACCCTATTCCAGACGCCTAATTGTAAGAAGTCTAGCCTGATACAAAAAGTCTGCGTAGTTACGACAAGCTCTGACATAACGTATGATTTGTGATATGAAAAAAAAAAAATTCGTCCAATTCAAAATTTACTAATGCAGAAATATTAAACGTTTTGTATGATTACTTCATTTTGATAAAAACACTGATGTGGCTTGCTATAAAAATCTGTTGTGGTGGTCTATAATTCTGTCAATCGATATTCATTAATATATTTTAATTTCTTTTACGATGTCAGCGATGACAGCTCGACAAGGTCACAGTCAACTGTTTTGTGCGCTGAATTATTTTTACAAACTTGGACTATTTCAATACAAGGCCAGAGGGTGTATTAAGTCCTTGATAAGGTCAAGTTCATATACTAATCCTGTCTATAATAAAACACGTTGTTACGTCATTGTGTGACTATAGTTAACAAATACGAAACCTGTCGATAACCGCTGAAGTTTTCATTTGGAAACAAATACAAAAAACTACAACTTGCTATTGTGAGACTAAAATATACATTAACAAACAAACAAACAACAGAAACAAAAACAAAACAAAACACACATTCAACGAAGATCAATTATGAATATTCGATTTACCTATTTTTATTACAGTCAATAATTAAGAACTATCAGATGCTAACTTTCCATGCATCATCCCTAACTACAGGGATGACAATCCCAGAAGCCTCTTGTTCTTAAAATATCACTTTGGCTTACGGATCGGATCGCTACCTTTCTTCCTTTCTAATGTTATATAAATGTTATAATTATGGAACTAGGAAGAGGAAGCATCTTGTAAAACACTCCTACTAAAGTTAATTACAACTGCCAAACGTTCATTATCTGCAGAAAAAGCTGTATTGACTTGTTAATTGTATCTCTAGAAAACATTTCATTGTACAGTAAATTCAGCACGGTTTAAGTCAAGGAGACGAATGCTAATGAATGAAGTCCGAGTGTGTACGAAGGGATCGAATAGCTTTTCCTAAGTTAAGCTTTGATAGAGTCATGGCAAGCTGCTTATCTTGGCACCGCCGACTTTCTCGTACTCCAGCATTTTAAACCAATGCTTAGTTAAATGTTGAGCACTTCCTGATATACCCCTGTCTTTTGTCACTTCCTGATATACCGCTGTCTTTTGTCACTGCCTGATATACCCCTTTCGTTTCGCCATTGTCCTTGTTTACTTTTACGTACACTGCCGGGTAAAGTTATGACTCTCGCTCGATGTGTAGCACTATACAGTCAAACAATTTACGTGCTTCAATTCTTATTCACGGGTTAATTTTTCAAGCACCTACCTTGTGTTACTCTTGTCATTATACTAACGAATGACGAAAATAGAAGTACGTGTCGGTAAAACAAATAAGCATACTTTACTTCTCCCCCTTTTTCGATATCACGAGCTCGTAAAAACGTTCACAAAATTTTTCAACAGATACAAGGAACTCATTATCAAATACAGATGTACTATTAAACGATTAATACGTGCGAGTATCTTATGGTAACATTTTTCATAAAGCACAGAAATACTCACCAAATAATTTGACTAAGCCGTTGAATAGGCTCATTCTTAGACTAATTATAGAAAAAGGCCTACAGTTATGTGTACGTTAGTCTGTATCCGGGCATCATTAAGAAAGCTATTTTATATATTTATTTTTTTCTTGCATTTTTATTTATCTATTATATTTATCTATGTTGCTACTGCTATCGTCATCGTTGTTGTTGCTGTTTCCAGACTCCAGAAGCTTATATATGTAACGGTTACATATATTAATATACTAGCGTAATTTTTTCTTTTACTTGCGCCGATTACGCCATATGTTAGTTCATTGACATAACCGATCTATTAAGGGCTGCAAACCTATTATGTCTCTTTATCCTTGGAATGCCTTGACTTTTTATCGTATTTGTATATAAGCTTATGATAACGTTCTTTTCAATAAAAGTAAAATGAAAAAAAGTTTTACTTTGTGAACGGATAATATAGTGTTTTAAATTATATTTTACAACATGTACTATTTCTTTTAGTCCTCCTAGCTATTTTTCGAGTCTTCGCGCTCTATTGTTACCATAGTAACGTTAATTCCAGGTCAGGCATGTTGGTTTCGATAATTAAAACCTGTATGATTATTCTTTCTATAGGAGTATTACACTAATTATTTCTGAAGAAAACTTAATTACAACTTTGCATGGAAAACAATCAGTATCCTGCTGGTTTTAAATCCATTTTATGACCTAAAATAAGTATACTTCAAAATTTAGGAATTTCCGAATTACAGAGAATTTCTATCGTTGATTACGGTGTACCACCAAGACTTATAATAATGATGCGAAAGTATTCCTAACGTTAACAAACCGGAAAAATAATTAACTAGGTAGGGTACACAATTAAACTTAAAATCAATCATCTTGAGGGGAGTTAACTGAGAGAGTAAGCTGCTGCTTTACTTTTCAATGTATCAATGCAAAATGTATTTGTGCGATTAGAAGATTTTTGACATTATACATTACCGAGAGAGAGAGAGAGAGAGAGAGAGAGAGAGAGAGAGAGAGAGAAAGAGAGAGAGAGAGCCACCAAATACATCAAAACCTAAAATCCAAATGAAATATTATGTGGATCACGATAAAAAGTGCGATTGATAACATGCCTGAGAGTTATCTTTGCTTTTGAACTAATGGCCTCTTTCGTCTGTGAAATATGCATGGGGAATATATACTGTTAAGAGAAAGCCCACTGTATGGTGTACAACCGCTCACCTAAGCAAAACTTATTCCATGATTACATCACTGAATTTTCTCAGATTATTGAAGAGCATCATATGCTCCAGGCAAGTGAATGGACAATATATGATTACATACCCGAACTGTGGTCTATTAAAGAAATAATTGCTATAGTTGGAAAACAAATCAATAAAGCTTTCATAAGGTTTTATACATGTACAAGAACGAAGATATGAATTAAAGAGAACTCCGAAAATGTTGAATAACAAAAGATGTTATACGGATCTGATTTACTATGGCCAGCTATACAAATCAGTATATTATTTGCCTTAATAAAACGGCGAAAGAATTTTTACACTTTGACATTTCTTTCGACCGATCCATGAAAAAATGAAAAAGACAAACATACCAACATGGGCATCACAAAACATCCTAAAAATTCAAGACTACCAAGGGTCAGTCACCAAGTTTTTTGGTGAGAAAGGGGCATGCTGCTAACTACAAAAAAAAAAAAAAAAAAATCCCCTGTCAATCCCCAACCCAATTTGACTAATATTCCCATGCTAATGATGCGGTACCCCCCATTCGATGAATATTGACAGTTCTGGTTCAGAGTCATTATCCATACTGTTAATTGAAAAGTTTTTTTTTTTAAATCAAGCACAAAGATTGCATATAAAAACATTGGTGCATGGACAAAGTAAATGTATCGGGGTTACATAGTTCACTTGTCGGAGTGAAGTCTGTTAGTGCCTGGTTCGATCTATGCGTTATACTGTTCCTTTATAGTGTAATCTAAATCCTTCAGATTTCACTTATCAGATGTCAAAAAAAAAAAATAATAATAATTATAAAAAAACCAAACCAAAACCAAAACCAAAGAAACAAAAAACAAAACAAAAATGTAAATGAATAAAATAAAATAACAATAACATTATGATCATTGCAGTTCAGAAATAAAAAAAGATAAATAGTTTAATTCATCATGTACTCCTGGATCGTTACATTATGTCAATCTGCACCACGAGAACCCATTTGTTCATCGTCTTATAGTTTTCCTTTCCTTTTTCGTCTACCCCGGACTTAATTTTTTCATGCGCAACTAGGCAGATGTTACTAAAAAGAAGAGGACGTTTATCCTATTCATTTACTGTGTATTTGGAGAACAATTAATCGAATTCTATGTGTTGCACACATCTAGCGTCATTAATAGAAAGATAATGTGACAAATACACGCCAGCATATACAATATTAATACAAAAAAGGAAATACTTTCATAAGTTCTCCAATAAGTGTAAACACGCCTCCAGGATAGCTCCGGAATGTCCCGACAACATAGTAATAAAATCCACAATAACTGAACGATGGAAATTCTACAAAATCAAACTACAAAAGAAATATTATGACACAAAGACACATAAATGACCAGCAACTCCGAACTGTAGACAGGCGAATGAAATTTTAAGACTTTTAAAGCGATAATAAAAGGGACGACCCCAAAAAAATAATGTATGTCCCACGCAGCCCGAAAATAATGGCAGTCATCAAAAGTGTTAGTAAATTTCTGATTAAAAATCATTTGCAATTACGGTATAACAGGTTAGTGTTGATAAAACTATGAACTCTGCAAATTGATGCAATTCCGTGACCAGGAAATTTTCTATTTTAGAGTAATCCCCATTATTTCTCGCCACCCTGCGTGTTTGATATAGCATTAAAGTTTAATACAAATGAAACATTCTTTTTCATCAATTGTGGTGTAATTCGAAACTTTCATTCCCCGTTTATTAAAATCAATAGCTATCTCTACGGATAATTGATTTTGACATAAAATTCCTTTTTTTTCTCCTCTTTTTTCATTCAGGTATCAGCATCAAAATAATAACTCCGCTATTACTAAAGTAAAAGTTGATAATTGTAGAGTAGGAAAAAGTGGTATGTTTCAACGTGGGATAATTATAATGAGACGAAACAGAGGTTTAACGGGTTCCATCAAATGCATCCTCAAGGAAATTAATTTTGAAATGTGCGTCATTTTGTAACCCAAGTAGTGAAATAGAGCACTGCATGCTCATTACAATAAATTACCTTTACACAAGAGAGATTTCCTACGATGATTTAGGTTTCAAAAGGCAACTGTGAAATACGCCTGCTTGAACTACGATAATTTGGAACCTTTTGAAACAATATTCAGGACGAAACGCAGACTTAATTATCCCTCAAAATGACCTTTGTTTGAAGGAATGGTACTTTTTCGGAAATACAACCGATATTTGTAGTGAAAAAAAAAACCTGTATGACTTAAGTCAATACATTAAGTCATATTGTTAAAGAGACGTACTTTAGGTGTATGTGTACGGATACCGTTTATTGTAAATTCTTTTGTTTTAAGTGGACAAAGCATTTCAACATAGAAAACCCCTTTGAGACTTACCAAAATGTTGGACCCGGAAACATATACAACTAACTCTGTTCCGTATCAGAAGTGTACTGATGGTACTAAAACATGGTAAGTGTCAGTACTGTATGTTTTTTTATTACAACTATAGCTACAGTTACATTTGTACTACGTTCATATTGAGAAATTTTAAAACTTTACCCCTATAATACAATGACTGCATATTATCAAGTTCTAAAAGAGAATAAGGGAAACGTTACAACTCACCTGCATATGTTTTATATACGGCTTTTATGCTAAAGATTGTGGTTTTTTTAGGTTTAAGCGTGTTAAAAGATCAATTTCACTTAGATACAGCTGCTTCTGACGATACTTTAAAGTATTATTATAATCCCCCACCACGGCGTCAACACACAATACCTATAAGGAGGGTAGACTAGCTAAATGTAACGGCAAATAATACAGATGGGTCATCAGTTGGATGATTCAACGTCAAAATAAAAAAAAACATGACCTAAACGTGAACACATGAAAGGAGAAATATGAAGACCTTCACAATGAATTTAATTAGGACAGTATATACAATTAAACAACATATACTTTTTTCTTTTTCTTTTTTAATTATTTGTTATTTTGTTCATTACAATGTCATTATTTTATCATCATATCTAATTACACAACACATTTATAATTCAATTATATTCTACCATTAATTATGTTTTCAATATAATTTACATAGTATTGCCATAACTGTTCGCTCAGGTACAGGATTGGGTTTATGCAAAATTTTAAGACAATGCCTTGTTATGTATGGGTGTCGGGAGGGTAAGGCGATGTGGTGTTTAATCTACTATTTTAAGGCATCGTAATAGTTAAATATCATTATACATTTTACAAAAATGTTTAAGCTATTGTATGTTCGTTATTTTTAACACTTGTACAATTTGCGATTCCATATCGGAAGGCAAATAAAAAAAACCTTAGATACCTATATTTCCATTTTAAAGTTTTTAAGTGTTTATATGTAAGAGTAATCAAGGGAACTAAGGTTATAGCGATAATCAAAGAGTAATCAAGGGAACCAAGGTTATAGCGGTAATCAAAAGAATGTAATCCAGCGACAAAGACCAGACATGGAAAACAGACACACACAACAAAGAACATAAAGTAACTAAAATCATACATACAAAGTAACATAAGTAAATGAGCAACTCGGACTCCGCTAAAAACTGGGAGCATAGACCGAATTTAATTTCTATTTATCTTAAAATATTTTAATGTTTTAATTTTTATAAATTTTGTACTAAACTAATACATGTACCTGCATCTTTTCATGTTTCATCTAAGTTAATTGTTGATTGCCAATCTGCTGATAATTTGTATAACAAAAACCTTTACTATCAGCAAAAATGTAAATAGCATTAATTTGAAGGAGTCTATATAAAAATCTAGTTATCTCTCGAAATGAGATGAGTATTTGGTATTTGAGAATTTCCTTTGTTAATTTCATGTGGATGTTCTAACGATTTACAAAGTACTGTTATACAGTGTTTGTTTGTTTATACTGTAGAGGATTTATATCGATAATAAAGGAAAATTATTGACCAAAGTATACGACAAACGCAATTTCATTTCGTATTGTCAACTTTCCTTTCATTTGTTGCAACTTCCCTTCAGCACCTGCGTATGGAGTTTTCGTATCACAACTCAAACGTTATGCCAGACTTTTGCAGACTTTTTGTATCGGGCTAGACTGCTTACAATTAGGCTTCTGGCAGAACAGGGTTATGTTGCTACAAGATTGAAGTCATCACTATAGAAGTTCATCATGAAGTCGTGTATCTTTCTGCACCATAACAACTGATTTGTTTAACTTGTCTTAGTTTTTCTTTCCTCTTTCGTCTACACCGGATGTGACCTTTTATGAGCAACACGGTGGGTGTTTCTAGAAAAGCAGAGGACACTTACCCTACCCGTGCACCTGGTCCATGCTCCAAGTTTTCAATAGAGTCCGAGTTGCTCATAAACTTTTGTTGCTTTGTATGTATTATTACAGTTATTCTATGTTCTTTGTTGTGTTTGTCTGTTTTCCATGTCTCGTCTTTGTCTCTGGATTACATCCTTTGGTTTCCACTAGACTTTTTGTTCCCGCGATTACTCTTATATATTGCCATGTAATCTTTCCATTTTGGGCAAAATTTGTCCATGACTTATTTCCTTTCTTGGTATTCCTCTCTTCGTTTATAACCTCTTTATTGTAACATTATATTTGATCTATTAAACCTGAAGGATTAGCTAACACCTTCTTGTCCATTGCTGATAATGTATTGTTGCCTGGTGCAATGAGTTTTCTATTAGGATGCATTTAAAAACTTTAAAAAAAATATAATTGTTTTGAAAATTTATAATTGGTGCACACGGATTCTTCCGTGGTCCTTTTTCTAAATTTGTTCTATAAAGGATGATATTGTTAACAAAATATTCTACGTAACAGCGTTTTGCAATATTCAATTAAATACACAACTTTTTAAAATAACTATGAACATTTTCCAACTACTCTGTTGTAATGGCGGTAGCGATGTTAAATATGTTTAGTGCGATAATAAGGTTAAGTGGACAATTCATATAGGTCAAACAGACAAATAGGTTAAGTGGGATATTCAGTATTCCATAAAACAAAGAAGAAACCAATCATTTACTACTATATCTCACGCTGTTTTCTTTTCACCTGTCATGTTAAAGAAATATATCATCAGTTATTGATAATAAAGCACGTGTTGCAGAGATATAAAAACTGCATATCATAATGTGATGCCATGAATCGCTTATATCTGATATACCAGAATACTTGAAACCGTATCTTTCCAAGACGTCAAAACTAAAAAAAAAATAAAAACCTATGATCAATATTTTCACAAGTTATGGAAATGATAAAACAATTATTTTCTTAGTTTAGAAACGATTTGAAGTAGATGGCATACGGTGAAAGGGACATGTGACATGGAAACGGGGCGTGGCTGATGGTTAAAAGGGATTGGAACATGGGAGACGGGTCGTGGCAGATCGTGAAAGGGAAATTGGACATGGGAACGGGGAGTGGCTGATTGTTAAAAGGGAATGGAACATGGGAGACGGGTCGTGGCAGATGGTGAAAGGGAAATGGGATATGGGAACGGGGAGTGGCAGATGGTTGAAAGGGAATGGGACATGGGAGACGGGGCGTGGCAGATGGTGAAAGGGAATAGGCCATGGGAGACGGGGTATGGCAGATGGTGAAAGGGGAATGGGACATGGGAGACGGAGCGTGGCAGATGGTGAAAGGGGAATGGGGCATGGGAGACGGGGTGTTACTGATGGTGAAAGGGAATGGGACATGGGAGACGGGGCGTGGCAGATGGTAAAAGGGAATAGGCCATGGGAGACGGCGTGTGGCAGATGGTGAAAGGGGAATGGGACATGGGAGACAGAGCGTTGCAGATGGTGAAAGGGCAATGAGACATGGGAGACGGGGTGTGGCAGATGATGGAAGAGGAATGGGGCAATGACATGCGGGAGAATAGGAAGTTTTCCCCATAGAATAGCTGTAAATTGTCTTTGATATGTTCATCTATGTGGTTTTGTCCACGAATTTTCTTTTATGTGTCACCTTGGATACATACGTTTTATTTGTATTTCCATTGACTTAAACTGATTTATAGAAACTTATTGGACGTAACAAGATGCATGACATTTTCTTTAATGAAGTAATGATTACGTCAGACAACCTGAAACTATTATAAACACCAAATAATGTTTACACGTGGAACAGTGTTTATTTGAGTTATTGAATATTTTCTACTTCCTTTCTGGCCCAGCAAACGATTTCTTTGGGTTTCTTCACCAATAACAGACAGTTATTTCTCTTTTAATAAGAAAACTGCGTTTATCAAACTGGCTGACTTTTCAGTAATTAGATATCATATGATATCCATATCAAGATTAAATCCTCGCATATCTTGATATGGTTTTAGCAGTCCAGATGGTCAATAGCTCTTTTTACACATCTTTCCTCTTTCGTCTACCCCAGACTCGACATTTTACGAGCAATTTTAATAGCAGAGGACGCTTACTATACCGATGCACCTGATCCATGCTCCCAGTTTTCAGTGGAGTTCGAGTTGCTAATTTTCTTTGCCCTTGTTTTGTTTTGGTTATTTCATTTTCTTATAGACAGTACTGTACTGTAAAAACATTGTAATCTTGAATGTTCTTGCGCGAGTATTTTATAAATTCTAGAGCCTTTATTCGCCTTTTTCTTCAGCTTTCAAGTAAGTGCATTTCAAAGTTAACGATGACCATTATTTAATAAATTCATTATAGGAAAGTGCAATAATGTAACGTCATGAATACAAGCATTTTTAAATTGATATGTTTAAATTTCAATGTTCAATGACACAGGTATAAATGCTATATCATTATAGGTCTAAATGCTTAGATGTTAGCATTTTTGCTCAATAATGGGATTGATTGTTTTGGCAGAAGTGTAACATTTCCAGATATATACTACTGTTTTATTGTTTTATGAGAAAATATCGCCAACGCTAACCAATTCTATGCAATATTGATTCATAAACTATTTAATGCAATGTATAAAAAGTGTAAGATATTATCTATCTATCTATCTTATCATTAGCACAGTAAAGTCTCGTGTACTTTTACATGCAATTTTATGCGCTATAAAAATAAAACGTATAATAAATATTTAGTCTATTGGAATATACAATATATTGGTAAACTTTAATACATACTGACTAGAGAATACTGTAGTTGTCCTATTAAAAACAAAGTATTACATGGCCTAAAAATAACAAAAAAACCATGATTGACATACCTGTCATAATAGCCAGCGGAAGAAATGTATTCCATAAAACGATATTTTTGCGTTTATTCGACATTTCACTTCTTATGGCGTAAAGCAAAATATAATAATGGCAGCTACAACAATTACTTTTGTGTTTTGTTATAATTTTGTCCGTCAGTTCGTCTGTTTTGTATATTTTTGTAATGAGGGAATCAAGGAAACCAAGATTCTAGCGGAATTCAAAGGAATGTTATCTAGGGACAACGACCAGACATGGAAAACAGACACACACAACAAAGAACATAAAATAACCACACAGTACATACAAAGCAAAATAAAAAGTAAATAAGCAATTCTGACTCTACTAAAAACTGGGAGCATGGACCAGATGCACCTGTTAAGTAAGCGTCCTCTGCTTTTCCAGAAACATCCACCAAGTTGCTCCTAAAAAGTAAACTCCAGGGTAGATGAATGAGGAAACCATGATACGTTGAACAAATCGGTTATCATGGAGAAGATAATTTACCATAGCAATCGATGACTTTAGTGTTTACCTCTAGCATTCTTTGACGTGTATAATCAAAGCATTTCTATGGTTAACCCAATGATTTTCTTCGGTTTAATGTGATTTTATGTTGATCTTCATCGATTGATTGATTTTTATTACACCTTTAAACTGAAAAAATAATGAAGTTCAAATGCTCAACATTTCAATATTTTAGAAAGATAGTACCATCCAGGTATTCGTTTTGTGACGTTAAAAATTAAAATCCTTTAATAATCGGACAGGTGGAATCATTTTGTTTGTTTTGTTTTTGCTTAATGATTGATTGTTCACCAAAGAATCACATTAAACGTTTCTTAGTTGGCAGCAATGCATTTCAAACTATTTCCCGCAATCTTTTTTTACCCATTCAACTTGTCACAAAATACTTTTCTTTACCTAACTGTCAATATATTTTGTGTTTTTATAAGTGTTGTGTTGAATTTAGTAATAGTATATCTCACCAACTTTACTTTGATTTACCAAGATTTGACTCGTTCTGGATAATATGTTGGAGACCTAAAGCCCGTTCATGATATAAGTATCTACAATAAATTATAGTCTATTCACTGTTAATTTTACCTTTCTCACAACGAGCAATTGCATTTCCTATCCATGATTTACATTTTGATAAACAATTTACAATTATAAAAAATGCGCAAATATACGTTTTTCTACTTGTATTATTTAAGATTACACAGAGGCGTAACAAATATCTATTGCTATGATGAAAGATATAAACACACTTGTAACTTGTTTGAATTTCTTTTAATTAGGTGCCGAGTAAAATACCCTGTTTTATTCAACTTTGTTTGACAAAAAAACTAAAAAGAGAAGAAGTATCTGCTTTACTTGATTACCTGCCCTTTTCGTTAATGTACACCATACTCACAACTAACACGATGTTTTGTTAATTGTGAGCAGAGATATAAAAACTTCATTTTTTTTCCATTTTTATCATTTTGGTTAAAGGGGTGTGTGGAACCAATGAAATTAAAACCAGTATGATATGATCCTTGATTGAGTATACGACAGCTTAAGTAAGAGTAATGGGAACCAAGGTTTTAGTGGTAATAAAAAGAATGTAATCCAGGGACAAAGACCGGACATGGAAAACAGACAAACACAATAAAGAATATAAAGTAACTAAAATCATACATACAAAGTAACAAAAGCAAATGCGCAACTTGGACTCCACTAAAAACTGGGAGCATCGACCAGGTGTACTGGTAGGGTAAGCGTCTTAAGTAAAATATGTTTTCGATTTCAACCCTGAATTTTGTTATGATGTTTTATATAATAATGTCGTTGTCTACGTGAGCTTTGTCAGTATCACGCCTACAGGAGTACTGAAAAACATCTCTAAGAATCGTAAAGCGAAAGGTGTATCATTTTGTAGATAATAATCAAATGTTGATTAGTGAATAAAAGTTTTGAAATCACAATTGTTTCTTTTTCTGTTTTTTTTTTCTGGCATTGGAATCTGGTAGAATGAATATTACAATAGCAACGTCATGCCAAACTGATAAAGTAAGCAAAACACATACTACAATAACCAAATGCTTTATTGCCTTAAGGAGGTAGAAAGAGTAATCAAGGGAACCAAGGTTATAGCGGTAATCAAAAGAATGTAATCCAGGGACAAAGACCCGACATGGAAAACAGACATACACAACAAAGAACATACAGTAACTAAAATCGTACATACAAAGTTACAAAAGCAAATGAGCAACTCGGACTCATCTAAAAACTGGGAGCATGGACCAGGTGCACCGGTAGGGTAAGCGTCCTCTGCTTTTCTAGAAACACCCTAGACCTAGAGTAAGGGACACAACTCTTACAAATCATTGGATAGTTTGTATTTAGTATTTAACATCAATGTCATTGTAAGCATCAAAGAAACTTGGATTGATTTCATTCTGTGTCAAATCAAAGCTTGATAGGCTGTGGTGAAATTGAGTATGATACAAGCATAACAGATTTCATAAGCTATATCCCTTATCCTAGGTCTTACTCCTTAAACGTACTGCGCCTCCTCAGAATCTTTCACTTATTCAATCTTTTATCTAGTATATTGCCATAAACAAACAATGTTTTAACAATGAAAAAACAGTTTTTAGACATGTTTACATCATCATATGGAGCATTTATTTTGTGAAAATAACATTACACTACCGGGGGTTTTAGGGGACCCTTTCAAAGGCATTGAAAATCAAATATAAAACAATTAAATATAAGTCTTCTGTGTTTTTAAAAAGATCGGTATTTGCATACCATTAATTCTAATGCTGTTACTACTTATTTCATTCACGTCATTTGGACTTTAATGCCGAATTAACCTAATTATAGGTCAAGTATTTTATATGATTTTTACTAATTTACAGGATGTTTTAGTAGCTAATATTTCGACTTGCAATTCCATCCACGTAAGAAACTCCGTTAGCTAATGATCTATGAAGATATACGCTAGTGAAATGTAATAACATTTTATTTTTCCTAATGGATTGATCGATAAGGTAATCAAAATGTAATAATTATGTCAGATACCTGAAAAATAATTACCCAATATCCTGTACTCTTATTGTATAGTAGATGTGTTCTATACTAGTTATTTTTTCACTTACTCTGTCAATGAGTATGCTTTAAATAACAAGATGATTTTTTTAAAAATAATCCATGATTTGTCATGTTAAATAGTTTGTTGAAAATATAGACACATACATTGCTTTCCAATAACCTTCATAATTACTTTAGTTCGACTTGTCAGAGGGTGTGTGGTCAAAACCTTTCAAAAGTGGGATATCGAACTCCTTTTATAAAAGATCATAATATGCTGTGGTTTAAACTAGATTGTCGTGTTAAAAAGCCGATTCTGAATATTAGAAAGAAGCAAATAGACGTAATTTATCTGTCAGATGGTGAGTCAGTTTTGAAAAAAAAAGATATTGAACTGGTCGGGATTAAGTCGGTAAATGATAGAAAAATATGATGTGGTAGAAACTGGTTTACCGTTTAATTTTTGAGTCGGTTCTGGAAAGGACAGGATCTACATATGTGATGGTAAGAACTGATTTGACGTGACGGAAAGTGACTGGAAAGAAACGGATCTAGGTATGGGGTTCAAATACTGATTTGATGGTAGCTAAAATTGGTTCGAAAGTAGTACGTGGGCCGAGATAACCTCCCGTGCTACCCCCACTCAAAATAAATTGAAGCATTTTTGAATTTTATGGCTACTTTTTATACCTCGTTGAGGGAAAAATAAATTTTGTAAGTTTGTTGATTCTATAAACTTCTACTTTCTACTGAACAAAGTAAACTGACATATGTATGAACCATCATGTAGCCCAATGTTTTAGCGAGCTTTACAATTCATTCAGAATTGTCAACTTTCCTTTCATCTGTGGCAACATCCCTTCGGCTCCTGCGTATGGAGTGTTCATATCACAACTCATACGTTATGCCAGAGCTTGCCGAAACTACGCAGACTTTTTGTATCGCGCTGGAACTCTAACAAATAGGCTTCTGAAACAGGGTTATGTTGCTACAAGATTGAAGTCATCACTACAGAAGTTTTATGGTCGTCATCATGAACTCGTGGATCGTTATGGTGTATCCATCAGCACTATGAAAACTGATTTATTCAACGGGTCATAGTTTTCCTTTCCTAGTTTGTCTACCCCGGACTTGGCTTTTTATGAGCAACTTGGCGGGTGTTTCTAGAAAAGCAGAGGACGCTTACCCTACCGGTGCACCTGGTCCATGCTCCCAGTTTTTAGTGGAGTCCGAGTTGCTCATTTACTTTTGTTACTTTGTATGTATGATTTTAGTTACTTTATGTTCTTTGTTGTGTATGTCTGTTTTCCATGTCTGGTCTTTGTCCCTGGATTACATTCTTTTGATTACCGCTATAACCTTGGTTCCCTTGATTACTCTTACAATCGTACCAAGAAAGCTGAGGTAACACTTCTTATTTGGTATTTTCTGTTTAGTATTGTCACAATCCATACTTCTGGAGTTTTTTTGATGAATTTTGACGATTTTGTTCATTTTGCCGCTACACCATAAGTGTTACTGCATCTGTTTTGATATGATTGTAAAGCTGAGACATCGGGCTACACGATGATACCTACATTTATTTAGTTTGTTTTCACATGCCATCTCAGAAAGTCTTAGACGCTCAAACAATTGAGTCACAAATATCTTGGCTTTTTGACCCAATGGGATACAAATATGGGTTAATAGAGAAAAAGAATCCGAGAATATTCTTTGGCGACCAATTAATTCGGTAATGGGAGGTACAGTATTAAGATACCTACAAATCACTATGAAGTTGATGAGTGGGGGGGGGGGAGGTGCACGGTGGATCCTCCTAGCCCATGGTCCATGGCATGGACTAAAGTAGATGTACTTCTTGAAGAAGATCTAGAAGTAAACAAAATAAATTCAAGTCGAGTTTCTTCGCTTTAATATATCAAAGAAAACCTTATTTTTTTTCTTCGTACATTACACGGAATATTCTGAGATTCGATGATTGTATACATAGCATCTATCCTCCCCCCCCAAAAAAAAAATAAAAATAAAATAAAAATAAAGGATATTGCAGAAATTATGAAGACATAATCTTAAAGACCGTGTAATTCTACTCTGAACGACAATGGCGATGACTTATCGTTTCGAGGTTTCGACTTTCCTTTCATCTATGGTAAAATTTCATATCACAACTTATACACAACTTAAAATGTATGCCGAACCTACGAGGCTTTTTTGTGTTGTGTTAATTAGACTAATTAAATTAGGTATTTGAAACAAGAATTATCTGGCTACAAGGTTAATGGCTTCACTGCAATCGTTTTCTTGACGTCTTTTGTTTCTCTGTGGGTGCATTAATTTTTTATTGTTTCATGTTTAAATTATGTGTTTGTCTATATTCTTAGTCTTGTCTAGTTTGGATTATGTACTTCTTGAAATCCGTTCGAAATCCGGTTCCCTTTATTTCCATACATCAATACCAACTTCATCATTATGGACAATGAAACTGGAATTCCGAAAAAAAATGCAATAAGTATCGAACATTGAATGCAAGGACTGGAATGACAACGAATCTGTTGCACTAAAAGCAAATGCAATAAGTATCACGATACTGCATCTGTGTTTCTTTTCACAATTGATTAAACAGTTCTCATATAAATAAGTAAATTGATTCAGAATCACAGGAATCAAGGAATTTGATCGTGTTAATTATACCTTAAAATCAACGCTAATACGTCTTCAAATATTTGCTTTTAAACTGAAAATATTCTATTTCATCGCTTTGATACTCAACACGAACATTGTAAACACGGCATTATTCTAATTCCATGCTAATTCCTAGAATTTCAAACGAAAGAAAAACGGCGTTATTCAATTAATTGCATAATATGCATAGATGAAAGAGATGCCGACAGTTATTTTAGTTGATTATCGAACCACATGGAGTAATACGATTTTACATGCACGTTGTAATAGTATTGATGTAGTTTTCCCCTACTACTTCGACGTAGTTTTCAGATTATTCTTTCTCCGTGAAAAATATCAACACTTTTTTGTTGCTTCTGGTACAACAATATCTATACAGTAGGCGAAGAGTTTTTTTATCTTTAGATATAATATATAACATGTTTTCAGGTTAGTTGATCATTTTGGATCAAAATCAGTCATTCAGTAGTACTTACTTAACTTGTTACTGTAATGGCAATTACACCAATTTGTAAAATATAAAAATAAATAACTAGTAATGTCCTGTATACTTCGCGAGTTTATGTCTGCCAATCCAAACTAGGATCATTAAATACTTGTCAAAAAACTACCTCGCAATACCTTTAAAAAATAAATACAATTCTTCAAAAACTTAAATCTCAATTGAAATCAGCATCAATAATCTTGTTTACGTTATTTATGAATTCGTTCTATTTAGAATTACTTTTCTTTTTAGATCGGACTAAACATTTAATGCGTAATATTAGCATAAGCTATAGAGAGGATAATAAAGAAATTGCCGAACTGATAGGCACTTATTTATTTTCCCCGAGTGTTTTTTTTTTCTACTTTTCGCGAAGACGTGATAACCGCGAACTTTAGATTTTAGCAACTTTTTTCCACATACTAGAATAGTGAAAAAAATGCGTCAGCGAAACATCAAGGCTGTAACTTTTAACAGAGTTTTCTAGACTCTGCATATGTTTTCAATTTTTTTTATTTTTCCCAGCCGAGGGGTACTTTTAATAGCATTTTTCGTTTGGCAGCTATATAAGTCCTAGATCTGATAAACCTAATAATATGTCTAGCCAATCTTACTGAATACCAAATTGATTTCAAATTAGGTATAATATATGCTTATGAACAAAACCTTTGACCAACATCTGTTTGATTGCAGGTATATATTATATTGCATATTATAAGCCAGTGACAGCTCTGGATAGAACAGTTTTTTTCTACTTGAACTTTCTGAATATCTCCCAGATTACGACCTAGCACTGTAAAATCATGAATTTTATGAAGCTTCAATTTGGAAACCGTCTGGTTTTTCCTATGGCTTCCGATAATAAACGTCTTTTATCTTCATTTTATACCGATTAATGACCATATTCAATTTTATACTTTAATATTAAACGAGATGTGATCAAGAAGTTTTCTTGTAAGTGCACAGGAGGTCAGCATTGCCTGATAGTTTCGTGATAAAACAAAGATAATTCTAGTATGATAAGGAAATCCTCATGGTATTGTACAATTGTACATCCACACAAGTCTATTAAACATACACACAAACACAAAACAAAAAAAAAACAAAACATAAAAACTAAGAAACCCCCCCTAAAAAAAACAAAACAAAAACAAAACAAACAAACAAAAAAAAACAAAACAAAACACCCCCCCCCCAAAAAAAAAAATAAATAAACAAACAAACAAACAAATAAACGAAACAAAAGAACAAAAAAGTGGCTGAGTGAATATGATATGACGTTATTTTATTTATTTTGTACGTTCTAATATTCAAATTTTTAAAAGCAACATTTAAATATTTCTTTCAAATAATTTAGGTTACGTTTCGATTTATGCACAACAGATAAGTTAATTTCGATAATTTACATTTTGGTTTCTACTTTTTTTTTTCACTCATATATTGTGCATATCAGTCTCATATGATATTGACCAGATTAGTACACGTGTGAGTCTCTACAATTGGGAGTCTTTGTTCTTGTATACCTTCTGCTATTGAGTTCAAAGTATTCGTTATATAGAATAGTAACAGTCTTCGCTTGTACATGTATCAATCGCAACATGTTAATACTCTCTGTCTAGAGAGGGAACATTCCAATTATTACTTAAAGTAACCTTTATAATGCCTTTGTTCTCTATTCACTGGGCTAAATCTAACTTAGGTATGTTGTTCTTTTTATGATCTATACAAAAAACTCAGATACAAAATAAACTTCTTCACCTCAAATAATAAACTACAAAGTTTAAAGTTTACTAATGTTAATAACGTACATTTTAAAAGATGGAAAGAAACAGAAAATGTATCATACGGGCTGTGCATAAACGGTTCGATCTTCCTAGAAATGTTCATTTTTAACTTTCGTTCAAGCGTTACTGCATATTTATCTATGTATTACAATTATCAAATTGCAGTAAAATAGTATAAAGCAATTAATGCACATCAGACTAAAGAATACAAACGTGTCAATTAAATATTAAAATGAAAAATGAAATTTGATCACATTAAACTATTATTTCTTCATTTTCAAAATGCCAAATTGAAATATGCGGGACATATGTATGTCTGTCCTTATCATAACTTTTCATAGGGGACTCAATTCTACTGGTCTGGAGTAATAATTTTGATTCAGACTTTATTAATATAAATGATGCAATATATAAATTGTTTTTCATTAAATTCATTTATTGCACGCCACACAATAAAACAACTATAACCAATTTTAATTTAAGTAAAATATATGCTTATTATTAATGCTTACAGGAGTTTTGTGTCATTCATAGGACTGGAAATAAAACACTATTTGGAGTGTTCATATCACAACTCATACGTTATGCCAGACATTGCCGAGACTACGCAGACTTTTTGTATCGCGCTAGATTTCTAACAAATAGGCTTCTGGATAAGGGTTATGTTGCTACAAGATTGAAGTCATCACTACAAAAATTTTATGGTCGTCATCATGAACTCGTGGATCGTTATGGTGTATCCATCTGCTCCATGAAAACTGATTTGTTCAACGTGTCATAGTTTTCCTTTCCTCTTTCGTCTACCCCGGACTTCACTTTTTATGAGCAACTCGACGGATGTTTCTAGAAAAGCAGAGGACGCTTACCCTACCGGTGCACCGCATCTCGTCCACGCTCCCAGTTTTTAGTGGAGTCCGAGTTGCTCATTTGCTTTTGTGACTTTGTATGTATGATTTTAGTTACTTTATGTTCTTTTGTGTATGTCTGTTTTCCATGTATGGTCTTTGTCCCCGGATTACATTCTTTAAATTACCGCTATAACATTGGTTCCCTTGATTACTTTTGCACTATCTTGTATAAATAAAAAAAACTGTGTATACTTAGTGCTTGGCATTGCACATGGTTTTGTATTTGTCTCTCCTAAATCATTTTCATGAGCAAAGGGTTCGCACTCAATGCGTGTATCTCAGTAGCATTAGGAATAAAAACAATTGATTTGTATACTTCTATCCGAAACAGTGCTCCTTTGAAGTCTATGCTTGCATCTTGAGGGTGAAATACAGCGACATGAATAATATCAGCCTAGACAAGATAATAAATGATCGGTAATCAAATAAGACGGTATCATGACTTAAATAAAAAAAAATACAAAGTATTCCTTTTAGAAATGTCCGTGCCACCGGAGCCTTATTTCCAAGATGATATTTTCTTCTTTTTTTACATCAAAGGAAATTGGAAAATAAAAGGGATAAAATTGGACCATTATTTCTATTCAGATCTCGTTTTTTCAGTAAAGGGGAAAATTTAATTATTTATGAAGAACAATATGACATTAACTTGCAAGTGCATCAGGTTGACAGACGAAATAGATTGGGAGGTAGATAGATAGAATCAAATATAAGAGTACGTATCATAATTGCTTTAAAGATAAAAATGTCATATATCTGTAAACGCTAGTTCAATCAAGTATATAAGAAAAGAATAGTTTTTCTGAATGTTCCTTATCAGAAACAAAACTTCGAAAAATGCATTTGGGTAAGTAAGGGAATTAAGATTCGAGCGGAAATCAAAATGCGTATATAAAAAATAAGACTAGACAGGAAAATTAGACACACACAACCAAGTACAAATAACCATAAAAACAAGTAAAAAAATAACAATAGAAATTGAACAACCCGGACTTCACTAAAAACTGGGAGCATTGACCAGGTGCACCGATATGGTAAGCGTCATCTTTTTTTTCTGGAAACACCCACTGACTTGCTAATAAAATGACACATCCGGGTAGACGAAAGAGGAAAAAATATCTATCTTGGCAGAGATTGGTTTGGCTGAAAGTAAATAACGTGAACATGTTAGATGTTAGGGAGGTTAGGGCTGCTCTATAGCCTATACTAGTATTAGGATTTTGTTAGTCGTATTTGTAGAAATTTGTCACATGGCCTGAAATGAAACTAAACAGAAATACATGTTTCATCAAAAGAAGTATTCCAAAAGCAACTAATCATCACACCCTAGGCCACTTGGTAACAGGACAAGAAACCGATTCGGATACCAAAGTAATCAGTTAGCCAAATAACTGGTTATTAAAATCTACATGACTACTACAACACCGTGTACTGTCATGACATTATAGATACTTAAAATGGCTAACATATTACAAAACAAACATGTGTTAACCTATCCAAATGTTCTTCCTTATTGTTAAACAACGGCTGCTTACTAAAAAAAATCAGGGAACTACAAAAAAAAAATAAATAAATGAAAAGAGCAGATTTTAGGGGCAAAAAAGAAAAGCAAAAACAAATAATAATAATAATAATAATATCAATATCAATGTGGTATAATCATTAACACACATTGTTTCTCCTTTGTGGAACATATTTATGAGTTAAGTTTTCCAGCCTTAAGAAAATAACAAAAAAACAGTATTTGTCATATATCAAAAGAGACAATTAAAGATCAAAAGGCTCATTAAGACGATATTGTGTTTTGAAGCTTCTGAAAATCTATACAGCATTAATTTGAATTGTTTTATTTTAGAACACGCAAATAAAGCAGCAGTTAAAATAAGGTATCGATGACGATAGAGAGAAAAACGAAGTAATAAAACAGCAATAAGTTATGTCATGATTATTAACCAACATCTTATACTGCCAAAAACCTTCGTTATTTAAGGAATGACTGTTATGTTTTGTAAATCATTACAAAAAGTTTGATGACGTCACAATCATTTCAAAATTTCGTCTATAAGATGATAAACGAAATGTTTGATCCAATCAGAAACTGTGATACTTCTGAAATTAAATCATACTTAATTGTATTCTGGTTAGTACTGTGGTGAAGCCTTGAGCCCACCACTAAACCGAGTATAAATGTATATATGTGCAAATAAGAGGCTGCTTTTGGAGGGAATATTTGATACATGCATTTGTAATGCAAACGTACAACATCAACTTATGTACCCATTTTTTACAGTCAGTAAAGAGCTGACAAAATTCCAAACCTAAGTTTTTTTCTACTTTCCATTTTGTAAATATAAGTTGCGCAATTCTTCTTATTTGAGTAGTGTTTCGTGACTAGACCATTAAAGAATTATTTGATGTTTTTTTTTAATGACCCAAGCTTATAAAGTTTTATTTCAGTAATATGAAGGAAGGTAATTTGACTGAAAATATAAAACAAACTAAAATACATTTTTTGTTGAATTGAATTTTCTTCAAATAATGTTCAAAATCTTAAAAGAAACCTAACTTCTTGAATTGTCGAGGCCACCTACGTTTACACATGTCAGTTCATATGCATGTACCTGTAAAAAAATGTGGCTCAACAATAAATAATGCCTAAACCGATTTTTCTGTAACAAAGCTAAAAATAATGAAGCCGTCAAATTTCTTAACAAGTGATCAATTATATATACTGATATTCTTCAGTCGATATCCTTTCTTGCTGAGACATTATCAATAACATAGGATGAATGAAATGTCCTGAATTATGTAATTAAATTGATACAGTGTTTTCTATGAATAAATTAATATTGAATTTGACATCAAAACCCATCACTTTGTCAGAAGTGTCATTCTTCACAGTGAGCTGCATATTATAAATGATTTCACTGTCTGTATCAACATACGCAACAGATGCAAGGGTAAACTCCATGTTTTAAGGTAAGTTTTTTTTTGTTTAAAATTTTCATTTTTTAATCCGAGTCTCTTTGCAAATTCCATATAGGCAATTGAAGTGCACGTAGTTGGAATAAAATTCATGATTATGACGAGGACGAGAAACTTAGGAACATGCAAGGCTATAGAGAGTATCAAATATCTCTGGGGAGAGATTACTTCTTGAAAAACATGTGCAGCATATCAAAATTGGAATAGAGGGTCATGTATACATGTATGAATATAATTGGTATTTTTGTATTGACAGCGCCAAATAGAACGTGTTTGTATGAATTAAATTATTGGTATCAAGTAATGCTTGGGTCACATCTTTTGTTACTGTTAATGGCTGCTGGTGTCCTGTAGGGTATATGTGGGATGACAATTGATATTTTATATATTGTTGTAAATTCTTCCTTGATTCTGTTGTTTATTTAGTCCCAGAATTCTTCTTACTTAACTTTCCTGTGCCCCTGCGAGCATATTAAATGGTCCGTGCCTCATGTGAACATTTGTTCGTTTATTTGCTCAAATTGATTGCTGCTTTAATTTTGTATTTGAAGACGACACAGTTTGGCAATAAACACTGACCGTGTTTTGTTGTAGACGTGCATTAATAACAAATTTCCATCACAGGTTTTCTATACATAATCACACGTCATCATTCGACTACATGCGTTTTTCCTTAAATTGTTCCATTCAAAGCAATTTGATTGGTCGCACTTTGAGTTGAGATGAAATTTGGGGAAATACTTTATGATTTGAGATTTTTTTATTACAAAAAATGCTACTATAATAAGAAGAAAAATAAAATAACAGAATCCGTTACGTCGTGGGCTGTCGGAAAATCAGTGACTGTAATTGTAGGGATATTGGTACGTGTATGACTGGGCTTCCATCATTGGATAATATAAAGCAACTAGTAGACGAACGTAGATGGCTGTTCTACTGTTTAGTACCAATGTAGTTTAAACAGTTTTAAACTTGACGTATTGGTCTAGTCTGGATGTTAAGACTTTTGGAACCTTCTGTTTATTTTGTGGTCTTGTAAATGATGATTAGATTAAACATTACGTGTTTACAATTATTGATGAATTCAAAACTGTCCCGCCGGACATTACGCAATTCTTCAGTAACATATCGCCTGGGGGTAACTGTAGATACAGAAAGGTTTAATCACTTTGTCAATCAATCAGCCTCTTTATTCCCGAACTTTTGAGCCGTGAAAGTTTTCAGTTTGTTGTTATTTCTAGCGGCATTGAGTAAAGCAATGATAAATGGAGTCTTGTATTTGATGTCCAGAGATGCTGTATCAAATCGGTTAATATATAGTTCTTATGGTTTAATGTCCTATAAACGTGTGATTTTTTGTTTGTAACAATATTTCAAATAAAGCATACTTCAGGAAATAAACATTGAAGAAATGAAATAAGTTGTAGGTGAATGTCTTCTGAATTATTTGTTTTGGTTTTAGACTTTTGCACTTAGTCTATACAAAATAAACGCGAATCTTTGAAAAGGGACAATCCAGAAATAGGGGATTCAAAGCTTTTATTCGAAATTAACTAAAATAAGTGTTGCTGTCATACGGGGTTCAAACCCCCGAATAAAACATATTAAACCCCCAATAAGATATTATTAAGCGCCGTCGGATATTTTTAGAGATAAGTTTGTAATAATAAGTATTATTGTAATATTATGGTATACCATCGATACGTTAGTTAAATTAAAAGGAGCATAGAAAAAAACCAACTCGAACAAATCGACAATGTTTCTCAGTTTTGTGTGTGGTCTACGTGCACTTATCAAACAATCTATCAATTGTAACATTCGCCATGATTTTTTGATTTTGATTTTTTTTTACATCAAATGTGTATGTCATTGGTTGAACTTCCGCTGGCGTAACTACTAATAATAAGAACAGCAAATCACATTCAACGCACGTGCAAGATGACATGCATCTCGTTTGAATTTATGTTTTTATGAGACACGGACGATCTGGTTACATTTATTTTAAACTGACACGACTATTAATCTGATATCGTTAGTTGTTCATAGAATAACCAATGACATTTACTGCTTTAAAGCACGATGTCATAAACTCGCTATCACTAACATAACAAATATATTGTGTTTTGTCATCTGAAATTCATTTAGTCAAAAGCGCATGATTTGCATCGCAGTACACGAACCCAAAGTACGTTGAAAACGTTAACACTGATTTTCTAAAATTTACATGTAAGCGATGGGACAAAGGGGGGAAATTTGAAACTGATACGAATGTGCCATTGATAATCGATAGACGTAAAATTAAATAGGAAATACTCATTGTCTAATGATAATTATGCAACTTTATTGTGAAAAATAATTCCAAAGAGTTCCCACATGGGAAGACAAATTAAATTGAAATGGTGACAATAAGATGTCACCGCTCGCCTTTCATGGCGCTAATTCAGTTGACTTACAATTTTAACTCTATACTTAGATGACCACTTGCGCCGGTGTTTCCAAGAATAGTTTCGTTTATTTTGGGATTATTTAAATATTTATGATGTTTGAATTGGGTGCTGCAGAGATAATATCCGAGATGAGGTGCTCAGCAGTATGGTAAGTTGTATTTGTTATTTTATGCATGTATGGAAGTGGGTAGGTATATACGTGTATAGTACATGTATATAGATATAAGACAACCAAGGAAGCAGGGAGATTCGTTTTTCTTCTAAGCTTCACATAGCGACAGAATTTGTTTTCTCTCATACTAACAACTGTTTTATACAGTTTTCGAATTAAATTGGGTTTTGAAAGACGGACAGACTAATTGCCTTTACCCCAACATTTTAAAAATCTCATAATTTCTGAGAGGGCTGTATTCAGTGAAACTCCTAACAGAGGTAGTGTAGCACTTGGTTCTTGTTAAGTGTTTGATTAGCGTAGATAAATGGACCTCTGTTTCGGAGATTGGTCTGCATCGTCTATACATGGATTGAGTTTCGAATGTCAGACGCTTATTTCTCGTTGTTTAATCAAAATGTTGCATTTTTGTATAATCCCGGGCAACGTAAATTATTTATTTACAGAAATAGTTAAAGAAAAATTATTAGAGATGATTCGGCTAACCGACTTACATGATTTATCAGCATAACCGCTGTTTTATTAAAAACTAAGCCCTGCTAATTGGTTGTTATATAGAATTTTTTCTCAGTATTTAATGTATTAAGACCTATGCTTTTTTTACTTATTTTAGTATGAACAACATGAAGTATCTCCTCATGAACTGTTCTATAATTCCATGTCAAATATATGAGACCTGTGCAGGTCCGGGTGTCAAAAGAATAGGCATGCAGCAGCGCTAAGCTTGTCGTAAAAGGCGACTAAATAGTACTCAGAACCTTAGCCGGGGGATAGGGCGCTCTGCCCACAGAGCAACTGGGTTGTGTACCCCAGGTGGTGGAATGGGGTACCCCTGGTATATTATATGCTGGGGTTGTCAAGCTATAATACGGAAAACCTGACCGCAAACTTTAGTGGTGTACCGTGTTGGGAAAGATGCCACGTTCCTCGCACGTTAAAAAAACCCTAATGTGGTATTCTTTCGGAGTAGGAACCATAGGACTCCGCCACAGGAGGCTAAATTGCCCGACCCTACCCACCTCTCCCTATTTCCAGTGGCAATCAAAATTTGTCGACCCCATTATCCTTGTGTCCCATCCCATTTTTCATTTCATCATCATTTCATGTCCATCGCCCGAATATAGCTGAAATATTGCTGCTCGGGCGTTAAACCCCAACAAACAAACAAATATATGATACACGTACTATCTCATTTATGAGTTTCGCACATTGTTTATAAGGGATCAGGGCTATACTTACTGCATTACAATAGTCAGAAATAAAACCCGTGACCCTGCAAACTTCATCCGGTTGCGATTCTAGTTAAGTACTAGAATTTTATGACAAATCAATCGGAAAAAAAAATTCTATCCATACAATCAATTTTAAGTATGTAAAGAGTTGAAAGGTTTTCTTTTTTCCCAAGATACTTTTAAATTCTATATTGAATCTACGAAAGGTCACGACCCTTCTTTGACATTATTTGTATGTTTAACAAAAATGTGACATAAATTTGCTAATCTTGTTATCGCCTCTTATGGTATAATTATAACATTTCCATGTTTTTGTTATAATTATAAGATGCTCAAGAATTTTACATCTTCGAGCCATTTTAGAAAAGTTGCTGTGCAAACTTTGAATATTTAAAGTAAATGAATATGCTACTTGTATAAACTACTAATGTCCACCAGCATTAAAACAAATAATTTTAAGTCTTGTAGCTAGGAGCACACCGAAACTTGAAACGTATTTTTAATGTCTTCTCCACTGTCTGAAATATATATCGGATATCAGCCATATAAAAGGACGAGAAAGCAATTAACTAAAACCAAGTAAAACTACATGTAAGTTAAAAAAAATCAAGAGGTTAACCAGGAACAAATCCGATGAAATATCATCCATATTTTGTAGTGGATTGTCAGTGTAATCTTAATGTCGATTACAAACAGTTTCTAACAGATGTTACGTATCGATTTAACCGATACGTCTTTAAAATGCCGCGGGATAACAAATTCTTAATTGAAAAAAAAAATAAATAAATAAATAAAAAAGAACACTCTCTTAATCGACCGGCAGCATGATCTCTCAGCTGGACAGTTCTCAACTTTCCTCATTTAAAGCACATATCATTTCCACTAATGAATCGCCTTTTTAAACATTTATTTCCAGTGGTCACGTGATTGAATTAAGTGTGACAGTGAAAAATACTCTCTGCATAAATATTATCTGAAAAATCCTGGCTAATTTGAAATCATAGGATTTGTAATATAAATATAAAATTATAATTACATACTTGAAATAGATTTTCCTATTTAGATCTCGAAATTTCCTTAATCGAAAGGAAAAGGGTGTTTCGAATGGGAAGCTTAATTCTTTTTGATGACCATCCATGTCCATGATATTACTTTCTTTTGTCAATGTCATTTATCGTCCGCCATACGCACAAGAAGTCGGTTACTGATTTCGAATAATGATTGACATATCCATTTGTAGGTCCTGTTTTGTAATCCAATCCCAGACTTAAATCAATCGAAACCGTGTTTAATTATCAATTGCATACAAAATTTATTTTATTTTTCTGCTTGATAAAGACTTTTGTTCTATAAAGATGTCAAGCGGACGAAAAGTATTTGAGAAAACTAGACAGCGCTAGTCTGCCAATAATATAAACCTGTTTTATTGTTTCTATAAGACGAATTATTTAAGCCGGAAAACAGTTTTAACGTTAAGTCCAGAGATAGACTGACAGTTGAAGCAAGGTGTGTCGTTAGCGCCAATCAACCTAACTAGTTTGAAATCTTTTTTTTTTAAATTTGGATTGTACATGTAGTAACTAGAAATAGCGTTCCCGTGAATCAGAGACAGGGGGTGGGTGGGGATTGGAGATGGCGTCTCCTCCTTTGGGATTAATTGTTTTGCATGAATTCCTGATTTGTTGTCCCCTTTCTCTAATTTTTACATCTTGCTTCAATTGGCCTTTATTGATTATATTTACATTCGCCATAAGCTGTTGGGACGTCTTAATCAGAAAAAAAATATTACATTGTAATGTGACATATCAGCATTATGCAAAAATAGAAAATTATTTGTTTCTCATTCCATGTGTAACTTTTTTTAAGCATCAACTGGCATGAAAAATATAATGGTTAGTTGTTTTTACAAAACGTATGTACAGACAGATGAACACAATGCTCTTTTATATATTGCTAGTGCCTTAAATATTTGAAATAAATTCAAATAGTGTTTACAATCTATGAAATATACAATATAAATACACATATGCATCATACATATTCATTTTATAAACTATACACCGAAGGATTTTTATAAATACAAATAACCTACTATCCTTCTAAATTCACACCTCTTAGGTGCATGGACGTTGCATATAAATGCACCCACACCTTCTGTAGTCTCATACAACCAAACTCAAGCATTACAAGTAATATATTCATTGCATTTCACATTTCACCAACTTTACGTCTGAGAAGTATTCATGCGACTTCATTTAGTATCGTGGCTAATTTTGTGAAAACTTCTGACAATCATTTTCCCGCTTCAATGGCCTGGTCGTCTGATGAAAAGTGGTAAGTCATGCCAATTACCTCCCTTGGTATGTAAATGGCATGTAAATTATATTCCAATCTTTTGTCAAATTAAGGCATTCTTCTCAGATGAAGAAACGGATTACGCATTAAACTTTAAATCTTTGAAATGAGAATACGTAATAAAAGATTTGTCACTATTATTTTGAAATTCAGAAAAAAACCTCCCTTCAGCCTTTTACACTTTGTAAATGAATCAAGGTTTGGTGTCGTTATGGTGACATATCCTCTTAATAAATCGACCATCTTACTCACTTCTAATTGGCTTCACATTAATTTCAATCGGTACAGTATCGTTCAAACTTCCTTAAATTTTGGCTTCTTTATACATCGATAGTGATTTTCGGTTAATTAAAGTTTTCCTGAGTAATGCATGTGCTATGATTATACCTTTCTAGAATGATTCTTTATAGAAGTGTTAGCCAAAGAATAAAATTTTGTCATCACTATCTTTCTTTATGTAAATAAGATATCACTTGGATAAATTGCTCTCAATACAGTCAACAAAACTCGAATTTACTTAATGAGATTGGACTGGACATTCAAAAGGAAATCGGTTGACTGTATGAACACGTAATGTTTTCCGATCGCCACATTCAAGGTTCTTTTTTTGAATGGCTAATATGCGCATTCCAGTTGAGATTTGTTGCCAAACTTATAACATGATTAGACTATCTTGGATTACTTCTAAAATCTACTTGGATTGATTTGGCATTTTTGAACAATCGACTTGACGCTTTGAGGTAAGAAACTGTAAATGTTTAATTTTAGCAGAGATATGATAACAAATAAAAAAAGTACCATATTTAATTTCAGATACAAGATTTGAAGTAACTATTGTATGTACCCGAATTCTACCGGATTAAAATACCTTGGATGTTAAAATTATTTATATAAGGCCGTGTCATATCTGATGCTGTGACTTTAAAAATGAAAAAAAAAATCAATCACCAGATGTTTTTGTTTTAATGGATACTGTTATTCGGGTTACTTAATATATATCATATTCACATTTCTAAATATTTTTCATTCAGGCCAGTTAGTATGTATTTAGGAGGACCGATATAGTTTTGATTTCCACAGTTTACAACTGTAACACATGACACAAGAATTCCATAAAAGTTTTTTCCTTATTCCTTAGACAGTAAAACTTTCTTTTCATTTTTTTCTTTTTTTCTTTTCTTTTATTTATTTATTTATTTATTTATTTTATTTTATTTTATTTTATTTTATTTTATTATTATTATTTTTTTTTTTTTTTTTGGGGGGGGGGGTCTTTTGTTCCTTGTTGTTCTTGTCATTGCTTTTGTTCTAATTTTATTTATCTATATTTGTTTTTATATTATATTAATACTAAATCCCGCCTTTTATTAGATTTTGTGCTAATTGATTTTGTCTCGAATGTTCACAAATTGTTAATTTACATACGTTCATGTTTATTTTAAGTACTCGGTAAAATGCCTTTTTCGACATTAATTGCCATTTGCTGAAAATGGACGTGTAAGAGCTCACTATATTTTCATTCCAAGCAATTTATCTGCGTTTAAATGACCAAAATGCAGATAATTTTATTTTTCCTCAACAACTTCAAAAAGTTCACTTCCACAAAAGTTGACAGTTACATTTTACATTTGATTAATAAAATCTGTATAAATCGAATCCTGAATAATCAGTAAACCTGTCAAACCCAATTGAAAAACTTTTCAAAGTCCCTTTGTATCTATTAAAATCCATGTTTGTTCTTGGTAAAAGGAACATCAGTCTTATCCAAACTATTTCTTAAGTCCAACTTAGTTTCTGGTTAGTATTATTTCGCTGTGATTGGATGTTGATTAATTACTTGAAGTAGATTAGCTGTAATCAGATGTTGATTAATTACTTGAAGTAGATTCTCTGTTGTTATGTCTTAACGATGTGTCTACATCTTTGGCGCTGTTCCGTAAAGGTAAAATGATTATTTGTTGATGTATGCATCTTTACATAAACCAAACCTTTCAATGTAAGTTTCGTTGAGGATCTGTTATGTTTCCAGATAAATTATTACTGGAAACAGATGATTCAAATTGCAGGAAGATATTGTTTAATTTTCTACTGCTTAATGCAATTATATAATCAATAAATCTAAAATGCACGTACGCCCTTGCTCGAATCTAAGAGGATCGAAATAACTGATTCTGCAAACACTGTATTTGACTGTAAACTATAACATAGCTATGTTGTACTTTGCCTTTTAAACCATGCATCATTGCATAGGTACGGATCCGCCGACCCATTTTGTCTTCCTTTAATATTTTTTTTTCATTGTCTCCGACCACAGAAATTGACAATTACAATATTGTAACATCATCGTAAATTTCTTCATGGACAAAATATCTGATTATATATATTTTTTTTATTAAAAAACTAAATAAAGTAAAAATCGAAGCTAAGTCCGAGAGATCTCTGAGGAGATCGGAGGAAAAAAGCTGCATAATTTTCACCACATCAATAAATTCTTCCTTAAGGATTTTGATACTTGTGAAAACACTTGAATGCTGCATAGATGTAATTAAATAATTGAAAGTACCTTTTAACAAATTTAATATTTTGTAGTTTACAAATCCTGTGTATTATTTAAGAGTTACAGAGCCTCGTGTGTTTGTTTACATTTTCAACAGTAAGAAGATAAATAAAGGAGAAATAATGACGGAAAAATGATACATGCGTTGAAATGGATAGACAATAACCATAAATTGACTTGAAATAAAAACAATATACGTAGGAGGCATAGTATCGGAGTAAAACTCGAGGCTTTGCCGAGGGTTTTTATTCCGATTCGTGCCGAATTTGTATATGTTTTTTTCTAGTCGATATATTGTAATTGTCTTAATACTGCAATCCTAAAATCACCTTTAAAATCAAGTCTAAGTTTCATACGACGTGTTTATAACATATCTTCCCCACTCGCACATCCTCCGAGTGTAACAATACGATAACCAGGTAGTTCATGTCATTGCAGGAAAGTAGGCGGAGTCAAAATGTTATGTATATTATCAATAAATATACTGTCAGTGCATTTTGTTTGCTCAAATACAATGATTGCAGAATAAATGCAATTAACAAAATTTAATGAGAAAATATATTCGTTGTTCTGTACTATATTCAGGAGACTCTGGAGATTATTTAAAATTACATCCCCTTATTAACAACAAGAATTAAATTTAAAAAATGGATAACAATCTTGTCAGGGAAATATTTGGTATAATCTTTAAAACCAAAAAAAAAAAAAAAAAGATCCGTAAAGAAACTGGTATTTTGATTGAAATCAGTAGGCAGATTTGGTCATTTTTTTTCTTTTTTCCAGATAGTAATTTTTCTTTTTTTCATTAACCACTTGGCCCAACTCTGTCACAACTTTGTGTACTACAAAACAATGCTCTTTTATACAGTAGATAGTAGATGTAAAAAAAACCTCTTACTTTCATCAAACCTATTACTTACTTTCTACAAAATATTAAACCAAGCTATATTAATATAACAAATGCTAGGGATACAAAAACAAAAAGAAAAAAAAAAAACATTAAATATTCCACATCGAATTCATGGGACAGACAAAATGGAACAAAACTCTAAATTGTTGGCAGTACTTCAGTTCTGTTGTAGTGCATTTTTTTCTCATACTTTGTAAAAAATAATTCTAAATCATCTTCCAAATATATAGATGAAGATGTATTCAAAATGCTGGAATTTTTGATCGGCAACATTTTGTCCAGTGTGGTGGACGCCCTTTTCAACAAACTGTCGACATTTCAATGGGAACAAATTGTACCCCTCTACTTGCCGACATATTTCTTCACTCTTATGAGCCTGACTTTATCGCTGATCTGATCCGAAAGAAAGAACATCGTTTAGCTAGATCTTTTAATCTCAGTTTCCGCTATATAAATTACGTTTTATCGTTAAACAATCCTAGTTTCAGGGATTTGATACATCGCATCTACCCAATAAAACGTAAGATAAATGATACTACAAACACTATCAGCTTCATATCTTAACATACACTTAGGGTCAATGGCAATGGAAAACTGTAACTGTTGACGAAACTTTACGACAAACGTGATAACGTTTGATTCAGAATTTCAGCACCAGCGAATGGAGTTGTCATATCACAACTGATACATTATGCCATAGTTGCCGTAACTACGCAGACTTTTTGTATCGCACTAGACTTCTAACAATTAGGCCTCTGGAACAGGGTTATGTTACTACAAGATTGAGGTCATTATTACAGAAGTTTTATGGTTGTCATCATGAACTCGTGGATCGTTACGGTGTATCCATCTACACCATGAAGGCTGATTTGTTCAACGTGTCATAGTTTTCCTTTCCTCCTTCGTCTACCCCCGGACTTGACTTTTTATAAGCAACTCGGCGGGTGCTTCTAGAAAAGCAGAGGACGCCTACCCTTCCAGTGCACCTGGTCCATTCTCCCAGTTTTTAGTGGAGTCCGAGTTGCTCATTTACTTTTTTACTTTGTATGTATCATTTTAGTTACTTTATGTTCTTTGTTGTGTTTGTCTGTTTTCGATATCTGATCTTTGTCCCTTGATTACATTCTTTTGATTTCCACTAGAATCTTGGTTCCCTTGATTACTCTTTCATGCAAATGAAGAAGCTTCTAAGCCATGTGTTAGAAATGGTTGATGACGGATTCTTAGAAAATTTCAAACAAAATGTATTTATTTGATACCCGTATGAATTTCTGATTACCATTTTTTTCAGTTCGACCTATCAAATTCCTCCAAGTTGAAAGGCGGCAAACCAATAAAATAAAACTTTTGTTGCCTTAATTTTACAATAAACGATGAGGTCAAGTATTGCACTCTTACCGCTGAGGAAAAAATTTCTACCTTTAAAAAGTTAAATTACATTAAGTAAAACCCAATGGGCTCCTGTTCGTATTTGGGTTAACATTGTTATAAAGTTTACATGTTGATGGATGATTAAAGTTAGACAACTCGTGTTCTAGTTTTTAATTTCTCTATTTTATCACGATAAACGATATTTACATTGTAACATGCTCCTATAAATATAATTCAATAATGTACTTTAAAACATCACCAGAGACCAACAATCGTAGATACTCATCCGCCAATTGACGCTTATAATTTGTCCAAAACATGCTGATGTTTCGGAATAATTGCGTAAAGCCATTAATAGATGAGTCTAGATCGTCTAATTTGTCTTCAAAATGATTAATAATGTGTGATTTTTATATTTATCCTTGATGCGTTGTTGAACGATATTATTTTAGGACTTAAAAAGGATTTTATTGCCTGGAAGTGCAAAAATGATAGACATCTAAACATCAAGCAATGGCACAAATATTTTCGTGAAGTAAAACATCGTTGATTCATTTGGATTGATAAAACACATGTGGTTGTTTGGAGAGAAGATTAATAGATTTATCACCTTAATATTTCTTCCATGAGTGTTAGAAATTAAGTCTTTTTTTAAGTGGAGCACAGCGAAAGGAGTTATTTGTCATAAACGCTATGTTTGACATGCAATTTACTTTTCTCGAATCATTTCCTTATGACGTTGCCAATACCCAAATTCTAGTGACGTCATCGGTGCCTTTGAAAAGAAACGCCATGATCCACATGCATTGGTCTCCATGGGTCATCTTTCAATCCAATTTTGAAGTTCCTGTTGTTGTAGCTTAGTTGGTAGGTTGTTAACCATGTCTTTTACAGATTTACATTAACGAGAATTTCTTTTCCTATAACTTTATTAGATTTAAAGGTGTGAGTTATAATCGTTTAGTTTTTGTTAAAGATACGACTACTTCGTATTATTGCAATACTCAATCTTATGTATTTTACCATTTAGGTTACCAGATTACTTTCCTCAGGTTAACTTCCAGTCAAGGGTTGAATTCGTATTAGTTACCAGTACGAGGACGTCGTCCTCTATTGCATGTACTACAATGTTCAATTGTACATGGTTGTACTTATTTCATTGACTGGGCTTCCACGTATATTTCAGAACAATCCAATGAAAAAGGTAAAAAACATCTGAGGATTATGTTAACTGCAGTGAGAACAAGTTATATGTTATCAAGACATCTTCATCCACTCAAGACATGACATCAATGTTGTTTAACATTGTTAAAATGATAGTATTTGGCCTGTCCTTGTTATTTAACCCATTGCAGTATATTGTAATGTATTCTCATTATACTTATCCTTACTACTTTACTCTGTATGAACTCTATATATAAGAAAACAGATCCATAAAGTTTACACAATACAGATGAGATCAGTTCTAACCTCTCAGTCAAACTAAAGAGAAGAATCGGCTCTTAAACAGTTCAAAACGCGACATAGAACACTTCTAGTTCTTATTAGGGTTTCGTAGAACCAGCTCCACGAGAACTGTTCCACGAGAGCCATTTCTGCTAGAACAGCCAGGAGAGTCCTCTACAAGAATTGTTCTAACACTAAAACTGTCAGAAGAGCCGGTTTTACGATATCTGTTCTACTACTAAAGCCAGCACACTAGAGCCAGCTCTACGAGAGATGTCAGGAGAACTGACTCCACGAGAATTTCATTCCTGAAAATTACTCTTTCATAGCCTTCATAGCATAACATGAATCACATGGATATTTTTTCTTTTTAATGAAGAAATGAGGATGTTGAAGCAGCTCGTCCCAGATTTTTGGTGAAACCCGGAATTTTTATTACGTATAGTATTCTTTCTGTTCCTTCCGGTCTTATCACTTCTTGTTTCGTCTTCACTTTTAATAGTGAAATACCTAAGTATCTTTTTTTTCAATCTATTAAGTTTATCTGCATTTGTAGCTGTCAATTAAAAAAAATCACTGATAAATCAAGTTATTTAGAAAAAGGCACCGATCGAGACAAGATTGCTTATATTAACCATTCAAATTGCAAGTACCTGTGAATTCTGCATAATTGTTCGCAATGGAAGAAATTTTCCTGTCAAAATCTGTACTTGAATGCCTTTGTCAGTTTACTACTGACATTTTCAAAATGATATGAGGTCGTTAATTTGTGAATAAAGAACCACTAGTAACATTTAAGTAAGCATCGACATAGCAAAAAAAATATCACGATGTCTATAAGCACAACGTTTTGTTATTTTCCTTTTCTCCTCTAAAACAAGATAATTACAACGTATCAATCAGTTTGCCTGGGGAAATACTAGTAACATTCTTAAAACATGTTTATTCTCAGAATGTCGATGCGTAGTATTAACATGAATTATTTTAAAATTTGTTTTCGGAAAATAGCTACACATTTCTACAGGGTTACAAGATGTAATTATCGACATTTGACTTTGTTATATATGCACCGTTATGTTGTTATATCGTTCATGTCGCGACTAACAAGAATACGCGAGACTTTCATTTACACAAGCTGTGCGACTGTTTTGATATCGTAGAATCACTTTTTGACTTCATACGTTATTTCGAAAATACGTTACTTCCAATAAAACGATTTTGAGTCATTTGAGTGCATTTACGTTTAAAGCCTTCGTTTAAAAGTTTGTTGGGTACTTCGTCGTTCAAACGCCATTGAAGTTTTCCTGGCCGAGCTGCATTGTTTGTCGGGTTATCGCAGGGGTCTTCGTTGTGAAATCGCAGCGGAAGTTTCCCGGGCCGAGCTGCATAGTTTGTCTGGAATATCGCAGGGTTTTAGGAGCGTCCATATCAATAGTGTTTACTTATTTAATTTGTGATTTGCAAAGGCTTTTTATGTTGCCCTATAATTAGAACTAAATAGTTTGTTTGAAAATGGTAAATCAATAGGAAGTGTTACATTTGTAATGTATAATCTGTAGGGTAAATGGCGATAGATAGTGAAAACAAATATAGAAAGTAACAACAGATATTAATAGACAATACCAAAGCGAACGACCACAACTAAACATACAATTTGACAGTGTAAAATAACTGCACAAAATAGGAGAGGTAACAATGACCACACACATACACTGTCAAAATAAAGAAAACAAAGACAACTTATCAACAATAACCAAGCATCGATTATATCATTTATAAGTGCATATTTGTAAATATTTCTACATCAGTACTTGTCTAATAAGTTCTTTTTTCTCGAGGTTGGTCAATGTGATTTGTCTTCCCCTGAAAATATTTTCTTAATTGGCAAGATGGTGCGTTATTTTTCATTTTCCAGTGTATTGTTTTTGTATGACGTCTTTGTCTAAGGCTGACAGGAAAATGACAGAAGCGGGTCTAATTAGCTGATTATATCTACAAAGAAAACTTGAAAATACTAATGAAGAGATATCATGCCTTCTTATTGGTCAGTATGTCGTTATAGATCGTCATTTGGTCAGTGAAAGGGCTTATTTATCTACTTTGACAACCAGGTAAAAGGACTTGATGATTGGTTATCCCCTGTTGGTTGTCAATCCCTATTAGTGTGACCATAAACTGTGCCAGATGATCGTACTGTTCAATGTCTTTTTACAGTTCTTTGTTTATATCCACGTTCATATATGTATGCAATGTAAAGTTAAAATATATTAAATGTTTCTTCAAATATCTTTTATGTCTTAAATTTGTCTCTGCAAACAGTACGAGTGTCACAAAATTCTTAAAATTACTATATCAAATTAAGAAGAAAGGGAGTTAAATCTATCATTTGAGCAAATTTTATTGTTCTGTTAGGAAACTTTCAATGCATTTTCAGAATTCATTGTTAATTTAAAACAAACTTTGACCTATTCGATATACATATGGTATATACATTACATGCAGCTGGTACGAAGAGTGGTACAATGTCGTGTTTCTTTAAGTGGCTGAGATGTTTTTCACTCTGATGAGCCTTGTAAACATGGAATAACGCTATGGCTTTCTGGGTTGTAGTGTTTACCAGCGGCAGCTCGTCGCGGATCTCTTCTACATATGGTATTATGACTTTGTCAACGTAACGGATCATGGACTCCTCATTACTCCAGTGGGTCTCGATGTAGGTGATGTCCCAGTTGTCAGGAAAGTCAACATCCTTTGGAAGACAACGGTCGGTTTTGCCTGCGTAAATCAGATGTGGAGGAAGAAGTGTAACGGCTTGGGTTACTGGAAGAAGTAGAGTGATCTGTCGTTTATTGTCTAACCCCGAAATGGTGGTCTGTGGAGTCCCCTGCTGTTCCATGGTCCAGTCTCCGCCAGGCACAAGTTGACAACCAGTCTGGTCCCAGTTTATAATGAGAGAGTCTGGTACATGGTGCTCCTCTACGACTTTGTTGGCTTTTTCCAGGTGGGTTGCTTTAATGTCGTCAAAGTCGGTGGGTAGGTGTTTGACTGCCTTTGTACCCTTTCTTTTGACGAAACCCATACGTTGTAGGATAGATCTGGCTAATGACTTGGTAACGTTGATGTGACCACCATACTGCTGAAGTTTGTTACGGGCAAATTTAGTAACGATTGCCTCTATTGCTTCCATGACGATGCGAGTGTTGATAACGCCATCGTCGAGTCGGACTTTACGGATCCAGTCTTTAACATTGTCGTCTAAGTCACCAAGAGCTAACGGTTTACCATGCATGTAAAATTTACAACCTAAAATTTTTGTTTTGAAACTTTGTTTTCCACGAATTTAATAACCCACGAAAATGTCTTTTTTGTAAATCCAGCAAAATTGATGTCAACGAAAATAAATGAATTCACAGTATTACTTGATAAATAAATAGATAAAAACTCGTCTCCATTAGCGTAGTAAAAGACAAAACAGCGCCTCCACACTTGCGCTATCTACTGCTTCTGTGTCGACAAATTTTGTCACTTTTGTCAGAATATTTTTTTAACCATTCATAGTTCTTTTCTTACATACCACATACATAGGACTTTACTGACGCTCCCCGTCCAAATTACATTTGAACCAGTCGAACCCGACAACTAATTGTGTCCGGAGCTTTCATGACTGTCACCTTTATCTGTTTCTTCTACAATAATTTTTTTTTGTTTTACGTTGAAATTCTACATACTTGACAAGTTCCTAAGTGTGCCGCATAAGAGGTCTGTATGCAACCGATTCAACATATCCAACGTGGGCAAGTTATAAGAATAAAAATATATATTTGCACTACATATTATGCATACTCACTATGTTCTTATGAACAAAAATAATTAAAAAATAAAAACAATTCCTTTCATACTCCTGCCATAGTGGTCCTTTCCATCCTCTTGTTCATAAGTAGTTATAATTTGCTGCTACAAATTACATCTATTTTCTATAAGGAAACCAAAAACGGTTCTATTTCATATTTAGCATGTATTTTACCCAATTAGCCGACTCAACTATTAATCTTCCAAATGTAATCATAGGTTTTATTCTTGAATATTTCAAGGTAACGATAAACGTAATACCACACTGCCAAAAGTAGAGGTGATTTATGGTGCAGAAAATCCCACCGAACAAACGATGCCTTTTCGATCTATATAAGCCATACTTCAGTTCTAAGTAACTGTAGTCCTTTCTGTATTTTGTAGAAAAGAGTAAATTCCACTCAAATCATCAAAATCAAAAGAAAGCACTATCTTTCAATTTGTCAATTTCATACACAATCTATATAATTTTTATTTGAAAATTGACACAACCGAATTACAAACAAGTACTGATTATCTTGTTTTTATTTGTTCCTAAATTACTCATATATGTGAACTAGGTGGCATTTTGATATTCCAGAAATACCATCTGAAATTAGGTGGCATTTTGACATGCCAGAAATACCATCTGTCTTTTTCCTACAAAGACTCCTACATAGATCAATTAAAAGAACTGGCGTTATATAGATTCAATTTAAACAACTACACTTTTCTACGGCGAATCATGTGTAATGTAATTTGAATCACCATTGATATATAGCCTCGTTTTAAAGAACTGATTGACACCTTTGATGTGCTTTTTAAGAAAATCGGTAAATGTACGAAATGTAGAAAGTTATATATAAAATGCATGTAAGAAGACAACTATAGTAAACACAAAATACTAAGAAGCAATGCACAGCAAAAGCGATTACACACACACACACACACACACACACATACACACACACACACACACACACACACACACACACACACACACAAAAGCACCAACAGTTATATTGTACTTACATCCGTACCTTAAATGAATCTTTTTCCCCATGCAATTTATTTGCACCCACTATATAGCTTCAAAGTGTTTCATATTTCTATATTGAATTTAGTAAATTGACATTTGGTTTGCTGCTTACTATTAGTGGGCTGTCATAAAAAGAACCATCTGCTTTTAAGCATACACTATATCTAGATCAACAGATAACTAATCAAGTCGCATTCGGACAAAGTAAAATGTGTACTATAATAATCATAAGCAACATAACCTTTATTTTCTTGTCAAGATTAATGGAAAGTACGACAAAATAAATAAGTAAAAGAATAAATAAATAAATAACAATAAAATAAAATAAAATAAATAAATAAAAAATAAATGAATAAAAAATAAAAAAAAATACCGAAGCGTCAGCAGATGAATGATTTTATCAGCTTATCATTGTATTTCAGGAGACATATATATCAGAGTTAATATATGTTCATATGATGAAATAGCAATGTTACCAATTGATTAAGAATGTCAAAGCTGCACTAGCTACTGAATTTGTTCAGTTTTGATTCTACTGATTCAATGAAGTAAGTTTGTACTAAAGCAATTAATGTCGATAATACCTACAGAATATCGTGAAAACAACATTTTTTTAGTCAGAGAATATCGATAGGTCTGATGATCTCAGTATCGTATTAATTTTCCCATAGACCTCTGTAGTGAAGTGATTCAATAAAACTTTTACTTATGTAGGATTTCTAAGGACATGTGATAAAATAATTTCCCGCAAAGAAAATAGGGTGAGTCTACGAAGATCGGACAGAAAAGTAGTCTTGAACTATACATAGCCATTTTCTCTACTTTTACTTTCGTTTTGCACTTATCAAACCAACCTTTTCAGTGGAACATTTTTATGTCATTATGTTAGATTTTCTTTTAAAAAAGTTTGTCATCTTATAGTGCATCTTATAGTGCTCTATTTTATAAGTCAGTGTTCATATCTTTTCACATAACATTAGTTTGTAGAGAGGCAAAAAGAACTGTATTTTAATAGCATCCATGTTTTGACGTACACCCGCTCAGGGATATGCATGCGATACTGGCACCTGCTTCCATTATTTTTCGCCATTACTTCCGAAGAATTCCGACAGGATATTCACCAGGGTTAAAATACTTTAACCTTGACAAAAAATAACAATAATGGATACACAGGTAAGCACGTGTCTTGTTTTCATTTCATTACATCTACATTTTGATTAGTTTTCAAATAAAAATGACCATATTTGAGCCGTATTATATCACAATGCGTACATGTCAAAATGATCATTGCGTTATATTCAAACTTTTTCTTTTACGGCTTGAGTCCGTCGGTCTTCCTTGCTGTTTAATAACCACTTTCGCTTTTCAATCATATTTGTTATTAAAGCAGCGACCCTTACAGCACATGCGCGGATTAAGGTCACATGCATACGAACTTATCTGGGTCGATTTTTTGTATTGCAAGACAATAAATATATAGATATATATTTCATGTATTTAATGCATTTTATTTGCGGATATCAAATGAAATTGTACTAGACAAGGAATATTTAGTAGAAATAATAAAGTTAAGGTATATTTCAAAAGAAACAAAAATTTACGAAAATGACAGCTAATGGAGCTTTAAATTTAATGATTACATAAATATCTGTTTTTAACAGCTTTTTATCAGCAAAAACTTGAATATGAAGTTAAGAGTATAATGATTTTATTATTTGGAATATTTGAACACACTCTTTGCGACAAGAATAGTAAATAAGTTTTGAAATTTATATTCTTTATTACGTTTTTTTTTTATTTATTTTGATGCTTGATAAGGTGTTACTTCATTTTCTCAGCAATTTGGAATAATATCAGCATCATTCTTCGATATTCCAGAATTAGATATTGAATTATTCTTCTTAGCTCTTTCATCAGTATTTACCGACAGACCTTTCCGAGAAATCGTTTGAATGTTTATTCTAGCTTTTTGACAAACCCTTTTATATTACCAAAACGTTCCAACATTAATGTTACCGTTAAGCTTACTAAAATGTATAAAATAATTATATTCTATGTCTGGTCTTTGTCCCTGGATTACATTCTTTTAATTCCGCTAGACTCTTAGTTCCCTTGATTACCTTTTGGTGCCACCAATAAAGAAATATGTTACATTTTAGCAGTACCTGTAATTGTGGTCCGTAATCAATCATATGATAGCCTTGATTACTCTTTATAAAAAAACACAAAAAGGACAGAAATATTGGAGGATTTATCAACACATGCATTGCTTTCAACAGCCAATATCTTCATGTAGTTAAACCATTGCCAATGTATGAGTACGCAATTTCAATCCGTTCCAAAGACGTTTAATCTTTCTGTCATATTCAAAATGCATTTTATTTAGATTACTACCATTGAATGTCAGTTTTCAGTTTATAACAAAAAGTGATAATGAAATGAAATGAACTGAAACCTGAACTGAATTTTAAGTGGTTTGCCTATAGAAAGCCTTTGACGATAAAGCACATTGTACCGATATTGTCACAACAATATTTTTGTTATTCAATAATATAGACCTTATAGGATTTATATAAAGCTTGTTATGTTATTACATTTCTATGATTTCTGTACGGAACAACCCTGTGAGATATCTTACTAGATAAATAACTCTGACAGAGACAACATTAGACTAGCTTGCCCTACAATATTGCCTGTTATGTACACTCGAAACAAACGATATTGATTTTCAGCTTATGTGAACGGGATTAACAAAGAGAAAGCCTTTATATCTTTGTTGAAAATATTGTACTTTCTATATGTAAATTTCTAAGAACGCTTCCCAATATCTAATAGTGTACTGCCAATAATTCGGATTAATTTTTGTGTTAGGCGAAGTTTCATTTTTTTTCTTAGATTTTGAGAACATGAAATTCATATGAATCTAAACATATATTGCTTTTCGTTGATTCCGGATTTTCCTTCGAAACAGACCTGAAGTGATTTAAGATCATGCCTATGAGGGACGAAGCTACTCAAATAACTTTAGAATATGTTCATAAAGCACCACTATGATGTCAACTTGAATATACGCGACCTTGAAAAACACACGCTTTGCGACTGTGTTAAAGTTGAAACAATCACGTCTTTACTGTCCTGTAATTCGACCCTTCCGACGAAAATATTTTGAGCCATGAGTGTTCCAGAGTAATCAAGGGAACCAAGATTCTAGCGGAAGTAAAAATGAATGCAATCCAAGGACAAAAGTCCAGACATGAAAAACGGACATACACAACAAAAGACATAAATTAACCAAGATTATACAAACAATGTAACAAAAGTAAATGAACAACTCCACTAAAAACTGGAAGCATGAACCAGGTGCACCGGTAGGGCAAGCATTCTCTGCTTTTCTAGAAACACCCGCTGGGTTTCTCATAAAAAGTCAAGCCCAGGGTAGACGAACGATGAACGGAAAACTGACACGTTAGATAAATCAATTTTATGGCGCAGATGACTACACCGTAACGATCCACGAGTTTAAGGATAGATGACAATACGGAATGAAAATGCATCGTGTTTTTCGTACAGTTTAGTCAAAGTTTTACTTTACCATCAATCTCTAAGTGTAGGTCAAGATATGAGGTTGACTTCACAATGTCTATAGTATCCTTTATCTTTATCTTTTAACAGATCATCTGCTGCACACATTTCTGATGCCAATCACACAATATATTTTTGCAATTAACTGGAATATAAGTTTTATCTTACGAAGTACAATGTTGAAAGGCGACAAATTCTAACAAAAGTGTTAAATCAGTTGAAAGGTCATTACTTTTCTTAAGAAATGACTGTACCAAGTCAGGATCATTTAGTGGTTTCGACCTATCCAGCTTTTTCCTTGATATTGCCATACTCTTTACGAACTTTCCTTTATAATTTTCATCTTGACAATTGCTTAGAGTTTAAGATTTCGGTAATATTGTTATTACCCTTCATTTCTTACATACATATTTTACAATGACATGCATTGAAATTGTACTTTTTATTTGAGGTAATATTTAGTATCCCGAAATTACTTATTTTACAAAGAAAAACTATGAAAAATTAAACAGAAACGAATATATTATAGGACACCCATTTTACTTAATATGTAGCACTGCACAGTTACATGTAGATACGTTTGAAGGGCCTTTACTCATGATACCTTACATTCACCGTACTTGTAATCTGACGTCTGGCACGCAGTTAATGAGTACAAAATCATCTTACCAGCTAAAGTGGAGATTGATGTTACATTTTCCTTAAGTTCAAAAGTGTGTTAAGAATTGTCATGTGAAGTCATTACTGACTGGATATTAAGAATAGATTACGTAACACATGATAGCATATATCTTTAGCGTGTACGTTATCACCCAAATTACTGCATACGTCAAGTATGTGAGGTCAGAGCAAAATTTTCTCACATAATTTTTTTCCTAAATTCATATTATGAAAGGTAGTTTTGTCAATTTGACATTGAAACCAGTATAAAAAAACCTTAATTAATTCTGTCGTCATTCTGAGGGATAGGTACTCTTCCTTCAATGCTTGTTTTGTAGTATACTATTTTGCAGTGATTTAGTTGTAGAAATGTTATCATAGAAATTTTGGATTGAAGAAAGAATCATTGTGAACTTAATACAATCTATTACATAAATCTTGAAAAAGAAAAGTAACAATTTTTTCTCAAGTACATTAATACATTAAATGTCCTTTTCATCATATTATTTTCTCTCTCTATATATATATATTACTGAAAATATCACAGGTATGATTATCAATAACGAATACAAAAGCTATATTATGTTACTATATATGTGAATGTCATAGATCTGTCTTTTCTGACATTCATGATTTTTTTTTCATTTGGAAGTCTTTTGTTGACTTTAAAGTATGCAATTTCCCTTTTATTTAATTTTTTGTTCTGAAACCCTATCGCAAATGGTCATGGAATGATTATGTCTTTAATAATAATAATAATAATAATAATAATAATAATAATAATAATAATAACAAATACAAATGTGTAATAGTCTTCCGTTTGACGTCGTCAGTCACCTTTTAATATCCTTAAATGAAAATGATTTGTAGCATACTTACTTAATGAATTAGTGAAATGTGTTAATTTGAATATATTGGTTGAATTTTACAGATTTTACAGTCTAGTAGATGTCTTCACAAAAGTACTTACTAAAATAATACATACATTTCGTATCAAGCATTTTGAGCATTTAATGCTACTTGAAAATTATCAATACTGTGTGTTGTACATGTACATTATAAAATGTTTCATCTGTTTATCATAACTCCATCGATGATACAAGACATGACTGAAACAACTCAATGGATGTTTTGATAAAACACGGGAGAATAATTTTCCATATTGATATACATGTTTACTCTCCGAGTAGTTGGTGGTGTCCATTGATCATTGTGGTTAAATGTTATAATTTCTTTCTTCATTTCCTTATTTTTGCTGTTTCAATTCAAGTATTAACCATTGATATTCTGATAACAGTTTTAGTACTTGACGAACATTTCCTGCTATACAATATGTCAGACTGTTTAGAAATAAAGTTAATACTAAGACTTTTATCATTCGAACCGTTCCATTTCGATAGGTATCTGTCGACATAATGACAAATTTACTTTAGAATGAAATTAAGAGAGACATTAACTGTTCATTGTTCGGTCTGTGTGTAATCGTTTCTATACTTTTTCCGAGAGAAAATGTAATTATTTTCTATGATCAATTTATTTTCAAGAAATAACGGATTTGTGCCTTAATTGAATTCCATTTTAGATTTTTGAACTGAGAAGAACTAATGAGACATGTTTCTTTATGCACAAATCACGCAACTCAACCTGATATTTGAACAAAAAGATTATACGTGGTAGCCTATGCACAAAACAAAATCTTATCAAAGATTTGTCAATCTGTATTGTCAGATTTGTCATGTGACACACTCATATGGAATTTGTATTTGAAGCTTGATTGATACTGTTAATGCATATCCACAGATAGGCGAAACATCAAATAGCAATAAATATATAAAAAAACCTTCATGTTATTAGACTGATTAAATAATATCCGGCACAAATTCCACCGTTACAGACCAGAACTTTTAATGATGGTGGCTTCATTGAACCATTATGACAGGGATTTATCATGCTCAAAAACATGGTAAGTTTTTGTTTTGGATTATTTCTTCTAGAATAAAACACGATGTCATATCGTACAAAATAAGAAATAATTATATTTTACATAAAAAATTCGTGTAGATACTGGATATAGTTGATATAAATTAATGATTTTAAAAAATATATATATTTCATTGTTATCTTTAAAAATGTTTTGGTATTGTATTGTGCATGATTATGATAGTTATAAAATACAGTTTACATTAACATTCGCAAATTATAAAAAAAAAATACATGCATTATGAACCAATTAATCATTGCAATGTTAATTATTATACTAATTATTGGAATGTGATGACATACTCTCGGCTGGGTACAAATATATTATCAAATTTCGTTGAAGGTTTATAATGTTACCTTTGACAATTTATTCATAGTACTTTATAAGAACAATGTTTGGGTTTACGAAAGATGCTGGCTTCATCATTACCAAGTTGCACATATCCTGTATCATGAAAACTGATTTGTTCAAAGGTCATAGTTTTCCTTTCCTTTTTCGTCTACCCCGGACTTGACTTTTTAAGAGCAACTCGTCGGATGTTTCTAGAAAAGCAGAGGACGCTTACCCTACCGGTGCATCTGGTCCATGCTCCCAGTTTTCAGTGGAGACCGAGTTGTTTCTTTAATTTAGTTACTTTGTATGTATTATTTAAGTTACTTTATATACTTTGTTGTGTATGTCTGTTTTCCATGTCTGGTCTTTGTTCCTGGATTACATTCTTTTGATTTCCACTAGAATCTTGGTTCCCTTGATTACCTTTTAACATAATATAAAGAAGATCGCAAATTTGTATCTCCCTGTTTTGTTTAGCATGACAAAATCGTACACCATACCATTTTTCTTTTTCTATGCCTTGTAACCAACCACCCAAATGATTGTCATAGCCCTTATATCAAATATAGAAGGACAGGAAACTTACAATTTATATTGATCATATTTTATGCATACGAATGACAAAAGTGAAGTACAAAATATATTTGAACAAAGTAAAATGTTGTTTTGCATTTTCTTTCATTATCGTATTTTTTCATCTTTTTTCCTTCCTTCTCCAAAGTTATTTTTGTCTTCAAACAGTGCAATGAAATTACTCCATCTAAAACAGTTAAGAAAATCGAATACAAAATGACATCAAATTTGAAAAGGTCACACTTTATAATATACGGAAAAAGGTGGAAGAGTAAAAGTTAGACCATAAGCGTACGTGGAAATTTGATGCCGTACAGCTTCATGTTTAGTATATATTGCAGACATTTTGTGAGTATCAATTGACTGAGTCTTTGGTGTACATATGTACTAAAATTAAGAATTGACTGAAACATGCATGCGTCTAATATTTGTTTACTGTATAACATGGATGAATACGAGCTCGCTGGTATTGTACACTAAAATGTATCAAACTTGAAACCTATTTATATACTACTGATTATATATGTAATGAAATAACCCGACCTACTTTTTGAGCGTCTAATACGAAGTAATTTCCGAGTGTAACATTACAAAAAAACAAGCCAAAGAGGGGCATGGGTCGTAAATCAAATTTGTCATTGAAACTAATAAACAGATGTATGATATATGACAATCCGTGAAAAATCCGTATCACATGCATTATCAACACCCATTTGGTATCACCCTCTTGCGAGAGGCCCTCGGACTGATTTTGATTTCTCGTAATGATATAGACTCCGTGTTAATTTGATAGTTCTTTGGAAACATCATAAAATGTCATTTTTCAAAATAATTTATTTATTTCTACTGGAGATTCTTTTCTAAGGTACATACGGACTCTATGGAATATTTTAAATTTTTATCAGAACATAGAATAATTGAAAACCATAAATCCGTTCTATCTGTTTTTTTTTTTTTTTGAATCTCTACTAAAGATGATTATTGTTATCTTCAGTCCATGTATTGGATTCCAAAACTCAAATAGAAGTGATTAAAAAAAACTCAAGCTTCTTTCGAAACTTTAAACTTCCATACTTACAGCTGTCAAAGAGGATCTCAAGTCTTACCACAACACTTGTTACTGCCTTAATGTAGATTCTGGTCAATTTGATCTTCTTGAAACCCTCATTGCTAGATTATTGTCGGATTATAATTGCATAAAGACCTATGCTTTTTCAACCCTTTATACAATTATTCCCCATACTTAGTTGAAATCCCGATGGAAGAACATTATACTTTGTTGCTACTCCAAAAAAAAAAAAAAAAAAAAACAAGATTGAACACCTAGATACTAATATATAGTACCAGGTTGTAGAGATTGTCAATTTCCAAATTATCTTCTGAATACACAGAAAAGGATGTAGTCAAAATTCTTGATATTTTGTATATTGATAACAAATTTGTCCACTGTTGTGAACGTGTTTTTCAAAAGACGGTCAGCATGTCGATAAGAACAAATTAGGCTCCACTACTCGCTAACTTATTCTTTTACTTTTATGAGGCTGACGTTAAAAGCTAATTTTATCAAGAGAAGGAATATGTTTAGCCAGATATTTTGATCTCAGTATCTCAGAAGGTCAAGAGTTGCGGCTAACATCACATTGTCTGTAGTCTCAGGTAGCGATAACACGTCATCTATACAACAGGAACTGAGATTAAAGGATCTAGCTAAAAGAAGTTCCTTCTTTTGGAGGAATGTTGTTGGTATTTTACGCGGACTTTTAATACCAGGCTAGACTTCTACCAATTAGGTAACTGGAACAAGGTTATGTTGCTTCTAGAATAATATCATCACTAATAAAGTTTTATAATCGTCGTTAAACACTCGTGGATCGTTATGGTGCATCAACCTGCACCATAATAACCGATTTGTTCACTGTTTCACAGGTTGCCTTTCCATTTTCGTCTACACCGAAAGTGACATTTAATGAGCAACTCGACTAAGAGCAAACTGGCAAGAAAGATCCGAAAAAAAAACTACAAAAAACATAAGCATCCCAAGTCAAAAAGACAACAAAACAAATACTAAACAAAAATTACAACAACAACAACAACAAAAAGGAAATAAAAACATTAAGAAAAACAAAACAAACGAAAAAAAAAGCGGCCGGAAAATCAATGCAACCAACAATTGAAAAACACAATTAACAGGAGAAAAAAAATATATAAATCATTGACGTGAAAGCAACCAAATCTTGTAATTATCAACCACTTCCGAAGTTAAGGCTTATTTAACCTAGTTAACTTCCCTTTACGGTATTGCAACAATCAAAGTATAATATTTTCTATGGCGAAAGACAAGCAAAATCTTACATAGCTTATTTTTACTGAATATGTACCCAGTGAGTAAACAATGACATATTTCTTGTTATTTAATTAAGGATAAAATATTGATGAACAATAAGGTGATAACATATGGTAGTGTTTACAATTAGTATCAGTAAAGCGTGATAAATTGATCATCTAAAAGTGCCAATTTTCAGCCACATTATTGCAGAGCGTGGTATGTTTAAGTCAATGATTTTATACGCCAGTCTTTTTAGTCTGGGGGTATTCGGAAATACCGTTGTCAGTCCGTCGGTCGTTTTTACTCCGTATCATAACTTCCCCCGATGAATTGTTCCTTTCCTTTTGTATTGTTTTTGAGTAATTGGACTTCTTTTCACCAAAAAAAAAAAAAAAAAAAAAAAAAAAAAAAAATAGGGATCTTTACTCTTGCCGTACTATAGCTTAAGACACCTTTTAGCAATTGCCATGAAACATCTGTGGACCGTTACTTTTTAAATATCCTTTCAATTTTTATAAAATTCCGATTCTACGTTTTCTAGGTGTTGGATGTCATTCTTAGAAAGTTGAATTTCCCACTTTCTGTCCCTTTCAATTTCTGTAACTTCCTAGTTTTAAAACAATGTACTATATGCATACAAAAAAAAAAAAAAAAAAACAAAAAAAAAAAAAAAAAAAAAAATGGATTTCCTGTACGGGACTATACAACTTTTGTTCCTAGTTATTGAGATTAATATAAGTTCTTTTTCTACTGGTCTATTATGACAAATCCGTACCTTCCATATCATGCATTTATATTGTGGATTACATGTTATTATTTTTGATATGTTCTGATTGAGCAATTCCATCAATCATCATAAGTGATAAATGCTTATTTTAAAATAATAGGTAAATTTTAAAGAAGGATAAAAGAAGACGCATTAAGTATGTAGTTAAGTTTTTTTTTCAAAATTTGACGCTCGTATACTGGCAAACATTTTTCACATGCTTTTCAAACGAACTTCATGTTATCATGTTAATTTAACCTAAAAAATATGTTATTTCATGTAGTGCTCGATTTCATCTTAAGCATATAATTTAATATGAACACCCTTTTCCTGTGTACTCCTGCATTATATGTTTCTACATTTCTGTAAAATCCAGGTTTCTCTTTGGTCTATTTGTTTTTGGATTTGTCTTGTTTTTTTCCTCTTTGGTCTTTGTATAAAAATAGATGATGTGGTATGGTTTCCAAAGCGATAGTATTCACCAAAAGCAAAGCAACAAACAATTAAACGTCTACAGATCACAACTCAGTGTTTAATGATTGGCAAACACATACGGTGAAGGAAGTTTTAAAATTAATGAAGTGAAATTATTCATAAAAGACGAAAATCAACATAATCTATAGGAAAAAACATAATAAAATGACAACCATTCAACTACAGGTTCCTATGATTTTTTGTTTTAATTGTTAGTTCACCTCTATTCTCAAAAATACTACCGCGTCTATAAATATACACTTGACATAAAGATAAAATATGTAGAGGAGCTTTGTAATAAATTTCACATTGAAATTATATTTGATTGTGACCTTTTTGTCACAGTAATTTACAATGAATTAAATAAAGGATTATAAATCAAAACAGCATTTCAAAACAGAAATAAAAACATTAACTTGATAAATTCCTATATGATTTTTGAAGCTTTTGCAAACATCTATTGCATTAGACTGATCGTTTAACGCAAGCAATTTGAGGCATGCAGTTTAGTATTGACTACAAACTATATTTTGGTACATCCATAAAGCGATTATTAGAATAAATTGATTTCAACAATGTTTCATTTCATGTGATCCGGAACGGGACGAACCGAACTTTTAGAATTTCAAAAAGTACTCTTTGCACCGGTTTTCTAAAAGACATTTATATAAGTAAATTTATAAGTGTCATTTAAAAACACGGCGAATCTCTCTAAGCGATGTTTTTACAACAAAGACTAAGGAATAATTAAAAATAATTAAAATCAAGACATGTATTAGTGCTAAACAGTATGTAATAAGTCTGCATATACCTTTTAGTATTGCAAAAATGACGTTGACATGGTTATGGAATATCATACCATTTACAATGTGCATTCAAGCTGGTTTCAGATGTGTGTTAAATATCCTAAAAGTACATGTACCATCTCAAATTTACATATACTCCAAGATATAACGCGCTTACTTGAGTTTTAACTGCTTATCTTCAAAATGTGAAATAGAATCGATCGCAGAACTTATTACTACGGCATTTAATTTGCGAATTATACCACGTGTAATCTACTCTGAGGATATAAAGTATTTTGCAATAGATAAAAAAAGAAAAAAAAACGAAAAAAAAAAAAAAAAAAAAAAAAGTGTATATGCACTTTATTGCAAAACTGACATTTGTATGTCAATTGAAAATGTCACTAAGAAAGTCATTTACTATTTATATATTTATATCTGAAAGCTTACTGATTATCTATCACATTGTGAAATACTAATTACTTTAATTTTGTTCCTGTTTAATTGGTTTCTAGTTAATTATCAATGATCTTTCAAAGAGATATTCATAAAAGTATATCGAATTCTCTACTGTTTCCAATTTTAGAGCATAAAGAAAGTAGGTCATAATTCAAAGTGTTTATATGTTTTTTTTTATCAGCAGTACACATAGGTTGTACGATGTATACATTTTCTTAATACATACTGAATATTACATGTCAAAATCTGTATGACATGCGGTATTATCCCGAGAGTCCTATATGACCCCAAGGGCCACCGGGCTGCGGGGTGATATATGTAAAGGGTTGATACCGCATTTGATACATATTTTGACATGTCATGTTCATTATATCATATATTTTAACCAGACTTCAAGTATGGTCTGTGAAGGGGTGCAATATAATGTATGCGATATAGCTCTAGGGGTGTGATATAGAGTATATGATATATGGTAGACGATATATGGTTTAAACAAACACATATTATGCATATAAAAAGTTTTATTTAAATCTAAATATATGATATAATCTGATGTTAATAAATTAGATCTCAAAGTACATATAAATCAAGTTATACATCGATCTTAATTGAAATGGCATAAATTTTAATTTGTCTTTATCATATCACCAACATGCAGGGATACGATAAGAGAAAAGATAATTTCCTATGTAGGTTAACGAATCACTCCCATTGTGCATACTCCATTATTTCACATTAGTTCAACACGCTCATTTGATATTAGCGCTAGCATGTTTATCTCTCGATTTATTTTATTAAAAAAAATCAGAACCATATTTTGTACTGTAAATTTTTCATTGCTGTCAATGAATAAAGAAGCTATTTCCCTACAGAATAAACCAAAGTTGTGATTGAGCTTAATGTTTATGCACTTTTATATTTCAATTGGAAAACACATATTGAACTACAAAACATATTGTTTCAACAACGCGTTTTCATCAATAGTCTTGGTATTATCGTTATGGTTACATGTAATTACATCTTTTTACTTTCCTTTCATCTGTGGCAATATCCCTTCAGCACCTGCGTATGGAGTTTTCATGTCAAAACTCATACGTAATGCTAGAGCTTGTCGTTACTACACATACTTTTTGTATCGCGCTAGACTTCATACAAGTAGGTTTATGGAACAGGGTTATGTTGCTGCACGATTGAAGTGATCCCTACAGTTTTATGGTCGAATCGAGGATCGTTACGGTGTATCCATCTGTACCATGAAAACTGATTTGTTTAACGTGTCATAGCTTTCCTTTACTCTCTCGTCTATCCCGGGCTTGCCTTTTTATGAACAACCCGACATGTGTTTATAGAAAAGCAGAGGACGCTTATGCTACCGGTACACCAAGTTCATTCGCCCAGTTTTTAGGGAAGTCCGAGTTGCTCAGCTACTTTTTGCTTTGTATGTGTTATATTAAATTCTTCTTTGTTGTGTGTGTCTGTTTCCGTGTCTGGTCTTTATCCCTGGACTACATTCTTTGATTTCTGCTAGATTCTTCATTCTCCCGATGATCACTCCTTAATGTCTTTTGGTTAAAACAAAACAATGGTATCATAATTTAGGTTACAGACCTCCAATTCAACCAATGAGCATTTGGAACGTACACAAAAATAGTCATACGCAGAAATTACCCCTGTTCCTCATAGTGCTGTGTAAAAAGTTCTCATCTTATTTAAAAAAAAATTAAACAGTTTCTGAAAGGAAAAACATTTCTGTACATTATAAAGGAGCATTTTGCTTCTTGTGATGTGAAGCCTAATCTCCATAATGATCTCTATATATACCCCTATCTCGTGAAAACACTAGGATTTCCCATGCTATTTATAGACCCTTCACTTCCGGTGACCAGTACTGCACTGCAAGTCTGCTAACCTCACATGCCATTCTGAGGATTGAGAGCTGACATATGTAGAATCATGCTGATATATAGTCCTCTGCAGGTTAAAGTTAAGGTAAAGTCCAGAGAAGCCATTGAATATTGTGAAATTAGCATAGAAGCCTATGGGAAGTGGAATTAGTGGTTTCTAGTCTTTATGAAGACAAGTTGAAAAAGAAATTAAAGAGTTTGCATTAAAGAATTGACATGTAAAATTAGAACATGTATGGGATACATTGGAAGACGTACACCATTCAAAACTGAAAACCTAACGTCATGAAATTATGATAAACATGGGAGAGTACTATATAAAAAAAACTATTTGCATCTTATGTAACTGTCTTTATAAGAATCATGCAAAATCTGAAAAATGTGATACATCCTAAAAAAGGCTACATATTTTTATTTTTGTAATTGTTTTATGGGTCTATAGTATGAATTGTGTAATAATTCATTCAAATCTGCGTGCTCTTGGGAGATAATCAACATTGAAAATCCAATAGATTCTATTGTATTTGAGTGTCATTCACAGAGTTATCTCCCTTAATTTTGAAATCTACAGTGCATTCTATATAATTTTTATCTCCTAAGAGCACGGGTTACATGAAAACCCACATGTTATTTCTGTTTACTATGACATTTCAAACAAAATATCAAAAATAAAAATATGTAGGCTTTTTACCCATGAATCACATTTTGCATTATTCTTAGCTGGAGTGCTACTTAAATGCTTTAGGTTGATAATTTCAACGTTACTTTGTACAGTATCAGGAAACAAGTGGTGATCGTTTTATTCAACCACTAATTTGACGTATTTGAATCACTCCACTACTGACGCTTTGGTATTATTTTACCGATATTAACTGTCTACCTTGATTATTAATGTGTTCATGTTAGTTTTGCAGAATATAGCCGATTAATAAGGCTAATTAACTAAAACTGATTCATATTGTGATACAATATCAATATCTCAGTTTTAGATAGAAATACTATTTTGATATTCGTAACACAAGATTAATTAATGATAAAATCTATTTTAACTCTGATATAGAATTTATTACCGGAGTTTGATGAGAATGAATTATCTTGTATTAAGTAAGCTTCCAAACATTGTGAACAAAATCAACACGAGCGTAGAGTTTGCCTTACAAAATACATATATACTAACTCTCGCCTTTTGTATTAGAAATAAAAGTAACTAAATGATTTATTGAAGTTTTCTTCAACACCATTAAGGTTTCAAATAACAGAACATGTTCTTAAAGCTGTTGTTATCTAATCCGATTTGCACCGATGTGTGGAAAAACGAATATCTCACGAAGCTCACACAAACAATGCATGAGAAGATTTAATTTGAAAACGTTACCAAATTTAATGTATTTGTAATACAATAAGCTCTCTACGTACATCTCGTTGAATTTTAATTGGCCCTTATGCTTAGGGATGTTAGATACGCTGTACAGTGCATAGTGTTTAATAAAATTATTACATTATCCTCTCTTTATACGGAGAAAAAAATCCTGGGAGGATTATGAGGCTCTAATCGTTGATTTGATGAACTGAATTTAGAAAGAACATTAAAATTCAATTATAGAATATTAAGTACCAGCCCATATAAAATTCAGACACTGCCATTGGTAAAGTAATACATGGTAAAGAAAAACCCACCAAACAATTGATGTTTTTTCAGTCTACATATGCTATACTTTTATATAACGATAAGTTTTTTTTGCATTTAGATCTGCACTTTTTAGAAAATCATACATTCTCCTCCCACTAAAATCAACAACCATAACTCTTGCAAAGTACAAATTTCATGTACAATCTATATAATTTTTTTTTCAAAAGCGCAACAATAAATGAAGAGCTGAGACTAGTTATGTGATCAGTAACTGAATCTGAACAAAAAACATATAACTGAATTCGGTGGTTTTTTTACATGCTTGATTTACCGTCTGTCTGATTTTCAGAAAGACCGCTACGTAATATAAAATTACATACCATGCAAAACGATAGAGGTACAAAACACGAAAAAAGTCGATCGATCCAATATACCAAAACTGAGATCTCTAAGTGTGATCACAGTCAATTTTTAAATATACTGGGTTAAAAAAAACAAAAAAGATCAACAAACATTTGAAAACAAATAAATGTACAATACAAAAGAATTTGAATAACTTAAAAAGGAAATCAATTTATTTTATTCTAAATAAATATTGGATATCTGATCTACAAAAACACTAAACAAACAGTTATGCGATAATTATTAAGTGGATGTATGAAACATTCATTGGAAAAAATGTACATGTGATTATAGCTATGTTCTATATACCAGCAGTTACATCTTTTCTTACATTTAAAGAGAATCTTGTTTTAGAAGGTAAGACGAAACCTATTTTACTATAAAATATTGCTATTACCTTGCGAGGGTGCCCATTAGTCGGTGACACATGCCACAATTTGTTTCAAAAAGATTTTGTATCCATAAGAGACCACAAACACATGTGTTTGAATAAAATAATATTGGTGTGTAGGTTACTGAAATAAGTAAGAATAAATTTTGATCAAAATTGAAAGAATTTGAAACTTTTAAATCATATCCTCAATCATACAATTTACATAGAAAAAAATCTTTATTATTTCCTCAAACTTTACGACAAACGTGATGACATTTCATTCAGAATTGTCAACGTTCCTTTCATCTGTGGCAACATCCCTTCGGCTCCTGCGTATGGAGTGTTCATATCACAACTCATACGTTATGCCAGAGCTTGCCGAAACTATGCAGACTTTTTGTATCGCGCTAGAACTCTAACAAATAGGCTTCTGGAACAGGGTTATGTTGCTACAAGATTGAAGTCATCACTACAGAAGTTTTATGGTCGTCATCATGAACTCACGGATCGTTATGGTGTATCCATCAACACCATGAAAACTGATTTATTCAACGGGTCATAGTTTTCCTTTCCCTCGTTTATCTACCCTGGACCGGAATTTTTATGAGGAACTCGGCGGGTGTTTCTAGAAAAACAGCAGACGCCTACCCTACCGGTGCACCTGGTCCATGCTCCTAGTTTTTAGTGGAGTCCGAGTTGCTCATTTACGTTAGTTACTTTGTACGTATGATTTTAGTTACTTTATGTCCTTTGTTGTGTATGTCGGTTTTCCATGTCTGGTCTTTGTCACTGGATTGCATTCTTTTGATTACCGCTATAAACTTGGTTCCATTGATTACTCTTTGACATCATAATAATTTTATATGTTATATTACACAATACTTAACGACAACATAGATTTACCCTTCATACTATCGAATAGGACAATTACATACTTCTCGTTCTGTTAGATTTAATATCTACTGTGCAAGAATAGATGTCTAGTGTATTAAAGTCAGTGTTTTCAATTGTCACATTAGACACTCCATGAGACAAATTTGAAAAAGATCAATTGTACAATAAATGTGAAAGGCTTTCATCATGTTCCTTAATTGAAAATTAATAACATGTTAAGAATAAATTTATATACTATATATTGATAGTGCTATTCATTTCGGTCTGTTCCGTAGTATTTCATGTAAAACAATATAGAGAGAAGATATATCTTATTCATTTCAATTTTATTCAATTAATGAAGCATTTGGGATTGAACATAACTGCATAATTTAAAGATGGTCTGAAATTTAACTCCGTGCAGCATTGTTATGTCAAGACATAACTTATTTCTTCGAATTGTGTCAATCGTAGACGACTTGAGCATTCACACTCATTTAAAGAGTAGTGTTTGATATATAGATACAGAATGTAATTATGCCAGAGCTTGCCGAAACTACGCAGACTTTTCGTATCGCGCTAGAACTCTAACAAATAGGCTTCTAGAACAGGGTTATGTTGCTACAAGATTGAAGTCATCACTACAGAATTTTAGTTTTGGTCGTCATCATGAACTAGTGGATCGTTATGGTGTATCCATCAACACCATGAAAACTGATTTATTCAACGGGTCATAGTTTTCCTTTCCCTCGTTTATCTACCCCGGACCGGACTTTTTATGAGGAACTCGGCGGGTGTTTCTAGAAAAACAGCGGACACCTACCCTACCGGTGCATCTGGTCCATGCTCCCAGTTTTTAGAGGAGTCCGAGTTGCTCATTTACGTTAGTTACTTTGTATGTATGATTATAGTTACTTTATGTTCTTTGTTGTGTATGTCTGTTTTCCATGTCTGGTCTTTGTCACTGGATTGCATTCTTTTGATTACCGCTATAAACTTGGTTCCATTGATTACTCTTTGACATCATAAAAAATTTACGTTTCATTGGCATAAACAAATACGTTAAATAAAATTAGCTTTGTGTATTTTATATTATATTGTCTGCCTGGTCTTTGAAAGACTTCACTACGAGACTTCATACTACTAAGCAAATGATTTTCATATTGTTAATTTCTCATTCCTAGATTTGGCTTCCGTTTTCGATAATTTTGGTTTTGAGTATTTTGTGTATACAATTTTGTTTTTGGATTGCGATATTTTGATTCTAAGGCTGCAGATGAGAGGCTACTCCTTGAAACACGCGTACAATATATCGAAATTTTCAATATATAACAAAAAAAAGTATGATGTATATATAATTGGTATTTTTGTATTTGTATTTAGATTATACGCTGGTGCATTTGTTGCGTTTCATCATATCCGATCTTTTTTCTACATGTATCAAGCGACAGGATTCACTTGTAGGTACTAATGCTTTTCCTTTATCTAAAATTCATTAATCTCAGTAGAGTTGTTTTCATAATGATAGCTTTGCTATCGTATACTATACACAATCATAATACAGTAACATGAAAACAACAATGAAACAGTTACGATAATCAAATTATATGAAGGAAGTTATGTCAAAGGGAGATGTATACTGTTTTATCTTCTTTCCTGGGACTGTATCATAGATAACTAACGCATCACGTAAAAGCATTGGGAATTTCAGGAACAAAATTCAAAAGTATATAATGTAACAAATTATGTCAATACCAGGTAATAAAAAATGCCTGATATTTATTCATTATATTGTATAGATTTGAAAGTGAGGTATTTTATAAAGTGCTTCATTGAATTAATTCTCGATTATTGTAACATGGCAAGTTAAATGGAGAACAATCTGAAAATGACATACATACACATAAGCAGGCTCGTTTCATGAATTTCGAATGAAAAGGATAGCATATTTTAGTCAGAGGAGGCGGATACTACTTTTCCAATTGAGAGAAAAAGAAAACACATTGTAACCAAGCCCAATGCAAACCATTAGAAACTTCGAATATGTTTTTTTACAAATTTTGCTTGAGAATCTATTTACCAATTCCCGATATTGGTGGAAATAATTTTTACTGATCTCTTCTCGTTTACCATTTAGTCACACAAATATACATTCATCATGATTTACCCCAAGATAGTCCTTTTATTTCTATTATAATATCGCATGTGCAAAATGCACCGTCTCCTAATAGTAAAACTGACAATAGAAATAAATTCACACAACTCTTTGGTAACAGTGATATCTTAGTAAATCAGTTTAACAGTAAATCATGCAATCTCTGATTGTTCAATCACTAATAGGATATGTAAGTCTCGTCACGTGACTCCGTGATTTCATGAGAATGGGTCCTAATCTCCCATTCAAATGCATAGAGATTTGTCATTAACATAGTATTGAGTCCAATTTTAATCTTGTGAAAAAAAATACTGATAAAAAATGACAAAAATTTAGTTCTACAGGATAAAAATGTTAAGAAAAGCATGAAATAGAAGATTTTGCATAGTGATACAGCGTTTCCCGGAAGTGTACAATAAAATGAATACCGGTCTTCCGATTTCAATACATTCTACATCTAAAATTCCGGAAGAAAAACTGAAACTAGAACGCGACCATACTGATAACCTGTTACTAATTATGGCCTGCATTGGTGTTGATAAAAAACAAGTGTTTTCTTTATCGTGGAAGCTTAAGATTTTAAGAACAGAAAACGTTTTGTGTGATGTGTTTGTTAATATTTCGTGTTTTTGACTTATGAGTATCGTTTTATTTTGCAATTCCGAATAAATTTTCATTATGCTTAACATTTCATAACTAAACACAGGAAACAGAGACGATCTATATGGGGACAATGGACACAATATGGGGAACCGAATAAAATAGATTACATATAATAAATTTATGGGAAAACAACAAAATAAAGCAGTAGAAATATGAACTCTAACCGGAAGTGACACAACGTGCTACAAAAGGGTAATAATATCCTGCTTAACTGCGGCATCCGTCATAATGCAACTGAGTATAATCTGTGCCATGAAAACTGATTTGTTTAACGTATCATAGTTTTCCTTTCCTCTTACGTTTACCCCGGATATTACTTTTTCTGAACAACTCACCGGAGTTTCAAGAAAAGCAGAGGACGCTTACTCTACCGGTGCACCTGGTCCATGTTCCAGTTCTCAGTGGAGTACGAGTTGCTCATTTAATTTTATTTCTTTGTATGTTTTATTTTGTTTTTTTTTATGTTCTTTGTTGTGTGTGTTTGTTTACATGTCTGGCCTTTGTCCCTGGATCACATTCTTTTGATTTCCGCTTGATTCTTTGTTCCCTTGATCATTTCTGCAGTATTATAATATTGTTATATTACACACTACTTAACGACAACATAGATGTACTCTTCATGCAATCGAATAGGACAATTACATACTTCTCGTTCTATTAGATTTAATATCTACTGTGCAAGAATAGATGTCTAGTGTATTAAAGTCAGTGTTTTCAATTGTCACATTAGACACTCCATGAGACAAATTTGAAAAAGATCAATTGTACAATAGATGTGAAAGGCTTTCATCATGTTCCTTAATTGAAAATCAATAACATGTTAAGAATAAATTTATATACTATATATTGATAGTGCTATTTATTTCGTTTTTTTTTTAGTATTTCATGTAAAACAATATAGAGAGAAGACATATCTTATTCATTTCAATTTCATTCAATTAATAAAGCATTTGGGATTGGACATAACTGCATAATTTAAAGATGGTCTGAAATTTAACTCCGTGCAGCATTGTCATGTCAAGACATAACTTATTTCTTCGAATTGTTTCAATCGTATACGACTTGAGCATTCACACTCATTTAAAGAGTAGTGTTTGATATATAGATACAGAATGTAATTATGGCATTTTCTTCTATTAATTAATATGTTGGCATTATTGGAACCATAATGAATATTGTATGTAACTGTAAATTTGAAGAAGGTGTTTAGTGTTAAGACGTTTGTAGCAACATATTTTACAGTATTCCTTTTGTTTTTAGTGGAGTGAATCTAGTTGCAATTTGAAAACAACAATTTTCACTGTTATCATGTGATCTCAAAACGCAATTACAGCTTAGAAATTATTTTTTTGAATATTTACATAAATATCGAATGCAGGTATTTACTTATACGCGAGTCTAAATTTTTTTACTAGCAGCAACATGTGGGGAATTTTGACACGTTATTGATAAACAATATTTGTTATGAATCTAAGTGCTATTGACTCTACAAAAATACAATGACTCAGCGTAAATCTTCATTTAATATTGATATGTACTCTGTGTTTTCCGTAATAGCTGTGCCGATTTTATAGTAATGACCTGTATAATTCTGAAGATGCTTTGAAGTCGACCTACAATTACAAGGACTCAATTGTTATGTCACGACTACAAAACTATTGTAATACAGGGAAGCAGCTTTTACTAAGCATAACTTTACGATTCCCGTGGCGTTTTCCGTTGACATTAGCCTGATGGCTTCTTTACAAAACAATGTCAAGCGTAAAACGAAAAAGTCCTTAATCCATATTCGCGAGGATGCACAGTGATTTCTTTAATATTAAAGAAAAGCTAATACCTATAACGATTTGAAAATGTTGCATTATATATGTTACATTAATACTAATGAATGAGACAATTTTTTACCAAGTAAATAGTACTTGTAAATGATTCTTTGAAAGATAATAAACAATATTCTAAGAAGGAGTTGTGGAGTTTTACACGTGGGAAGAAATGTTACAGTCAATTTATGGTTATCCTCGTTTGCATAAAATTGTTTTCCATAAGTGCTTCCAATAAAAGTGCTTATTTTCATAGCGTTATTTCTGAGATTTAATGTGAACGACGACAACGGTCCATAAAATTTATATTTGTCAACATGTCGTAATTAAGATTTTTTCAGCTTCGGAATTTGCAAGTCACAAATTAGTGCGTTGCATTCAATCAGGACAATTACATTGACATGTCGTTTAGGAATTTAAGGAGAAGTGCATATGACAGCGCTAATTGTTTACAATGGTGGTAAGTACTTTTTCTTTATTGTAAAGTCAAATGATTTTTTTCATTTTATAGTGCATGTTCGCTAATGTCAAATTAATAATTATAACTAGTGGTATTTTATCATTAGAGGGTAAATAATTGACAAAATGCACGCATTTGATACTGAAACAAATCAAGCTGGTGGTAAATTTTGTACATTTGAAAATTTTACCTGACAGCCCACTAAAAAAGTTGCTATTTTTTCTGTGGTATTTTTTCTATCTATTATTCTAAGTGTTTCTAAATTTGCAAAAAGAAAATACCTTTTAATTTTTTCTAGTTCAATCATAGATTACCGTCGTTCATAATCACGAGATTATATTCACGAGATCAATTTGATAACTTGAGTCAGTATAACGAAAACGAAAAAATATAGGAATAAATGGATATCCTACATATTTCTTCTCCTGAGTGGAAAATTTCGCGATTTTTTTTTTATAAATTTGGTGAATTTATATTTGCGTATAGTAAATTATCGACCCCAGAATCAAATATAGCATAAGAAGAAAACAGTTTTCTTTCTATGAGGTTGAAATTTGCATGTTGCTATTTTTTCGTCCTGAAATATACTGCAATATATAGATTGTTTACAAATTACATTCTGATAATCCAAGTATCTGTACAACATATTTACTCTTAAATAAGTGGTAAGTGGGGAAACACTAGGAACACGATACATGACACATAAAGATCAAAACGTACAATAAATAGACCCAAAAAGGAATGAAAGAAAGAGAAAAACACAAAAAAAAACACGAAATTACCAACATAACCCGTCCAAAGAAACAAAAGTAAATGAGCAACCCGGACTCCACTAAAAACTAGGAGCATGGACTAAGCGTACCGTAGGGGTAAAACACTCCAAGCACAAACCCCATTTAAAGCTGTTGGTGAACTTATATGCACCAGAAATGGGAGTAGTTCTCGTTCTTGCTAGATAGGTCAAGTATTGTAAAGAACTTGATATTGATTGAAACTCATCTATCTGGTTTTTACCCTGTCCCGCCATTTGTCATATGGACTTTCTTTTTTTTACTATTCTTTTGATTATTGCCTAATTATTATTAGTTCGGTAATTTTGTTATCACCCTTCATCTTTGACCAACATGCTTCTATTTAAATATTTTCTCAAATCTGAACTAAATTAATAATTCTTGCTTTGTTAAAGTAATTATTTACTGGAGTTTGAGGAAAATTCCGATTAAAATCAGAGATTATTAATTTGAATTTAATTTCTGTTTCAAGTTTTGATTCTTCGATTTTTATTTCATTAGAGTTTCACAACGCGCAAAGAGCAAAGTTTCTTGAAGTACAACCCGCAAAAAACATTTAATTGATTTCAAGGTCTATGATTATTTGAAAAGAGGCCATCGAATTATAAGTCGATAGAGAACTGAGGCAGTAGTGATTGTCAATTAAAAGCCACGTGTGAGTTGAATAAAACAATAATTGATAATGCAGTCCAAATTTTACCTTATATAAAATTAACTGTATTACATTTTATTCTGATGGATGAATACTACAATGTAATAATGTATTAAACGCACTCAATTGTTTTTCAACGTAGTTTTTAACACATGTCATTATTTGGTGCTACAGATGTAGAAAAGAATGAATTTGAACGATATAGCTAAATTGTTTTCATTATATCATCAATACTAGAAATACCAGTATTCATTCCTCAACCGGTTACGTATTTGCCTATTTGTTTTATGTTGAATTACATTGTTTGCTTAGTGACTTCGGTTACAACCTTTCGTAGCAGGGATGAATTCATCACTTCAGAGTGGTTGAAGGCCGTGAGGTCTTTAATTTTGACACGAATGAAAGTTTTATGTAGGTCAATGAGTGCCAATCTTAAATCAGTTTTCAAAGACCCCGATGTAGCAAAAACATTGTCTACTATACATGACAAGTATGTTGTCGTACCAGCAGACAAAGCCCAAAACAACATTGTTTTGTCTGCAAAACGTTTTATATCCAATGTTTATTATCAGAGGTAGACGTAGAAAATAATAGCAGTGGTAAACCCTACACTGCTACCACTCTTTCCAAAGAAGAGATTGTGGAAAACCATAAATCTGTACTATCCGCTTTTGGTCTCTCTACCAAGGACGATGATTGTGATTTACCGTCTATGTACTGGATTCCGAAACTTCACAAGAATCCATACAAACAACGTTTCATAGCTGGATCTGCAAAATGTACCACCAAACCTCTTTCAAAACTTTTAACTTCTATACTCACAACTGTCAAAGAGGGTCTACAGTCCTACCATAACATTAAACCATTAACCATTAAACCTATGATTTTACTACACTGTATACTTCTATTCCCCATACTCAATTTAAATCCCGACTTAAAAACATTATACATCGTTGTTTTTCAAAAAAGATGGTACACCTAGATACAAATATATAGTTCTTGGTAGAGATTCCTCATACTTTGTAAGAAATAATTCCAAATCATCTTCCAGATATACAGAGGAAGATGTCTACAAAATGCTGGAATTTTTAATCGACAACATATTTGTCCAGTGTGGTGGACGTGTTTTTCAACAAACGGTCGGCATTCCAATGGGAACAAATTGTGCCCCTTTACTAGCTGACCTATTCCTTCACTCTTATGAGGCTGACTTTATAGCTGATCTGATCAGAAAGAAAGAATATTGTTTAGCTAGATCCTTCAACCTCAGTTTCCGCTATACAGAAGACGTGTTATCTTTAAACAATCCTAATTTCGGGGATTTGATACATCGCATCTACCCAAAAGAACTTGAGATAAAGGATACCACAGACACTGTGAAGTCAGCCTCATATCTTCCCCTACACTTAGAAATCGCTGGTAAAGGAAAACTATTGACCAAACTTTACGACAAACGTGATGACTTTTCATTCAGAATTGTAAACTTTCCTTTCATCTATGGCAACATCCCTTCGGCTCCTGCGTATGGAGTGTTCCTATCACAACTCACACGTTATGCCAGAGCTTGCCGAAACTACGCAGACTTTTCGTATCGCGCTAGAACTCTAACAAATAGGCTTCTGGAACAGGGTTATGTTGCTACAAGATTGAAGTCATCACTACAGAAGTTTTAGTTTTGGTCGTCATCATGAACTAGTGGATCGTTATGGTGTATCCATCAACACCATGAAAACTGATTGATTCAACGGGTCATAGTTTTCCTTTCCTCGTTTATCTACCCCGGTCTGGACTTTTTATGAGGAACTCGGCGGGTGTTTCTAGAAAAACACCGGACGCATACCCTACCGGTGCACCTGGTCCATGCTCCCAGTTTTTAGTGGAGTCCGAGTTGCTCATTTACTTTTGTTACTTTGTATGTGTGATTTTAGTTACTTTATGTTCTTTGTTGTGTATGTCTGTTTTCCTTGTCTGGTCTTTGTCCCTGGATTACATTCTTTTGATTACCGCTATAACCTTGCTCCCCTTGATTACTCTTTCTACAGAATTAAAAAAAATATTACTTCATTGTGGGTGCCATGAACGTTCTATGGAACAAAATATGAGTTAATGCTGAAATAGCTTGCTATATCGAAGATGTATTACATTATGTCAATTTCTTTTGTAATCCAGTTACGACATATCTGGATATTCGTTATTTTTTAATTTGATTTTGGGACAATATGCGTTTCATACGAAAATCTTTGTTCTATTGTTTTGTTCCGGTTTTATGAAAAACATTAAAGATTAAAGACTACGAAACAAAAGTGAGGCTTAAAAACAAATTCCAGCAAAAGTGCTTATAACAAATATACGGTGCATCGATCATACTTTATCGTAAAATCTAACTTTGTCATCATTACATGCCTTTGATCACCTTTTATGAAATTTATATTAATTTGTTTGATATATATATTAGTGAAATACATTCATGACCGTCAACTTAGGCAGCAAGATGTTGCAGGTTAAGAAAAATTAGATAAAAATGATCCAAATAATGATATTTGAACATGACAAAGTAATATTACATTTGGTGACAAAAACATTCAATTCATTACAAAAGGCAAGAAACAAATATCGGCAAAAAAAAATACTGAAGCGTCAGCAGTGGAATGATACGTTCAAAACAACGTGCCTAAACGTAAACACATGACTCCCGGACTAGTGAGCTTCGCATACAGAGTAAATGGGTTGTGTGCCCCAGGTGGTGGAATGGGGTAGGAGTCGTCAGGCCACAATACAGAAAATCAGACCGAAAACCGCAGTTGTGAATCGTGTTGGGAAAATTGCCACGTTACTCGTACTTAAACGAAGCCTGCAATGGTATCCGACTGTCATTTTCAACATTTAGCACACACAAAAAAGGAATTCAGGAATGTTGATCAAATAGTTTTCCAATCTTCATTTATATTGTCAGGATACGCTTAAAACGGTTACGTTTTAAAATGAACGACTAAAGCATTAAATGGTACATGCTTAATTAGGTTCCAAAATACAAAATAAAAATAAATAAATAAACTATAAATTTTTGACAATTTAAATTTTAAACGGCGGTTTTTAAACAAAATAGATGGTAAACATAATACATAACATTCAATAGAAAGCATTAGAACTTTTAAAATAAGGAGAAATAACCCATTGATCTAATCATTATAGAGTTGATTTGTCAGGGAGCTGAGGAATGTATTCTTTATCATCTATTCTTTATACCAAAAGAAAATCCTTTTTCTGATGATTATGACGGTAACATAACATTAGAACATCAAACTTCATTAGAGGGAAACAACCTGCTGTGAATTGTGTTATCACATGAGCTGCATGGGTTACTTCATAAACACGAATGTATCTTAACCTTAACTCAGAATTCGTATATATTCGTTCTTGGTTTATGGTTTTTGTTTTTGGAAATTTACAATTTGATAGATAAATAAATCATACCTGTTAGTTTTTCAAATATGACAATGACGTGCGTAGTAGAAATTTAATTTGTTTTTTTCTCAAACAGCAGAAATTTACCATTTTAGTCAGTATCCAGAATCCATCATAATAATTGCATCCGATATTAATAAAAATCAGACAAACTTGCTGCTTTCCTAGTATTAAGCTAATCGCTACTTTAGTAGATGGAATTTTTATTTGATGCGATACATCCTTAGTTCTGTATATGCTGTTGAATAATTAAATCGGCCATGGGATTTTATCAGTTAAGAAAAGATGGCAGATTTGTAATCTGTCTGCCGTCACAGATAATTTAGTCAATACTTCATCAATCTTACCATGTGGTGACGAGGTTGGAATAAGTTCGTATTCCGACTCTGTTATAAAAGTTAAATTTGATAAACAGAGTAAAATATAAAGAAGAAAAAGAAAACAAATGAATGAACTTCAATTAATTTGCTTTTGTTTACTTAATAGTTTTTGTCTTCATGTAAGTTTTACAGCGGCTGATATGTTGAATGCAGTACTGTTAATGTACTATTGTATGTGGGGTACCAATATTCGTGATGTTCGTTGGTAGAAATTTGGTTCCAATCGGAAATAATAATTCCATTAATATTTATACTGAAAACTTCAAAACCATGAATTTAAGAGTCCTCGAATCTACGAAAATTAATATCCACGAAATAAAACAAAGCGATATGTTGAGAATCTTTATTTGGTATCTGATATTCCTGTTTTGTTTTTGTTTAGAAGTTTACTGGCTGGAACTCTTTAATTTCCAAACTAACAATTAATTTATTATTAAAACAGAAGATATTCGTTTGACATCAAATTGACATGGTATACATATTCACTACACATCAATCGGATAGAAAACATGCATAGCAATTACTGTACATTTGTATATAGTTTGTCTCATTTTTACCGTCTCTTAAGGTGGTGTTTTATCTTTTTTTTCACTTGTTACTTTGGTGGTTTCTTCTCTTATGATTCTGTTAATTGTTGGATCAGATGTTGTTTCAGCTGTCTCTGTTTGTTGTGTTTTTTACACCTCCTGGAACGGCAAACACAACACGTAAACGAAGCACCCGATACACGAAATCAACACAAAACACGTTGCACGAAGCAAGATACAGAAATCAACGTGTTCGCTGAATGTTTGTATCTCTGAGAAAAAATGTCCATTTTTGTTGTACATGGATTACGAGAAACATAAATATTTCATATGGTATGTTCTAAAATACACTCTATTTTGAAGTAATTTAACAGTTTTATCTTATTTGTCGAAAGAAAAAAACCCAAAAAACATTGCATTTTTTATATAAAAAATTGAAAAATGGCAATCTTATTATACGTGACAAGAAACATTTTCATGGGTCTTCGAGTATGATAATATAGTTGGCGTAAAATAGACTCAATGTGTTGATAATAAACTAATTTTTACTGATGCGATACCATGCAATTAGTCGTAATGAAAAGAAAGTACTTTTTATGTGGATACTGTCTGTATTTATTGTACATGGATTATTAGAAACACAGTGTCCTTGTTCCAGGAGAATACAAATATCCAAATTCATAAAGTATTGGTACAATACTCTATTTTGAAGTAATTAAGCAATTTACTAATGCGATACCATCTTATTTATCTAAAAGAATAGAAAATTGCATGTTTATATAATATTGTTAACTTCCATTATCCTTGGTACAAAACAAAATGTTTTTAAATCTGTAAAATGCAAATATTAACATACACTGGTTAGAGTGTACAGTTTTCCAACCAACATTTTATAGAATCATACACGTTCCATGAGCATTACGTTTAAGAATGGTAAATTAAATTAGTTTTAATCTAATAATTTCATGTACAATTCCGTTGCAATCCTTTTTTTTTGGAAATATTAAATTTGATCTGACAAAACAAAAAATCGGATAAATATAAAAAAAGTAATACTCATCCGTCAAAGAAACAGCGTCTAGTTCGGGAAACTTGTCTCCTGGACCATTTCGGAAGTCCCGTCAAACTTTTGCATTATTTCATTTCATGTAAAATAATGTACAAATGTCTACAATCAATTATTTCCTATATAGATGACATATTTCTTTTCAATGTAAAATGAACACTAATTTTGGCAACGAAATTATAATGGCGTTCAATAAAATTGATTTTACCATAGGAACTATTGTTATCGTCAAATCATAAAGCAAAACCGTTTCACGAAGATTGTTGCATGATACACGAAAAATGAAGCTCGAAGATCGCACACAAAATACACACGAATCCCACGCTGCAACTTAAACGATCCATCGATACCCGCCAAGGAAGCACATGATACAGGTACATGAAGCACACGAAACACGCTAAAGTGTGAATTTTACAGGAGATGTACAGGATCGGAAGTCATTTCGCCTGCCTCTTCTTGTTGTGTAACCCACATGTTCAGGTGTCATTTCACCCGCCTCTTCTTGTTGTGTTACTTACATTTACGGATATCATTTCGCCTACCTCTTCTTGTTGTGTTGTTTTTATGATCGGTTGATGTTTCTACTGTCTCTCATTATTGTGATGGTTACATGATCGGATGGTTACATGTTTGACTGGTTTTTTTTGTTGTTGTTGAAACATCTATATTCGGATGTCGTTTTGTCTGGCTCTTATTGTTGTATTGTTGTCATAATCGTTGTTGTTTCGATTATCTATTTTTGTGATGCTTCATTTATCGGATGCTGCTTCGACTGTCGCTTTTTTTGGATAAGATTCCAGGAAATATTAAAAGGGAAATCTTAAGCTAAATTGATTCACATTTATCACGATGTATTTATCTGTACAATTAGTACCGTTTTGTTCATCTTGTCATTATTTTCCTTTCCTTTTTTGTCTACCCGTGACTTATCATAACATTTCATGAACAACTCCACGGGTGTTTCTAGAAAAGAAGAGGACGTGTAATTTACCGGTACACCTAGTCCATGCTCCCAGGTTTTAGTGGAGTTCGAGTTCCTCATTTACTTTTATTTCTTTGTAAGTGATATATTGGTTATTGCTTGTTCTTTTTTGTGTGTGGCTGCTTTCCCTGTCTAGTCCTTATCATTGAATTATATTCCTTTGATTTCCACTTTCATCGAGTCTACTTGATTACCTTTTTATGAAGTTTTGCAGAAAAAAACACAGACAATAATGATAAAATTGATATTCGAAAATCTGAAATTTATATGTAAACATGAGAACAGATCCGGAACACAAGTATATTATTTGAAGTGACTTAATTAGCCTTCTATTAGGAGATTAGTTCCTGATGGTACACTATACATAGAATGTAATTAGTTCGCTACATGTGATAATTAACAGATATCTTATTACCTTTAACTGCTGTCATTCTAAACTTAATTACTCGGTTTAAATATTTTCCTTACTTCGTCAAAAACTCTGTTACATAATTCCGTCAGTGTATTCGATCGTTACTATGATTGTCAGGGTATTTCAGATACATGCATCATTTTTCTTAGGTTTGTAAAAGTACTTTTCCAAATACCAGTCATATATATTGCAAATTGCGATATGCTGTACACGTGTTGCAAGAAGTTACCTCTGATCAGCAGCTTTGAATTAAATAAGTAGGAAGATCTAAATCCTAAATTTAATTTTATAAAAGAAGCATTCAAATTTGAAACTATCGAAACAAGAAGTCTTATCCATTACGGCAGAGGTTAAACCGTGTGCAATAAAGGAATAAAGCCTGGGTGTTTTAAGTATTTTTAAATTTGTTTTACTGCAAATTTAAATAAATATGATAAATAAAGTCTAGGGTCAGACAAGTCTGACTACTGGGTTAGTGCATACCCCTGGGGATCTTTGGTCTACCATCAGGTGCATTGACCCAGTTGTTATTAAACAAAACGATCTAAATGTATTTTCATCTTCTAATTAGGATTTTGTGCAAAATATAGTGTAAACCGTGATCCATTCTACTATTAATATGTAAACCAACAAACCAATGCCAGTTATCAACAAATAAACACCAAAGTTGGGATTGCTGGTTCTTACCAAAGTCTGATGACTTGTATGAACTGAATACCTAGTAAATATATCCTTTATGCATAATACGTACATTTTAACTGAGTGGTCTTTACTGGGACTCGTACACATAGATTTTAATAAATATTCTGAATATTAAAGATAAAGATTGTCTTTGTATGGAGAAGACATTCTAAATTCTTCAAAAATTCTTGCCATTTTATAAAATAAAAATGATGAACTTAAAAATTAAAATTTGTTAGACTATTCACTACCTGACATAACGTTAAGAACAAGGCATGCACACTTATGTTTAATGCAGGAATACATACCTTGAGTCACTTAACGTATAAACAATGTCACTTCATTAATTAGATATATGTAGATTTCTTGTCAACAAAGAAATGACATAATCCAACAATAGACACAAGTGGAACAAGAAATAAGCGAGTTATTCTAAATTAATAAATAACTGAATCCACTGGGAACATGTTGATAATACTGGAATATTTCCACACCAATTTGAGGGTGGTATTTGTATTTAAATTTGAATTTTTGTAATGTGATTTAAAGGGTCCATCAAGCTTCAATATCATAATTGTATTTATACAGAAAACATTTATGTATATTTTTGAATGCTATGTAAGTACATTGCATTTTTGATCAGAAGACAAACGATCCTGCTCAATGTTCCCATTGTGTACATTTTGTTAAAGTACTAGCGCCCTACCTAAAATACTCGGTGAACGGTAATTTTCATTTCAGCAAACGCATTAATAGTCGATTAATTTGTTTCTTTTTCCAAGCAATAACTAACATAATCATTGGCTTTAATCATATATAAACGAATAGTGATATAGACACTATATATGGATACTAATTGTTAAAAGTAATTACCACGTACTTATTACGGCGAATGTTATGTTTTTACATATTTATACATGACAAGCAGTGAGAATGACTTAATAATATAGCCTGACAATTATCGAGGACAATAAAATAACGAAACTTTCGGCCATGTTATAAAATGTCCACGACATTCAATGCATTACAGTGAACTTTTAAATTTATACAGTGCTTTATATAGAAGATTGTAATACATGAACCGCTGCAGGTGAAAATAGATTCGGACCTAGACATTTTGAAACGACGGTTTTTTATTTGCTCATTGTTGTCCACCTTTTTGCACGAGATTAACAAATTTCTCATATGAGGTAGGATCAAATCAATTGTAAATGAAATCTTTTCCTTCTCGTCATTTCAATTAAAATTACTCACTTTTTCCCTAAGCGATAATACTATGTCATGTTTTATATTACAAACGGTTTTGTTAGATGTTCGGTTTTGATAGTCGATTAGCTACTGACATCTAAGTTCATATCCTTAACTTGTGGATTTATGGCAAAACTCTCACCTGCTATATTTGACAATGCATCAGAAGTGTCAAATATCAACTTAATTGTCAAAATAGAGATTTTCGTCCATCAACTTACATTTAATATGTTTTTTTTTATATTAGTCCAACCCAATTCACCTAATATATAATATAATTTGAAATTACATGCTTTTAAAGTACTCAAATCACGGATATTTGGTATGGAGCACTTTAATATAAATGACATAAGTTATAGTCAAAGTGCGACGTATTCTCATTAGTTACTTTAAATGATTATCCATTAAATCAATGGGGACCGTGTTGAGACCGAATATGTCTTGTCAGTTAATTTTGTTCGGTCGATACTTTATTAATCGTCATATTGCCTATATTTGTGCTGAATATAGTACATAACCAATGTTGTTGTTGAAATTATATTAAAAGTTCCGGTAGAAATCATGTGATTTTTTTTCTACCAATCTTCTTTGCAGAAGAATATTCGCAATGTCAAAGCTATTTTATCACTCTAATTAGCACAGTCCAGCGAAATAGCCTTGCAAAACAGTAACGAGTTGTTTTCATCCTTGTGAAGATTTTAACATGATTGAAGCAATACTAGAATGCTAACAGAGTGATACGCAATTAATCAGTCGAATAACTTAAGATCTTACATGTACGTTTTGTAAGAATCAAGCAAAAAAAGAAAAACAGAAATAGGCATGTCAAAACCTCACCGATCTTACAATACAGTTTCACTAAATAATAATTTCTCTAATTCAAAAAGACAACTATTTGATCTTTATATCGCTGCTTAGAATTTTTTCTAGAAAGGCAGAGGACGCTTACCCTACCGGTGCACATGGTCCATGCTCCCAGTTTTTAGTGGAGTCCGAGTTGCTCATTTACTTTTGTTACTTTGTATGTATGATTTTAGTTACTTTGTGTTTTGTTGTGTATGTCTGTTTTCCATGTCTGGTCTTTGTCCCTGAATTGCGTTCTTTTGGTTACCGCTATAACCTTGGTTCCCTTGATTACTCTTTCAATAGAATGTCAGAAAAAAATATGTATATGCTCTTGAACTGTCGATTTTCAGTGCATTTCAATAAAACTCAATTTTCCAAAATGATATGGACATTTGTGTCTTTTTTCCCTTGAAGTTTAGAATAGTGTGATGTACAAAAAGTACATGTTGGTTACAAGTGTAATCATGGAACATTCAGATTAAGAGAAATCTTTATCCAAAGATCGATTAAATGTGACTAAGCTAGAAAGAAAGGTCTTAGAAAGTTGCGATTTTTCAGCATGCAACATCACACCACAAACATTCCTGAATAATAACGTTTTCAATACTTGTCTTCATATCAAAGATGTTTTGACACAACACTTTGAATCAATTCCAAGTGTTGCCTTCAAGCCCGTCTGGCTTTGATTACAAAAGAAAAACTGTCAATAAGGTCTTTACCTATAACCGTAATAATTTAACATTACATAAAAGACACGAAAGACGATAGGGATAGAAGATAAAACAAATGTGCAGATTCCGTGCATTTTATATCAAAATTCAGATCTACTTTGATGCTTCTGTGAGCATTATCAACGTTATAAAACATGTATATGGAAGGCAGAGTGACTTTGCAGATCATATAGACCTGTTGTACTTATTCTATGTCATTTCGTTGTCTTTTTTTTCAATCCTTACAATAATCAATTCGTAGCTACCAAAGCCAGGACGAAATAAATAAATAAAAAATTAGCAGGACATACTTCGGTTAATGCTAAATATTCCATATTAGATTTACATTATATTCTTAGCGTAGATGTACATTATAATCTGTCTGCCATATAATTTAGGTTACAGACCACCAATTCAACCAATGAGCATTTGGAACGTACGCAAAAATAGTTCTACGTAGAAATTACCCCTGTTCCACATAGTGCTGTGAAAAAAAGTTATCATTTCTTTTTAAACATTTAAACAGTTTCTGAAAGGAAAAACATTTCTGTACATGTTATAGGTGCATTTTGCTTCTTGTGATGTGAAGCCTAATCTCCATAATGATTTCTAAATATGCCACTATTTTGTGGAAACACTGGGATTTCCCATGCTATTTATAGACCCTTCACTTCCGGTGACCAGTACTGCACTGCAAGTCTGCTAACCCCACATGCCATTCTGAGGATTGTGAGCTGACATATGTAGAATTATGCTGATATATAGTCCCCTGCAGGTTAAAGTTAAGGTAAAGTTCAGAGAAGCCATTGAATATTGTGAAATTAGCATAGAAGCCTATGAGAAGTGGAATTAGTTTCTAGCCTATAATAGTTTTTTAGTTCTAATGAGGTTGTTTGTTTTGCCTTGATATTGATTTATTATACGAATTATCTTTTTTTTAATTATTGACTATTGCATAGAGTGTATGAGTGGTCAGTTGTGTTACTATGTTATTATTATAAATGGACGTCATCATAAACTCGTGGATTGTTACGGTGTATCCATTTGCACCAAGAAAACTAATTTGTTCAATGTGTCATAGTTTTCCTTTCCTCTTCGTCTACTCTAGACTTGACATTTTGTGAGGAATTCGGCGGGTATTTCTAGAAAAGCAGACGACACTTACCTTATCGATACACCTGGTCCATGCTCCAAAGTTTAAGTGGAGTCCGGAGTGATCCATGTTTTTTACTGTGCATGTATTACTTTGGTTAATTTATGTTCTTTGTTGTGTTTGTCCGTTTTCCATGTCTGGTCTTTGTCCTTGGATTACATTCTTTTGATTACCACTTCAACCTTGGTTCCCTTGATTACTCTTTTTAACAAAGTAAAAGCTCTCATCAACCGGTTCAACAATACATTCGTTTGATGAATGACAGTGTTTAGCCATGAACTATAATACTAGATAGGGACTGTTTAAATTTTAAAATTTAATGAGTGAGTAAATTTCTTTTTCTTTCCACTGCAGAAGTTGAGCTCGAGCTTTTCAATTATTGCGGTATTATATTTTTATAGCACAATTTACTTTTTGCCGTTTTGTTTCTGTTCCCATGATATAAACTAATAATATTTCGAAAGTTCCTGCTTTTAATATATTGTCGTTTTAAGAGTGGGTAATTAGGGAAACCACGAATAAACTATAAAGAGTATCTGGAATATTTTTATCCAGAAGGGAAACATCAAGTCATAAAAAATTTCATAACTTATCTATGCGATACAATGTTTCACAGTGCAACCTGTCGATTGATACAATGTTGATGCCAGAATTATAAAATTAGTCACATTTAACCCATTAACTAAGTGAAGCATCTAAGTGCATCCCAATAAAATGTGAGAAATAAAAAAAAATTGTTTCGTATCGTGTTAAACATACACTGTTTGGCCGGTATAAACTAATGAGTATACAGTATAAATTGAATATCAGATTTGCATATTCGCACCGACCGATATACACAGATCTACTGTTTTCCATTGAACCTTATTTACAACATAAACCATGAAATCATTTCAATCATTCTATGACAGGAACGTTGATTAGCTTAATATATAGATTATATAACGTTACATAACAATATAACAACTTGATATTAAATTGATCAATAATGTGATGAAATGGTTAGCTATTGGATGTCTATAATTTAATAATACTTTTAACTTTATTAAAGGGCACGTGTGAGATATCAGTTTATTTAAATCCGTCATTAAGTATTTGAATTTAAAATAAAATCCATGGTTGAACTCGAGATGTTCGATATTCGTACTTATCGGAAAAAACAATAATTTTTAATTTTCAGTGTTACAATCTGCATCATAATCACCACAACTATTGATATTTTAAATATGTGCATGTGTCGATTTATGTAGTATGTTCTGTTCTTCAAAATCGTTCAACAAGTTATATATAACTTATGTTACAATGTTTGAATGGATATTAACAATTTCAAAAGAACAGATTCGTTCACTTGGTAGAAATGCCCTTCTAGTGTAACGGATGTCACTCCCGTTTTTTTTGTGGACGTTGCTAGTGATTTATTTATTTATTTTTTTTTTGACGTCTTGTTTCTCTTAACTTCATTTTTTTATGTATAATCTTTTCATTCGGTTCGTTACATCATGTACGTAGATCGTCAATTTTGCATGTGCTTTTTGTCAGGCTATGTTGTTGATTTTACGTATTTGAATCATACAACTGCTGACGCCTCGGTATTTTTTGCAGATATTCTACATTTCAATGATAAAAATCAGCGTACATTTAAAATGATGATTTAAACTTGAAATAAAATTATTCGTCTAAAAAGAAGCAAGAAGAAGTAAGGCACAAAGATGTAAAATCCATTATTGACTTTATATGTACTATCAGTTATGACATCGTCTATTAGACAGAAAACTTGACTGGCAATTCAAATGACAAAAGTAATCATAAAGTGTGATGTAATGTGCAAATGGGTATTGATTTACAAGATTTTATAACTTCTCAATGTGTTCAGAGACAAACGTCTTTATTATATTTTCCGTAGTAAACCTCATGCTTTTGAATGAAATAAAGCGTGTACACTAAATCATAAAAACGATATCTATTAACTCATTAGATCTTTCTCTTATTTTTGTAATTTAAATTTATTCTGTTTAGTGTTTGTAATTTTTTATGTTGCCAAATTGCCAACGTTCCATATACAATGTCGCTGATACGTAAAAAAAAAACAAACATGTACCAAAATCATTTTACTTATATTATTTAATAAATAAAGTTAAATTTTGTTTACTACAAATATAAAGAGAATATATATGGTGAATATGTCAAAAAGAGACAACAACCCCATCGGGATAAAAATGTCAATTTACAGTCACTCATGGGTTTTCAATGAACAACAAGAAAACCATCGCATCCTATATACTCCATCAAAATAAAAGTAAAACGAAACAAGATATACAGAGGTCAGAAATTCCTAAATTTCCTACTAAATATAGAAACCTAATTATCAGTGCACGTGTCTCCATTGCTGTATTGCTCAATTGCCCATTGAACCCCATGGAATAGGATTTTTATCCTATTCAAGGTACAGCTTTACGTCAATTGCAGCCTTAAATGTTTCTGTACCTTGTGAACGTATTGCGAAGTCTAACGTCAAAACAAACATAATTGATAATAAGAAATCAAGACATGATTGAAGTATGAATAAAAAAAAATGAATTGAACATTGGTTAGACGTAAATATTTTGTCCACCATAAATTATTGTTCAATTTTGTAATTGTATTTATCAGATAAATGTAGCCACTATGTCCTTCTACAAGCAGTGATAAATGTTTATTTTGCTATTGGTTTACGGGGGATTCTTTCCTTCACAAATTGATTGACTCATATATTACATCTCTTTAGCAGATGAGTTATTAACATGTCAATTTTAAGCTGTTTCACTGTTTACTTAATTTTATGGACTAAACATCAAATGCAATCAGATTATATTATACTCTGACTCATAGGGCTGGTATAAATGTTGAAAAAACTCACAGACCAATTGAACTTTAACTGTTTACCGAGTACCGTTAATACTCTAATATTGACATTGAAAAATTAAACAAAAGAACATCTTGGTTCCCCGTTTGATACTGTGATAGCTCTTAGCTAACACTATCATAACGAGCACATACATAATTTCAAAGGCTTTTTCTTTAAGTTTTAAAACTCGTGGTCTTATTTAATGAATATTATTGACCAAAATGCATCAAACCACCTCATCGATGTGAAATAGAATTCTTAAAGATGATTGAATATAAAAAATGATAAAAGAATGAATTATTGTCTTTGCTCGTTTTGTATTTCAACACGTGTCAAGAATGATAACTCTGTCGGATTAAACATGTCAATTTGCATCTATGTCAGTTAATACGCATTGAATTATTGCATTTAATCTTAGTTGTTTGAAGGACACCCTTTGTACTCTAATATGATGTCTGACATGAAAATAGAATCAATCGGATATGTTATGCATTAATTTGTAGCAAATGACTCGTTTCACGTCATGTTTGGTTTTATATGAGCCAAGATACCTTGGTATTTCCGGAATTGATCATTAGTATGTCAATTGATTGCATGATAATATTGTTGTTTTGTCTGATGTAGAGTAAAATAGGGTATAGAACTACTATAGTTTTTAGCGGAAATATTTTGGTTGGTTACGTTGAAGTACTTGAGATCTTTTTCAAAATTAGTAAGATTACCCAAAGACCCAAAAATCACATATTTACATGTACACGCGTTATTTATGCTATTACTGCGACGAGTAAATGGTAGGCCTGTCAATTCAGGTTAATTCATCCTACTATTGCAAGGAAATTTGTTTCGAATTTTCAGTGTGTGAATAGAGCTAGTTTCGTGAAACGTACCTGTATTATTCGCAAAATGAATTTCACCAATTAAGGTCAGGAGTAGATACACTTACAATTTTTGAAGAGGAAAGATGAGTTCATGCGAAAAATTTTCCGTGAATCCGACATAGAATTTTACTACATCGTATTTATATGTGGTTTGTCTGGTGCATTCTGGTGTGAAAGAGATATGAAAGGAACCAAAATTTGAGCGAAAGTTGAAATGATATCTTTGCGTCAATGAATCTTTGGGTCATTCTTATGAGGCTGACTTTATAGCTGATCTAATTCGAAAGAAAGAATATAGTTTGGCTAGATACTTGAATCTCAGTTTCCGCTATATAGATGACGTATTATCTTTAAACAATCCTACTTTCAGGGATTTGATACATTGCATCTTCCCAAAAGAACTTGAGATAAAGGATACTACAGACACTGTGAAGTCAGCCTCATATCTTGACCTACACTTAGAAATCATTAGTAAAGGAAAACTATTGACCAAACTTTACGACAAACTTGATGACTTTTCATTCAAAATTGTCAACTTTCTGTGACAACATCCCTTCAGCACCTGCGTATGGAGTGTTTATATCACAACTCATACGTTATGCCAGAGCTTGCCGAAACTACGCAGACTTTTTGTATCGCGCTAGAACTCTAACAAATAGGCTTCTGGAACAGAGTTATGTTACTACAAGATTGAAGTCATCACTACAGAAGTTTTATTGTCGTCACCATGAACTCGTGGATCGTTATTGTTGTCTCCATCTGCACCATCAAAACTGATTTATTCAAAGGGTCATAGTTTTCATTTCCTCGTTTGTCTACCCCGGACTGAACTTTTTATGAGCAACTCGGTGGGTGTTTCTAGAAAAGTAGAGGACGTTTAAACTACCGGTGCACCTGGTCCATGCTCCCAGTTTTTAGTGGAGTCCGAGTTGCGCATTTGCTTTTGTTACTTTGTATGTATGATTTTAGTTACTTTATTTTCTTTGTTGTGTATGTCTGTTTTCCATGTCTGGTCTTTGTCCATGGATTGCATTCTTTTGATTACCGTTATAACCTTGGTTCCCTTGATTACTCTTTAATAGAATACACTCCATTGACAAATATTAAACAAGGAAAACAGTCACACACAACATATTAACTGGAATAGGGTATGTAAGTCTCGTCATGTGATCCCGTGATTTCACGAGAATGGGTCCTAGTCTTTCATTCAAAAGCATGGAGATAAGTCATTTTGAGAGCGTTGAATTCAGTGTTAAGGGTAAAAACATCTTTATGTGTAAAAAATATCGATAAAAATGCCAAATATCTATTTCTACATGATAAAGGTATTAAGAAAAAACATAAAATAGAAGATTTTGCATTGTTATACAGCGTTTCGAGTACCCGGAAGTAAACAATTAAAAGCAGACCGGTCTCCGGTTTTCAAAACATTCTACGTCGGAAATTCCGGTAAAGAAAAGGAAACCAGAACGAGACTTACAAACTCTATAACCAAAATAACACGTGCAAAGAAAAAAAGGAAACACAAATAAATGAGCAACTCGGACTTCATATAGACTGGGAGAATGGACCAGGCCTATTGGTAAGGTATGTAGCGTCCTCTGCTTATCTTTAAACACCAACCGAATTAATTTGTAAATTTGTAGGATTATAATGAAGCATGCCAGCAAAAAAAATTTGCTCTACCATAGAAGAAGGTAGACACACGTAATACGCAAATTGTCATTCATATACTTAAACGCACATTAGTATCTATGAAAGCTAAAACTTTTGTTTCTTATCTGTTATAATACTGTAACGATTTTAGCGACTACAAACTATTGTTTTCTTTTTAACACTAAATCAAATAATGTTCGATTATAGACTATGCTATAAAATATATACATTACAATCCACAAGTGTATAGTCCATTAAATGATAAAATTTTAGATTAGGAAATTAGCAGAAGCAGTAAATGTTTCAAAATAAAATAAAAGCATCTGAATGCCAAAAGGTCTGACTATACTAACTTTGTACTATATTCAAGGATGCCGAAAATGTTTAGTTCATCTACTTAATATAACAATTACAAAACACATATACTATTATAATTATTGGAATCTTACAGTATCCCTATTTGTACTGTTTGAAGTATTTGGATTCCTATCTCTAGGTGTTCTCTTGGGGCCTAACTTAAATTATTTTTCCAATTGGCTTTTTATTTGAACGCACGAGTGTTAGTTTAGTAAAACGTGTGAATATGTCGAGGCTTAGGCAGTGATGAGTCGTGTTACTTGACAGCCTTGGGATCCCGAAAGAGTAGTTTGTGGGTCGATGTCAATAAAGTGTTCATTTTAATATACATCATGACAACACGTTATAATCGATCTGGCTTACCATCCAATGAAGGAGCATATTAAAGTTGATGGCTGTCACGTCAAGAAAGTGTTTACAGTTTACTAACTGAAGTATTGAAGTTCAGTTGATTGTTCATTGTTAAAAATTTATCAACATGACAACTTTGGACATGCGATCTAATTGCTATTCAAGGTATGTCGGGAACTTTTATTCCATTTATTTTATTATTACTTTCTTTTCATTTCATATGCTTTATATCCAATATGAATATATTAATTTTTTTAATCTATAGAACTAAACCGTCGTTTTATCGGACACAATTTGCTTTTAACATTTTCGAGAAGTGTAGATTTTTTAATCACATTGTCGACAACGCATTGCAAAAAAAAAACAAAACAAAAAAAAAACAACAAAAAACAAATAAAAAGAACCCCCCCCCAAAAAAAACAAAAAAAAACAAACAAACTAACAAACAAAAAATAGTTCATATGTATATGCCAAGTAAATATTAGTATATTTCTTACACAAATCTGTGTACAAATTAAATTACATTTAAAGCCTGTAATACAGGTGTTGTTTGAATCATTGTTTAACTTTTGTTTGTTTGTCTTCCTTGCTTGTTTGTTTGTTCTGGTCTGATCATTGCCAGTGCATTGTATGGGGTGTTTAAGTAGTACATTATATAAGAATCATGCAAAATGATATATCTGATATTTTGTTTAAAATGATATAATTAACAGAAAATTACATTTTCATAGAACCCTCGTTCATAAGAGATAAAATCTATGTAAGAGTAATTAAGGGAATCATGATTCTAGCAGAAATAAAATAATGTAACCAAGGACCAGGCGTGGAAACGAGACATACACAAAAAAGAACATAAATAATCATAATAATACATACAAAGTAACAAAAGTGAATGAGCAACTCGGACTCCTCTAATAACTAGGAGTACTGACTAGGTGCACCGGTATGTTAAACGTTCTCTGCTTTTGTAGAAACACATGCCGAGTTGTTCATAAAAGTGAATTCCGGGGTAGACGAAAAGGAAATGAAAACTGTCACGCTGATCAAATCGGTTTTGATGGTGCAGATGGATACACTGTAACGATCCACGGGTTAATGATGACGATCATAAAACTTCTGTAGTGATGACTTCAATCTTGCAGCAATATAAACCTATTCCAGAAGCATAATTATAAGAAGTCTAGCGCGATACAAAACGTCTGAGTTGTTACGGCAAGCTCTGGCATAACCTATGAGTTGTGATATGAAAACTCAATACGCAGGTACTGAAGGTATATTGCCACTGATGAAAGGAAAGTTGACAATACGGAATGAAAAGACATTGCATTTGTCATAAAATATGTCAATTATGATTAATAGTTTTCCTTTTCCATCGATCTCTAAATGTAGGTAAAGATATGAGGCTAACTTCACAGTGTCTGTACTATCCTTTATCTCAAGTTCATTGATGTAGATGCGATGTATCTAATCGCCCAAACTAGGATTGTATAACGATAATATGTCTTCTTTATAGCGGAAACTGAGATTAAAAGATCTAGATAAAAATGTTTCGTCTTTTGGATCAGATCAGTTTTAAGGTTAAATGCATTGTAGAATATAAAATCAAGATAGATAACACTATAAATAACACTAAAATTCAACAGAAACTATTGGATTTTCAATTTGAATTCACTTCTAAGAGCTGACAGATTGGAATAAATCATGATACATTTCATCATATAAACCTATAAAGCAACTTAATTACAAAAATCGAAATGTCACGACGTTCTTGGGGTGTATCACATTTTACAGCATTTGAATGATTCTTACAAAGACTGCTACTTACGCAGTTTTAATGGGTACAACATATTTGTCATTTGTTTTCATCACCTTATCTCTGACCTACAATTAGAAATCGATGGTAAAGGAAAACTATTGACCAATATTTACGACAAACGTGACGACTTTCATTGCTTTCATCTGTGGCAACATCCCTTCAGCACCTGCATATGGAGTTTCATATCACAACTCACACGTTATGCCAGAGCTTGCATACAGAAGTTTTATGGTCGTCATCATGAACTCGTGGATCGTTATGGTGTATCCATCTGCACCATCAAAACTAATTTGTTGAACGGGTCATGGTTTTCATTTCCTCGTTTGTTTACCTCGGACTGGACTTTTAATGAGCAACTTTGCGGGTGTCTCTAGAAAAGCAGAGGACGCTTACCCTACTGGTGCACCTGGTCCATGCTCCCAGTTTTTAGTGGAGTGCTTTTGTTACTTTGTATGTATGATTTTAGTAACTTTTTGTTCTTTGTTCTGTATGTCTTTTTTCCATATCTGGTCTTTGTCCCTGGATTGCATTCTTTTGATTACCGCTATAACCTTGGTTCCCTTGATTAGATGAAAACATGGGTTACTTTTGTATATTTATCTAAACATTTTACAGAGTAAAAATGATATTCGTCTTCAGTCTTCTTTTGATTTTCGATAATTTTGACATAACTTTTTATTCCTTTTAACATAATAATATCACCAGCCTCAATGTTTAAACTGTGAGCTTTCTCTTATACTCACAAATGATTTGCGAAAATAATTGTGAAGTGATAAGATTACATAGGGCATTGCTCTGAAATTCGATATAAATTGGTATAACTATATAACAATACAATTTAAGTGGAATTTCTCAGCAATGCATCAATTGTTCCTTTTCTTAATGTTACAAAATATTACAGCATTAGCTCAGCATATTTAAGGAGTTAGTAGACTTAGGTTACAGGCTTTAACTCTACTTGAGTACGTTTGTGCTAACCATTTCACATAAATTCCATATCACATTGAGTATCATAGATCGATTACAATAAATATCAAATAAATGCTTGAAATGTTTAAAAGATTAACTATGATACAAACTTACCATTGATTTTAAGACTTGACTACCTCGTTAGTTAAGCATATTAAGAAATTATATAATTTCTTTTAGAATGATCTTCAGGTTCAATCAAGTCATTAATCCTTTCAATTCGCTTAGTATACTTTGTTATACCATTGTGGAAGTTTAATCTGCCTCAGTGTTCTACAAGATTTTTCCGGGGACTTTCATGTTTTGACCAGAGCCTCAATAGTGGTTACTTTGATTTCAACATCAAAGGAAGATAATACTTCTTAGTGATTTTCTTTTTCCTTACACAAGTTATTGTTGTTAAATAGAATGAAGCAGAATCATAGTTGTGCGACGAGAAAAATAGTAAAAGACAAACGCTATTAAAATCACACATAGGAAAAAACATCGCCAAAAATACAAAGAAAGTAAATACTAGAACTTTGAAAGGTGTGGAAATATGTATGATAAAATAAAACAAAAAGGTCATATTTATACTGAAATATATAGCGTTTGTTTCGTGTTACACTTAAATTTTGTTTAGTTTGTTTATTATCAATCTTCATTTTTTTTTAACATTTATTCATCTCGAATGGCCTGGTTTGTAGAATCCCAAAACAGTATGAAAGCAAATACTTTATATAATCTCATTTTTATACTTCGTTCCCTCCATGCAATCAGTTCGTAAATTTTCATTAGAAGTTTTTTTAAAGAGGCAAAGCCCCTCTAAATTGGACTAAATGAAGCAAACGAAGCATCATTTTTTGTAGAAAATTGTCATTCCTACGGAAATTAAACCATAAACTTAATCAACAGCGCTTAATTTGTTTTTCTTAGAAAAGTAGATTAAATCTAAGAATGTTCATGATAATTTTTTTTCACAATATTGGATTTTCACAATAAATTATATGATAACAAACGACAAGATATCTGAAATCAGAAAACGTTTCAAATTAGAATTCAGTGCATATATGTTCAGTTCCTGATAATGTGGCATCTTTTCCAACACGGTGCCCCACTATGGTTTGCGGTCAGGTTTTCCGTATTATAGCCTGACAACCCCAGCATGTAATACGCCAGGGGTACCCCATTCCACCACCTGGGGCACACATCCCAGTTGCTCTGTGGGCAGAGCGCCCTAGCCCCCGGCTAGGATTCTGAGCACTATTTAGTCGCCTTTTACGACAAGCTTAGCGTTGCTGCAGGCCTATTCTTTTAACATCCGGACCTGCACGGGGCGGGAAATGAAAGAGGGAAACTTTAATTGTTAATTTGTCGTCCATCATTTTTTTTTCAGCTTTACTTTTATTTTTCTTTTAATAGTTTTTCAATATTTCTTTACGTATTTTGAATTTTGCAAAATTTAAATTATTATTTCTTTGCAAGGTATTGGCAAAAGCTTCACATCATAAAAACCTAATGAAGGCAATGTGTGGAACCATATTAGAGATAAGCGCTTTTTTATTTAGTTATTCTTTTTGTTCGGAAAGAGTTCTGAAAATAAGGATTTTGAAGCACTTTCGAACAAACATGTAGGCAGTTGGGCCATTAGACAGACAGACGTGTACATGTTTTAATTATAGGAAAATAGCAATTGAAAATAAAACGAATCTCCATAGAGAAAACAGTGTAACATAAAGCATCATTGAATCAAATGGCAAAACGAAACAAAAAAAAATGTGTACGTTTGAAAATGTCATAGAATATTTATTTGATTTTGTGAGCGACATCTCTAGTTACGTGTTTACTTGGTCGTACTTCAAATTATCATTTTGGTTGTTTGAACATGCATGAACAATATCAGTACCATGAATCAATTCAAGTTTTATTGTTTGAATGTAAGTTCTACACCTTAAATATATTTCCATGTTGTTTTTTTTGAAGAGATTAAATGTACATAGACATACTATAGAAACACATTTATTTTCAATACAATTGATCAAGTTTTGGTATATAATCTCAAGCGATAGCTGGGCCCTGTCCTTGGACGTTTAAAAATGAAGATCAAAAACAAGTTATTTGACTTTTTGTGGCATTTTAAATTATGCATATGATCAATAACATATATCTCGTGCTCCATAAAATGTGATTGATTCCATTAATTGACTACAAGACCTTTTAAGATTATATCAGGGGAGTTCTGTCAAATTAGTGGAAATCTCTAGTAAAACACACGAAATGAACGTCCGTTTGAACGCACGACAGAAGCTCATGTTTTAAGAACAATCTCAGTATGTTGCGTACATTTCACGATATACAGCTTCTTTCCAGTCAATTATCAAACATATCAATGATGAAGGTACTTTAAAATGCATCGATAAAATTACTAGTAATGTAAATTGTTTCGATGTTTCTTAAATTTGACAAAACGTTGCATATTTTTTTGGATCACAACTTACATTGTGAAAAATCTTAAGATTCACATGTTCATTCCACCTGCTGGTAAAAAGATGGGCGCATGTTGTGCACGCCCCTCTGATTGCGACAAAAATTCTTGTGTTCCTGATGACACAGGAAGTCCTGCGTTCACAGAATTAGTGTCTAGAAAGTAGCAAATACTAAACTTCCGTACAAAATAACAGTGCGATCGAACTGCTAACAAAATGACCAATGGTCTCTGTTCCAAAAAGTATGGGAAAGATTGTTATGTTCTCCAATTGTTTATAAGCGATGATTTTATAGACGGTTTTTAGTATATCTATAAACCTGCTGAACAGCAAATTGACTGACAGGAAGGAAAACCCTAACAGAACAGTACAATTGAAAGAGTAAATACATTGTAAAGTGGTTTAAAACCCAATTGCGACAGTTCGAACTTTTAAAGCCGAAATCAATCCAAAAATGACAAAACCTGAATCTAATGCAAAAGTAATCAGTCGAATTGCATCAGATGTGAATAACATCGACTTTGCAGCGTTTGACAGTCAAGTAAACACTCCGGTTTAAAATTTAAACGAAGTGCAATCCCATCTCTTCAAAAGTCTTGAAGGAAAAGCTCCCCGGCTTTGACCCACAAATATCGTTGCGGACTATGTGAACAACCATTCCTTACTTGGCCCCGTTGTAGTCACTGGAGATTTCAACACGAGTTGCAAAATCACCGACTAAGATAAAACAATTGTTCAGAAATCCTGGTATTTACCGAATTTGTTCGTTGAAATAATATTGTACCTGTGAATATATCAACGATTACTGACAACACTACATTTACCTTCATACCTAAAAAACTTTTTAGGACCTTTTGCTTTCTTATAGAGACCCTTGACTATTTCCTATAAGGCGAAAAACATTCCAACGAAAATTTTGTTGAAGACACATTTAGTCTGACTTCAGATCACTTACCGATATGGCTGCAGCTACGTCTACCGCTGGTTATAATTACTCCTGGTAATGCATGTAACACTATGACATGGCCGTCATGGTAGATAGCAACTGATTATACTCTGCCAAGGTACAAGGAGAGTACAGATGAGAGATTTGTTGTCGATGTCAATAAAAAATGCAGATTGACTCTTTTTTAAGGATAAATTAACTAATACGCTTCTTTCGTGTGCAACTGTTTCTCTTAAAACTTAGTTTTAATTCATGGACAAAACTTTACTGGAACACTAAATTTAAAAATGCGCATAAACGTGACAGTATGGCTCGATGCAGATGGGTCGATAAATGGAGTCCAAGAGGCTCATTTCCTGGCTAAAAACAAGCCAACAATCAGTTTCGTAATCAGCAACGATTAGTGTATAATAATCACATGATCAATACTTACCGTGAGGTTGACGAAGCAGTCGAGTACAATATCAGACAATATTGGAGCATATTACCATGCACAAAAAGCGGTAATGTAACTCTATTCCAGAAATTCATTTTATGACAAATAAACAGGACACCGGAAGCATCTTAATTTCATTCACAGAGGTGTCTACAAGCCGCGGACGCTAATAAGAACTTCGATGAAGCATTAAGTAACAAAGTGTCTAGTTTTATAAAAGGCACCCTTCCCTTGAGGCATGTGCAGTGCTAACTTTCAGGAGGGGAAATTAAACTTACTGAACTCGATCGTTACATGTACTAAAAAAACCGAAACTTCGGAAAGCAATAGGTCATGATAAGCTTGAACGAGCATTTGAAATATTCTAAGTTACGAGAAGTCATTGTTTCAACTCAACGCATTTGTTCGTATAGGTCACAAACCGTACACTTGTAAACTAAACTATGAATGTCCGAAATCACTACATTTTGTTTTCCAGTAACTGTTGGAATGTGTACTTAAGAATCGTCTCTCAACAGTTCTTGAAGACTACCATATTCCACAACAACAAGGGTATCGAAGTAATTGCAACTGTGGTTAAATCTGCGGATTTAATCATCTTGGAAAACGAAAGAAATGTTTTTCATGATCTTCTAATTTTATAAAAATATAACCTGTCGGTCTTGGTAAATGACCATTTATCACTACCGCTTAAGATAAGTCAAGGAGTTAGACAATGTGGTGTGCTTTCGACTCTTTTTTATTTAGTCTTTATCAATGGAATAACACAAAATGCGAGGAACTGCAAATATTCTCACTGTTTTTACATAGCCACTCAGACTACAAGTCCTCCTGATTTATGCTTATAATTATTCGATGAAGGGAAAGGTTTGAATTTAACCCTGGCAAGTCAGAAGTGATGAGATATTGTAATGAAAATAATAGCTTTAAACTTTGACATGGACATATCTGTGAACATCTTGAAATACATCGATGTAAAGACACATCATATAGTTTCAGTGTCCATCAAGCCTGCAGAGGTTTTAGTATTGTCGGTACCGGATTCTCTATTAAGTGTTCATTAAGCCTGTACTACACAATCATCGTCCTGGAACTTCTTTAGTATGTGGCCTGTACTGCACAATCATCGTCCTGGAACTTCTTTAGTATGTGGCCTGTACTACACAATCATCGTCCTGGAACTTCTTTAGTATGTGGCCTGTACTACACAATCATCGTCCTGGAACTTCTTTTCGGTGTGAGTTGAGGACAGGACTAAACGTCAAAGATATTTTGGCACTTGATCCTTTCCAATATTCTATAGTTAAACATATTCAAGGCTTCAAAATACCTTCAAACATGTGCGAAAGTATGTTAAATCTAGAAAGACTACATATGACTCTTGAAAGAGTAATCAAGAGCACCAAAGTTATAGCGGTAATCAAACGAATTTAATCCAGGGACAAAGACCAGACATGGAAAACAGACATACACAACAAAGAACATAAATCAACTAAAATCATACATACAAAAGTAACAAAAGTAAATGAGCAACTCGGACTCCACTAAAAACTTGGAGCATGGACCAGGTGCACCGGTAGGGTAAGCATCCTCTGCTTTTCTAGAAACACTCGCCGAGTTGCGGGTGTTTCTAGAAAAACATCAAATGATCTTTCTAAAAAATCACTGTCAAATAGATACAAAAGTTCTTACCAAACATATTTTAGTGCATAGATTAATCCAATTATTTAAAGATACAGAAATTTTAATTGATACGAAACCTTGTTAATATTTTGGCGAAATACTCTCCCTTGAACTACCTCAAAGAACACATTTTTATTGGTATTTTCCCACCCACATATCTGTTGGAGAACCTTGTGAAAGATACTATAAAATACGAAAAAGGCCGGAAAAGGTTAGGACGAATGAGAAATGACAGTGATTTTTCTTGATTCTTTAAGCTAACGTTAGATGCACCTAATGACCTCAATTGTCGATTCGTTAGACATAGTGGAAGGCTCAAAATTGGGAAGCAAATTGCTAAACTATGGTATTTTCCAGCATAAAATGGACGGTGTCATTTATAAGGAACCCAGTACAAGATATTTTATGTCACAAAATAATCCAATGTGAAGTGCTATTATCTCATCAACATTTGCTAAATGGTCGTTTATACGAACTTTTGGGAGTATCTCTTGCTAATAGACTTCTTCAACGATCTCAGGAAAACTGTTCGTCTTATACTCGGCAAATAGACCGAAATTGTAAACACTGCGATGCCTTTTAACTGTCTACATGTTTTAAATGAATGCTTTTCATTTTGAAATTATGAAAATCGAAACATTTTTATTCTTGAATCGTCGATGGTCTTATGACACTTGAGACATTTTTATATTAACCTGATGTAATTGATCTTTGAATTTCTTTACGTTTAATCAGTTAATAACTTATTGGAGGAAATAGAGTATCATGAATATCACTTGACATTCCTTGTGCGCATAATCGCGGAAAGAGTAATCAAGGAAACCAAGGTTCGAGCGAAAATCAAAAGAATATTATTCAAGGATAAGTCAGGAAAAACAAAACACGCAACAAAGATCCTGAAATAACCAAAATCGCAGGTACAAAGACAAAAATGTAAAAAAGTAACTCGAACTCTACTTAAACAATAAAATATTGAAATGCCAAATATCTATTTAAATCAAACATTTACAATGCAAAGATTTGAACCGAGATCATCGTGGTACGGTAATCACTGATTGTGTCTTATAGGCAAACTTTGCTTCATGCGTAACGTTTGTTTTATTATGTAAACATACGTTATCGGTATCGTGCTTCGTTCTAACATTTACTCATGTTTTCGATTTATTTCCGTTTTATAAATAGAAAACCTTTTTTCACTTAAGAGACTGTCCATGTAAAGACCAGGCAGTGGGTGGCACATGACAGATTTTGTTTTCAAATATTTTCATGTATTTCACATCACAAATGCACACTTTCTCAAAGGTGAATGTTGGTTTTTGATTATCTACAACAGTGAACGTAAAAATAATATGTAGAAAGCAATGACATTCATGAAAAAGGGAGATAACTCCTTATTATTATGCTACTTTAAAATCATTTTCTGAGCCATCAATTGTCGACTCAAAACGAACTTTTTGTTATACATATAGTATATACAATACATTGAAACAAACAATTCAGTGGGATAAAATCCTGTGTCAATCTTATTAAGTGATCTGCCTGATATTTACATGGACAGCTTTTTAAAACATTCCAAGGGATGGGCAAGTGCACTTTTGATAAATTTCATTTAATTTTCTATTTTCAGTTGGGTAATAGGTTGTCGTATACATATAACACTCTCTTGTCTTTTAATGATCATTATTATTTGTTGGGTTAGCTTTTATTGTTGACATGTATGTTAACCGGAGTTACAACTCGTCCCGTAATCACAATTTTTTGTTTCTTAATTTGGTGGTGCTTCATCATCGATACATAACCAATACATAAGTTGGAACCAGTGACAAACGATTGATTTGTAAGTGGAGTGCTTTTAACTCAGTTGCTCCTTTTTGTGCATTAAGCATGCTTTTTTCATGGTTGCAGAGAAGATTTTCTAGAAAGAAATGTTAACAAAATTAGAAGTAAGTACTGAAAACACAAAATTTTAAGAAACAGTCAAGGGAACCAAGGTTGTAGAAGTAATCCGAAGAATGTAATCGAGGAACAAAGACCAGACATTGAAAACAGGCATACACAACAAAGAACATGAAGTAACTAAAATCATACATACAAAGAAATAAAAGCAAATGAGCAACTCGGACTCCACTAAAAACTGGGAGCATGGTGCAGGTGCACCGGTAGGGTAAGCATCCTCTGCTTTTCTAGAAACACCCGCCAAGTTGCTCATAAAAAGTCAAGTCCGGGGAAGACAAACGAGGAAAGGAAAACCATGACACGTTGAATAAATCAGTTTTCATGGCGCAGATGGATACACCATAACGATCCACGAGTTCACGATGACGAACAGAAATCTGTAGTGAGGACTTCAATCTTGTAGCAACATAACCCTGTTCCAGAAGCCTATTTGTTAGAATTATTGATATGAACACTCCATACGCTGGTGCTGAAGGAATGTTGCCACAGATGAAAGGAAAGTTGACAAGTCTGAATGAAAAGTCATCACGTTTGTCGTAAAGTTTGGCCAATTTCCTTTACCATCGATTTCTAGGTGTAGGTCAACATATGAGGCTGACGTCAAGAATTGTTTCTTTCGAATTGGACAAGTTTGGTTTGAACGCTGTATGTCGTTCTTGATTTCGACATGCCATTGCTAAACTTTTTTTCCGTATATCAGGTCTATACAAAATAAACCACATTTTTTTTTGTAACAGCAGATTCAATACGAGTACATATGAAAGTGCGTTTCAATTTTTGGCAGGAAATTTCAGTTTGTTTTCTCATACCAATCGTGAACAAGAAAAACAAACTTAAATACGACAGTTAAAAGTAGGGGTAATAAACTCGGACTTCGTCGTTTTAGTGCTCTTTCTGCAAATTAGATTGTGGCTTTATGACCCTGCAATAGTTTGCATATATTGGAAATTGTAGTCAATCATCTAGAATAAAACAAATGCTACCTATGCATGCACGACATAACAAGAAATTGTTTCTATGTCATCAAGATGTTATCATGTGTCTAGACTCAGATGATACTCCATTTTCTCAAATGACAATCCTACTTCAATAGAAATTGATTGCGATGCTTCCAGCAAAGACTCTGTCTTAGTCTAAAACGATCATTTATCAGTGTTTATATTATAAAATACCCTATTGTCACAGAATAATGTATGATCCATTACACGTATGTGAATAATAGCTACCTAACAATTAGACTGTCCGTCTACATAAACCTTCTATTATCTCTTCAGGGTTTTCAGGGTTATTCAAATAAAATGGTTGCCTCTCTTTATTGAGGATACAATTGGAAAAGTATTAAATGTAAAGAAAAATCAATACATATGCATCACTTTTTCCTGGATTTTTCAAATAATTTAACAGTATTTAAATATAATGGAAATTATTTCAAGTTTTAGTCAGCTCACTTTTTCCTATTTATTTGCTATTTTCTATAATCATTTTGATTATAACCTCGTCTCTTTAATAATTTGATTATACATCTTGAAGGCATGGTTTGACGACTTGAAAAAGTTTGTTTAAAATTTACCCAGTAACAATGTAATTATAATTTAAGGAAGGTGTCATATATCTTACACTCCTACATCTCCCTCTATAACGAAGTAGTGAACCATGCTAAATTCATTTTTACAAAAACCTCACAAACGCTCATAATTTGTAGGAAAACCTCAAACATGCTGTTGTCCTTTAACGTAGTTTATCAGGATATTTGAAAAACACACGGCGACGGAAACAGTTAATTTAGGAACCATAAAGCTGTCATTATTAGATTTAATCGCTACAAGGAAACTATTCTTTACGAGTTCCCTTTGACAAATTATCTGAAGTAACTGATTTACGTTTTAGTTTCAAGGTTCACAAACAAGAAATTAAGATAGCTTAATTGAATTGTCCACGTCTGCATTCATGACCATCTTCACCGATCGACCCAAATAAGAGCGCCTTCTATTAAGTAAATTGGCTCATCAATCAACCAATGGACGATTATGATCTTGTATAAATTGGATTTTTTTCTTTTGCAGTTGAGGACATAAATACTATCTTACCATAAAACGACATCAAAATTTTTTAATGTTAGATATTGAAGTTATGTTTTATTATTAGTACTTTTTGTACTTTACATAAATTGTATACTATTTTTTTCATGAAATGTTCTTTTCATATTATTTTTCATTTGTGTTTTGTATATATATATAAAATTGTTTTTGTTTTGTTTTTGTTTTTGTTTCATTTGCCCTTTGTGTATATCATTTGATTTGCTTGTCCTAGGGGACATGATACTTTACATTCACAAGTAACAATAATAAAAATAATAATAATAATTACGTTTTTTCATGTTTTTACAATACTGTTGACTATTTTCTTTTAACAGATAATTATTTTTACAATGTAAATCAAATTTAGCAGCTATTTTCATTACGTCGTTCAATTTCCGTAAGAGATATTTTATTGTAAAACGACTTATTCCCGGTAATTGTATTTCGCAGTTTTGTCTTGGTTACGAAATAAGCGAAAAAAGATTGGTTTGCAATATTTGAAAAAGAAATAAAAAAACATTACTCTAGTTATATCTTCTTTTACACGTAACTTTCAAATTGACCTATTAAAACCCCGTACGATATCCGTTTTAAGGATACTCAAAGTGTTCAACACTCAGACAACAAACGAAAGAATAGAGGAATAATGAGACATTTATGTATGTCTAAACAGGGCATGGTACGTAGAATATTGGTCTAGTAAAACACATCTTATCCTCTCTAGGGGACGATTTAAAGTTATTAGAGTCTATAGATGTACATATGAGGTTTTAAGAGAAGTCTCTAAATAACTAATTATTTACCATCACAAGGAAGTGTTTTTTTACACAAATTAAATTAACGGATGTAAGTGGGCGCCGGATACAAGTTCTCTTTAACTCTCTCACTGTTTTGTACATTTGCAATGATCTGGAAAAATGTTTTCTCCATATTTGGTCTGGGTAATTGGCTTGACTAAATGAATTTTGCCACTATATAATCCAAAATGACCATTAAGGTAAATACTTGTTTTTGCTTGAGTAGCATATTTAGTTAATTTGTGACAAGAATAATAAATAAGTAAAAAAAGTATACATTTAGGGTAAAATGGAACTAAATACAAATAAAATACAAATAAATTGCATTGAAATATAAAATGTGAGGCCTTAATTTTCGGAGTTACGGCCTTCGTTAGGGGCAACAAATTCTATTGATTAAGACTGTGCACGCAGACAGATCAATTCTGAAGGGCCCATTGTATCTACAGTCTTGGAAGATATTCTTCACATATGGTACTTTTTGCCCTTGAAGACGGCCTTAAGGCCGAAAATTTATCATCGGATAAAGTTTCAAACACTAATGTACCAGACTTGGAACATACATTGTCGATGGAAATGGTGGGTTAAAACAGGTTTAATATGGGCTAAATTGCCCGGGTAATGCAATACAAACAGTTGGGACAAACACAGATACGGTCGAACACATGTCTGGATGTTTGAACACTGGTATGTCCATTAAATTAATCTTCTTTTGACAACCAAACATTTGATAAAAATATGTTTGTTTAAAATGTTTTCCAACATTTCCGTTATATTTGCCTTACCATATTTCCATTTACATTGGCTTCCAACTTAATTTTTATCGAAGTGAGCTAAAATGCAAGTATTTTAAAGCTTAATTTTCTAAAATGATTATCTATTTGTTCATAAGATGTTTGATTGTGTTGCTTATACAAATTTGCGAGCCAAAAAAATCGTCTTACAAAAATAAAACTTACTCAAAAGTAAGATTGAGTGAATATCATAAGTAAGGAGGAATATCCGGTGTTACTAAACAATAAATACTGAAGCAATTCTTAAGAATGCATTTGAACAGCTTTAACATTAGAAATTCACTGTCTCCGATAATTGTACCGTTATTGGTAATTACAAATGTCTTGTTAACACGTCATGTTTGGTTGTGTTTGTGTTGCCCTTCAATCATTGAAAAGCAATTAAACGAACAGAATGAGTGTAAAAGAATTTATTTCACTCCAATTCGTATTGGATTTACACTTTCGTCGTTCTTTTTTAAAACTTAATTTTAAAAATGAGATAACCTATGAGTCAATGACATAAGCAAGCGACTACTTTCCACATTTCTTTGTCTGCCAACTACAACGAAAAACAATTTCACTTCACTGTTCTTTCGTTGCATATATAATAGTGTTTTTCAATTACTTGAAAGACACGTAAATAAAACTAACGTCTTCGATGTGAAAGGAATCTTCCAAACTTACATTAGATGGATTATTAAAAATCCTGAAATCAATAAGACATATGTCCTTATAGACTTTTAACTACAAGTACTTGGTGTTTTGTTGACCGAATAGTCCCATATGTGCATAGCAGATTACTCACTGTCCGACTGATACAAGCACTTCAATGATTTAAAGATCGCAGGTCAAATTCTTATAGATCACTGTTGTGAGGATATCGTCGCCTTTCAATAAGCAAACCATTATCGTTTTTCCCTATTTTTGTCCCTGGATTACATTCTTTTGATTACCGCTATAACCTTGGTTCCCTTAATTACTCTTTCTAAATCTTGTGGACTTTCCTTTCTAAATTGTGTGCTCGTTTTTTTTTTTGGTATCATGCATCGCGTTTGAATTGTCACTAATTTATCACATGAGTCAATGCTTTTCTACTTTGTGCCACTCCAAATTTTTGTTGTTGTTGTTTATTTATTTTTTGTTTTTTTTTTGCTCATTTTGTTTTTAAAATATAATTAGTTGAATTATATTCGAAAATCTTTCTTCGGTCCAAAATACTTTTAGATAGTAACATATCATTCTAACCGTTGAAGTAATTAAGATGTAAATCACTGAAACCTTATTTTATCATTGTTTTACCACGGGCTGGCAATTTATGTCGCATTGTTTTACCCCGACCGATAGCGTGTTTCCGTGATTTATTTCGATTCTAATAGGACTAGTGTCTTCATATCTTTGAATAAACGCAACCCATGTGTTGCACGAAATGTTGGTCGTGTGTATCACCTTTTTACCGTGGCCGTGGTCTAAAGAGCTTTAAAGCACGTCATATTAGAAATACAAATACACCCTCCTTCGTCTTACTTTAAATGAACTAGTTCAAGTAACATTGGTGAATTATTGAATAGATATAACTGAAAGTGTTCCATGTAGCATGTGCTATGTAAATAACTGTTACTTTTGCCAGCAATAAAAGACATTTTGATTGTTTCCATACATTAACACAATGGCGCTATTATCTATAATAACAGAACCCATAAATCTGCGGATATTGTTATGAATTGTGAAGGTTGTGTTTGCAACTCGATACTTCAATCAAATATATTTCTTTACGACCAATAACTTAAATTGACAATTACAATCAACACACATTTTGAAAGTGTTGTCGCTTTATTGCCATTTTACTTCAGTTCATTTTTACAGACAGTTAGAATGTTTTCTAGTATTTTATTGTTATGATTTATTTCTATGTCGTTGACAACAGCATTTTTTTAAAGTGAGGGGTTAACTCCAAATTAAACAGAAAAGTGTTATCTCGAATTTGTCAGTAATGCAATTCAGTTGTTAAAGGTTAAGATTTTGAAATTAACTTTCCACTTTGATAATGCTCATACACACTTTGACGTACACAAACACACAGTACGGGCACTTTTGTTTAGGAACTAGAAACTAGTATTATTGTATAACTGGCCAATCTGTTTTGGTGGTTGTCTAGAAAATTAGAGGACGTTTACCCTACCAGTGCACCAAGCCCATGCTCCCAGTTCTAAATGGAGTCCAAATCTTTGTATTTGTTATTTTATGTATTTCATGTTATGTGTGTCAGCCTTTCCTGTCTAGTCTTCATCTTTGGATAATATTCGTCTGCTTTCTGCTTGAAAATAGATTCCCTTGATTACTCTCTGATATATCTCTAGTAATGAAAGAGGTTTTTTAACAAAATAATTTTTCAGTCTTTACATTCCGCAGAAATCAGTTAAAATTGATAATGTTTTTGAGAACATTAACTTTTGCATAGATATATGACAATGTTATAATGACCGACAATACTGCATTGTACAATACTATTTTTAGAAACACACTAGTTTAGTATTTTGTTCAGATTCAAATAAGGTCAGAAATGTCAAGAAAATGATATATTTACTATGTACATTTATGTTATATTTATCATTGTATATGACATTATTTTTGTGGTTATTCTTTTTTTTTATCTCAACCACTTGAACGTAATATAACACTAGATTTAGATCGATCAACATGCATTGCATTTTATCCAGGTAGGAAAAAATCTATGTGCAGTTTGTGATCGTAGAATGGGGTAGCATTGTCACATTACTTTCCCTCTCTCTGATGTTTTGTAAAGCCATTTGTTGTATGATTGTAATGGAAAATAAAAGGTTCATGTTTCATTTTTGATAGACTGTTTTAAATGTTACTTACCTCGATTATGCATATAACAGTTTTAAGTATCAATGTATCCGGGCTACCAGTAGAAACAAATGTGTTATATAAAACTTTCTTTTTGATGTAAATGTACCAATGAATTAAAGAGAAATATCTCTTACGTAGAAATAAAAAAATGGATCTTCTGGTAATGTAATCAATGAAAAATTTCATAATAGAAGTACGCAGGATGTTGAGGATAATTGTCTTTTCCTTAAAACTTTGACTATATCTTACTTAACGAAGATAAATTGGTTTGTAAAAGCATGATATACTATTTGTAACAGTACATAAAATTTCCAATTAAAGGGAAATGTGTTTTCAATTGCTTTTCCAATGGTTTATGTGCTTAACGGTTGGTTTCAATTTTCCAGATTTACAGGAAAGGGTGATACAGTAGCTTACAAATCACCGTGGAGACACTATCATAGGACTTAAATAGCTTATGTAATTTTGTTAGCAATAATTTAATGCACATTTTTGTAAGAAAACTGTGTAATGAAGAACATAACATTTCGTATCAACTTTGTATAATTCTTGAAAATTGTTTTTACAATATTTGTAGTTTCATAGTTACATGAAACGTTTTGTAAATTATTATTTAACACGTCACAACAAGAAAGTCCAGGGCCAGTTGTCGCAACAAGGCCAAGTTTTAAGATTTCTGCCGAAAAATCATAAAGATAATCGTGAAAATACTAGATTGTACTGGTCCCTAGTATCACATCTTGCCTCAAAAGGGAACGACGAGATGTGTTATAATACTCTTCGACAAAACATGTTTTAAGAATTAATCAATGGAACCAAGGTTATAGCGGTAATCAAAAGAATGTAATCCAGGGACAAAGACCAGACATGGAAAACAGATGAGTTGTGGATGACTTTACTTTATAAATACCGTCATTAATTGTAATGTCAATGCACTTTAATGGAAGCATCATAAGAATTAAACAATCGTTAAATGAACAAATATATATTAAAATCATCGAGAACATGTGAATCAATATTTAATTTACGAAATAGTTGACAGATAAATTATTATTTTGGATGTAATACTTGTTAGAAATCTTTATAAGATTCGGAGTGAATGTGATTCATGCCTGAGGAAAAAGTAATTAAGGGAACCAAGATTCTGGTGGAAATCAAAATAATGTTATCCAGGAACAAAGACCAGACATAAACAAATAAATAAATACAATAAAGAACATAAAGTAACTAAAATAATACATACAAAGAAACAAAAGTAAATGAGCAACTCGGACTCCACTAAAAACTGGGAGCATGGACCAAGTACACCTGTAAGTTAAGCGTCCTCTGCTGTTCTAGAAAACCTTACCATATTCACTTTTCTGTCTAATTGAAAAACAGTTACAGACCACATAACCAGTCTTAGTTTGGTCCTTTGGTTGTAGCACTTTCGTGATAAAATTATATAGATTGTGTATGATATTGGCACTTTGGACAAGTTGCAATTCTTGATTTGGTTTGATTTGGTTGATTTTAGTTGGAGATGAATGTATGGTTTTAAATAAATACAGACTTAAATACAGAAATAACTAACGTTACGTAAATATATAGACCATACAGAAAGTCGCTTTTTAATTGGGTTTTTCTACATCATGAATCCCCCTACTTAAGGCAGTGTCTGAATTCTGATATAGACTGGTAGTCAAATGACATATGGCAAATTGATGAAAACAATCTTTGAACATAAAATTGTATCTACACCCCGGCAACTCTCTTACTTATTGATCTTTTAATGCACAAAACGGAAATATATAACGAATATTCTACTATTGATGTTCAGACAAGAATTATTTCATATTTTTTAAAAAGTTTTTCATTGTTTTATTGGTGAGGTATTGTTGTCCATTTGAAACTTATTTATTATTTATCTGTTTTTCTTCGTTTACCCATAGAATGAAATATAATACCAACCAAAATTGCAATATTGAATTAGGAATTTTTATATCTTGATAAAACCCCGAAATTGAAATATTTACAATTATTAACATAAAAAATTACCCATGAATAAACTACCTATAAAGTTGTTTGTTAGATACCATTTAAGGTCATTCAGGTCATAAGGAAAAGTAACGAGTTTTTGTTGAATTCAGAAAGTTGTGGCCTCTTATAATATGCCGTCAATTAAAACAATAATTTGAATTCAAGGCAATAAATGCACACTGAATCACAAAAATTGGCATAGATATGCTGCATTTCACAATATAAGAACATGCACACTGAATCACAAAAAGATATGCTGCATTTCACACTATAAGAACATTAATCTACTGGATCTCACATCTTTGTTGATAGAATTGCAAAAAAAGAAAGCAATAAAAATGAAATGAGACTTGAAATCAGATTTCTTATTATACCACTTACAGACATTATAAATATACTTTTCCATACTGTTATTACACTGACATAAATTGTGATTTTGAGTCAACTATGACAGCGTCTTTGAAAATGAAAATAAAAACCTTCAACTTAATACTTGAACATTACCCATTATAAAGAACAATTTCAGTTTAACTAAAATTAAAAAGTAAAGTCAAGCACGATTGGTAATTGAAAGGACACAATAGAGAAAGCTTTGTTAAACAGTTGTCTTACATTACATTACATTACCTATTATAGAATTATGCTACACGGGTTATCGATGATCACAATGAAAACAGTTGGTTTAATTTCTTTAAATTTTCCCTTGATGCCAATTTGAATCAATCCTACATTTCCCCATATATATTGACATTATGCTACATTCAACACGGGACAAGAATGGATGAACATCTATGAAGGTGCAGTGGAATTGATAATTATTAATTGAGGGAAGTGGAAGATTTATCAGAAGGCATACAATGCATTTCCCTAAGTATTTAAGTCACGTGGTCATTAAGTTTTAAAATAAGTATCACTGCGCCTTCATAGTTGTTCATCCATCCATCCATGGTCCCTGTCCGTATGTAACATAATATTGATTATTGATATGGGAATATGTAGGATTCATTCAGATTGCCATCATGAGATAAATTAAGGAAACTCAATGGCAATATACCAACATCTCCAGCCTATGGAGTACACATTTCACAGTCGAACCCTCAGACTTTCGTAATGCAAATAGGATATTCTTCCACAGTTGTTTTCTGAAAACAGTGTCTTTGGATTCAGATATCACTGGGTTTCTTCTTAAAGCTTCGGTATGTCTTTTTACAACGTTTTGTAAGTTTGGTAGAATGCAACGAATAAAATAAAACAAATATATACCAAACCAACAGTAATAACTGTTCCTGTCATTTATTTCTAGTCTGTTGATATGCAACACCAAAACCAAAGAGCAGTTTTCATGTACATGTATTTAAATATATGTTCAATATAATACTTTCATTGAAAGTTTTCACCTTTTTCAGGTTTTCTTCTGCCAACACCTACTGCGGTATGGCCGCCAACCAAACTGTCACAGGGGACCATTTGTTCACGTTCGCCAAATCCTACGCTTCATTCCATGGATATATCAGCATTTGTGTATGTGTGTTTGGAATTATCACAAACATTTTCAACGTCATTGTATTGACTAGGAAACACATGAGAACGCCTGTGAATATCATTCTGACAGGATTGGCAGTCTCAGATATCATAACAATGTTGTCTTATGTTCCATTTTCCATGCATTTCTATTGTATGTACCCGGATGTAAATAAAACGCCTGAGAAAAACAGTAAATCATGGATGACCTATATGACCTTTCATATCAACCTTGCTGCAACGACGCATACAGTATCTATATGGCTTTGTGTATTACTAGCTATTGTCCGCTTCATACATATTCGATCACCGACGAAAGCATTCGCCACGAGACGCAAGAGAATGAACCAGTCAAAAATATTGATCATTCTAATTTACATATGGTCGGCAATAAGTTTGATTCCAAATTATATGAGTAACGAGTTACAAGAAACCACTAACTTTGAAACTAACGAGACTACGTATGTACTACGGGATTTGAGACTTGGAAAGAATGATACCGATATTCTTGTCCTTGTGAATGTTTGGATGTATGCCGTTACAGCGAAATTAGTGCCATGTTTGCTCATGTCTATTTTTGGATCTCTTTTAATTTACAATATTCATGTAAAAATTCGACATCGAAGAAAAGTACTAAAAATATCTGGTGCCAACAGTCTCAGGCTGACAGAGCACTCACGAACGACAAAAATGCTAGTGTCTGTGATTATATTGTTTCTTGTGACCGAGCTGCCACAAGGTATATTAATCGTCTGCAGTGCAACCGTCAAAGACTTTTTTGATACTGTTTACTTACCGCTTGGTGACGTCATGGATATTGTGGCGTTGATTAACAACGCTGTTAACTTTATCCTTTACTGCACTATGAGTACGAAGTTCCGGGAAACATTTGTTCATTTATTTTGTACGTGTCATCTGCCACATTCTAGAGAACAAAGTGGATATACCTTAACTGATCGACTGGCCAAACTTGACTCGCATAGCAATAACAATGAACACCAGAACCATATGAATCAACAACTTTTGTGAAAGGTCACCACATGTAATCTCTATGGAGACCAATAAGTTTAACTATGATTTTTGCCAATTAATCATTTCGACACAACGCAAAGTTTTTACACTTTTGAGCATTAGACGTTTACTTAGCATTGTCTGTCATATCGGTTTTAAATGTCAAATAAGGACTTTAAGTTCCTTGATTAGGCAAAATCTATTATTCTGTAATACTAGCACATTTATTAAAAGTAGGTTTAAATAAGTTCAGTCTTAAGGGTGAACAAGTAATGATGTAAAGTTAAATGTCATTGTGTCCATTCCTTACTGGTGAAACCCTTATTAACCTCATTGCATGCAAATGTTTTCATTGGACGCAAAACATATAGGAATATTTACAAATCCATATGTCGAAACTTGTCTTATCTTTTTCGTGGAAAATCTGTAACATATAAAGCTGATGCCATAGAATTTTTCATGGAACTGTTCTGGTCAGATAGGAGATTTTGTTCTTTAAATTTTGTTATTTGATATTTTTTGTACCTAATAACATTTTTTATCTGCTATGGGGCATGATTATTCAACCCAAAACCTGACAATTCACTCTTTTGGCCTTTTGTTCTGGTTTTCAGAGAGACTGCAGGAAATTTTTTTCGTAATTAATTTATAAATCATGGATTGATGGTCACTAAAACGGCAAAATGAGAATTGTTTTGATTGAAAAAAAAAACATCGACAATAAATTGGTAAACAGTAATTGAAATCATTGTTTTTAAGTTATATATATGAATTGGTAGTAACTTAATTAGGATATGATGTTTCAGTGTTCTTATATCTACTGTTAGACCTTGTCATATATTACTTTTAAAATGTTTTGAAACAGTATTTGAAATGTTTTAATAAATAAATCAGAAATAAAATCTGTGAATAGTCTGATATTTTTATATTTTTGGGGATATAAACAGAACTATAGATTCACCTTTCGCGCATTTAAGTTTCTATTTCTGAATTATACTTTTGAATATTACATCTTCTCAACATCTCGTATAAGAATTTTATGTGTATAATAAATTATACAAGCCGTATTATTACTTCAGTGTTTATGTTCAATGGTTTCCGAACAAAATTATAGTTAGCATACATATACTCTGCATTTTCATATTAATGAATATAAATAAAACCTGAATCATTCACACTCCAAAGATTACACGGTTCAGTATATCCATTATTTTCACAGATGCTGGGCTAAAAAACCGAACGGTCAGAAAAAAAAGAGAAATGACCATTGGAATATCTTTTTGATACATCTACGAACATTACCAGTATATCAAATGACAAGACATTTAATGGAATTGATTACTAATGTAACACATTATGAAAACAAATCAGGTGTTTGGATATATCCATCTGTACAATGAGAACCGATTTGTTCACAGTGTCAATTTTTCCCTTTGCTCTTCTGTCTACACAGGGTGTTACATTTTTAAATCGATGTTGGTTTTTAGAAATACAGATGACGTTTATCGTACTGCTGTTGTACCTGTCAAATGCTTCAAGTTGTTAGCAAAGTCTGGGTTCGCTTTGTGTGTGTTATTATGGTTAGATCGTGTTCTATGGTGTGCATTTTTGTCTAGTTGTGAACTGTGGATTATGTTCTTTTGATTGCTGGCCGAAGCTTGACTCCTTGATATCCACTTAAACCATTAAAAAAAGCATATCATATCATACGCATGAACATGACAATAAAAAACAAAAACAAAACAAAACTAAGCCTCCATAATCTTAATTAGTATAAGTAAAAATGTGTATAACAAATGCCATAAATATAATAACGGTAATTACTGCCAACACGAAGGTATAAGTTAAAATGTTCAAATTTAGAGACGGAATTGTGAAAGTGTTAAGAAAACACACTCTTAGTAGGAAGTATAAAAAGGTAATGAACAATTAAATAAAGAACAAGAAAAAAAGCAAACACACACACACACACACACACACACACACAGAGAGAGAGAGAGAGAGAGAAATGTAGACAAGAACCAATTCAAATACCTAAATGGACGCTCGCACTTGATTAAATAAGTGATGTATCATTTTTGGCTTGGTACAAAAAAAACCGGGATGTTGTCAAATCATCCGAGACTTACTAAGACTTGGAAAACATTTGATATGATATCGATATCAAGTCATCCGAGAAACCAATGATGTCTTGATACACGGGAGGCATATTACATATATCAAGTTTTTTTCGAGGGCCCTCCGAGGTTTTGATACACGTTAGGCCTTAAAATCGATATCAAGTCGTCCGAGGAGCTAATTTTGGTTTGGGCGAGGAATGTCAAGTCATCCGAAGAGCTAACAATTTTGGTTCGTGAACGGAATGCCTAGTTGTACGAAGAGCTTACAATGTCTGTGTAGAATCCAACAGTCATGGAACATTTGGACACTGGTTACAGCAAATGCAAAATTGGTTTTGACAAAACAAATTAAGAACAAAAACAAATGAATCAGTACTACTACCTCAGAAGATACAATTCGCCGACAATATGATTTATAGGGGAACGTTCAAATTTGGGGAATTTGAACTAACAGTTTATTATCTGAAAAATGCTCATGTTATGATGAGTGCTATTCAGTGAAAAAAAATCCATTTTCATTAATGCTATTTCCATTTCTCATTTTGAAATAATGAACTCTATAAATTGATGTCTCATCACATCTCTATCTGTAATGCCTTGTCCGAAGATCGCCAAAAATTACTCATGACAATATTCCATCAACGTATTTTGCATCCTGTTATGTTAAAGTAGTTATGCCTAACTAAGGTGTCCTTAAGATGCATCAAGAATTTGATTATACAGACATATAGAATAGGCCTTAATATTGTAGCTTATTAGGTTTCGATTTATTATACTACTTTTTCGATAAACAACCATCTGGACTCCATTCATGACAAGTCGTATATAAAAATACCAAAGGGGCGCTAACCAGCATTCAGATCCTTCTGCCTGGTTCTTGTTCTTGTTCTTGTCATCAACAATTTTTCAGAGCATAATTAAGGTGGTGCCCTTTATTCCGCCATGTGAATTTTATCTAGGAACTGTCTTTTTGTTTGTTTAATCAGTAAATACAATGTGATGGCCAGAAAGGTAGTTCATTCTTCATGCATAAATTTTCTTGATACTTCGGTGGTTTTTTTCTATAAAAAAATGTTTGTATTTTTCTCATTTTTTTTTCAGACAGTGTTTGTTAGCCTATTTAAGTAAAACAGTAATTTGTAAATATGTGTTCTTAGGGGCTTCTATTAGTCTTTGTTTAATGATTCAGGATGATAGTCAATTTAATATGCCGCCATGTGCATGTGCCTAAATACATGTTATAGTGTGCCAACGCAGGGAAATATCGTATAGATGTCAAATTCATTCTACATGATACCACTAAAAAAGTTATTCAAGGAGATTGATCTGAACCGCGACCGAAAATCGCAGGAATAATCGTTGTTAGCACGGTTAAAATATATGCCAACTCGGAACTATTCAATTTCGAAACTCTGACTATAGGATGAATTGTGGTTAAACATCTGTTATATCACCGGTTCAATACTGTCTATTAGTCAGTTAGAACAACGTTTACCTAAAAAATCCACATTTACAAACGAATATATGTCAGTCACTTGCAAAATTTTGATTCATTGAGGAAGCAAGCGAGAACATTAGAACTCTTTATAGTACACACATTGTATTTTCTTTCAAGTCATTTGTTAATGTGTAATTGGTCAACCACATTGAAGAAGAATAAATTAGACAACAACAGTGCACTGATTTGACATAAACCTGATCTACGGATGTGCCTTAGAACTGCGGAAAAATGCTGGGCTGTGCCGACCATACCATATTCAAGCCGAATTGGTATATAATTTTATGTCAATTCAGTGTATTGTGATTGCCTTTACAATGTAAAGTTAAAATTAGAGCGGACAATCGATATCTTACAATAGAACATTCGTGACGTCACAACAGAAACGTTATATTCGGTGACCGTAAATCACTTTTTTTAAATATACGGTCAATGCATTTGGACTGCTCAAATAGAACGCTTACAGTATAAAGATTTTCAAAATTGCATTGAAACAGTCATCACGTGTATTTTCCCTGTTTCGTTTCCCACTGTTAATTGGCTATGCGTCTATTTGGCTGCTACCTACAGCTCTAAGTTCTTGTAAGTTATGGAATACCTTCAGGGAATGATAGATCGAAGTATGAGCTTTCGTCCGTCTATAAATTTTCCTATTTGATCTAATTTTGTGTCGTAATCTAGATAGATTAGTTGTTGTTTTATGTCTGTATCCACCGTGATGAATGTTACTGTCATGATCTGTGTCTAAATCGACTACGATGTGCACCGGAGCTACATAGAACATCATGCAAACATGATACTATTTATAATATCACAAAGAGACTTTAATTGATTCAAAAAAAGAGCATTTACTTCACATCATCACAAACTAAAAGCAGTTAATACAAATAATTAATTGATTTAAAAATACAATGTGTTTGAATGAATAAAGTGTTAGTTTTCACTTTCAATGAATGTGTACTTGTCGCAACATCGCCTGATGTTATAAACCAGTGGATGTGCAATTAATCATTAAAATGCATTCTGACCTTATTGTTAGCATTTCAATATCGCTTATATATATCTATTTATACTTGTATTCTCTGAAATAATCTTGTATATTTTTTTTCATATTTATGACGTCTAGTCACCGAAAAGAACAACATATGATGGGAAATACAAAACAAAACAAAACAAAACAAAACAAAAAACAAAACAAAACAAAACAAAACAAAACAAAACAAAACAAAACGAAACGAAAACAAAACAAAAACAACATAACAAACAAACAAAAACAAAAGACACAATCTATCTCCTCATTCATTCATTTATTAATATAATACGCAAAAATAACTACCGAAACATGGACAAATGCTATAAAAAACCAAGCATATGACCAGAAAGTGTCAAAATATAACAAATACATACGCAATGGCGCAAACAGAATAAAAATAGATGACATATATAAACAGAAGATAAGGGAAACAAGATTTAACTTTCAAAAAAACAATGGGATGCTTCGTTGTGTCATGATACAACAGCGTCGTTCGGAAATCGTTCTTCATTTAACGCAATGATTTTATAAAGTGTTCTCACAACTCGGTTTTATTTTTCAGAAAAGCTAATTCTTTTGACAATTCTATGTGGAAACTTCTCTTAAGAAACGACATTCAAAAGTTCAACAGATTAAATCAGATAATAAATACTAGTGCCGCCTGCAAGACATTTGCTATATACAAGGTCAATACACAGTGTCCATGTCAACCGGGACAAGACAGTTTTGTACGCATTTTATCTATAGATCATTCGTAATACATTTTAAAAATTAATTTTAGACTAAAAACTATTTTTAACATAAATGCATTTCTAGCAGTATATGTTCATTTATTAAACTGAAAGGTTTTCTAAGCTACCTGAGTAATGTTGTTACACACCGTATGAAAAGTATATAAATATTAAAGTCGTCTGGTAAAGCATATTTAAACTATTGAGTTTGACATTACTGGAACAGTTTTGGGAAGTTTGACTTTGTACACATTCTATCCCTTTTCACGAGGGACTGCCATACACATTTATATTTGCTTGATTTTTTTTTAATCGGACAGGAATCGTTAAATCGTTTCTGTTTCGACATTGGTGTTCAGCGATTGACCAATAAAATGCCATGTTATTAATAACTATTTTCGAGTCGCAGCTTCTGATTGCAAATTCGTTATTTAATTTATTCAAAATAGAATGTATACCACATGAAACTAAATTATTCGCTTCTGGAAGCGAACCAACAAGACGAATCATAAATCAATTCGAAGGACTAGCAATAAAAACTAGAAACCTGGAAGTGACACGAGTTGCTCCGAAAGAGTAGGCATGTTTTGCTCAACCAGCGTCATCCGTCATGTTGCAAGTGTATGTAATCCGGTAGTAGCCTAGCAATGGCAAAGCAACTCACCGAAAGAAGTGAAAAAGGGGCCATCTATCTGATGAGTCTTTCATCGAGCAACATCGTGTGTCTTTTAAGACGTAGGAACTTCGTACCCTTTCGAAACATTTGAGTTAACCCCAGTTTTAGAGATTGTGATGATCGTCTCTATGTGTAATTTATTGTCTGTGCTTTTGTAAATTTATGTGTTATCAAACCTTTCTGATATCCCTCTTCTATAGTCACATGGGTATTTTTGCTTTTTTTCATCTAACTTATAAGACATTTCATAAGAAGCATCAACCATATTAATTATCTGTAACAGATCCACGAGGAGAAAAAATATTCTAAATTGTTCCTACATCAATTAGGTGATTTCCCCAGATCATCGTTACCCATCTGTCAAAGAACATCTTTAACTTTATACTAATAATTGATTTTTGTGAATAGGATACCAACCTTAAATGTTAGTGCAAATTATACATTATCAATGGTCACCCAGAGGTCGATATTCTGAGACATTACCACAATACAATCCATATAAATTTTTTCTCGGGAATTCGATATTGTAAGACAATTAGTGCAAACGATCCGTGTACATTGTGCGTCGAGAGGCCGATATTCTACAGCCAGTTCTCAACACAGTCCTAATACCAATTTTACTGCAGCTTACTCTGACAATTCACGAACATATTTTGGAGTCCTGATCTATATTGAAACATCGATATTTACATTTGCCGATATGTACTGGGTATTCAATATCAAGAATAAATAGGCTCTTACACAATTTTTTGACTTGAATTATTTCCGGTTGGAATAGGGCTAAACAGAGAAGATGTGATATTCCCACAACCTTTTGTTACATATTAGCTGAATAATACAACGGAGTAGCTTACAGTGTCTTTAAACCTTGCTCGATCTGCTGTCTAGTCCAGTAGATTAGTAAAACAGTAATGAATTGGAAGAAATCTTAATAATACTCTAATAATCGGTCTGGTAAGGAAATCTACGCAGGTCTATATAATGAAGTGTTTTTGATGTCACGTGACGTACAATATAGAAACGATCGTGCCTATTATTTCACGGAACTCGTCGTAAATGAACATAACTCAACGAAACTCGCCCTAATAGAATCTAATGCTACAGACAAACCGTGAAGGAAGGGAAACATGATTTACAATTGATGCAGTTGAAAATTATCTATATCACATTTTATATCTTCTTTGGAGATCAAGAATATTAATAAGTCAACATTTTCAACTTGTATTTGAACATAAAATACTGATATCAGATTTTGTGCAGTATTTTCGACAAGCAGATCAATGACACCGCAGGGGCGGATCTAGGGATTTTAAAAAGGATGTCGGACCGGAGAAAAATGGGGGCAATACAATTATTAGCTCATTTTTGGCCTCATTTTGCATGTAATTAGCAAACTTTTGAAATAAAAGGGAAGGGTCTAAACACGGAAACCCTTGCTCCGTCATTGCGATAATACGATTAAGATATAGATAGTTAGTTAAGCGTTTCACTTGCAGTCTAGAGAGCATGAATTATCAACACATAAAGGTAGTTCACAGTCTTGTCTTTATATACAAAAATTATATAATATTTAAAACATTCAGAAAAAAGTTTCATGAGTGTCATTTCTTTGACTATTTTGTAGTTAATTGGTCAAATTAAAGTATGAAATACAATGCCAGTCAAATCTCTCAACATCTTCTAAAGAACAACCATGCAAGACTTCAGGCGGAATGGGGCGAAAACTTGAAAATCTTGATTTTTCGTTATTTTTACCTCCAAAAATTTTCAATGAACAAATTGATATTATCATCGATCTATCGACTTTAATAGTCAATAATCAAACAAGACTTCGACTGTAATAGTGCTAATTCATTTTAAGGGGGGGTCTTAAAAACCCCAAGAACCCCTTTGGCTACGGGTTTAATTGTAACCATAGTAACCTGGAATTCTTTGTAATAACAAAAGACATTCTATTGACTTTTTCCAGTTGATATGGTTGTTTACATCTAATATAATTTCCCACTTGACATTTCCAGTAGGGATACAATCATTTTTAACAAACGCCTAATACATATCATATGACTCTCTATGACTGTTCAAAATAGTCCGTATAATAGATAAACATTAGTAAAATTGGTACAGTTACGTAAAAAGCTTGAGATGAAAGCTGTTTTTTATTTCACATAACATGGAAATAATACCAATATAATCCATAATATTTATATTTATGTCATTTCTATCACACATTTCTTCATAATTAGAAAAAGAAGTCTCTTTAATCAACATGTCATAAACAAAACGAATAATACTGATTTTATTAATTTGAAAGTAACTACTCCTCCACAAAGGACTGGCTAGAATAAAAATTCAAGCTTTTCAAGTTTTCCTTTTTTGATCAATTAAAGAATTTTGCACTTCATCCCAAAACTTATTCGCACATTTATCTCTAATCTTTCTAATATCATCATCACCATAACGGTTAAAACTAGTCTTGTCAACATTTGACAAAACTATTTGCCATGTATTATTTGTGCTATACAATCTTCTAACTCAAGTACAATTCATAGCTAACATATATGCATAAAAAAATGACCATTTTAACGCCTCCTTCTGCATAATCCTTTTGTATTACATCTTTGTACCTCTGTGAACCAGTGAATTCCAGATATATGTATACAACATATAATTACTAGGATTTGGAAAATACATAATAAAATGATTAAGTATTGGCAGCAACAAAGTTTTTACAACTGGTATTCTACCTATCATAGTGAGATTACGTCTAGACTATTGACCAATAACACCATTAATCTTTTAAAATGCTTTCGTTGTAGTTATTTTGACCATTTTCTCTAAATCAACATCAAAATTTATACCCAATAGTTTAAATCTTCCAAATATACAGAGGAAGATGTATAAAAAATGCTGGAAGTTTTAATCGACAACATATTTGACCAGTTTGGTGGACGTGTTTTTCAACAAACGGTCGGTATTCCAATGGGAATACATTGTGCTCCTTTACTTGATGACCTTTTCGTTCACTCGTATGAGTCTGACCTTATAGCTGATCTGATGCGAAAGAAAGAATATCGTTTGGCTAGATCCTTCGATCTCAGTTTCCGCTATATAGATGATGTATTATCTTTAAACAATCCTAATTTCGGGAATTTGATACATCGCATCTACCTCAAAGATCTTGAGATAAAGGATACTACAGACACTGTGAAGTGAGCCTCATATCTTAACCTACACATAGAAATCGACGGTAAAGGTAAACTATTGACCAAACTTTACGACAAACGTGATGACTTTTCATTCAAAAACTTTCTATTCATCTGTGGCAACATCCCTTTAGCACCTGCGTATGGAGTGTTCATATCACAACTCATACGTTATACCAAAGCTAGCCGAAACTACGGCTTTTTGTATCGCGCTAGAACTCTAACAAATAGGCTTCTGGAACAGGGTTATGTTGCTACAAGATTGAAGTCGCCACTACAGATGTTTTATGGTCGTCATCATGAACTCGTGGATCGTTATGGTGTATCCATCTGCACCATGAAAACTTATTCAACGGATCATAGTTTTCCTTTCCTCGTTTGTCTACCCCGGACTTGACTTTTTATGAGCAACTCGGCGGGTGTTTCTAGAAAAGCAGAGGACGCTTACCCTACCGGTGCACTTGCTTCATGATCCAAGTTTTTAGTGGTCCGAGTTGCTCATTTGCTTATGTTACTTTGTATGTATGATTTTAGTTACTTTATGTTCTTTGTTGTATATGTCTGTTTTCCATGTCTGGTCCTTGTCCCTGGATTACATTCTTTTGATTACCGCTATAAACTTGGTTCCCTTGATTACTCTTTAAATGATTTGGCACCCCATTATAGATTTTGCTCAGAACACAGAATCTTGGTACTGTATTTTTGACCACCAATATAGGAAATGTTGTGTCGCCAGGAAATTGTGAAGTCTAGGTTCTATTTAATTGACTTTGATTTTTTGTATTGCATCATTTTCTCGAATCTTTAGAACTAGAATTTCAACACACAATATAAACAGGTACGGTGACAAAGGATCTCCCTGCCTATACCACCTTCCAATGTTAAAAAAGACGAGATATTTCCACCTTGAATAACAGCACAATTAATATTTTTTATATAAAACTAAGTGGACAAACTTCAAAATAATAGATAAAAATTCTCAAAAGGAGTCAAAGGCCTTTCCAAAATCTATTAGCAGTAAAAAACCTGTAATTCCATTAACTTCTTATACTGTAGTTTTTCATACTTCTCTAATTTTCACCAATATATTGTCCCTTAAAAAATCAGTTTGGTCATTACCAAGCAATTTTTCCAACACAGTTAAAAATCGTTTTGCTATAACACCAGAACATATCTTACAAACTGTGTTGAGGAAAGAGGAAGGCCTCCAGTTTTTAAGAAAATGTCTAGGTTTGTTACTTTTTGACAAAAAAGTAATAACCCTCTGCTCCTGTGTAATTGAAAGCTTTCCATATCCAAGATAATAGATCTTACTATAATGTGCTTTAAGTTAACCCACAAAATCTAAAAAAGAAAACTAGCCATATTTTCCGTAAAATCAAATGAATATTCAATGACTTATCAAATGCTTAAATGATTTCATGTTTTACCATTTGAATGGGAAAGAGGGGAGGGGGTAATCGAACAATGTAACACTGCAACTATTAGATACTTGTCCACTCCATTATAATAAGTCCGGTTGTAACGAGTTGCGGATTTAGATTATTTCTTTTTTCCAAGGCGACACCAACAACGAGGATAGAGAAGGAGAGTATAATTTTTGTGAAAACATCCGGATATATTCTTGAAATTTTATCTAAACACGAATTATTGATATTCTGTTTAGTATGATTTAACACAAATTGTCGAAGGTGGTATACTAGATCATCACACTTAGACTTCGCCTCGGGTGTGATTCTTTATAAAGTGTGCATTCCATAACAATAAAAATATGATTTCCCGACTGAGAATCCATCCAAACGATAATTACACTACACAATAATTTCATAGATTCGAATTGCTAAAAAGTTATATGAAAATGAAGTGTAATTATTTACTCAACGTTTCGTAAAAAATGTACATTCACAATTTAATATTTTCCGTATATTGCTTTTATAATTCATAAATCGTGAATAGCTTTTGTTAATATTTTGCAACGATATAAACATGTATATTTTACAAACTTCTAAATATCTAAAATCTATTTTTTTTCCATTCTAGTCATATCATGTATTATAAGAAGTATAGAAAACATGTAAGAAATGTATATAATGTTGAAAAAAAAATAGCCGACAATTAACAATTAAAAGTTTTCTCCGCTTGAATAATCCCAGAGTTACCTATTTCTTCGTAACTGAACGAAAAGTACACGTTTAAAATTTTGACTCGATTTTCAGTATTATGAATAAAAACAGTTAGTAAAGACATTAAATTTACTTAACTTTCCAATGATACAGAAAAAGAGTAAGACCCTAGTTTAAGCATTGTATCTACTGTAATTGTAGCCATTACAACTTAATCAAACAGAAGAAATATCTATTTGTCAATGTTATATATTTTACGAAGGTAAATTTATTAAAGAGTGAAATGGTGTTGTGAATGAAGTCGTTTGTGACTATTCACGGTATGTTGTTGATGATAAATAATTATTGTCCACTTGTTGTCACTTACGAGGATATGACATCGAAAAAAAAACATAACAAACCAGTATACGAAAAGAAAAATGTGTTTATTAAAGTGCAGTTTGAATTGTATTATCAACTTGGTTCTGCATACTTATGGCACGAAAAAGCATCAATATCCGATTTGTATCTTCATTTTCAGGAGTTGAAAAGACAGCATAATGGCAGCTTCATTTGCGTATACTTGTATATGTGTGATTGAGAGCCAAACCAGTACCGGAAAATATCGAATCATAGCTTTTCCAAGATAGGGTTGGCCATAATATTCTGAAGTATCGCGCCCAGATGTTTACGAAAATTACATAATCAATATTACCCATAATTCTCGTGTCATAAATATTGCGAAACGAAAACGAAACGAAACGAAAATAATCGATAAAAGAAAGAATCAAAACGATACAATTCGATCCAATGAATCAAGTCGTAATAAAAACATAATTAAACGATACAAATCGAAACAGAATAAAGCGAAACTGAATTGAATAAAAGAAATCTTTTAAGACGTTTCGCATATTATAAGAACCATAATGTTTGCCCTTGTCGGACAATTCGACCCAAAAATATTTCGGACCATGAGAACCAATAATTCCGTATGATTGCCGGACATTTCGGCTAATACACATATCAGACCATGACAATCAGTGTAATACTTTATGACATTTATCATTACAAAATATTTTCATAATTGAAGTTTATAAGTATAATATATCAAATCAGAGCTGACAAAAATTATCAAAGTTGTTTTTAATTTATGATTCTTTGGGAGCATTAAAAGGTTTCACCTTCATCATTTTATAACAATAATATATAGCATAATATAGCCTTATGATGCACTAGTTAGTCATTGTAACTAAACAAGAATAAAGAGACTTGATTTTTTAATTGTGAAGTATCATGTTTAATTAACTTTTTATCTCATATTTTAAAGAGAAAATATCATAAACGAAAAACAAAAAGAAAAGAAATATTCTCCAAAAAATATTGACATTTCATTGTGTGTACAAACTTAATAAAAGCCAATCTTTTGTACAAACATCCGATCATGTCAGTTGACTCTTGCAAAATTACTACCTATTAAAATAAAACTTTATGAAAAAAGAGACATTTGTCTTAGAGATTGGAACGGAATATCGGTCAACAAATTTAAAGATTATCAGTATGTCAACACATAGACATACTGGTGATGTTAGCAGAGCTGAAAACAATTGATATTCTATGACTTTATGTTTTTTCATGAAAATGTGAAAATCAATGGTATTTTCCTCCGTTCCTTCCTGATAACAATCATCAATTGCATCACATCTCAATTGATCTATTTTACATTGTAATAAACATCTCTTATATTGACGAAATTTGTCTTCTTTATATGTATATTATTGGTAATGTCATACAAAATGGTCAATCAAACTGGATCATATACCGTTAATTCGGATCTAAAGAGCTCCATAATTGAATGTTATGCGTCTCGTTGATACATTTAATGGAATGGAAGTAGTCTCCGGAACCTGAATACAATGACCTTTCGTTCATCATGTCAAAAGCAGTAATTGTGACGTCCCTGATTGCTTTAAATTATTACATCATGCAGTCATGCAGAGGTAAACAATGCGAATGTTTATCACAGATCATCGTCTGCAATTAACTTCAAGGTCATATAGATATATAAATCCCACTTATAGTGCACAGTACTATTTCACGTGTCGCTTTCGACGTCCTACTTCATATATTTTCATCACAAGGAACATCAAATCTACAAAATGTGTCTGCCAATCACGTTTCAATCTCCATATATATGTAAGGTATAAGTCTTTAGAATAAGACAAAATGGGAAAAAATCAGAAACATGCATGTCAGAAACTCGTCGATTTTATTTTATAACTTTATAATTTCACTCAGGCTGATTTTTCTATTTGAAATGACCACTATTTGGTCTCTACATAACGCACTGGATTTGTTTCAATGGAATGTACGTTTTTGACAGAGTTATCCGACCTTGCAAAAGTAATTAAGGGACCAAGATTTTAGCGGAAATAAAAAATAATGTAATAAAGACCAGACATGGAAAATAGACAAACAAACACATCAAAGAACATAAAATAACCAAAATAATACATACAAAGTAACAAAAGAAAATAAGCAACTCCGACTCCACTAAAAACTTGGAGTATGGCCAGGTGCACCGGTAGGGTATCAGTTCTCTACTTTTTTAGAAACATCCACCGAGTTACTCACAAAATATCAAGTCCAGGGTAGACGAAAAAGGAAAGAAAAAACTATGACATGTTGAACAAATCACTTTTCATTGTGCAGGTGGATGCACTGTAACGATCCCGAGTTCATGATTACGACCATAGAACTTCTGTAGTGATGACTTCAATTTTGTAGCAACATAACCCTGTTTCAGAAGCCTAAATGTAAGAAGTCTAGCACGATACAAAAAATACATAATGTATGCGTCGTGATATGAAAACTCCATAGGCAGATTTAGAATGGATTTTGCCAAAGATTAAAGACAACACGGAATAAAAAGTTATCGCATTTATTCTATTTGTAGGTCAATAGTTTCCTTTACCATCGATCTCTAAGTGTAGGTCAAAATATGAGGCTGACTTCAAAGTTTCTGAAGTATCATTAATCTCAAGTTCTCTATGGTAAATGCGATGTATAAAATCTGTAAAATGTTCATTTACAGTACATTTCAATGAAGTTATAACTGAATTTTCCAAAATGATATGTCTTTGTTCCTTGATTGAATGTGCAAGTAGTCAGATACAATTTTAAACACGTGTTTTTTTTTCATACCATGTTTCGCCCACTGTCATATTCTTACAGAGACTGACACTCACCAGTAATCTCTAATATTTCATTCTTGGATTTACGCTTTCATTCACATTAATAGTTTATAATACTTATTCCAATTCGAATATATACAATACATACTTTTCGGAGATAGTGAACATAATAGGTATACATTGCTAACTATTTATGATACTGTATGCTTTTTCTCTTCTCTACCACGGACTTAAGTTTTTATGAGGAACTTTGCAGTTTTTAGTGTAGTCGAAGTTGCTCATTGACGTTTGTTTATTTGCACGTGTCATTTTGATTATTTTATGTTCTTTGTTGTGTGCTTCTGTTTCGCTGTATAGGCTTCTTTGTACCTTTTGATTCCCAATAGAATCTCGGATCCCTCGATTATTTTTATATCTAAAAATGGTAATTAATATGAAGAAAAGTTTGATAAATAAGCTATTACTAATAAGAGTCAATGAGTTTTTGATGTTTTAAGCAAAAAATTGTGTTTTTAAGGTGACCGTTTAGGCTTTCCAGAACTTTGAGTAATTTCATCTTTTATTTACCAAATTTTGCTTATGAGCATTATTGTAAATATAGATTTTCTTTCAGTGATGACTGGTTAAACGATGTTTCCACTCTTGATGGTAAAATTAAAATGTTTTAAATCATTTAAATCAAAGCTTAAGAAGATCGATTTCTCCGATGAAATCTATAGAAACGTTGAAAAATGGAAACCTCTGGAAAAAATCAAATAACCTCCCGTTGGTTAAATAGTAATTTGTATTTTCAATTACAGGATGAAATGGGAGAAAACCGTTAAAAAAACTAGAAAACTATGAGCAAAGATAACCCTCGCTAACTCCGGGAGCATGAATCAGGTGCACCTGTAGAAAAAGTGTCCTTTGCTTTTCTAAAAACACCCGGCGAATTTCTTTTTAAATATCATGCCTTGGCTAAAAGAAATAGGAAAAGAAAACTATGACATGGTGAAAAAGTTGTTTCTCGTGAAGCAGATGGATACACCATAATGATCCGCGATTTCGTTGTGAAATACTGAAGTGTTAACAGTCTCTTCATAACGATATTTGCCCACTACCAATCAACATTTATATTGTAACCGTTCTATTTGAGCGGTCAAATGCATTGATAGTATATTTACAAGTGATATACGACTGATATCTAGTAAATGAATTTAACTTTCTGTTGTGAAGACATAAACGTTACAATGTTCCGAAAATGCCTCCAACTAGAACAATTGCCTTATTGTAGAAGATAACAAAACTTGCCTATTAATTGTTTTTTGTTGTTTTAATTTTAATTCACATTTAAAGACAAATCAACAAGGTGTTTTAAGAATATATATCCTCTACATATAACGTTAAGAAGCATTGACTACTTTATTTTTTTTTGCACATCACGATTTCTGTATACACATGGCAAACATTTGCATAAAAAACTATTTTTTATTTTAAAACTGTTTTTTAAGTAAGATGTTTAAGTAAAACCGGAAAACAACTTCAGCAAAATATTCAAATTAAACAGAAGTCAAATGACGCAAAATACACTTAGTTACAGATAGAAAGGAGTAATGAATCATCGATCACGAACAGGTATCGCGCAAACAACAGAAAGTCCTGTCGTGGGTCTCATAATAGAAATTATCAAGTTGAAAATTTCCTCTAATTCTGAATTATTCCTCAAATATTAACTTTCAAGTGATTGATTGGTAGGTATCTGAGTTGAGGAAGTATTTTTGGAAACCTTAATTTGAGACTTTTTGTATGAAACCGGACCCAGAATAGCTTTTAGGCTTTTACAAAGTCGATATCCGGTAGTTCATTGTAGGTGTTCAGGAGGTAGGCCTAAGGTAACTCTTAAAAACAGTGATAAGTTTGTATCATATTCAATTTTACCAAAACATATCAAAATTTCATTTGCAACAGAATGAAACCAGTCCTAATTACTTTGATACTTAAATGCAATTGATGTAAAATGTTGAATACAAACGTTCTATTGAATTGTATGAGTTGTGTCTCTAGGTGTACCTCCTTAAAACAGGAAAAATATGGCGTCATAGAGTAAACAAGGGAACCAAGGTTATAGCGGTAATTTAGAGAATGTAATCCCGGGACAAAGACCAGACATGGAAAACAGACACACAACAAAGAACACAAAGTAACTAAAATCATACATACAAAGTAACAAAAGCAAATGAGCAACTCGGACTCCACTAAAAACTGGAAGCATGGACCAGGTGCACCGGTAGGGTAAGCGTCCTCTGTTTTTCTAGAAACATCCACCGAGTTGCTCATGAAAAGTCAAGTCCGGGGTAGACAAACGAGGACAGGAAAAATATGACACGTTGAGTTCTAGCACGATACAAAAAGTCTGCGTAGTTTCGGCAAGCTCTGGCATAACGTATGAGTTGTAATACGAACATTCCATATGCAGGTGCTGAAGGGATGTTGTCACAGATGAAAGGAAAGTTGACAATTTTGAATAAAAAGTCATCATGTTTATCGTAAAGTTTGGTCAATAGTTTTCCTTTACCATCGACTTCTAAGTGTTGGTCAAGATATGAGGCTGACTTCACAGAGTCTGTAGTATCCTTTATCTAAAGTTCTTTGGGGTAGATGCGATGTATCAAATTCCCGAAATTAGGATTGTTTGAAGATAATACGTCAGCTATATAGCGGAAACTGAGATTAAATGATCTAGCTAAACGATATTCTTTATTTCGGATCAGATCGGCTACAAAGCCAGCCTCATAAGAGTGAACGAAAAGGTCAGCAAGTACAGGAGCACAATGTGTTCCCATTGGAATGCCGACCGTTTGTTGAACACGTCCAACACACTGGACAAATATGTTGTCGATTAAAAATTCCAGCATTTTTTAATCATCTTCCTCTGTGTATATGGGAGATGATTCGGAGTTATTTCTTACTAAGTATGAGGAATCTCTACCAAGAACTATATATTTGTATCTGGGTGTACCATCTTTTTTTTTGAAAAACAACAATGTATAATGTTTTAAGTCGGGATTTTAACTGAGTATGGGGAATAGTAGTATACAGTGTTGAAAAAGGTTTTAATGCTATTATATCCAGATAATAGTCTTGAACTGATTGTCTCCAAAAGATCTTTGGAACTTTTCAGGATCCACATTGAATGAATACCACAATAGGAGTAACAAGTATTGTGGTAGGACTGCAGTCCCTCTTTGACAGTTGTGAGTATACAAGTTCAAAGTTTTGAAAGAGGTTTGGTGGTACATTTTGCAGATCCAGCTATGAAACGTTGTTTATATGGATTCTTGTGGAGTTTAGGAATCCAGTGCATAGACGGTAAATCACAATCATCATCCTTGGTAGAGAGACCAAAAGAGAAAAGCACAGATTTATGGTTTCCACAATCTCTCCTGTGGAGAGTGTGGTAGCAGTATAGGTTTAATCACTGCTATAATTTTCTACGTCTACCTCTGATAATGAACATTTGCATGTAAAACGTTTTGCGGACAAAAACAATGTTGTTTTGGGCTTCGTCTTCCGGTACGACAACATATTTTTCATGTATAGTAGACAATGTTTTTGCTACATCGGGGTATTTGAAAACCGATGTATGCTTGGCACTCATTGAACCATTTAAAACTCTCATTCGTTTCAAACTTAAAGACCTCACGGCCTTTAACCACTCTGATTATTATACAAATAGTATTTTGACGTCAGAACAAATTTTTGACTAACCATTTTCTGTTAGATAGGCGTTAAATCTGAGTAAGACAAAATCCCAATATGGAACTAAAAAACTTGCATTATGAAGGGGCCACAGTAAATGTACTGTACAAATCCCGCTGACTTGAACTTGAGAAGTGCACTTCAAATTGTTTGAGAAAAAAGTGAACTAAAATGAGTGATTTAAATGGACCATTTTAAAAGTTCAAGTTATGTTTACTTTGCTTCATTTTACAGTATAGTCAGATGAAATTACATCTTTTCCTTAGTCCTGCGATTGGTGTAGTCGTTAGATAAAATTTTATGACCAATCTTTATAAAATTAGAGCGTAACCTAATTGCTAAATCTAGAGGACCACAATCACAAACAGTCAAATCAGTTGTTTATTCAAGTTAGAAATATTGAATGCAGAACATATTAGTTGAACAAATATATTACCTCAATGCGTTTCATTTATGCATTTACGGCCAGATTTATTGCACGAATTAAACAAGATTTTAAACGAAAAATAAAGTATCTATGCTGTTCTGCGGAAATGAATTTTCTAGTTTACAGCCTTCTCTAACATTTAATTTATAAATATACTGTGTTCAAAGCGATGATTCATTTATAACACCAAGACTACGAAAAATATTTATTTGTTTTACTCAAGAAATTAATTAGTGATCGTAAGCATGTCGACATGTCGAACGTATTGTTGTGTTTCCTCTAGCTTTCTTATGGCTTATTAGTACACATGTATCCCAACTAGAAGTGGTCACATTAAGATTGAGTTTAGAATGGACACATTTGTACCACTATGCAATCTTTCGTACTTGTTAGAAACACGGGTACGAAAACGGGACATTTGGACGTGTAGGTTTAATTTTGACTTGGAGCGAAAACGTTAAAAAAAAAAACACAACAACTTCCATTGTTAGTCATGTGAACACAAACATACTCCGTAAATGAACACTTTTTTATAGATCATTTCGTGGTAATTCTATGAATATACTAAATATACACTTGCGCAAGAGAAGACTTAAGTACAACAAATGAATTTTCCTCTCTGAAGTTAATATTGAACATGGCTCCACGCAGGCTCATCGACTATCGTACAGTTAATATGAAGGGTCTATTGAATATAAAGTAAAAATGTGTTACAAATTTCAATGAGAATGCAAACGCCATGTCTCCTTTGATGTGTTTTCTTGGGGTATTAGACACACCAACGTTTTATGATCTTATTATTTCACAGGTCTGCAATTAATTTTAATTTGTGGAGAAATAGTATATTTCAATATACAGCTTAACATTTAACAAGTGACCAAATTTCAATTAAGAACAATAACCAAATCAGATGACCAAACGTAGACAATTGAAGCCCCTCTAAGAGGTCGTTGCTCCCAGTAATTTATATGGATTCTTGTTATGGAGATATATGGCTTAAAAGTGGAATTGTTCCAGCATACGTTGATGCTACAGCGGCAACTATCAATTATACATTAGTTAGAATTATACAATGTAAAGTATCTTATCAATTGATACATCAATATTCCTGAGAAGATACCCAAATATACAATAGAAGGACAAGTAAGAGACTAAGTCAATGACCGTAAGTAAAAAACGTAAAACAGGAAACAGAAACGGTCAACATATATAACGGCTATAGAGCAGATACAATCACATATAATAGCCGAAGTTAAAGTAAAGAAGACAGTACACATGCTACGACAAAACATCATAAAAAATACAAAATATAAAAACAAAACAAAACAAAACAATGCACTGGCAATGTAAACTCTCAACTCATTCAAAAACGTAGTGACATCATATCCTTTGGCAGTGTACGCAAGTCCAGCGGCATTTGTCACACTACATGCGAGTTAATTACGCTAAGCGTCAATTCCGATCGATCGTCTATGTATAAGTTATGCTGTAGGTATGAAGCAGAAGAATTTGCATCTCTTGTCTCTTTAATATGACATTGACCTAGAGTCGACAAAATAGCTAATAGTTACTCTTATTGTTAAACAATAGTTGTTGGGATCCAACGATACCCTCATATACTTTTAATGTTCTTTTGTAACAAGAAATATTCAGTTAAAATTGCTCCGTTTTTTAAGTTTCAAAAAGAATCATGGGGTGGAAAATAGTCAAAAATACAAAACACTTTGTACAAATAACTCGCGCATACTTTAACAGATATATTACCCATAAACTTTTCAAAATATACTCGATCGTTTCTTTGTCACATTTAAACAACATTGTGTGAAAATGCTTATCATTTTGTCTGGGTATATTCAACATTCTTTGCTTTCTAGCCAATTTCGCACCACCCGACCGGATGGTTAATAATATCGTTCTCTATAAAACATTTCCTATTCTCGGCATTTGATTGGTCAATGTGTCGATTGTCCTGGACTTTCTTGAATTACCATGATGGTCTGAGGTATTTTATTTCCTTAATAAAAGATATATTTTAGAAATTTGCCTACCTGGAATACTCTATTGAAGAAAATATTGGAGAATTGAGACGTTCAAAAAGTCTTATATTGACTGATTTACATCATTTAAAATGTTTGTGATGTAGGTGATATTTACAAATCAGAATCGCAAAGTTTCGTGTGCAGTTGCATAAACAACTCGTTATTGTTGTGGATTGTATATGTATGGAACAAATTTGTTTATATCTTTTAAATAAACTTTATGTTTACTCGGAAGCACTGCAGATGATATATTGAAGGGCAGATAAAACGATTGCCAGATTTTCTAACATTCTTTTGGCGATTTGCACAATTCATGCCTCGTAGCGATAAATTATTTCACTTATTTAGATATTAAATTTTACTGGACAAGCCTTCATTTTTCCCAATTTTGCATAATTACTTTAAAGAATAGACATAATTTGTTAAAACATATACTATACTGGCGTTTATTCAATTACTTAGGTTCGACAAAAAAATATGAACCAATGCCTTTTATTTATTCTTTTCGCTATAGACAGCTTGTGATCGTTCAATTAAGATACAAATGTTGATATTCAAACTAAGTTATCTACATTTGTCACATAACAAATCGAAAAATTGACGTTCTACATTTGTGGTTCTAGATAAATTTTGAACATCCTTAAAAGCCTGTCGGCTGACAAAATCCATAACTATTAAACCACAATTGATGAACTCATACAATTAACATTAAATCGGAAAGTTTGGAATTTAATATGGCTTTTGTGATTTGTTATTGACAGGCATAAGATGAAACAAAATACAATTTAATAAACGGTATGCTTGAATACAATAAAATTACGTATTTTAAATAATTATAAAAGTAGCATATTAAATACCTCAAAAGGTAATTTGAAGCATTGTATCATTTTGTGATGTGCATATTATCTCTTAAGTATCTTTTTCAAGGGTATTTTCCGTAATGAAGTATGTTTCGGTGTTTCCCCGGCTTCGTGATCTACCCACAGATATTGGTTCGCACCACTAAAATTCAAAAATTGAGTCTGAGAAAATTCTCAATTTATTTGCGACGCCATCAATGTCAAAGACTTGAGTCAAGTTACCATTGACGTTAAGAATTTTCTCAGACTTTGTTATTTCACTCGGAAGTTGTGTGACTTCTGAGTCTTATAACAATCCGATGTTGATCGAAAGGACGCTAGTTTGATAACAGCCTTCAAAGTACTTCAATCGCGAAAGAGATCTGTCGGATGAATACTAAATGTATTGAATTAATTATTTTGTAAAAATACACTGCCCATTTTTACATTATACGATTGAAATTACGTAATTGCTTGCCAAGAAATCAAATACAGATATAGAAGTTTGAACTATATTTTGTTAATGCCTTTGATATTCATATATAGATTCAACGTTTAAGCCTAAAGATTGTAGGTTATAAATGAGAATGTTGATAAAAATAGCAGCTCTTATCTGATAAATAAGGGTGGTGGTCTTTTATTTAGTCTTTGATGAAACGGTCTTTCTGTTTAGGTTTTTTAATAGCGACAGGTACAGAATTACAGAAATGATCGATTGAATTAAACCGTGTATATCTCATAATTACTGCTATGTTTATAAGGCAATGATTGCCGTTCACTGAGTTTTCCGAATAAATATCGGGATAATAATAGGTTCGTCAAACATCATAGACATATCTCATAACAGAATATTTATCAACCAAGCACAAGAAACGTCAACACTCAATACCAATGATTTTCAACACTGATAGTGTTAAATTGTTCAGGTCAGGATATCCACTGCTTACATTTTACAAGAGCACGACGTCTTATCTACCAACGATGGTTCTTACAATCGTTAAAGAGTATGCGTCTGCAACAGCAAAAGCAATGATCTACATCGATAGAATTGTTTTGCTAGATGTCAGTTTGTCATATATGCTTTGTATTTACGAAGAATACGAAATATGACATACCAGTTTAAACTTTTAGAAAGCAAGACATGTTAACTTCAACGATACTTCTTCTCCATTATTCTTTTTTTATTCTTATTCTTAAAACCAAGACTTTTAATTTACATTCATACATTTTGATAACTTAACAGTGTCTGGTATTACCACATTCTATGCTCTTCGAATTTCAATCTTGAGTTTTGCGTGTTAAAATCACTTTTTCCATTATCAACAAACATTTGGAGTTCACATGAAGTCTTTAATCATGTGGTTTATATATTTATTGATATTTAGACTAACACAGAGTAGTATTCGCTTAAAAAGTACAGGGTTATAACAAATTAGAACATATTTCCCAGTCCCAGTGTTTTAAAACTAATGTTTTTCGTCATTGATATAACGAATTCGTTATAGCGAGATCAGGGATATAACGGAGTATTTATTATGGCCCGGCGACGGCAATTTCAGGGTTGGTGAACATACAGTTAGAAGTTCGGCTAACCTTACCTGTATTTTTGTTTTATCACGCAGTAAAATATCAATCAAATAATGTCACCCAAACCTTTGAGAAAATTAGTCTACGTACATCCCAGATTGTGAACTTTTATTACTTTTGACTTAATAATTATGTTTGTTGTTACCATCAAAACGATAGTTTTCTCGCTACAAGCAATCGAATATGCTGTAAAAATTAAAACAGACTCGTAATGGTTTGATAATTAAACTTCTTCACAATTTTTTGATGATTAAACTTCTTCACAATTTTTTTATGATTAAACTTCACACTTTTGCCCCGTGCAGGTCCGGGTGTCAAAAGTATAGGCCTATACAGCGCTAAGCTTGTCTTAAAAGGCGACTTAATAGTGCTCAGAACCCTAGCCGGGGCTAGGGCACTCTCCCCACAGAGCAACTGGTTTGTGTGCCCCAGGTGGTGGAATGGGGTACCCCTGGCGTGTTACATGCTGGGGTTGTCAGGCTATTATACGGAAAACCTGACCGCAAACCATAGTGGTGCACCGTGTTGGGAAAGATGCCACGTTCCTCGCAGGTTAAAGAACCCTACTGTGGTATTCTCCCGGAGTAGGAACCATAGGGCTCCGCCACAGGAGGTTAAATTGCCCGATCCTACCCACCTCTCCCTATTACCAGTGGCAATCAAAATTTGTGGACCCCATTATCCTTGCTTCCCATCCCACTTTTCATTTCATCATCATTTCATGTTCATTTTATCATCCACTTAATGTTCATTGCCTGAATATAGCTGAAAGATTGCTGTTCGGGCGTTAAACCCCAACAATCAATCAATCAATCTTCGCAATTTTAGATTTGCCAGTGTGACGAGAAAGGCAACTGATCTCAATTTTTTGTAACAATTTAACCACGTAGTTCTTTTTCGGTGGACTCGCACGGAATATAAAAAGGAGGACAAACCAGTACACTGATTAAAGAGAAAGTATGCGACTTTATTAAAAACAACCACAACAGCAATAAAATAATTGTTTTCTTTTTTAATCATCATTTATATTAAATACACATTACAAAAGAATTACAACATTTACTGCTAGAAAAAAACACATCATTGTTGTTATGTCTTAAAGCTGCATTAGCTGTCATCTTTCTAAATTTTTGCTTCTGTTGAAATATACCTTAGTTTTGAATTATTTCTACTAAATTGTATTTTTCCTGTATAATTTCATTTGATATCCACAAAGAAAATGCATTGAATACAAAAAATAGGTGTCTAAATATTTACTGTCTTGTAAGATAAAAAGTCGACCTACATAAATTCGTATGGATGTGACTTCTGGTGACCTTAATCCTCGCATGTGCTGTAAGGGTCGCTTCGTCAAATATGGTAATTATTTATTTGAAAACTACCCAAGAAATGAAACGACAACAAAGACACGTGCTTACCTAAGTATCCATTATTGTAATTTTTTTTACCGAGGTTAAAGTTGTATGTCCTGTTGGCAATCTTCGGACGAAAAATAGTTAGATCAGAGCTATCAATCTTTTCTGATTAGTGAAAAAAGAACCTTTGTTTTCACAATATTCTGTATGTATTATCGATATTTATTGCTTCAATTGCATTACTACAGACTTAATTCATTGAATCCGCAAAATTCAGTAGTACCAAAACTGAACAAATTTGGCAGCTAATGCAGCTTTAAGTGATTATACCACTTTAAAAAAAAAGGGGGATAATCCTAACTTTGAAAAAAGTGTCTGATATAACGAACGATGCATATAACGAAGTAATTAAGACAGTTCCCTGATATTCTTTATATACGAAATTTACAGTATATCAAAAATACCAAAAGTATTCTGTCGTTTATGAAGGCCAGCATCAGTAAAGGGCATATTAATCAATTGGTACCAGCATTTGTAAAAAATGGAACTTTCTAGGGAAGATTAAAAAAATAACAGACAGATAAACAAAACTATAGTTAATCAACCGGACGGTGGTCTGGTGTATTTAATATTCAGGCTGCTGTCAGTGCTGAGTGAGATATATTCAGTTGTCAGATATCTGATGATAATGACTCGCCAAGATCTAAATTGATGTCAACAATAAACTCAAAACTCTTATATCTTTGCATTTTACAGGGCCATACAAATACCCGATTGATAAATTAAACATCATAACGGTGTGAACTGTGTTATCATGTTGGAGAAACTAAACAAGTTTTTGTTCTCTTTTGTATGTCATTTGTTAAACAAATAGGCTTTTGGAACAGGGTTATGTTGATACAAGATTGAAGTCATCACTACAGAAGATTTATGGTCGTCATCATGAACTCGTGGATCGTTATGGTGTATCCATCTGCACGATGAAAACTGATTTATTCAACGGGCCATAGTTTTCCTTTCCTCGTTTGTTTACCCTGGACTTGACTTTTTATGAGCAACTCGGCGGGTGTTTCTAGAAAAGCAAAGGACGCTTACGTAATTTGTATCTATAAAACGCAACAAGCAAATGCAAAGCTAAGACTTGTTCGTTTGCAATCTTACATATAGATCTTGGGTTATAGTTTTTTTTCGCATCCAACAAACACAAATAAGGATATAGCAATGTGTTGTCTGTAGAATGATTTATCTTCTTTTCCTTATATGAATATTGACGTCCTTGATCTATATTCGTTGAATAGATAAGAGTTTACGAGCCGAGTGACCGTCAGTGTCAGCATTGTACACAACATCTTTTTTCATCACTATTGTGTTATCGGTAAAGAAGTGTTTTCAATTACTGATGACAGCATTTGTTAAATATACGTAGGAAAGACAATCACTAAAGAAATTATTAAATGAAGAGTGACTTTATCGCCAATATAAAATGAATAGTCATTTTACGGTTGATTTTTTGTCAAGTATTATAGCACGTGGGAAAATATAATCTTTGAGTTACTTTTAGTGATGTAATGGATATCTCTCTTCCCTGAATATTTCCGATGATAATAGGATTCATGTAGATCTGTTTTTAACATGTTTATATCGGCCTTATGCATATCTTCTTATGTGATTTTAACGGATTTTTACAGTTTTCGAAAGTATAATCAACGCCGTATAGAACAAAGTAACGAGTGTCAACTCATTAAATGAACAGAAGCTTATATCGTCGGTAAACTCTTACTAAAAAAAAACAAAGCCAAAATCTTAATTCTTAATTCCACCAAGTTCGCTAAATTGTTTTGCACAGTATTCTAAGTGTCAAAATTATAAGTTCATACTATTCTGTTGATGGGATAAATTTATTGAGTTTTACCGTGGTTAATAATTTCCTACTAAATAAATTTAACCTAAACAAAAACGAAACAAAACGGAACCAAATGATCGGCAAAACAGTAATTAAGTGAGGTGATATAGCGATATATTAATCTTTTCCATGAAATATACATTTAATTAATATCTCAAATCCATAACCTATTACGGCTATATGGTGTTGAACATGACAAACATTTCTATAAATAACTATTACGACATCATAAAACATGTGTAACATATCGATGACGTTGGATCATATTCACTTTTTTTAAGACTCAATCACCAACCTACACTGTAACCAGAACCCAGCAAACCATATAAATTACACAGGATTACGGAAGCAAGGGCTTTCAACAGTAACAACGTCAAAAGTTTTATTTTATACAAGATCCTGCGCTGCGAATTGATTATGACTAAAATTAATTTTTTTTGAGAATCATTCAAAAATACATATTTTTTCTTTTTTTTTATTTGAATGTAGCTACAATAGTTCCAGATTATAGTTATATATGCACCAGCTGTCCATTTCAGCCACCTCAATCTATAATAAGATAGACGATTATTAGCTTTCATTATATATATGCAGCGATCAACCATTTTCTCCTGCTAAGGGTGTTTACATCTCACAGTGGATTAGGTTTGTAAGAGTCTGCACTAATTATGTAGATGTTAAAAATGTTATCGTGATATAGTCAACCGACTAATATTAAGGTTTCAAAAGAATGCACCTTATCCGCTCTGACGCTTAAGTGCAGTTCTGCCTTAAAACCAGACAGAAGCTTATAATAAGTAATTCATGCATTCCTTAAACCCAATTATATTTTGATTGGAAATCCTTCAGTGGACTTCATGGAAGCTGTATTAAAAAGTGCAAATAAAAGCTGATCACTGAAAATACCAACACTTAAAATTTGGTAACTTCTAATACCGAAAAGTACAGGAAATCTTTACGCGTACTATAAGCTGACAAAATATAGTTCATTTATTTAGTGTAATTGTTTCACTGAAGGTGGAAGAATAATCAAGGGAACCAACATTCTAGTGGAAATCAAAAGAATGTAATCGAGGGACAAAGACCAGACATGGAAAACATGGATACGTTACCACATTCTCAAGTTTTTGTTCTTGATGCCTAATAGAACATCTGTGACACACTTCTTTATCAATTACTACAGAGTTCTAACTGAATAAAACTAGAAGATGTTGTTTATATGGTATGCAATGATCAATATCCTAAAGGAAATTAAGCAGACTTTAGAGATTTTTTTGCAAAATTGCAACTAATGAGAAGAAATTACCCGTCATAAAGTGGGAATTTGTCAATCTTAAAACACTCTAAGTAGACAATATCTATGCTTTGTTTCTGTATCGAATGTTTAGTGTTGTGTGTGTGTCATTTCAATAAGCAATTTCTAAGAAATGATAGATTACAAACAAAAAACAAAAAAACAAAAAACAAAAAAACAAAAAGCAACATGTATTGCATGTATTGCATGTGATGAAGAAGTGAAACAGTTGGGGGTAACTTCTGATTTTTGTCTAAATTTAAAATCTCATGAATCAAAAATATGTCAAAAAGCTTTTCAACATCTGAATGTTCTAAAAAGGATGGGAATTCACCTGAATATTCTATATTTTTCTTTTATCTTGTCAAATAACTACTGCCCATTGCTATGCCATTTTTGTTGTGCGACAAGAAGATTGAATACATTCAGGAATGAGCATTGAGATTTATTCACAATGATGATATGTCAACATATGAACAGCTGTTAATAAATTCTAATCTCCCACAATTGAAAATCAGAGATTACGTTTTCTTGCAATACAAACTTTTAAGATTATCAATAGAAATACTCCGATTGACCTGAAAGACCTCATTTAACTTAAGAACTCTTCATATTCTTTCAGATATTCAAATACAGTAGATCAACTATGGGTAGGCGCCACCAGTGATGGCTTACATTCTTTCAGGTATGCTGTCCCAAAATTGTGGAACAATTTACCACAGGAATTCAGAGAAGGGGTGTCTTTGTTGCATTTTAAGGGACTCGCTAGAAAGTAGGAGTGGATATATATATATAGGTCTGAAAAATTCCCAACGATGTTAGAACTGTCAAATTTGCGATGCAAATTTTTGGTCGTTCCCTCCGCGGGACTCGAACTGGTACCGCTGTGACATCTATGGCAACACCGCCTGCACTTAATCCAGCGCCCTAGACCACTCGGCCAGCTAGGCTATATAAAAATATAGCTTTCGCTGGCCGGGTTATTCCTCCTCGTAGGATTAATCTAGGGCTGTAACTTAGTACATGATGTATGGTAGTAAGGGACAGTTCATTTAGATGTTATTATATAGGATAGAGGATCAAATTAATGATGCATGTCACAACAAATCAATATTATACAACGTCTCAGAATGTGACGACTCTATTCGCTACACTGCTCCATCGGATCAAATTGATACAGGGAAGATAACGTAAACTTGTAGCAGGGTCTGAAAAATTCCCAACGATGTTAGAACTGTCAAATTTGCGAAGCAAATTTTTGGTCGTTCCCTCCGCGGGACTCGAACTCGTACCGCTGTGACATCTTTTAGCCTTTAGAGCTTACCGGGTGTTTCAAACATGTCTTTGTTATTTACATGCTTTATTTTACCCTGTATAAAATGCTATTTATTTTTTTAGTTTGCTTGTATTTGTATGGCATGTATTATAGCTTAAGTCTGCTTTACTAATGTATGTCTATGTTTGGATGTGTTTCATTTGCTTTAAAAGTTTCCATTTCGTGTTATGTATGTAATGTCGACTTTAAAAGCTCATTAGAGCTTGTGTTATTTGTTTTTTTTTTTATGATGTATCAACTTAAAAATAAATATTACTTGACTTGCTCATTTACTTTTGTTACTTTGTATGTACTATTTCCGTTATTTTATGTTCTTTGTTGTGTGTGTCTGTTTTCCATGTCTGGTCTTTGTCCCTGGGTTACATTTTGTTTATTTCCGCTAGAATCGTGGTTCCCTTGATTACTCCTCCACTGTCTAAAACAAAATCGGAGTCTTTTATTAAAAAACTAATCAAAACCAGCTCGACATACATTGTGTGAAGACTTTACATCGACTTGATAGTTTCTTCATCTTAGTCTTCTGTGTGTAATGTGAATCCTTTTTCTTTGTCTTCTAATACTTTTATTGTCCTAGACTATCTCTGTTGAGTGATTATATTGCACTTTTTATGGCTTCACTGTTGTCCAAACATTTTCTCTATTGGAATTTTAGCTATTGGTTTTGGTGTTCTTCTCATATCGGTTAGTGTAAATCAATTGTTTTATTATGTTATGATTTTTGTTGCGCATTTGGTGGAAACATAGCCTTAGCAAGCCCGTCCTTTAAAACAGCAGTTAAATATTGACTAAGCAACCAAGGTCTCCACCTTCAACTTTACCAAATATATACTTATTTAGAACTTTACCAACGCAGATTTTATGCGCCTGTCAACAGTCAGGCGATCCTGGTCCATAATGTGTCTCTGTGTCTATATTTTATTTTAAGTTTGGTTTTGAACAATGATCATCGTTTAGAAACCGTGGATTTTATTACTGTATTGTGTGGGCTTTCCAGGGCTTACTTAAAGATGAGTTTACACTTATTGGAGTCCTTTTTGGACTCTCTGAAACTAATTACTATTTTGTATTTAGGTTATACGCTGGTACATTTGTCACGTTTCCCTTTTCCATAACATATAACAAAAGACACACTTTTATAATAGAACAATATTTACGGAGTTAACTCTGAACATACATCTTTTTCCTCCAAATTTTGATTAAACGTAAAATAACGGGATTGATCTTTACAATTTGCACAAATTTTACATTTTCGTAGAAATGAATTTGAATTTTATTGCCCTAGCGTAAAATGAATGTGTAAAAGGTCAGAAAAGCAATTTTATTTTCCATTGGTTAATTTTTCTTGTGCGACACTTTCTTCCTCGCTGATTAGATTTAATAACTCTGTCACCGTTCTCGAAGTGGGTGATGTCAACTATTAAGATAAATTAGAACGATCGTGGAATAGAGTACTTAGAAAAACTTTAATATAAATGGTTGATTGATAGAGCTTACCGTATCAAAGCTCAATCAATTCTAAGGGTTAGCGAAGTCATTTTTCACCAGTATAAATAGAATTGCGAAGATGCTTTATATGAATAAGTTCTTAAATGCTCTCTATTTAAAGCAATCCTATTTAGATATCTGAAAATATTACTTCTTGGACAAATTGTTGTAGACAAAGTGCCTAAAAACAAATTAGCATGCAGTCGCAACGTTCAGGCTCATAATAAAAAGCTAAAAAGGGTGTTTAGGAATCCGTGACAACTTATTAAAAAAATGAAATATATACAAAATTAAAATGTCACCAAAAAATGTGTGTTATTGTCATCCTGTCTTACATTTTATGTATATTCATGAACAAATTTTAAAGTACTTTCTAAAATGTGATCACGGAGTATTGAACCTTAGACATACCGGTATTTGTGTCAATTACAGATATTTTCAAAATCAGACGATTTATTTAAAAGCAATTTTTTGGTGTGACCCCATTGACCTCCTTTAGCTCGAAAACGGAGGAGATATCTGAAATCTGATTGAAATTTTCATAAGGTATCCACTAAAAAAAATTTGGAAATTGGACCAAAAATTAAAAAGTTGATTTTTGGGATGTGGGTCCCTTTGACTACTTAGAACTCTAAAGTCGTCTTTACCCCAAAAATCAATCCAAGTCTGTCTGACCATTATTGTAAAGAATATTGTGGAATAATATAATTCTAGATATTCCAATGCTTTTACTGGAGATATAGTTGAATTATTTGAAATGCTTGTTTTAGGCCCCTTTTTAGCCCCAATTCTAAAACGGATGGGGCTATAACCCCTAAAATCCATATCTACCTACTTACCTTTTGTTGTTAATAACCATGTTATAAAAGTTTATAAAGATCATCCCAATAATCCAACTAATACTCAAGTTATCACATGAAAACCGAACGTCTACAGACAGCAAAAATGATACCTAATATATGACTGCATTTTCTTGTGGTCATATAAAAAATTGTTAATTGAAGAATATTACAACATTAGAATGAAAGCTTAAGATATTCAACAACAAAAAGTTTATGTTAGGGATCATATAGAAAAACCATTAAATGATATCAGAAATAGGAAACTAAATAATAACACAGAATATGAGTTTAATTTGATTATTTGTAAACCATTGATAACACAAAAATAGTTAACAACCATTCAACTATAATGAACAACAGCACCAAATTTTGATAGAATTGAAACTACTCAGCCTTCCCTGTTACACAGGAGGAAAAACCTCGGATATACTAAACAGAAGAATATTTCCCAATGTGTCTGATCTGTTTCCTTATTTCCACTTATATATATATGTTACTAAAATACATAGCGCCACCTGGTGGATGGAACTAGATTAATCTGCCAAACACTAAAATTACAGCAAATAATACATGAAATTTTCCTTTCTGCATCCCAGGTTATTTTTCATTGTAGAGGAAATGGCCGAATAGTGCTGATTGATCTTGATGAATAGAGGAATAAGCACATTATTTTGTATTTGGGTTGTTTGAATAAAACATCCGAGAATGTTTAATGCCTAACAGGTATTAGCATATAGGAAAAAAATTATCATGTTTTACAGTAAGTCAATAAATACCAAAATAAATTTGATCTATTTTTGTATCATACATACACCTGCTGGTTAACAGATTTTTAGTTTTGAATGATAGAAAATTCATTAAACATATCAATAAATTGTGATTGATTAAAAAATATATTGGAAAAACACACAAATAGTCTTTCTAGAAACCAATTTTCAAATGCAGATATGGTAAAACTACCAATTTAAAATCACAAATTACCTTGCCCTGTGACACTTTAAAATGCACGGTTTATGAAATTCACAAAATACATGTAAATATAATAAACTTTGATATAGCTTGATACAACCCCTGAGGACAAATCATTTAACCTTGATACAGCTCTGAACTTTAACTTGGAATAAATATTTGACACAGGAAAAGAATTTTATCAAAACCAAAGTGTCCCCAATCCAGTATTTACAAATGGCACCTGTCAAAAAAATCAAACCCTGGCTTGCTTATGAAGTAGGGTTCCTTGTGGTATAATTTCAAAGACTTAAAATTAAATTGAAGTTATTGTTCAGGGAAAATGAAAATGCTTGTTTAGCCCCAAATATCTTAACAGTTCAAGTCACAACCCCAAAAAGCAATCCAAACCTTGCTCTTCAGGTATGGCACATGCTGAACCAAGCGAACAACAAAATACCATAATGAGATCACAACTGTTTTGCAGTTTTATAAAAAAAGTTTGAAAAGTACTGAAATCTAGATGAACCATGAAGGCTAATAATCACTAATGATAGTATATTTGCACAAAGCATTTCTAGTGACATTATGAAATAGCATCAATCCTCGTTTTCATATATTTATTTTATCAGTTTGAAAATGATTTGAAAAATATTATATGTTTTGTCATATAACTTTTTAATGATGAATGACATTAGCTGCCCCTCATTTCAGGTAAATAACAAGAGACTGTAGACATTAAGAAGTCTTTCTGCTGATTTGATAGTTCTCAGGTGTTACTAGTTAGACTTAGATTTCAGATTCATAGTTTGGTCTAGGTCTAGACTTTTGGAGGTTTAACAATTGCCTGAAATGAAAAAAAACAATTATTAAAGCTAGAAAAGACAAACCATACATACAGAACATTCAAATTTTTTAATCTCATTTAAGACAGTAAGAATAACATATTTGCTTCCAATCTAGAAAAAATCTTCATTTGACTTCAACTGCTGTAGATTATAGACATCTAATAACAGGATAAGAAAGAAGTTCAGAATGAGAAATTGATCTATGCTCATTTCTGTTTTTGATGTTCAGGACATATCTCCAGGCTACTGTAACTGCAATGTACTAATGAATTCCAATGTACTTCAGTATAAGTCTTTATAAAAACCAGATAGGGGTGATTCACTTATGTCGAAAATCCAACAAATTCAGTTTTATTTCTAATTCAGCAACTATTACTGACCACATTGCAAGTCTTAATCTGGCATTCAGTTGTTATACTTCATAAATTACTGTTAACCAACTAATATTCAGGTTAGTAAACTTTCGCGAATTTTAGTCAATGGACTGATTTGCAGATATTAATTTTCGCAATATTGACATCACTGAAAATTCGCGCATTTATGTCTCGTTGGTATGTAGCCAAATCTTTACCCCAACATGCAGCCCAGTGGAAAATACAGAAACGTTCATGATTGGTGGATAATAAAAAAGATATTTCATGAAAAAATTGTACGAACAGTAAGGAACCAAAAGTATCGAATTTGAAAGCTAGCAGCCCATATATGTGTATTTTATGGAGCACTTAAGGCTTTGGGTGGCTACTGAAAAAATGAATGTTGAAAAAGTATCCCCCTTTTTGAACCTTAATTTATGGGCTGCATGACATGGTGGTTTATATTTAAAAATTTAAAAGCTATATGGTTGTATTTTAGCGTTAGATTAGAGAAATTTCACCCAGATCTATTTTTAGATTTTATTGAAGTGAGGACCCCCATACAGAAATTGCATTGAGAATAATTGCGCTCTTGTATCCTATATGCCAGGGAACCGCCATTTATTGTATAGTTAACGTTATTGACTTTGTCTTTTCAACTGCATATCAATATTTATGGGTGAATGATTTTAATGCTACAAAACATTATTTTATTGTGAATTAAAAATAAATATTTTATATACCTATCTTCTCTTTTTTCAGGTATTAAGACGAAAATTAAAATCAAAGAAAGATAATTGTATTTGATCAACCGTAAGTTGAAAATTCACTGGAAAAAAAAATGTACAAAAGACACCCAACCTGATCAATCCAATTTCCCCGTCTTGTTTGCGGTTATAAACTTTTGCGATTTTCAAAGCCTCGCTAGTTTATATCACACGAAAATTTCTTGGTTTACAGTATATACAAATGTAGATTGTGTATAAAATTGGCATTTTGCAAGAGTTATTGTTCTGGATTTGGTTGAATTTAGTGGGAGATGAATGTATGTTATTTTCAAAAGAACAGATCTAAATACAGAAATGACTATTGTTTAATCATTTGTTCAGTGGGTTTTTCTTCACCATGATCCACCTCTACCATACGCAGTGTCTGAATTTTATTTGGACTGGTACTTAATTCGCCTAGTACAGAATCTTTCACCAGTTGCCTTCCAATTCAAGGTAAACAGCCTCAGTGCAATTATTTTTTTTGAAAAATGAAACAACCTGTTTACTTCTGTGTTGTCTTTTCAACACAAAATGTCATTATAATTGATATAATCAGTACTGTACATGTGGATCTGTCCATACTTTATATTAACTCATTCTTACCATCCACTGTAAGGGGAGTTCCCCTGGTTGTAATAGGCAGGTGACAATTGTAAAAATAGATATCTTCTGTACTGGTCCTTCTTTCTTTCCCTCAGCAGGTTCCCAGTATAGATTTAAAACTGGGTTCTTCTGTTCCTTGTAGTACAGTTTCTCTTTTATTTGTAATTTCTGGTGAAAAAAAAATGTCCATCATGTAATCAAATCTGTGCAACATCAGCTTCCCACAGTAAAATTTGATTCCAGAAGAATTGTCAACTTTTATTCCAGAACAATTATCAGAGGTACTGCATTCTTGCCATATTGATAATAAACAAAAGTGATTGTATTTTAAGGGGGTCTTTTAGTTTTTATTCATAGTTTCATATTTGTAGCAGACAGTATACTACAAGATTGACATGATGAAAATCACCACCACAGAAACTTTATGGTCATCATCATGAATTCATGGATAGTTATGGTGTATTCTTTTGCACCATGAGAACTGATTTGTTCCACTTTTTCATAGTTTTCCTTTCCTATATTGTCTACCTTTTATGAGGAACTCAGCAGGTATTTCTAGAAAAACAGGGGTTGCTCACTCCACCAATGCATGGTACAAGTTTTCACTTGAGTCCGCGTTGCTCATTTACTTTTGTTTCATTGTATATGTTACTTTGATTATTTCGCGTTCTTTGTTATGCGAGTCCTTGGAATATATTCTTTTGAATGCCGCTAGAATTTGGCCCCCTTAATTACTCTTTTATTCACATCCTGTATGTAATGTAATGTTAATGTTAACAATAATGTTATGTAATCTACAAACTTACATGTTAATGTTAACAATAATGTAATGTAATTTACAAACTTACATGATAATGTTAACGATAATGTAATGTAATCTACAAACTTACATCACAGTAGACTCTCTTAACCACACCAAACTTCAGAATAAATACATCAAAAGACTTGTCCAAAACACCCATAACCATTCCTTCTTCCTCAAATGGTCCAGCAGTCTGAAATTTAAAATATTGTATTACTACATGTACATTAATTTTTGTATGACAATTTTAGAAAAAAAAAAATTGGTGAACAATCCTTATAGTACACAAGAATTGCATTGCTGCCCTGTAAATGAAGAAAAAAATAATGGATATGGGAATTGTGGTGATCCAAATAAAGGCCATATATTTAAGAATACATTTTTTAAAAACCATAAAAATAATTTCCTGGAACAAAAATACCTTCTAATTTGATTCCATCAACTCTTGCACCGATCAGGAAAACATACTACATGTAGGGACTGAGGTTACTGTTTTTACACTTAACATATATTTCACCAACCTTAACAAAGACAGCAAAGTAGAGTTCAGAGCTGAGTTCTGATGCCCTCTTACTGTTTGTTTTCCTATCATTACAGTTATCTGCTATTCCTTGAATCTGTTGCTTAGTCTTGTCTGTAAGTGGCATGTAATCTGTAAAAGAAGAACATAGAATACACATAAACCTTTACCTGCAGTCAGTTTCTTAATATTTTGTCCTGCTTGGTATACCTCCACTTGTACTGGGCATCACATGCTGGGCTCATGATTTATGTCCAGCCAACCGGAATAGGTATCAAATAGGTCTGCAGAAAAGGGTCAGGGAAATTAATTCAAAGTGGGAGTAGCCTTTAAATGATTTAAAATAAAAAAACAATGATGTTCATAAACAAAGAACAAATAAAAAAAATAGTTACAAAATCTTGATCTGGTAAGCTAATTTTTTTGTTTTTAAATGAACCATTTAATTATCCTATCTCCCCTTTCAGCTATTGTTCCTTTTTACATGACTTTAACAAACAAGAAAAATATGTAAGTGCAGTGCTTGGTTGTAGGCTGTGTCTAACTCATGTTATGGGAAATTGATATCAGACAGCAATCAAAATTGGTTACTGTGAAAGCACTATTGTTCGTGGGGTACCAATTTTCGTGGTTTTCGTGGGTAGCCCAAACCACGAAATTTGGTTCCCAACTAAATGGAGATTTCCATTGATGTGTATACTAAATACCTCAAAACCACCAATTCAAGAATCCAAGAAATTGTGCTCCTACCATAATCCATGAAAATTGGTATCCACAAAATAAAGAATTTTTATAGTAAAACACACATCCAATCTATAAAAAACCATATACCAAATTTGAAATCAATCCATCATTTTGGATTCAAGATAATTGTGAGGAAAACAAGACTGCCTGACTGGTTGATGGAATGACAAACAAATACATTTATTCAAATGCACAACGAAAGTGTCACATATGATAGACGTGAATATCACATGTAAATATTGGCTTCTTTATACACATGTATGATTATCATATGTTTGTAAAAAGAAAGATAATCATGTGGTAACCATATGTTAAATATATGTAAACTGAAGTATACTTTTTCATCATATCAGGCTTGATTCATATGATAATCATGTGTTACACTTCATATGATTCTCATTTGTGTATGGCACTTAAAGCTGTATTTACAACCAGTTGTAAAAAATGTAAAAAAAAAGTATATGCCCTAGATACTGATACTACAGTGGATTCCGCTTATTTGCATAGCCTATTTGCCAGTAAAAATTATGCAAATAACCGTACTATACTTATAACCGAAATTATGATTTTACCGTAAGTGTGAGTTCAGGTAAGACGACGACACTATGGATCAACCAGGGATATCACTGTTCAACATTTCTGATCTGGTATTTAATTGTTATAGACCATTGTATTGTTCTTTTATCAATAAATAAAAATATATGTTGTGTTTGTCTTGTTTATTGACCTTCTTCACGTTGTGTGTATTTGTAAGTAAAATCATATGTTTCTCATCTATAAACAGTCAAGTAATTTTCTGACCTTTCTATGAAAGAAAATCCCATATTTCATATTTCAGCCATGATTCAGTGTAATATTCATCAATGTTTGCAGTTTGTGGGCTTTTGAAATGGTCTGTGACAGTTTCTGGTCAAGAAGTTTTATAACTTCATACGTGTCAACAAGTGTGAGATCGTTACGCTTTCGCTTAGACATGGTACTGAATGAATGATGACTTTTAATTTTCGGTTGATATTTATGCCAAGTAACCCAAGCTCACTAAAAACTGTTCAGCTTATTCAAGAAAATTAAATTTACATTGGTAATCATTTGTAGTCGGAAGAATTTAAAAAGGGACAAAAAAATACCTCAAGCTGAACCCCAAGCCGCATTATAAGTGTTCACATCAGGTGATGTTTGGCATGTCATCAGAAGTAATTGTTCACCTAGGTGCTTGTTTATTTTAATGTAATTAGAAATCATTTAAATTGTCTTTTATGTCCATTATGTTTTAATCCATTCTTAACACCTCCTGATTGATGATAATCTAGTTTTTACAACAATAAATATGATTGACATATTTATGACCCAAAGGCTTAAAATAGAATTTGGGAAAACCTGTCTTTACCTGGATGAGCGTCAATTACACAAACGTTCATACTTTATTTAACAAAATAATTATGACTGGTCATGACATGTTGACAAAATAACAGCTGTATTAGCAAAAAGAATCATATTTTATTATTTACCTGATCAACTCGTACTAATTTGTAAATAAAACACTGCCATTTCCGGTTCAAGCAATCCGATAACAAGGTAACTATTTACTTTCATACCTGTCACCAGCAATATTTTCAATGCAATAAACCGAAATGCACCTGCAAGGCCTATGCAAATAAGCATTTTTTAGGAAATGGTTTTGTGCAGGAGAAAATTATGCTAATAACCGAAATATGCAATAAAGCGATATGCGATTAAGTGGAGTCGACTGTATAAATGTTGGCAGTTACTTATTCTTCACATTTGAGGTATTCATTTTTGCCATTTGTAAAATATTCAGTGTTCCTAATAAGGCAACAAACTGGTGTAGTGTGAATACAGATGTACAGACACCAAAGAACTTACCTAAAGCTACACCTTACATTCTATGGACCATAACATCAGCATATCTTCTGATAGGACTGATGAAGTGTGTATACAGAGGTATAGACACTAAATAACTTACCTAAAGCTGCACCTAACATTCTATGGACCATAACATCAGCATATCTCCTGATAGGACTGGTGAAGTGTGTATACAGAGGTACAGACACCAAAGAACTTACCTAAAGCTACACCTTACATTCTATGGACCATAACATCAGCATATCTTCTGATAGGACTGGTGAAGTGTGTATACAGAGGTATAGACACTAAATAACTTACCTAAAGCTGCACCTAACATTCTATGGACCATAATATCAGCATATCTCCTGATAGGACTGGTGAAGTGTGTATACAGAGGTAAAGACACCAAAGAACTTACCTAAAGCTACACCTAACATTCTATGGACCGTAACATCAGCATATCTTCTGATAGGACTGGTGAAGTGTGTATACAGAGGTACAGACACTAAATAACTTACCTAAAGCTGCACCTAACATTCTATGGACCATAACATCAGCATATCTCCTGATAGGACTGGTGAAGTGTGTATACAGAGGTACATTCAATGCATAGTGACGATACAGATCTTCATCATCAATACAACCAGTACAGAAATACTTGGCATTCTGATAAAAACAGTAATAGTATAGTAGATATTATCTATATCTTAAATTTATATCAGGAAGATATTACAAATGAAGCCAATACATCATGGTCAATGTTATTAAGTTTCTGTGATATACAAGTACACATGTACCTCATTTATATATTCATGATTTGAATTAAGCTATTTAGTCCTAATATGAGGAAGACACAATCTTAATTGCCAGCAAAGGTTTTTTACTCTTATAATGAAGTCTGAACATAAGGTTGTATGCATTGTACTGACATCAAACTCTGCCAATTGTACTGTTACAGTCATGTGACCAACACATATTCCTGTGATTTCTGGTCTTATTCTATGTTAAATATATGCCAGGTTTTATTTGTAAGAGAATGAAGTTTATATCTTAAATGGTCCTATTGATGACAACCCAGTTCTAGTAGACTTTGGATGACATGTCAGTAGACCAAATTGTTTCATATGTTTAGATACTAAACTAGCTTTCTCAGTATGTTTTTCTTAATTGGATTTATTTCGTCTCTTTGCCTGCACTAAATTGATAAATCCCAGATAGTTCCACTGGATGTAACTTCTTGTCAGACTGAAATCAGACTCTCAGTGCTTCTCATGTTAAATTTGTGTTTTACCATTGAATTAGACTTACCTGCATGGGTTTAGAACACATGCTGACAAGGACCTGCATTCTGGCTGTAGATAATTCATCATTGCCAGCATACTGCCACAGGGATCTCTGGAAAATTACAATGTAATTACATACAAATAAATCTCAGTTTCTTCTTGTAAGTTTTAGCAGTTTGTCAGTACTATCACAGCTTTGCTATATTTTGCTAGTGTATTGTTTTTGTCCATTTCATTAACTATTAAACAACTAAGGCAATTATATACCTATCCCCTTATTTGGGTATTAAACTTGTACATGTAAGTCCCATATTTCAGTCCCTAAAATTCACATTTTCAACAAAAAACAAAAACAAAAACAAAAAAATAAACAAACAAAATATGAATGCTTCAATTCTTGCTTTGGGAATATATATATATATTTTTATATAACTGAGCTGGCCGATTGTTCTAGGGTGCTGGACTTTGTGCAGGCGGTGCTGCCTTAGATGTCACAGCGGTACGATTTCGAGTCCCGCGTAGGGAACGACCAAAAATTTGCATTGCAAATTTGACAGTTCTAACATTGTTGGGAATTTTTCAGACCTTTCTATACGTTTACATATTTTCCCTGTATCAATTTGATCTGATGGAGCAGTGTAGCGAATAGTCTCGTCACATTCTGAGACATTTGTATAATATTGATTTGTTGTGACATGCATCATTAATTTGATCCTCTATCCTACATAATAAGATCTAAAAATGAACTGTCCCGTACTACCATACAACGTGTACTAAGTTACAGCCCTAGATAAATCCTACGAGGAGGAATGACCCGGCCAGCGAAAGCTATATCTTTATATAGCCTAGCTGGCCAAGTGGTCTAGGGTGCTGGACTTTGTGCAGGCGGTGTTGCCATAGATGTCACAGCGGTAGGAGTTCGAGTCCCACGGAGGGAATGACCAAAAATTTGCAATATTTCCTCCCTTTCCAAAACTTCTCTATTTTAGCAACTTTTGAATAAATTGACTGAATTTCATCAATTATATTGTATGCTACTATCAAAATAATCCATGATTGACCTTTCACTGTCCAGACTGTTTCGAAATTTACTGCAGTCACTATTTATAAATATGACTGTGGTTTAATTCTTTTGCTTAAATCCTGTTACTTACCTGTAAAGTACCAGCAGAGGAGGCATCTATAGGAAATCCTAGATTATTGCACAGCTCTACCTACAATACAAACATGTCCAGGAGTGTCAAAGAAAATGTGGATCTATTTACAATCTGTAAATAAATAGTTTACTTTCTCACAGTAATACTTTAGGTCTTAATGGTGTCTGTTACATGTATAAGCAAATTATTTGTTAATTAAATACATGTACATGTATATATTTTAAGTTTAAAATGCTCTTTAATCTTGTTTATTAGGTATGGAATATAAATAATGGTAAAAATTTCAATGAATAACTGGAAATATGATACCCTTCCTCTGCAATAAAAAAAATGGAATTTAATCTTAAATAGTAAATAACCAAGCAAAATTTCATTAAGTTCAAGATCAATCACAAAATTGATTCAGAAGCTTACCTTTTATAAATACCTTTATTTGGATGTTAATAATACTAACACATAAAAGTTTAACCTACATATGAATCAGTGAAATATTAATCTTTTTGATTGGCCCTTTAAAATTTTTTATTTGCTTTTCTTAACCTGTATGAACTCACCAGATCGTTCACCATTTTGACTTGAGGAGGAGGATGCCTCCTGAGGAATGCCTTCTCCGGGTAATGTTTCTTTATCTTGTGAGCCACTGCCATATTTGCCAGTAACATGAATTCTTCCACAAGCCTGTAAAGAAATCATACATTCAACCTTTGATATAGTCAGCATTTCCATTCTCGTTACATTACACATGACATATGTTTTGATATAGTCACCATTCCATTCTCGTTATATTACACAAGACATATGTTGGACTTATCTTATTTAACCAAAGAAGTTTACAAATAATCATTATATAGACATCAGTGATATATCAATTTATTTGTGATTTTTTCTTGTTTCCAGTGTTAAAAATTTCAAAAATTATTCTGCAAAAATTAATTTGGTAGTTTCACTCTCAGACTTTCTCTCACCTAAACATCACAACATGAATAATAAAAATTGAAATTTATGCTGAAAATAGCAATAAATTATGGAGAAAGAGTAATCAAGGGAACCAAGGTTATAGTGGTAATCAAAGAGTAATCAAGGGAACCAAGGTTATAGCAGTAATCAAAGAGTAATCAAAGGAACAATGGTAATAGTGGTAATCAAAGAGTAATCAAAGGAACCATGATTATAGCGGTAATCAAAGCATAATCAAGGGAACCAAGGTTATAGCGGTAATCAAAGAGTTATCAAGGGAACCAAGTATCTAGCGGTAATCAAAGAGTAATCAAAGGAACCATGGTTATAGCAGTGATCAAAAGAATGTAATCCAGGGACAAAGACCTCACATGGAAGGAGTAGTCAAGGGAACCAAGGTTACAACAGTAATCAAAAGAATGTAATCCAGGGACAAAGACCAGACATGGAAGGAGTAGTCAAGGGAACCAAGGTTATAGCGGTAATCAAAAGAATGTAATCCAGGGACAAAGACCACATGGAGAACAGACAATCACAACAAAGAACATAAAGTAACAAAAATCATGCATACAAAGCAACAAAAGTAAATGAGCAACTTGGTTCCCTTGATTACTCTTTCCATTTAATTATCCTATTATTACAGGGGTCATTCCACTGGGCAATTTGAAATTTCAGTCATAATAATGTAACACACATTTAATGTTTAACTAACAAGTTCTGCTTTGTGCCTGGATAGAAATAAATAGATCCATACATCATAAAGATATTACACAACATGTAAGTGACAATAAAGATAGTGCCTTTCTCATACATATATTTTTTTTCCATGAATATGTCACTAATACTGAAAATTAATTCTGACAATTTAAGCAAAAAAGGTACACAATTATTTTTTTCTTATTTTGGTGAATGCTTAGTGGTGCACAAAAAAATTAAGTCCAGAGTAAATATTTCTCAGAATATATATTGGCAATTTTAGACAAATGATGAAATATTCGAAAATAAGTGCCCCACAGAAAAGTTACCCCTTATATGGTAATTTTGATGCATCACCCACCTATTGCTATCTCTCTGCTTGTAGACTTTGTACCCATTTGGCATTCCTGTTTCTTTGTCAAGTGTGTACTGTAACTTAACCTGGTCAAGTCGCAAAGCACCTTCAACAAATCTAGCCTTTCTTAGATTCTTGGCAATCTAAATCAAGAAAAATCAACATTAAGAACTGAAGAATGAATTCTTATTTACAAAGATTTAATTGGTAGTACCTGAAGTTATATAACTGATTCTTATATGAAGAAATAATGATGAAATTAATTGTGATTATTTTTTGTTTATTGTATAATGGTGTCTTCCAGAACTACACAAATCTGTAAATTTGTAGATATAGAGTTTATCTATAAAATAATCAAGTTCATATTTATATCATACCTTCAAACAAAGATTTTTTCTTCATGGAGAGAAAACAATTTACAATATTTACATGATTTCCAATATATAAACAGCATGTTAAATACAGTGACCCTCAGATACAGTATCTGAACTGATCGGAGCAACTATAATTGCAATCGTTCATCAGCTTCCAATCAGTCATTGATCTGTCTAACAGCCCAGTTTATCCGGTGATTACATCACATGACCACTGTGCAGTAAATATACATTACAGATTCAACTGTTTCGTTTATCATTTTGTACACATATTTACATAATGTAATTGATTTAAACATCAGTCAATTACTTTAATTTTACGTTTCTGGTCATCCATCATTGATCTATCTGCAATCATTCAGTCAGTGGTAATTGATCTGTCAAATAGTTGCGTGGATTAGTTCAGGGACTGTATTAAGGGTAGTTTTTTTAATTCATATACCCCCTACCCCTTGTTCTGAAGATGCACAAAGATATTCCTAATTTGTTTGATAGCATACCTAATGAAGATGCACAAACATATCCCTAATTTGATAGCAAATTGGAAATATTCAGGGTAATTTGTGTTAATCTACAAAAACCCTCCCCTTTACAAGGGAATACCCCCTTACCTTCTGAAGGTTAACAACAATATCCCTGATCTGTTTAATAGAGTACCCCTCAGATATTGCAGGAAGTTCATCCTGGGTCCATTCTCTATCTGGCTCTTCAATAAAACCCTACAATCAGATAACAGCATGAAAACATCCAAATTCATAATCATATAAAATGGCAAATCATAGGTCCATGAAAAATGATGTTATACCAATGCATTTAGATAATTTTACATTGCTACATTGTTCCTTAGTTTTCATTTTTGGGATGTGACACCATGCACAATTCAATGGATGTTTTGTCTAATGGGTTATAATTGATAACCCCATGAAATTTGGTAAAAAATAGGTATTTAAGTGATTTAAATTAATTTTTGGAATATATGAAAGCAAAATTTAGAACATTTAAACAAAATTTAGTAAACTTGTTAAACTGGTAAAAGTTTTGTCAAATGGGGTAATTGCAAAAAAAAGGCTTTAAAGGTGTTTAAATGAGAACAGGTTAAATAATTGTTTTTATTTTTTTTCTGTGTATTCTTTTGTGTTACCTAGCTGATTTGTCTGTTATTTAATTCTAATCTTTGTTTCAGGATCATGGATACGCTGTTCTTAACTCTAATTTTGGTCTGTTTGCCTTTATTTTCCTGATTCCAAAATTCAGGGATGATTTTACGAGGTTGTCAAACAAAGCGGAAATTGGTAAAATTAAAAATAAATAAACATGAAAAAAAAAAGAATCGTAACGGTAAATCCAGATTCAAACTACTGGATTCCACTAAAAAGTGGAAAAAAATCATCCCAGAAAATTCAGGTGATGACAGCAACTACTAATGTATCAGTTTTTAGTATTTTTTTTTCAGTTTTAGTTTTTTTTGGTTTTTTTTCAGTTCTTTAGGTTTCCTGTGAGAGTTTGTCCTTATCACCATTCAAATACTCTTTCTAGTATTTCTCCAGGATTTATCATTTCATTCATACTCAGTGCATTTCACTACATATGTATTCCAACTGACTTAACTTACCTGAAAACTATTTCTATAAAAACCAGTAATAAATAACTTACCTGAGCATGATCATAACTGAGTTTAACACAGGATCTAATCACAGATCTACCAAACCATTCCCCATAAATCTAAAAAAAATATCGTTCAAACAGTAAATTATAAAAAGAAATTTAACTTAGAGGATTTTCCTGCAAATTTTTCTACCTAGGTCGATTTATAGAGACTTTAAATGACTTAGTGTCATGATTGAATCAAACAGTCTTCAATACAAAAACATGCGAAGTTTAATATGTATCATACAACTTTCACGCAATTCTGGATAAAAATATTTTATTGACGAAAGAGACCCTGTTTGCACTAGTCTGACCAGCTAAGCCCTGTTTTTAATGAGCCCACAAATACATGATATATCAGCATGTTGCCAAACTCAGACATACTGTTTTGAATCCAAACCAACCATTCTACATGCTAGATATGATATACCAAGAGTTGGCAGGGAAACAGTGACTACTTATTTTAAAGTTTTTTCGTATGACTAGACCACAACCCTATGACCTTCTATAGTCAAGGCAAATTCAAAACCACAAGACCACTAAGCAATTCATATTATCATGATAATCTACTCAACTGGTTATTAACTCATGTAATATTTCAAACCTAATATTCTAACAGACTACCAAATGCGTTTTACATGAGATTCTAATTTCAAAAAAAAAAAAAAAAAAAAAAAAAAAAAAAGTGAAGCAGTGATCAATACTCACTATATTGATACCCTCCATTCAAACCACATTTAATTAACTGTAACAAGCACCTGTTGATCTCCAAATTGATTTAGATCAAAACCAAAAAACAGCTGCACGATGGGATTATGTAATTTGATTAAGAATCTGTGAAAAGTTTTATTAAATTCCATTTAGAGGTATAGGAGGAGTAATGGACAAAGGATTGGTTTCCCTCTGTCCAACAGGAAGAAGTAAGAACAAACACCCAAATCACAATAAACCCCCCATTTTACAAGTATAGGGTATAAAAATGTTATTATCCGTTAAGAATTACCTCCCCTGTTTCTGACATATTCCATACAACAGAGAATGTCAGCCTGTCTTGATCAGGGTTCAAGCTACACAACTCTTCACATAAAATTCTTGGTAACATGGGAATGACCTGAAATAAAATCACAATGATGTGGCAACATGGGAATGACCTGAAATAAAATCACAATGATGTGGCACCATGGGAATGACCTGAAATAAAATCACAATGATGTGGCACCATGGGAATGACCTGAAATAAAATCACAATGATGTGGTAACATGAGAATGACCTGAAATAAAATCACAATGATGTGGTAACAACTATTGGATACATTTTTATTTTCATTTTCCACATTTACTGTTAATTCAGAAATTATTGTGTAAAAATAACAACATGGAGTACATGTACATGTAGCAAGTTTTAATGTTTTATATATATGTATATAATTCAAAACTTTCCACTGCATCCTGGTCTAAAATGATAGTCACATTAAAAAAATACATGTGCACCAACTTCTGAATATAAATTAGAAAAAGGAAGCTATAACAAAAACCCAAATGCACCAGCATATCTCAAGACAAAATAATAAATATTTCACAGGTCACCAAAACGTCTTCACCAAGTGTACACACACCTTTTAAGTAAGCTCTGAAAGGCCCTGACAACAAAAGTAATGAAATTCATGGAACACAAATGATGACACTTCATAGTTTAGTCTATATTCCCAGATTATAGATACGTGATTTTTACTGTAATCATGGTCTCTTTGCCTTTTTTTATGATTCTAAACTTTTGATATATCAAATCACTGGAAATTGAAGATTTGAGGAATAACTCAATTTGAGATTTTATGAAACCCAGGCCTGAATGGTTAAATTTGAACTGAGGTTATGCTCACATCCTTAATCAACTCAAAATTGACCAATCAGATCACTCAAAATGAATGATTTGAGAAAAAGCAATTCAGAGAAACCTAACAAAAACCTATATATATATAATCAATACCTTTTGAACTAAGTAGACACTAGTAGCTCTATATTTAGCTCGTTTATCTAGTTCAGTATCTTCCTGTAAGAAATAACTGACATCTGCTATGTGAACTCCAACATTGTATGTACCTGTCAAAAAGATTGTCATAAAAAACGATTATGTCTATGTGACTCCTGTTATCATAATTCTGTAGAGTAGAAAATTTCATTGGTTCTAATTTTTGTAAGAACCACTAAGTCTATAAACAAACCTAGATGATCTTTAAGTTATGATCCCATTAAAGTTGAGAGCCCATTTTCATCTAGAACCCAATTAATCAAACAATAACAAATCATTATAAGGCACAGCTATCACCCATATTTTAAATATTTGTAGTTTTATCGCAATAGACATAGACCAACTAACCATCCTCCAACTTTTCACAGGATAATGCATCATCTAAATCTCTGGCAGTGGCTGGATCTATCGTAAAAATACAATCTTTACGGAAATCTCTACGTTTAGCAATCTCTTCTTCCGGTATCTTCCATGGAAGTTCATGTACAGGTAAACTACTTATCATCTGAAAAACAACAAAATGAAATATTTCAAAGCTTATAAAATATGTGTACACAGATTGATGTCACCTTAACATTTGACCTTGAAAACCTTTTCCAAGTTTGGATTCAATAGATAATGAATCTACAGTGTTCACAAGGACAATCATGAATTTGACCTCACTACCTTTTACCTTGAAAATCATGTTTATACACTATCCTATAACGACAACAACTGTACCAATATGTGGTTAAAATGAATCCATGTAAGGTATAAATATGTCATGAAAAGGTTGATGGATGGATGTAGAAATGGATGTAACTCAATGACCTTCTTTTCTTTTCTTTGCATGTGAGGGGACATTTACATAGTGTTCTATTGTTACACATAAAACAGCAAGTACTTTAGAACAGATAGAATATTTAACAAGAAAGACAAATCAGGATATATACCTCTTCAGTAAACTCTGAATAGTCTACATCTGTCTCTATCAAGATAGATTCTGTTTGTGGTTCTATCTCACCGGCTTCACCCAGACTCCTCATTAATTCTCTGAAAAATAAAAAAAGTAAATTATCTCCCCTGGTTCAATCTGATTCCCTATTCATTCTTTTTTTAAGTTCCATGAGATTAATGATTATATATATAAACTCTCATTTGTTAAGTATATTAAGTTCTAAGATACCTGGATTTCTTCATTCATCAAGTCATTAGTATTAATAGATATTTCACAAATATAAATTGGAAAAAATTGATTAAACTTTAAAAAGATAGATTTAAATCAATGAAGAATATAAAAATGGATTACCTTTCAGTTAAATAGCACATGATAAATTAAAATGGTAAAAGGAAAGGTCTACTTTGAAAATAAGTTTTAAATTGGAGAAATGCTATTGGACATTTTGGTTGCATTCATAGAGAAATAAATCATGCTGTTTGTTTATACAGCTTTTAAACTGTACTACATGTTTCACATTAAGACCCATAAATCTAGGTTATCTAGACATTTACCAAATAATTTTCATTTACATATTTTTCATAAGTAAATTCTTTAGTCATATACGTGTGGTCTAAAGTTTCCAATGCTGGTCTTAAAAAAGATTGATTGATTTATTGTAGTTTTACATTCTTCTTCATTCATTTTAGGACGAGAAGAGTTGTTCAATCAAACAGTTCCTTCTTTGTACTGGTCAGAAAAGCTGAGCTGCATTTCAAATGTCCTAGATCATAGAAACAACAAGTGGAAGGAAAGCCTGCCACCCAGAAACATTATTCTGACTCCAAGCCAAACTGCCATCACTTTATCTCCCTAATACCATGTGCTGACAGAGTAACTAACAATTCAATTTATCTAGTATGACTTGAAAGATTATTAAGCCCACAAACTCTTGCACTCAAAGCTCATTATATTATAAGTGACAACAGATATCTTACCCATCAGCATACATAGAGTTTTCTCTCCAATCCTTTATCCTACATATGAACAATGTATTAATATGGTCTTCTGATCGCTGTAGAAAGTCTGGAACAAAAAATCACTGATATTATCTGACTATCCCACAAATTATAAAAATAATAACTCACGGCTTAGTTTATTTCTAAAATATTTTTTTTTAAATTATTTGACTATTGATTATAGGAATTAACACTTATATGTCTTTTTTTGTAGTGGCAATGGTAAGTTATAATAACAAAATACATGAATATCTTGTAAAAATGATTAATTTGTAAACATCAATCTCTTCAGCAGTCGTATAATCACTTTATGACTTACTATTTACCAATCCTCTATTCTCTGACTCACCATCAATTTGGTACATCAAATTTTGAGACAACAAAAAAAAATGACTGAACTTATGCTAATAAAATCCATTTTTGCAAACTAAGTCACAAAAGTGGAACAGTGTTTTCTGTGCAAAGGGGAATTACTCTTGTAAAAACGACTCCATACAGCTGATTTTGACAGCACATTGTTTGTTTACAGTTACTGAATATTTTAATTCAATAATTCTATGTATGATACTACAATGTCAAAGGGAACAATAATAAGATGAAATACACGTAGCCGACATTGAATGGACAGTTATGGTGGAAATGGTGTGAAATTTTGATAGAAGTTGATCTGATTGGACGACGAGATTTCTTGAAGAGAACCTGAAAGAAATTATGCAAATTAAATGTTGCTAGGCGATGAAGTTGGCCATGACAGAAAAAAGTTTACAGTGGAAATCCCTGTAAGGAATTTTAAGAAGGCTGAGTTGCAAATTCAACTGGCGGAAAACAGTGTAACCCAAAAAAAATCATCTACATTTTTTATCAAAAAGTGAGCAGGTGACCCAGAGTATAGCATTTATATTCTGCTATCCAGGATAAAAAAAATTCACAAGCATGTGTACTAATTATCTATGAAGATGTTTACAATACACTTTACCTATTTGCATTTTGAAGCAGAGTTAAGTTATGTGTGGCAGAGGAATAAAAGACTACTATAGTAATAAATTGAGTATGTGCAGGAGAATGGTACAGAGTAATGGGAAATACCTTCTAAGTAGACTTGAAATGCATGCTTACTTCTCAAATCTATATTCGGTATCTTAACCATTGCATAAGATGCCTTACCTTATAACAACTTTCCACCAGATAAATCATCTTTAATTACTCAGACCTAAAGGTCATGACCTCTCACCTTTAGGACAATTCACCATGGGAACCATTATCCTTGGTAACCTATAATCTAGTGGTTTAAATAGAGCTGTGTTTGGATTTTTGTCATTCATCAAATGTAGATGGCCAGTGCAAACTCTAGAATGTTTCGGCTCAATAATGGCTACAACCTGTAATTACAGAAGTATATGACAAATAGAGTCAGACAGACCTTATAATGCAACATATACATTGTAATAATAATGGCAACATGGAAATTTCAAATTCTCTAATTTTTAGAGATGAGGAAAGGGTTGACACAACATCACTCTACCAAGTCTGCATTAAATCAAAACAGCAGCAGATTTTTTAATTTTTTTTTTCAATTCTCTTTTTTTCTGTACATAACTGAAATCTGGGTATCAAAATTGAATTTTGGTGTATATGCTAACAAAAAAATACTATTGAATAGCTACATCTTCAAATGGTGACTTACACTGCAAAAATGTAAAGTGAAGAAATTTAATTGATGCTGAGGAAAGTGTACAAGATTCTAAGGCTTTGACTGAGGGTAAGTATTGATAAAGTAAAATAAATATGTACGGCAGGATTTCAAGCATTACATCTTATTTTACAAGAAAATAGCAAGGTTCTACAGCTTACCTTTCCAGTCCTCTGTAGAAGTCTATCTACTGAACAGTTCTCTCCATCACCTGTCTTAAACAACTTCTTTACAACTTCACTACCTTCTTGCATAACCTCCTGTGCAACAAATATATTTAGAATAAGATTTTTTTAATTGTAATAAATATTCTTAATCATTTCAATGGTTCATTTTAAAATCACATGCATAAATCATGTAAATGCCAGTTTTCACCAAGGTGATTCATTTGAAAAAGTTTTTGTCATAAAGACCACAAAATTCTGTAATTATGAGTACAGAAAAACCAGACAAAACTGAACTCTTAATAACCTGGAAATCCATCTAAACTGAACCCTGAATAACCTGGAACCCTGTCTAAATTGAACCCCAAATAACCTGGAAACCTGTCTAAACTGAACCCTGAATAACATGAAAACCTGTCTAAACAAAACCCTGAATAACCTGGAAATCTGTCTAAACTGAACCCTGAATAAACAGTCAACCTGTCTAAACTGAACCCTGAATAACATGAAAACCTGTCTTAACAGAATCCTGAATAACATGAAAACCTGTCTAAACAGAACCCTGAATAACCTGGAAACCTGTCTAAACTGAACCCTGAATAACCTAAAACCTGTCTAAACTGAATCCTGAATAAACCTGAAACCTGTCTAAACTGAACCCTGAATAAACAGTAAGCCTGTCTAAACTGAACCCTGAATAACCTGGAAACCTGTCTAAATTGAACCCTGAATAACCTGGAAACCTGTCAAAACTGAACCCTGAATAAACCTTAAACCTGTCTAAACTGAACCCTGAATAAACAGTAAGCCTGTCTAAACTGAACCCTAAATAACCTGGAAACCTGTATAAACCAGACTTTTTAAAGTCCTTAATATCATTTTTAAATGTATTTGAATCGAAGTAAACTGAATACTTCCCTGACCATATATAATCCTGAAGGGTTACAGACAGCTTTCATTGTAGTTTTGGTTAAAGACAGTTTGTTTTGTACTTTTTGCTTTACACATATATATACTCATCAAATATTGTGTTTGAAAAACTTAAGATTACAATTTTGCATACATTGACAAAACTGCAAAAGTTTATATGGGTAGGTGTAAAAAACATTTTTTTAATAAAAAAAAGTATAAGACAATTAAGCTTAGTTACTTTGTGATAATGTACAGAATCCACACTGTACACTTTATCTATGTACCTGTACAGTTGAATACTTCTTCTGTGTTGATCCAGGTGTATTTTTATGTTTCCTATTGCTATCTTTTAAATGACTCTTGTCATTTTTTTTATTGTCTATCTTTGGAGTTGACTGTCTAGCACTTTTAGACTGGGATTCCGTCAGAGATACTGCATTCAACCTATCAGATACATCCTGGACACTTTTGGAAGAAACAGAGTCCTGTTTCCTATTGTTAATATCACAGGCTATTGCACTAGAAACAGCTGATCCATCATCACATGATCCATTATCACATGACCTGTCTGTATTTGATACAGAAGAGATCATATTGGATTCGGATTGATTAGTAACATTTACTGCTGATTGGTTTTCATTGTCTCCTTTGTCATCTGTTGTCAAGTCTATTATCTCTTCACTCTCAATTATAACATCTGGTTCACTGTCAGTGTTATTCTGGTCCTCTGTTAACTGGGACTGGAATACAGTCACTGACTCGCATGTACTTGTGTCAATGTCTGAATGTTTTTCTTCAAGAGTCTTCAAATTTTCAACGTGAATCTGAAAGATGAAAGCGTTTTTATTTTAGACAGTATGTGTACTAGCAAGTTACAATTACATGTAGCCACATATTATTAAAGTATATATAAAAATGTCATGCCCATTTCATTTTGGTGTTCAAAGCCATGTCACTCTGATAACAAATGACTCTGAACAATGATGAAAAAAAACTACCAGCACATAAAAACTGTTTTAAGCTCTCAAAGACAGGAAACTTGTAAAATTTCATCAACACTCAACATGTGTCTATAGATCATGACTTTAACAATTTATAACACCATTCAATATTTTACCTTCCAATCTTCACGTCTGTATAACATTATAGCCACCACATCGCCATTCAGTGCTCTGTTTCTATCCTTCATGCCACTGATAAAAATATCTGACACGCCATCCTGTGGTACAAATATCAACCATAATCATAATTTTAATACTGTGGAATAGAAATATCTGATATTTTTCAAAAAAAAAAAATACATGTACAAAAAAACTCTCACTGATGTAATACTGTGTTTCATGTATGGATAATTTTGACATTGACAAAAATCTAAAATAGGAGGTGCACAACTGGAATACTGAAACTGAAAAAAGTTTTATTAAATTTCAGTTAACAATGAGTAACAGGTGAGAGATTGTTTTGTGGAACCCCCAAATTGATTCAGAGTGAAATCTTAAATAGAAGGTCACAATAGGAATATGTAATAAAGATTCTAAGGAAGGTTCATTTAATTCCAATTTGTTGTGCAGGGGGAGTAACAAATAATAGATGGGTACCCAATGTCCCAATATTCATAATTATTCACAACTGACAAAGTCCATGTTTTGTTATATGGAACCCCCAAATACCTAAAATATAAAACGAGCAAAGGGAATAAAGATTCTGTCAAAGTTTCATTAAATTCATTTAAGATGAAGGAAGAGTAACAGATAAAAGATCACCCATGTCCCTAAATTCATAAATGACAAAGTCCATGTTTTGCTATGTGAAACCCCCAAATTGATTTGGTTAAAAATCTTAAATAGGTGATGCACAATGGGAACATTCTATGAGAGTTTCATTAAATTCCATTCAGCAGTGGAGGAGGAATGATGGGCCCCATCTGAAGGACATCCCTATTACAATATACCCCCAACTTTGCAAAAAGGGATTTAAATAAAAAGTCCAATGGTTATATATGATAGCCTCATTTAGCACAATATCTTTACAAAACTGATTTCTGTTGTTTTTGTTTTGTTTTTTTTAAAGCCTACAGATGCATTAATGTCAGTGATATTGTTGGCCTTTTTTCAGAACTAATTAATCTCTTTTTATTGTGCAAATATGAGTCATTTTTTTAAATTGAAAAAATTAGAATAAGAGTACAAAACATTGAATTTGTATATGAAATGATAAATTTTATAGAGAATGTCAAGAAAAAGATGTCATAAACAAATAATCAGTTTTGAGAAGAAAGCTCTCATCCTATCTTTTGACTACTAATTAAGAAATAATGGACCTTATTTTGGATTATTTTTCAGCCATTTCTTGAACAAATTGGGAAACTGTCATCAGGGAAAACAGCCTTATTTCTGAGGTTATTTAAGCCAAACAATGTACAAACTTAATAAGATACTTGTGTATATTCATACAAATCTAAGTTTTTTTCAAAACAGATTGGTATCATGGTTAACCTTACAGGATGTGGTATATATCCTTCCTCATAGTTCTTTGGGTTAATTCTGATTGGACCCTAAAATACAGAAAAAAAGACTATACAAACATGGAAAACATACATGTAGGTAGGAAAACCATGTGCTGTTAATATCATCAATCTCTTTCATCAAAGTTTCATTGAAGTCTGACTGTTCCCTGAAGTTATTGCTTTGTTTGACTAGAGTATGGATATGATCATCAGACATTTTTATATATAGAACAATTTCATTTCAACCTATTGAGACTATAAAATTTCTGTTTTTAGTTTTATACCAATTTAAGATAAAACATTCGTGACATATGTACATGTATGTGTAACGGGAGAGCATGATTTGACTTCCAAAATTATACTCCACCACCGAGGATCGAACCCTAGATTGCTCATTCAAGCCAGCGATAAACTGATTCTGCTAAAGAATTAATCCTGTAGCCAAGTCAATTTACTGGCTATTTAAATCTCACTACTTACTACAACTCAGGTAGGCCATCCTGCCACATTTCCCCCACCTTTAGAGTCTTTGTACCACGAATGACTCTAACATTAGCTCATTAGCTAACCAAACCCCTCGGGTTTTGTAGTTGGGTGCTAAATGTAACGGGAGAGCATGATTTGACTCCCAAAATTATACTCCACCACTGAGGATCAAACCCTAGACCGACAAGCTAGTGACAAACCGATTAGGCTAAAGAATTAATCCTGTAGCCAAGTCAATTAATTGACTATTTAAATCTCACTACCTACTACAATGCAGGTAGGCCGTCCTGCCACATATGTAATTATAGCATGCAAAACCAAGGTAGCCTCAGTTTTAGCACATATCAAGCAACATTACCTCTTCTAGTGAAATTAGAAGCATCTTTTAGTTTTATATAAAAATCCAGAACCAGTCAAAACCAAAAGACTGAGAAATATTGTACCGACTATGTATTTGAAGGATGGCTACATCAGAAAAAAGAATTCTTATCTGTAAAGTTCCTATCTGGTCAGTGAATAGCGTTAATATTATATTTACCTGAATTATCTGTCCTAACTTCAGACCTTTCTGTAATTCTTCTCGAGACAAGTAGGGCTCAAAGCAAACTTTTTGCTGCAAAATTAAATGAATCAGAAATTCATGTACTCTGCAACAGCTATACATTACATTACAAATTTGTCAAAGAAAGCAAAAATCTAACACTTCAGGACAAAAGAAAAACATTTATTGGACTAAAGTATGTTTTTTATCACATGACAACATGGTACATTTGTAGATGTACTTCTTACATGTACAAAAATGATCCTCTACTAGTTGATCTGGAATAACAAGACTAAATCATGTCTTTATGGTTGTCTCCCTTTGATCCTAGTGATCTGCTTGCCATATCTATTGAATGTATTTTAGTATAATTAAGATACATATACATGTATACATCCTATGACTTATTTTCTACCTGTCTGTTTCTGTCCTGTTGATTTTTAGGTGTATTATTCCTTCTACCCTTCTGGTCACCATCTACAAAAAAGTCATGATTATTACAGAGATTTGACTACATTTTTCTTCTTCAATTGATATTTTTTTGGGACTCATTAACTTTTCATGCTTGAGCATTTCAAAAAATATCTTCACTTGTATGACATTGTAGACAATTATCACTGAGTACTGCATTCAAAGTTTGAAATAAGCAGACAAATCTATTCAAGAAAGATATCTGGGATTACAAACATTCCTTTAGTGATGCAATAAAACTACGATACTGTTCATCAACTCATTCTTTTGAGCAATACATTTTCATTAATATTGCAGGGACCATGATTTTACCCATTACAAAGGCATTTTTCCATTCTTTTCTATGACATCATTTCCAAATTTATTTCTTAGGACTTACCATTGCTGCAACTTCCAGGATATTACCCATTATTTTGTTTTCAACGACCTTTCTCATTACCTTATTTCCAAAGACCTTTCCAAATTTACCTTGTTTTCTCAGACCTTTTCCATTGCCTTCTCTGTGTGTGTTCTTTTGACCACTGGAACCATTCCAAACATCCCTCTGAAAGCCCACTTCACCTTTCATTCTTCTGTTTGGAGAATGCTTCCCTCCATCACAATCTCTAGGTGAATCTTGACCATCTTTCAAGTCAAGCTTTCCCATGTCCTTCCTTGCTCCTTTCCCAGCACCTTTTTTTCCACCTTGTATACTCTTGCTATCCAAGGTTTGACCAGGTCTTTCATCCTTGTTTTTGTTCGGTATTTGCTCTCTTTTAGATTTTTTCCCTTTCTGATCCCTTGATTTAGGTCTTGCACCATTATCTCTATGACTACCACCCTGAAGGTCATTATCAGGGGTAATAACTTTTCCTGGCTCCAAAACATCCATTGTTTTTAATGTTGTAGAGATTCTTTCATTTTTATGAACTTTCTTTGTAGTTTTTTTTCTAATAACAGATTGAATCTGGTTTTACCTTGTCACTAAATGTACAATAACCAATGACACAGTGATAATGTGGCTGTGTATGAATGGTGTAAGTAAAACCTTCTCAGTTCCTGAAAAAAATAAAGAATTACACCACAAAAAAATTCAAGAACACAACTGATTAAAAACTTTGAAGGGTATAGTGTGATACCACTAGTACTGTATCCTCAACAGTTGAGGCAAGTATAAACACACCTTTTAAGCTATATACAGCTATAAATTTGACACAGGATAAAAGTTTGACCAATCAACCCTACTTTGAGGGTATTGCACTTAATGGTACAATTCCAAATGGATTAATATATTTCTACTCAAATCATTATATAAACATCTGGAATTTCACAATGCTTGTTTTTGGCCTATTCATTACATTTTCAGAAGTTGTAAGTCACAAATTTAAGGTCAACAACCACAATCACAGCCAATTTGATTAAACTGTATGGGATAGACATTATAGATTAACTTTGGCCATATTTACATGTATCCTTATATGTGACATTCTTTTTTAATTTGATGAAACATAATAGAAATTACACAAAACAAGACTTAAATGTAATAGATCTGTAAACATTGCAATAAAAATCAGATCCTAAGACAAGAAGTGGAATTACAGTTACATGTACATCCCTATAAAACCATTAAGTTTGATAACAAGATTAACTCCCTTTGAAGGCATTCAACAAACATTTCCCTACTTCATGGACTACCATTTTGTACCAGTAAATTAAAATGATTCCTCTATTTTATTTGCTGATTCCTGGTTAAATATGATCCATCACCAACAACCAAACCAATTACTGTGAAAGTACATGTATTATGGTTCGCTGGGTACCAATTTTTGTGGCTTTCATAGTTTGGCCAAACCACTAAATTTAGTTCCAAACGAAAAAGAGATTTCAATTGAGGTGTATAATGAAAAATCTCATAACTAAGGTTCCACGAACTTGTGTTTCTTCCCTAATCAATGAAAATTGGTATCCACGAATTAAAGTACTTTCACATTAATCTCAACTTTTTAGGTTGTACAATATGCATGTACACGTACATTGTGAGTGTAATATTCAGGTTAAACGAATTATGAAATACAGCTGGCTCATAAAAGAATTGAAATTCATCTATTTTTTTTCATACTGACTACTTGAGAAACTTATTGTCAAATAAAAAAACTACATCTCAATCTCTTGAAGCTTTGAAATGTCATGGCAATACATGCTAAACAAAAAGTTTCATTGACTCACATATTATTTGATCAGAACTCGTTGGACATTGGCAACAATTGCCAAATCCAAAATTACCAATAAAATTACAAATAGTTTTTTATCAATTTTATCTAAAGAAAATAAATATATTGTTTACTGAATTAATACAAATTAAGAGCTTCGCTGAGTGCAGCATGATATGACTGCAGTGGTCTATCCCTGAACAGTAAAGGCAAGTGTGGACACCATATTAGGTTTCTGACACTTAATCAAAGAAACTCTTATTGACCATGTGTATGTCACCACCTAAATAAAATATCTAAGTTTTATACATGTAAATATAATGTAAGTGATCATTTCCCAATCTACATGAATGTAAATAGAAACAATCTTATAAATCAAAAGAAACATAAACACACAATGAAAATTTGTTATTGCACCGTTCTATTCAATCAAATTTTAAGGTGACCCGTCAAAATGAATGGATATGTGGTACAATATGTGTAATGGTGTATTTAACAAACATGCTCCTATCACTAAAAAAAAACAACTTAAAAAAGACGAACAACTTGTGTGGTATAATTGAAATTAATTTCATGCTAAAAAAATGAGAGATAAATTTCATAGTGTTGGAATGTGGGATGAATATAAGTTCTGGAGGAACAAAACTCACATATTTTTGAAAACCCTCAGAAAGAGTACTAATTATAATAAATTAGTTGGGGATTCATAGGATTCAAAAACATTGTGGAACTGCATATACAGTCTTAATCCATCAAAACAAACATGCATTCGGTGATCTGTAGCCTAAAGAGATATTTTCGTACTTCCAAAAATAAAAACATTCATTCTGTTTAACCATTAGAATATTTTGAACATATTTACCCACTTTCAGACAGTTTAAATGAGTATTTTCTGAAAAATGTGGTTTTTATAGAAGGATATCTGAGTTGAGGGGGCCATAAAAACTGCAAACTGGCCTATCAAGAAACAGGGCCTGAGTGTTTTCTTACATCTTGTTTTAATGAATTCATGAATGTAACATTAAATTCCTTACAAAACAACATTACTTACACACAAACAATGCTATGAAGACAATAGACAATATGAACTGTATCAATAATGAGAATACTACTGACTCACAGGAATTTGTTAATGAATTCAATAAATTTTTTACCCAATGTATAAATCAAATGAGAAATACATGTATGTGTGAACTGAACTCCAGAACTAAATTTCAATGATTTAATGAAATTTGTTCTATCTTAGTGCTCTGATAAAACCTTCTTCAATAACACATATTACTGTAAATGATTTGTATTTGAATCTTAAAAATCTTAATGAAAGTAAATCAATAGGGACAGACAAAATTAGACAAAAATTATTCAAAATTAGTTCCAAAAATAAAAGCAACTTCGCTAACTTCTATTTTTAACTTGATAATAGACCAGGAAGTTTTTCCTGATGTTCTAAAAATGCTAAATACTCCCCAGTATTAAAAACTGGGGATATCACCAGCCCATCAATATACAGACCAATTTCAGTCTTATCAAAAATTTTATAACTTATTGGATGACATGTGCAAAGGCAATTTTACAAATGTTTAGTACAATCTAAGTTATTACATCCAGCACAGACCTTTTTTTAAACCAGACCATTCATGTCAAACAGCTCTTATAAACATTACTGATAATTTTTCAGAAGAAATGAATAAGGAAAAAATAAACATTATAGTATTTTTAGACTTCAAAAAAGTATTTGATGTAGTAAATCATGAAATCCTGTGCAAAAAATAAAACAAAAATATGGTTGCAATGAGAAAGCTTTGAAATTTTTCTAATCATATTTACAAAACAGGACTCATGATTGTTCAAATTGGGTGTACTTTCTCTGATGAATTACCAATCAGTTATGGTGTTCCTCAAGGATCCATTCTTAGGACATTATTATTCAATGTTTATCTAAATGACTTTCCACTATATAAAAAACTGCAATTGTGATTTTTTTGCTGATGACTCAACTATTCATGAGGTAAAAGTATTCATGATATAAAACCAAAAGTTCAGGAAGACTTAAATGAATTACAAAATTGGTGTTGTAGAAATAAAATGTTTAAAGTTACCAAAAAAATCTGAAAGTACTACTGAACTCAGAAAGTGAAAAATTATTAGGAGTCCAAATTGATCAGAAACTGAACTGGTCAAAACAAGTAAAGATTGCACGCTCAAAAATTTCAAGTAGACTTAATCTTCTGTCTAGGATTATAAAGTATCTAAACTTAGAAACAAGGACACTGTTCTATTCAGAATTTATACATGTATTCTCCCATTAATTGACTATTGTAGTTCTATTTGGGATGATTGTACAAAAGAAAATTTACAACATGTATTTAAGACTACAAAAGAGGGCAGCTAGGCTTATATTTGATGCAGAATTCTGTGCCCCATCTAATCTCCTCTTCAATTCTTTAGGTTGGCTAACTGTTGAGAATATAATTACATGTATATATCACAAGTGCCTTAATTGATCTTCAAATGTTTAAATGGGTTAGCTCCATCTTATTTAGCAGATAAAATAAAATCTGAATTAAATTCATACCACTCAAAAAAAAAAGGAGGTAGTCTGCAGACGGTAAAGACAGTTCTGTTCTAAGATCTATGAAAAATTAGGCAAAATTTAGACAGCACATAGTCATAGGACTCAAACAAACATTTTTTAAGTAGTCCTCTTGAAAATTATGGTGGCACAGGACTAATGGACTACTGATAGTCTTGATCCCTGGTAGAAACATTACTTAGTATTTTAATCAAGTAATGATGCAATCTTTTGATATTTTAATTTTGTACTTTTAAATTGATAATTACTATAATAATTACATAAATATAACACCTTTTGAATGCATTGCTTGTTGAACCAACAATTTTGATTTGAGTGAGACTTGTAAAAACAGTCTTGTGACGCTTTTGTTTTTAATAATTGAATAGCTTTTCCAGCAATAAAAGAAACTACATACAAGTCCCATGCCATCTCGATACATGTAATGTGTACATAAGAATTACTAAGTAAAAGCCCTAAAACAGGACTTAGAACATTGTCAGTAATAATTATGAATTCCAATGTTTTGTCCAAACGAGGACGAGACGGCGACCTCAGCCAGTGTTTTTGACTAAAAATGCTTCCAGTTAACTCCTGAGACATTTATTATGTAAAGTACATTCAAATACAACATACATATATATCTATTTTAATGAAAAGTTTTGATTAACAATTACATATTTTAATTGATTCCAACCAATGTTTACTCCTGTATAAAAATAATCCTTGACAAACCTTGCACATACATGCAGTTGTCTATTTTTAGAAATTTAAATGGAGACATGGTATACAATGTCTCTGATGTGCCTCTTGTCAAGTGATTTCTCCCTCTACTATACACTCCCTGGTTAAACCAACCCAAGTAGGGTGCTTTTGAATGAATGCATGTATTGCACATTAAATTATAGAACTCTCTTATCTTCATTTAAACAAACAATTCTGTAGTATGTTTTAACAGTTTAAATGCACGCAAAACACACCATAAATGATGCACGAACCAATTTTTACCCTAAAATGAGAAATATAGACGCCTAAATGAATGTAACTGGTTCTTACTAAAAGAAGAGAAACAAATATAACAAACTTTGAAACTGCGAAGTGAAACTTTTCACGTATGGTGTATGAATGAAATCAAATAATTCCAAACAAGTCGTTTTCTAATCCTAAAAAGGATTAGTCGTTTTCCTGACACCTAAAAAACGATTGAAATCAGACAGCTAGATTGAGTTTCTCGATACAAACCCTGGAGAATGCCAGCAAATTCAAAAGTAAACTGAAGCGAAATATTTTGCTATAAATTGAGCAATCAGGGGTATTATAGTATAGGGGAGAGGAACTCATTACAAAAGGTGTGGAAGATTTTTTGGGTATTTAGTTATACCATTTCTGAAACGAACCTTTTTACTTGACTGACTTCAGTACTTTATCATTACTATCTGACGGGTAGTATAGACAAAAAAATCGTCGTTCTAACAGCCTGTGACATAGACTGGTTATAAATATACATTTCATGCTTCTTTACATGAATAAAGATTTTAATCAATACTATGACAAATGTTTCTAAAAGATAGCTGTCAATATTTCATGCCTGGTCGTTCAAATATTTGATTTTTTGTATATACTTCGCAAAGTGGTTTTGTTCTTTCAGTTGTTACAGTCTGGCGTTGAATTAAAAATTGGATGATTATATAGGTAAACTAAATGAATGGAATGTACTTTGATGCAGGGCTTCTGAAACGCCCCTGTATCACAATACATTTCATTCATTTATTTTGTGCATATAAACATCCAATTAATTCTGCATCAAGTTTTTTTTTAATAATTGGATCATGTAACTTTTACACTAATTTTGCAACTCAGTTGCATGTTTAATCCAATAAGACATGGACTTGATATTCCTAATAATAAGTATTATACAGTTTCTGAAGAAAGCTATGTCCAACCTCTGAGTTCCACTGAGTCCATGATTGTGGTATTTCGGCTTTAACGGGACCAATGTGAGTAAAAATCAATGACATCTTTATTGAAAAGTTGTGAAGGATATGATAACAGTTTTAAGTGTTCATCTTGAAGACTACTAGAATTTTCAATTTTTATGTGAACACATTTTGTTTTTGTTTCGGTTTACGCTCTGGCCTACTCCCAGACCCCACGCAGGTCTGAGAGCGTTTCCCCACTGTTTGGGAGTACGGCAACGTGTAGAGTGACATATATGCATGTGTATATCTATTAAATATATAAATTTTATTAGGTGCTTTCTGCATTAGTGTTTGCCCCGGAACTCAGGAGTAAATTACACTTTCCAAGGCATTGCATAACATGAACGTGTTATTGTCTCATGAAATTGTATGTATCGACTTCGATTGGTGTTGATGGTTTTCCTAAAAGTACTTCAAGAACTGGAGATTTTTAGGTTTGCTTTAAAATAAGTCTCATGATTACACCCAGATTAAACTCACAGGGTCTGTCAATTATGATGATTGGGAGTTTTTACGGTCTTGACTATCCTTACGGATCCCGCACAACCGCCCCTTACGATGATTCTGTTAGTAACTGTTTGTTAGTAGTAGGAGGTGCGGAGACAAGCCTTCTGGATACCCGACCGAAGAATTCAGTCAGAGTATGTCCTACTAGCGGCTGGGCAGCTCTGTTGACGCTCTGGCCTACTCCCAGACCCCACGTGGGTCCGACAGCGTTTTCCCACTCTAACTGTTTGGGAGTACGCCATTGTGAAGAATGTCTGTCAATTAATACTTGTCATGTCTAATATAGTTATTGACCGAGCTTAACTTCATCCAGTAATATATATTTAACTTCTATATTTATTCAGATATAAAACTATCACAAATATGTCCTCGGTATGGCGAGTTAATTCCAGTTTATCTTCCTCCACATAAGACCTGAAAAACAGACAATTAGTTTAATCAATAAAGAGGCGAGGTAATTCCAGTTGATCTTCCTCCACATAAGGCTTGAAAAACAGACAATTAGTTTAATCAATAAAGAGTAAGAATATCACTTATTCATACATGTCAACGACCAGATACATCAGTTTGAACCATAATTATCAGTCCAACGAACTAAACAGATAATAAAAAAATAATAGTCCTAGTTGTCCAATTGCATTTATTAACCTTTAAATTTAATGTGAACCTATCAAATGGTATTATGCAATATTTTGATTGCAAAATTATTAGTTGTACTAATGATCTGACACTTAAAACATTTTACTGAAAATCAAAAATATATATTATCCATATAAATGTAAAAAATATCACTATAACATTATGATTTTTACACTAATTGTTCAAAGTAATTCATTAAAGACCACTAAGACAGACAACTCTGTCTGAGCTGAAGGTTACAGACCACCAATTCAACCAATGAGCATTTGGAACGTACGCAAAAATAGTCCTACGCAGAAATTACCCCTGTTCCTCATAGTGCTGTGAAAAAAGTTCTCATCTTATTTAAAAAATTTAAACAGTTTCTGAAAGAAAAAACATTTCTGTACATTTTATAGGTGCATTTTGCTTCTTGTGATGTGAAGCCTAATCTCCATAATGATTTTTAAATATACCCCTATCTTGTGAAAACACTGGGATTTCCCATGCTATTTATAGACCCTTCACTTCCGGTGACCAGTACTGCACTGCAAGTCTGCTAACCCCACATGCCATTCTGAGGATTGTGAGCTGACATATGTAGAATCATGCTGATATATAGTCCTCTGTAGGTTAAAGTTAAGGTAAAGTCCAGAGAAGCCATTGAATATTGTGAAATTAGCATAGAAGCCTATGGAAAGTGGAATTAGTGGTTTTTAGCCTGAAGGCATTAATTCCCACACAAAAAAACGGGGCAATTTATAAATAACCATCAAATATATTGATCTTTACTGATGGTTTTAAAACGACCAAATTAAGTAGTAACACATTTCTATACAGTTAAGAAGCCATAGATATTGCCACGAAAGTGAAATTATACGAAGATATTCAATGTTATTCCGAAATTTCTTTTCCGACAAATTTGTCATTGGAACTCTCCATTACTCCCCATTATAACCAAAATTTCAACTGTTGATTCCAGTCATATACTTCATTGTACAGCCATAAAAAATAGATAGTCAAAATCTGTAAGCACATATAAATTTCCTTTTCCAAAACGAGTCTGATATATGCATGGAGTTAAGAGAAATCAAACTTTTACCTCGCAATTCTACAGGTACCAGTATCGTATTGCATATCGCTGAGCGGGTGTACATCAAAACATGGACGCTATAAAAATATAGTGCATTTTCTTTTTGCCTCTCTACAAACTAATGTTTTGTCAAAAGATATGAACAATGACTTAAAAAATAGAGCAAACATCACACTGTAAGATGAAGAATTTTTTAAAAGAAAATCTAACATAATATCATAAAAATGTTCCACTGAAAAGGTTGGTTTGGTGAGTGTAAAACGAAAGTGAAAGTAGGGAAAATGGCTATTTATAGTTCAAGACTACTTTTCTGTCCAATCTTCGTGGACTCACCCTATTTTCTTTGCGGGAAATTATTTTTTTCACATGACCTTAGAAATGCTACATAAGTGAAAGTTTTATTGGATCAATTTACATATTTTTTTTAAAAATCCCCAAATATATGCACTTCACAGTTCACTATAGAAGTCTATGGGAAAATTAATACGATACTGAGACCTACACCTACTTGGTGGATCCCCCATCTTGGTATCCTGGGTTGCACATCCCTACTGTAATTTTTCATGAAACACTTATTCACACAGACCAATCTTTACATCATAAACGCCAAACTCCAAGGCAGCTCCAGTTCCGTACCGTTGACGTTCGTCCACTAATTCTCGAATGGCAAAAGTAGTGCAGGCATGGAAGAGACCAATGCTCCGGAGTTTGCATAAACGCTTTAAATTTTATTATAGCAAAATCCCAATTCCGTCAGAAAATGGAATATTTCCGTGTATCTGAACCAGGTACTTACGGTCGATTTGATTTCTTTAATCATTATAAAGTTTGATAAAAAAAAATGGATACAATGATTTAAACGCTAACGTCGTCATGATTTAGCTACAACCTGACTTGGATTATTTTGTTAGATTGAAATATTTTATTTGTACTACAATAATATGCACAGGAGTGTTATGTACAGAGAGCGTTTCTACATAAAATGCACATGGTGAAAGGAAATTTAACTTCATGATTCACTTCGGAGCGCAGCTTACATTTAAAAAGAAATAACCCCATTCGTAATTATATTTTTTTTTCAAAGTCAACTTAAACCCAGTCATGTATTGTAATTATATTAAATGGTCCAGAACATGTCACGAAAGGGAAAATGCGTCGGGAGTGGGGATTTCGGAGCGCAAGTGACATTTTGAAAATGACCCATTTAATATATATTTTTTGAAAACTTTAACGTCAAGCCAAATCACGTATTAACAATGCAAACTCATACATGTTCATATATATGTTTCAAAGGTAAATTTTGCCCCGTGCAGGTCCAAGTGTCAAAAGAATAGGCCTGCAGCAGCGCTAAGCTTGTCGTAAAAGGCGACTAAATAGTGCTCAGAAACCTAGCCGGGGGCTAGGCGCTCTGCCCACAGAGCAACTGGGATGTGTGCCCCAGGTGGTGGAATGGGGTACCCCTGCCATGTTACATGTTGGGGTTGTCAGGCTATAATACGGAAAATCTGACCGCAGACCATAGTGGTGCACCGTGTTGGGAAAGATGCCACGTTCCTCGCACGTTAAAGAACCCTGCTGTGGTATTCGATAGGAGTAGGAACCAATGCGCTCCGCCACAGGAGGCTAAATTGCCCTACCTTACCCATCCCTCCCTTTTTCTAGTGGCAATCAAAATTTGTCGACCCTACTGTCCTTGTGTCCCATCCCATTTTTCATTTCATCATCGTTTCATGTTCATTTTATCATCAATTTCATGTTCATTGTCTGAATATAGCTGAAATATTGCTGCTCGGACGTTAAACCCCAACAATCTATCAATCAATCAATCAATCAATCAACCAATCAAAGGTAAATTAAATACCGATATATTTACAACTTTTTTTTACGCAAATTATACAAATGTACATGTATATCTGTACAGAAACCACATATTTTTTTTTTAAATTCAATTAGACACACAATGATCTAGTTTTCCTAAAAAAAACACACACACATCTGAATCACGATCCATGCATATATTGTTTTTTACACCCCATTGTTATTTATTGTTAATTACCACCCACTGATATATTAGTGAAGATAATTTATGACTTATATAAAAACAAAAGAAAACAACGAGTTAGCAACCATACTTACAAACGAACAGAAAACAACAGCAACAACAGCAAGAAAACGGGTCTGTAGTAAAACCCCCCTTTGATGTGGTACGACTGTCTTGACAGTCCGATTTGTCTATATTTCTGTTACATGTATTAAAGAGTCCTTGGTTGGTACCCGTTGCATGAGTTAATTTATATATATTCGGCGAAATTTCTAAAGATCAAAATATTTTTAACTTTTAAAATTTGATCGTCAACAAAATTTATCATTAGATTTCTATGATAAATATTTCGACCACAATGGTTTGTAAAGCAGAAAGTCTGGTTGTAGAACAATGAAAGAAAGGAAGTACACCTTTATTTATTATTATGTGTTTTGTGAAGTTTGGGAAGCCAGTACATTGAAGGAACTTTCATGCTTCTAGGTTCATCTTGGTAAGATATAGCAACTTCTTTGTTTACATTTTCACTTTATGAAAATTTTTAGTCACTTTTATTGTCGACATTTACATAACTAGGTAAATCAGTTCTAAATACGGAGTAAAAAAGTTTTCAAATTCACATACAAAAGTGGGTCCTTGAGAAGCTTTATATTTAAAATTTATACATGTTGGTGTAGTTTCTGGTTGTATACTTTGGTTTTCTGTTACTTAATATCATAGCTACACCAAGAATCAAACGAAATAGCAAATCATGGAATCATTGAGACAGTGATGACTACTCATGTTACGTTGTAATACATGTAACGATAATTATATTTTAAGCACACACATTACACATAAAATAATCTAACTCTTACTAAACGAAAATAATGAAATATCTTGGTAACAAAGTACTACTATGGGGGTTTATAACGTCCTTGACTACCATACCAGGTCTCGCACGGACGACGGCCCAATTTGGTGAGCTTAAAATAAATTTTTATATTTATTTTTATTGTATTTTTAATAAAATAAAATAAATAAATAAATTAATAAATAAATAATAAAGTTAAATAAATTAATAAATGTTTAGTAGGAAATTGTAATGAGAAAAAAAAGGAAATATGATTTGTGAATTATTGAAATGTTGTAAATACAAAATTACTACATATCATGTATTTTACGTTAATTGGTTTTAGAGCTTATTTGCAGGTATATTTACATTTTTTTCACCTTTTTGATGATCTCTGTAAGAATTTACCATTTTTATAAAGGTTGTAAGATGGTGCATTTGTTGCGTTTCTCTATCTCGCAGAACAAGCTGGCTTTCCACCAACAAAATCATGATTTGAGGACAAACAACTCCGTGCCTCTGCATATGACGAAGGTCCATCACGGGGCTGAAATCGCTCGGGCTTAACAACAGCTCATGACAATTGTCAGACTTGAGTGATGGAAAGCTGTTAAGTGGTTCTTCATTCGGCTTACCATATTTTAGTAATATCTTTATTACATCTGTGCAATACTTCATGGAAAAAATCTTTCTTTAGGATTTTCTAGTTATTGAACAAAGTAAACTTGTTTTACGTACTTATGCAGACTTTGGATAATATTTTACCAGCCGTTTGACATACATTAACAGTGCAATACCAAATACTAAATCTAAAGTTATGGACATGGAGATCATTTAAAAAATAGCAAAGACTACACAAAATATAAATAACAATGAAATTAATTGATAAGTTTTGAAAAGGAAATTAAAATAATTATATCTCGCCTGAATATAGCTGAAATGTTGCTGCTCGGGCGTTAAACCCTAACAAACAAACAATAATAATTATACCTTGCTTCAATCATGACATTAGCTGATATTTTGATTAAACTCAGCATCTCTAATCAATTTTATACTTTTGAATGTGGAAATACTAATTGTATTACACGAATTGAAGTATTTGCATTTCTTTCAGTCAGTACATTTGTTTGTTTGTTGGGGTTTAACGTCCGAGCAGCAATATTTCAGCTATATTCAGACGATGAGCATGAAATGGATGATAAAATAAACATGAAATAAAAAAAAAGAAAAAAAAAGGATGGACCACAAGGATAATAGGGTCGTCAAATTTTGATTGCCACTGGAAAAAGGAGGGATGGGTAAGGTCGGGCAATTTAGCCTCCTGTGGCGGAGCGCAAAGGTTCCTACTCCTATCGAATACCACAGCAGGGTTATTTAACGTGCGAGGAACGTGGCATCTTTCCCAACACGGTGCACCACTATGGTTTGCGGTCAGGTTTTCCGTATTATAGCCTGACAACCCCAGCATGTAACACGCCAGGGGTACCCCATTCCACCACCTGGGGCACACATCCCAGTTGCTCTGTGGGCAGAGCGCCTAGCCCCCGGCTAGGTGTCTGAGCACAATATAGTCGCCATATACGACAAGCTTAGCGCTGCTGCAGGCCTATTCTTTTAACACCCGGACCTGCACGGGGTTTCAGTCAGTATAATATAGTGTATTTAGTAAATGGTAAAATAATTGAATAATCATGAATGGTGTTTCTACTTAATATTTTGTGTTTCTTTGAATAAAAAGGTCTGAACCTGACAGCAGATCGGACACACTGTGTCTTGTAAAACTGTGGTGTCCCCAGATGGGAATCTTAGCACGCTTACATCTGGTATGGATAGTGCCCAACCATTCCAACAAAATGTACCCAATCACACGTTCAGTCTGCAGACCATCTATTCCAGTACAAAAATTCTGACTATTTCAAAATAATCAAATCACGTTCTATCCCTTTAAATGATATATTTGACTACAACGATGACGAACCACATTGTACTATATCAAAATATGGTCTTAAAAATAGCAAAATATGCAACATTCTTATAACCGACTCTTACTTTTCTTGTTCCCTTACAACCAATACCTTCCATACAAGAAGTCACGATGACTTAAGTTGCAAATCAATAAACTTAATATATGGATTAGAATGCAAGTTATGCGGTCTAGTATATGTCAGTGAAACACAGGAACGGTTAAACAAAAAAATGTGCGGTCATCGTTCGGGAATTAATACTACCAAATCCCGGACAATTTATCATCATTTTCATCAACAAGATCATTCAATCCTCTCTATGAAAGTTCGTATTTTAGAAAAAAATTACCATCTTACGAACAGTCTCGTTTTAAGTAAAAACTATCGTAGAGAAAGAAAGGAGAACTGGTTACGCAGACTAGGTACTGCAATAATTTACGGATGCAATGACAACATCAAAAGGATAGGAAACCTTTCAAGCCAATATAACAATAGCATAAATGTGATAAATTTATTTGACAAAAACCCAAGACGGGAAAGGAGTCATGGCCATCGCCACTATACGTCACCTAAGTTACATGATATCTCCATAGATGTTCTCCTTCCTTTCATACAAAAACCTCTTGGACTTCATCACATTAGAACCAAACTTTATTCTATACCTCTCACTCGACTACACTCCCTTTACAAAACAAGCCTTGACACTCCTATTTCTGACCCTACCTCATCATTGTACGGACTTGTTGCCATCATTTTGGATATTGGTTTCCACAGACTCTTTAAACCAGTTTGTGTGAAATGTCAAAATGAAGAAAAACGAGCATTTCTTCCACTTCCGCTTATCAACAAAGGTATAGATGCAATTAATTTGGCTAACATCCTCCGTCACAAAAAACGTTACCAACAAATTTCCCCCATATGTCAAAGCAAATCCATACCAATTATTTCATATTCCTATACTTCACCCATTGCATCTAAAATTTTCAATTATGAAAGGCTATTGCAGAACATCGAGATTGAGGACTTCAAGGCTAAACCACCAGATTGTTCTTGCAAAAACTCTCCATTCAAATATGATCCTTCCGGTCACGTCGTTACGGGAGATTTATCCATCATCGAAAACGAATCTCTGGGTAATACCCTTTCTAAAGATCCCAAGTACCATGAGCCACGCTCCATAAATTGGAATTATAACTTTAAAATTCGTATGGATGCCGTGGAGGACTATGCAAGAAAATGGAAAAAACGAGAACAAGAAGACATTTATTCTCTGTAAGAATTATTGTTGCAATTTTGTTAATTTACCACTCGTCAAAAGTTTAATTTATATGATGATGATAAAAACTGCAGCATCGATTAAACTGAAAGTTTCATTATGCAATTTGATTCAATTATCACAATTTTGAGTGTGTCACATTTTTCACAATGATATCTGAATTTACAGTATTTTAGCTCTGGTCTGGGTTTCATAAAAAAAACCAAAAAGCCCAACTTGAGAATTTCATCAAGCCCTGTTATTTCCTCAATCTTCAATTTCAAATGATCTGATTGGTCGAAATTCGGGTTAAGGAAGGATTTGAAGAAAATCTCAATTTGAAATGTTTAATGAAACCCGAAACCAGATATATTTTAAACGAAACGTTTATTGATATTAATCATGTTTGCCAAAACGATACGGGTGCCATGTTTCTATCTAATTAAAAGTACAATTTATTGTACAAGAATTGATATACCATTGCATGATAACATATCATACCATAGCATTTTCAATTGATTGTGTAGAACGGATTCTTTGTCATTTACAAATTACACCTCAAAACACCCGAAAAAAATAATTACAAAAAACAAAAACAAAAAAACAAACAAAAAAAACCCAAAAAAACAAACAAACACCCCCACCCCCCCCCCCCCCAAAAAAAAAAGAGAAAAGAACAATATTCACAAAAAAAAAAAAAAAAATCATTTGTTTCCCTTATCTATATTAGTATATATATGTGTAATCCAATTTATGCGGTTGGCTACTTATTTAGTCCGTTCTTTGTTCCTGTTTTCTCAGATGGGTACATTTGTAATTGATATAAAAGTGCATGCTTATTGCAAACGTTGTACCAGATCGGTTTAATTGGTGAAATGTAGATTACCACCTTCTTTTATTACTCGAAGCATAGATGATTGTACAATAGAATATGTCAAAAAGGTGTTAGAACCCATGTATGTTAACAAATCTTTGTTCTTTCTTGTTCCCTGCTTTTACCTAAGGTGGGTAATTAAATAAAAGTGCATGCTTACTGGAAACATTGATCCAGATCTGTTTAATTTGTGAAATATGGTTATTATCTTCCTTTTTTATTCCACACATATATGATTGTACCATAGAATACGGCCACGTACAGGTCCGAGTGTCAAAAGAATAAGCCTGCAGCAGCGCTAAGCTTGTCGTAAAAGGCGACTAAATAGTGCTCAGAACCCTAGCCGGGGGCTAGAGCGCTCTGCCCACAGAGCAACTGGGTTGTGTGCCCCAGGTGGTGGAAATGGCCACCCCTGGTGTGTTACAAGCTGGAGTTGTCAGGTTATAATACGGAAAACCTGACCGCAAACCATAGTGGTGCACCGTGTTGGGAAAGATGCCACGTTCCTCGCAGGTTAAAGAACCCTACTGTGGTATTCGCCCGGAGTAAGAACAATAGGGCTCCGCCACAGGAGGCTAAATTGCCCGACCCTACCACCTCCCTCTTTTTCCAGTGGCAATCAAAATTTGTCGACCCCATTATCCTTGTGTCCCATCCCATTTTTCATTTCATCATCGTTTCATGTTCATTATATCATCCACTTCATGTTCATCGCCTGAATATAGCTGAAATATTGCTGTGCGGGCGTTAAACTCCAGCAAACAAACAAACAAACCATAGAATACGCCAAAAAGGTGTTAAACACATGTTTGTACATAAATCACCGATATTAGTAGGGTACATGTATTAATGACGTCAAAAATCAATATGGACTTGAGTCTTATTGTCCGTATGTTAGCGCCAGTACATTAAAGTAGTTATAAAGGCACAAACAGTTGTATCAAACATTAGATTAAGACCCGGATTGGAACCAATTGGCATCTTGTTATAAGCAGGGTAAGATGTAAAACATTAAGTCTGTTTCCCGTTTTAAAACTTTGTAAAAAATAATAATAAATAAATAAACTTTATGCTAGGAGTATGAGCTGTGATATGATAGCTTTATTAAGTAGATGGAAATATGGTAGACCTTTTCATTGCTTAGTCTTTTTTTATAAAATGCAAAAGTAATGAAAGTAATGAATAGAACAAAAAGTACAATTTTAGATTGAGGTAGATGAAGAAAATACTTGTCTTTTCAAAATACTACTATTTAAATTCTACCATTTTTTTCAAACTTAAAGAATTCTTACACCTGTTAAAAGTGAAAATTTTGCGATGGTTGATTTGATGAATATTTGAGAAGGTTTCTACTGCTTATCCATTGAAAAGCTGTACTATTTTCCCGGCACTTTAGGGCCTTTCCTCCCAAACTCTTTTTATTTCCCGTACCGACGATTGTTTTATGATAAATATAAAAAATAAACTATATACATAATTTATAAGATATTTTCTGACCAGCAATATATATTGAACGATTTATTATCAATACACCAGATAATGCTGAAATCCTGACTAGTAACCTTCGAGCAGAGGACGCTTACCCTACCCGTGCACTTGGTCCATGCTCCCAGTTTTTAGTGGAGTCCGAGATGCTTATTTGCTTTTGTTACTTCGTATGTATGATTTTAGTTACTTCATGTTCTTTGTTGTGTGTGTCTGTTTTCCATGTCTGGTCTTTGTCCCTGGATTATATTCTTTTGATTACCGCTATAACATTGGTTCCCATGATTATTCTTCCTCGACAAAATATTCTGTCATTCCATTGACATTACTTGTAATGTATTTGTAATGTTCCCCACCAATTTGTTATATCAAAGTTCTTTTGTTCTTTGTTTTGTTTTTGTTAATCTACAAGCGTGGACACAGACTGCTATTGCCCGAGGGTCCAGTATTGACGCTGACTGGTATTGCCAAAAGAGCAAATTCGAACATACATACGTTTTGTCTTGTATGTGTGTACTTGGCTAGAAAACCCTTCCATTTATTGATATCAATAATTTAATTATGCACATGTTGACAAATATCCATCAACATATGTTACTAAATATCTACTGATATCAATAAATGGGAAGCAAATTCCACAATGGCTTGTCATAACCATAAGACACAAGTCATATACATATTACAAGGTGTACTTGCATGAAAGTGTTGAACTTGCTATGTCCTGTTAAGGATTGACAATTTCATTGCACTTTATGTAGGTACTTTGTACTGATGTTTTGAAGTCCCACGACTCTGAAAGGAAGCTGCATAGTTGTTGTAAATTACATGAAGTTGATTGCATTTACACAAGATGAGAATTTCACCAGAAACAATGAGGCCCTTTTTGGTTTTCATTTCGGTTCAAATCAATATGAACTTTCCTTTTGAGTAAACAAATTTCACCTGAATCAATGTGGGCCTTTTTTGCCAGCATTTGGTCCAAATTTTCTTCGGAGAAAAACCACATTGTGTTACAATTTCAAATCGATCAGTTCTGTTTTACTCAAGTTATCATCCAGGCATCAGGACAATGCTTGTTTTTTACCCATTGTTCTTAATAAGATCAAGTTACAAACCCCAAAATGGCACTTTGTAGTATAATCTCATAAAGATCAATTTACTTGTACCTGGTACTTACAGGTAACTTTTCAGAAATCAGGGTAATGCTTGTTTCTGGTCCTTTTTTGGTCCATCATTTCTTAAGAGTTCAAATCTTAACCACCAATACTAATCTAGTTTCAGTGTATAGCGACATCCGAGACTTTCAGTTGCTTTTACTTGAGTTCCATGTAATATAGTTATAGTTCAATTATATGTTTGCTTTTGGCTTAATTCTCGAATGATTGAGGCCATATCTCCCAAAATCAATACCAACCTTCCTTTTGGATTTGAAAACTTTAGCAACCAACTAATACTTGTATTACATGTAATTATCACATGAAACTAAGTGTCTAATGACATACACTGACAACAGGGACGACAGTGTCAAGTCATTACATGACAGCGAAGTCCAATAAAAACACAATAAAACATATTTGTTTGTGAAATAGTTTTCAAGTTATTATGTGTAGTGTAAACAATGACAGAGTCCTTCAACTTTTGTCTTGAAAACCATGCATTATACTTGTAGTACATGCTGTAACTTTAGATAAAAACCTGTTTAGTTGATACTATGATTCCTGTGATAGAAAAATATAGATTTGGATATTACAAAATAGTCAAGTGCATTAGAATAGGCCCCTGTAAATTAAAAAAACAAATTCCACTGGAACAAATAAAATAGTAACCAGATTTCTAACATTACCAGTTGAGTAATTCAGGCTATTCAGAGATCCATTTTGTAAATACATAAAGGAAGATAAAACATGTTCTCTTCAAATGCAGGTATTATGAAGTGCAAATCTGCGTCACACAATTCTTCTAATAAATTGTACAAATGTAGTAACATGTAGCACCCATATACATAATAATGAATTTAATGAATGAACGTGGTCACATGACAACTAATATCCCCAACCAGAACACACCATGACCCACATTCACGGGTACGGCTATGGCCGGTGACTCTGTAAACGCTTCGATTCTTTACACAGTCCGTGAGATACCCCAAACGATAGCCATGGGCTTAAGAAACCCATTGTCCGTTATGTATTACAATTACCACATATAAGTGCAAACTGAATCAAGCCGTATTGAGTATATATGTTAGCACGAAAACGACAATTAAACCAAATATAAGAACAATCTGATATCGTGCAATTGATTGGCTTAGTCTGTGTTACGAAAATGTTTTGGGATTTATTGGTTTATATCCACAAAGATAGTCAAATAATCTGCTAGAAGCAACAATGTTATACCTTTATAATGCACGGAATGAAGGGTGTGACGAATATACACTGCTATCTTTTCAACGTTATTATTATAGAGTTATTTAATAACCAATCTATGAAACTTGTTCTTTCCAAAACAAGTCACAGAAGTCAATGATAAACTATTATCTGGAGATCCTAAATTAACGAAACATTGGTGCGAACATAGGATAATTTTCAAAAACAAAAGCAGAAACCTCCCTGGAGAAAGACGAGGGGTATGATGTACGCAAAAAGTTAAGGGGATACACAAATTTCTTACACGTGTTGAACTACCAACTTATTAACTTTTGTCGCGTGATTTATCTTATAACGATAATCCTTCTTTTGATTCGATGGGTAAAAATTATTAGTCATTACACTAAAATATATCATTGTGTCGCAAAATTGTGAATTATCTATGAAACTGCAATTTTTCAATTTGACATAACCGTACGTAGCTTACAACACGTGCATTGCGCGTGCTTTTAGTATTATCAAAAGCGTGCGTACAGTCTGCATTAAGTCAAAACTTTTTTAGTTAAATCCTGATGCAAAATAATTCATGCTCAACTTTAGATAACTACATAACTTACAATCAGACAACAAGTAATAGATATTATGTGTATCTTATGCCACAAAATTACTGTAATCTTAATTAGAGTTAAAATTAAAAGAACAAAAAAGAGGACTTCCTGTTTTTCAAATGCAGAAAAAAGTCCTTGAAAAGTTTATTATCGCTAATTGGAGTATAAACACAAGTTGAAAACACCCTTTCTCTGCAATTATGAACACGTTGTTAGAAATGCAAACCGAACTACCTTTATAAATATGTTTTTGGTGTGACTAATGTAGAAAAGAAGATGTTGCACGTCTTTAATATCCCGTTTTATTGAATATGTTCACCTAATTAAAGTTATACATTCTCTTTAACAATGCTTATTATCTGACTATAAATAAAAATGTCGGTTGTTAACATTATTGAGGGGTTTCTCTCTTACATTGGCAGAGCAAACACCGGAAAAAAAAACTATTCCGAGTGAAGACAGCCATTGATAATTCATACAGATAGCAATGATTTACCGATTGTTTCCTGTGTAAAATTTTTCACACGGTGAAATAAGTTCGGTAATTTCAGTCTCGCTTTTTCTTCCGTCAAAATGTCAATGTCAATCCACAAAATGAAACATTTATGTGAACAATAGCAACGAATAATGAAAGACATCTATATAATAAATAGATTTGTTTGTTTGTTGGGGTTTAACGTCCGAGCAGCAATATTTCAGCTATATTCAGACAATGAACATGAAATGGATGATAAAATGAACATGAAATGAAAAAAAAAGGATGGGTCACAAGGATAATAGGGTCGACAAATTTTGATTGCCACTGGAAAAAGGGGGATAGGTAAGGTCGGACAATTTAGCCTCCCGTGGCGGAGCGTAAAGGTTCCTACTCCTATCGAATACCACAGCAGGGTTCTTTAACGTGCGAGGAACATGGCATCTTTCCCAACACGGTGCACCACTATGGTTTGCGGTCAGGTTTTCCGTATTATAGCCTGACAACCCCAGCATGTAACACGCCAGGGGTACCCCATTCCACCACCTGGGGCACACATCCCAGTTGCTCTGTGGGCAGATCGCCCTAGCCCCCGGCTAGGGTTCTGAGCACTATTTAGTCGCATTTTACGACAAGCTTAGCGCTGCTGCAGGCCTATTCATTTGACACCCGGAATAATCAATTGGTTACTTAAATAACCAATATATAATCACCTGTACGACGAATGCATAAAGATTTAACTCGTTCACGGTACAAATACTGAGCACTCGCTAAATCTAGGCATTCTTCGGCACTTGTGATCATATTTTGGTTCGTTTAGCTAGATCGTTTAATCTCAGTTTCCGCTATATATATTAAGTATTATCTTTAAACAATCCTAGTTTTTTATTTTTGAGGATTTGATACCTCGCATCTACTCCAAAGAACTTGCCATAACTATACATAACTGACCTAAATTAAGCACCAATTCCACACCAACTTGGTACCAAATTCTAATAAATCAAAATCTTTGACAGCCGCTTAAAACAGAATCCAACATGGTTACCATGATACTATACTTTATCACTATTGCTATAGCTAACTACTTAAAATCATAATAAACAGTGACTTCTGGATATAAGAATAACGATACATTTACTAAAACAAAATATGAATATCTAGACATGCAGCTTATTATCATGAAATTATACACCTTTACACATCTGTGACATTATCCCTTCAGGACCTGCGTATAGAGCTTTCATATCACAACTCATACGTTATGACAGAGCTTTATTCAACTATGCAACTACTAGGCGGGTGTTTCTAGAAAAGCAGAGGACGCTAACACTACTGGTGCATCAAGTCCATGCACCTAGGTTTTAGTGGAGTCCGCATTGCTCATTTACTTTTGTTACTTTGTATGTATCATTTTAGTTACTTTATGTTCTTTGTTGTGTTTTCTGTTTTCATTTCTTGTCTTTGTCCCTGGATTACTTCTTTTGATTTTCGCTAGAATCCTGGTTCGCTTGGTTACTCTTTTAATTAATTATATTATTATTATGTTTTATTTAACAACGTAGATAATGTTCACATTGACAACGGCTTGTGCCTCTTTTAGTTTCATTTTCTTGTTTTTTTACATATAGAACAGGCATCCTAGAAATGGTATTCAGCATAATAATAACCATGATGAAATGTAATAAAGTTTACGATCCCAACCAATTTACTTTATACCTCACTGTATAAATACATGTTTTAAGGACTCTTTTCTGTAGTTATGAAGATGTTAGAAATAAGAATCCCACTGACTTTATATATATCCCCGCGAACCATGTAAAAATCTGCTTTAGGAAAATTTTGAACAAGCTATAGTGCTTTAAAGCAGACGTGAATTCTATAATAATTCATAACAAATTTTGTGAGTGGTTTACATTTGATAAATTCTCCTAGCTCTGTACTTTTATTAAAGAAATTCTTTGGCCATCTATACGTGATAATTTTCCTCGCTTTAGTTGGCACACTGAATGTGAGATAAACCCATCTTATCATTTATTTATTTATATTTTCCTTAAAACGTATCTAATGTTTAAATTGCAACGACCCGCGTCTCCTTTTAAAGTGGAAGTTACCAGTTAAAATATCACTGAGTCAGTACCTACAACGAAAAAATGAATGGAATGATAAAAATTTATATAGAATCCGTCATATTTCACGTCCATAGTAATTTTTTTTTTGACAGTAACATTTTAATGTTACAATGCTGTCTGATTTATTCATTTTTTTCTAATTTCAGAATAAGTTAAACAATGTTTTCGTCATCTCACCCGTATGATTTTTCTTCAATTGACGGACGAATATTTCAGGCTTGTCTGTATTGCTATATAGTAGGAATTCCACTGACGAACGGAGCCATTGCATTCATGCTTATATTCAGAAAGCACCTACGAAAAATTGCCAATCTGTACCTTATTTTCCTATCTCTGTCGGAGTCCGTGGGAGGAATGATCATTATATCATCCATGCTTGATGAAATGAATGGAGTCGATATGTCGTTGGGCCATTGTACATTTGTACTTTATTTGGAACATTTTGCTTTAATGTGTGGAACATTTTCTTTGGTCAGTATAGCGATTGATCGATACCGGACGGTCTTTGATCCCCAGTCGTACAAACCGACATTTAAACGCACACTGGTGACCATTTCATTGGTGATAGTATCGGCAGCAATATTTAGCCTAGTGATCTTCGTGGACCACATGATGCCCAACTCTAAAAAAGAAAACGTCAACGAGACAGCATTTGATGAACGAATTTGCAGTACGTTTCTGGAAGATGAAAACGGCAATATCGCTTTGAGTGTGTTTGATTGCGTTGCTGGATTTTTATTACCTATGTTAGTTATGGCTATCATGTACATCAAGATCATCAAGAGGCTTTGGGCCGATGATATGATAATGGCCAGCTTGACAAGCACACAAAAGATCCGGAAAGCAACGAAGTTATCACTGTCATGTACACTTTTGTTTTTTATTTTTTGGTTTCCTTACCAGATAACCGAAATTATTCATGATATTTTTGAAATGTACCCAAATGTAATTTCAGAAGACATTGAAGATGTTGTCGATAGAATCAAACATGGGACCATGTTGCTTGTACTGACCAAAAGCTTCATTAGTCCAGTCGTTTACGGTTTTTTCAGCCTTGCATTGAAAACCGAGATATGGTTGTTTTTCCGTAAACTGAACGGTTGCACAAGTAGGTCAAATAAAATCAATGATGTTGCTATTGAAATAACTCACATTCAAAGTTTTTCAGACAAGGATGAGTTTGACAGAAAGCAATAACATTACAAATATATTATAGTGCATTTATTTATCATTGTATATTTATTACAAGCACAATATATTCACGGGGAGTTTGGTAAAATATATAAACAAAAATGTTTCTGAATTAAAGCAGATATTTACTGTTGTGGTCTTGTTTATTTTTGTTTATTTTTTGTTTATTTGTTTTTTGTTTTTTTTTATAGAAATTAATTCATAACAGGTAATAACAAAATTACCTAAATTAAAGAAAGAAAAGTAAGAAAGGAAAGATCGTATAACAAAAGGCATTATCGATACTAAAACCGTAAATTGAAGAAATCAATAACATGAGTTTTTATTATGCCAATTTCAACTTTTTCCAAATTCCTTCAATTCATCGTCAAATCTTAGATTTGATTGATTGATATTTGAGTTGAGGAAAAACTTGAGGAAAATCTCAATTTGAGATTTTTTTTCTGAAACCGGGCATTGACACACAAAAATTGCAGATACATTTTCAGAGTTTGTTTTTCCTATGTATGTCAGGTGTTTGTAATTGTTTGTAGTATCTTTGACGAGACGCAGAGAAAGTTGTCTACGATAATGTATTAGACAATCAAGTTAATTGATCATTGATAAATATATAAACATTAAACGCATGTTGACGAAAAGAGAACTCAAAACAATGCAGTTAGGTTACTCTGTACATATTGTGGTAGCAAATGAGATAATGAAGAAAGCTATCAATTTTCAACACTGGACTGAAGTACAATTAACTATCATTTTCAAAAACTGACAAAATATGCACAGATGCCTGATATTTTCCACAAAATGAGAATATCTATAATATTTAAATGCAATAGAAATGTCTTGCTCAAACTTAAATATAGTCAGGTTTTCTACAATAATAATATTATATTTTTATTCACATTTCCTAATTAGAAACTGATAAAAAGTTTGTAACTTCTGGCGTTGATTTCACAAAAAGTCGTAAGTGTAAAGTTGATCGTAAGTAATGACAACCTAAAATAGGACTGTGACTTCATTGTTTACAATCAACTTCACACTTACGACTTTTGGTGAAATCGAGGCCATTTTGTTCAATTGTAGTTGTTTATATGTTTTTATTTGTGACTTGATACCAATACTAGTTTGGAATGCAGTTTAGATATGCAGTGAATCTTTTCTACACCTAACATAAACAAATTGAAATCAGACGTTCTGTGGAGTCTACTCATATCAGTTTTATTATGACATATTGTGCATCGAACATGTGCCTTAAACGAAGTTAACCATGAGTACGAAAGTGATCAAGAATGTAAGGTTTTATTATACAATGGCAAATGATAACACAACTTTCTCTAATTCCTTGTGTTGATATCTTGTTGTCATGTCTCCTCTAACATATGATTATGAATGTATAATATGTTTTACCCTCCTCTTAAGCATATTCGTACATGGTGTTATTCACACAATGTGTTTTTACGTGATATCATTTACACAACGCATCATCTACGCTATTCCTACATACTGTTATCTACACGAAGTGTTCCCACATGATATATCTACACAACTTGTTCTAAAATGATGTTCTCGCATGGTATAAAATATGTTATTCTGTTCACACATTTCAAATTTATATTGTTGATATACCTTGTAACAATGAACCTTAATGTTGAAATAAAATTGTCAGTCTTGTTCAACCTTTTTAACTTAAAATCCCAACATGTTTAACATAGAAAAAACGAAAAAAAAAGAATTTACTTACTTACTTACTTAGTCTTCTTCGTCTCCGGTGAGGCATAAAACTGCAATTGTTTCCCGCCACCTGGGTCTGTCTTTGGCTATCTTCTGGTCTTCTCCCCACATATATCCAGCCTGTTTCAGCTCAGCCTCCACTGTTCTCCGCCAAGTTGTTTTTGGCCTACCAGGCTTCCGTCTTCCAGATGGGGTCCATCTGAGGGTAACTTTAGGTAACCGTTGCTGGTCCCTACAAAAGCATGCCCTAGCCATCTCAACCTCCTCTCTTTAAAATATTTTATCTCAATGTTGATGTTCTTGCAATTTGTTTGTTTGTTTGTTTGTTTGTTTTTTTAGCAGTTTGTTATTTGAGATTTTGTTTGGCCAAAAGACTTTGCATATCTTCCGTAGGCATCCACGGTACAAACTCTCAATTTTCTTTAGGTCGCTTTGGATGATTCTCCAGCACTGAGATCCATATAGTAAAACTGATTTCACATTACTGTTGAAGAGTTTGATCTTAGTTTTCAGCGAGTATAAGTTGGATCCAAAGATATGACGCAGGAAAATGCTGTCCGTGCTTTCCCTAGTCTAGCTTTGATGTCATTTTGGGCAGCGTTACATGTAGATAAATTCTTCTATCAACTCTATTGAGGTATTTCCGATATTGATCTTTGATGAAGAGTTAGCGTTGATTTTCATTGCTTTTGTTTTCGTGGTACTGATGTTAAAGCCTGTTTGGAGGAAAAAATTGTTTAGGTTGTTTGATTTTTCTTGCATATTCTTAAAGTTTGTGGAGAGAATGGGTAGGTCATCAACGAAATCGAGGTCTTCAAGGTGTGACGCCAGGACCCATTGTACCCCTCTCGGTCTGTCTGTTGTTTTTCTCATTACCCAGTCAATGGTCAAGAGAAAGAGAATACGTGAGATGATGCAACCATGTCTTACTCCTGACTTGACCTGGAATCAATAAGATGTGCTGTTATTTAGAATGACACTGCACTCATAGCGGTTGTAGAACTTTCTGATGACGGTAATTATCTTTTGTGGTAATCCATAATGTTGCAATATCTTCCACAGCGTATCTCTATTTATACTATCGAAGGCCTTTGTGAAGTCAATAAAGTTGATGTAAAGAGGACTATTCCACTCAATGAATTGTTCAGTGATGTTTCCTAGAATGAAGATCTGGTCTACACATCCTCTAGATTTGCCTCTTTGAAATCCGGCTTGTTCTTCTCGGAGTTTTAGGTCGATGCATGGTTCTATTCTAGATAGTTGTATTTTACGGAAGACTTTACTGGGGGTTGACAATAAGGTGATATTTCGCCAGTTGTCACATACTTGCAGATCGCCCTTCTTTGGTAATTTTACAATAAGACCTTTAGTCCAATCACGGGGGATGGTGTCAGTGTTCTGATGGTTCAATGTTGACATTTTCTTGAGGTGCTGGGTGGTTAAGTACCTCCTTGAAATGTTGGACCCCTTCTGTAAGTTTGATCTTGTTTGCTGGTAAGTATTATCCCCTGCTTGCTTTTAACATTAGAGATGGCTTTACTGTTGTTTTTACAGAGAGTTTTGGTGATCTTGTATACTTTCCAATTCCCCCTTTATTTGCAGCTGCTTCCGCAAAAACGAAACAAAAGGACTTTGTCACTGATTAATATGGGACATCAAGGGATCCACATTTTAAACTTACTCCTCCTAAACCACCACATTTTCACAGATTATTAATACATATTCCTCCTTAGTGTCCAGTGTCGGAATGCAAAAAAGGAATCCACCATTCATAGTCTTATTTTTATAATTACTGATTACTACTATATCATTTCTGCCGGAATAAGACCTCAAAATTGGTGAAGGGTTTGTAAAAAATACAGAAACACACCCAAAAGAATAGACCTCTATATAGTTTTGTAACAAAGTCAATTGAATGGACGTCCTCGGGACCATTATCTTCAGGTATCCCACGTGACTACAACTTTGGTGACCTTTCATTGATTGGTCTTCATTAATGGGAACAATGTTAACATCAGATGACAATTCCTTCATTTTTGCTATTCCGTCTTTACTAGTCACAATGAAAACTAACTAAATAAACAAGAAAATTTACCATCATTTCGTATAAGCACATACTAAATTCAAAAGAAAGATCCACCGAACAAAGGATGCTTTTTTTCTTCACGATTATCTTTTTCCGAGAAAACCATACCTGTGCTGCGGACGGCTAAGGACTTTTCTAACTTTAATGGGCCTAGAGGGTATACGGAGATATCATGTGTTAATGGAAAGATAAATCAATGTAGTTTTTGAATATCATTCTTTTCTAACTGACAAATGGTACAGTTTTCCGCTATTTTGAATGTAATTAGATTAGGAGTCAAAGATCAATCGACCCCAATACACTTTGATAAGTAATGTAAGTGAAATCGTTCATTATAGCTATCAGAAAGCCAGTAGCATGTAAAGATCATATGTATAGAAATTTAAAAATGTAAAAAAGACAAAAGTTGACTATTTAATCACAGGTTGCATTTTAATACATTTTCAATGATTAAGAGATAATAAGATACCGTAGAATATTACAATGTATATCTAAGTATTCTTTACTGAATAACAAATAAAATAAACACAACGTTCTTGAATCGATCTGCAACAAAGATTTTCACATATTTAAACTATTAATTGTACTAAAATTGTGTAACACGGAATCGTTTCCGGACAATTTATCTAGTTTCCGGACTGTTTTATGAAGAGAGACACATGTAAAGTATCTAGTCTGACTTATGTTTTGATGAAAAGGTTTTCAAATTTACATACAAAAATCATACATATTTTTTGTTGTTGCATTTGTCTTTATATGCTTGGACTTAAAAAAAATAAAACGTTAAAGATTTCACCATGAATCGGGGATTCTCAAACAAAAAAAGCGACTCGGGGGTTCATGATAAGGCTGAATTTCGTAATAAATTTGACAAAACATGAACTGTGAACTTTGAACTTTGCATGGGAGCATGTGCAAACATGTGCATGCATGTTGTCACAATATTTATGTCTTATGATGTTTAACGGTGCGCCAGGCTTGCAATGCTATATCCTCTAGAGTGGCAGATCCACACTGTGATAAGGAGGGCTCTTCAGAAAAGGGGTGTGCTAGTATATTATTTATCGTTTTTTTTGGTCAATTTTACACAAGAAAATGAAAACTTTTCCAATAATAAAGGGGGGTGCTAATCTCAAGCGACCTCTCTGGATCGGCCGCTGCTCTGAACGGAATATACTGGTTTGCTTTATATATACTAAACGAGTTGATAAAAGCAAACCAGATTCCTTGTTAAAACTGTATCGCAAACAGAAGAAAGAAGTTCGGACGCAATAAAAACTTCTAAGTTTTTTTTACCTCTCAAAAAGACCCCAGTTTTAGTAGCCGTATGAATAGGACACAATGGTTTACAACGTAATAGTTAAAGAATTTTAGTTCATATGAAATATCATTGTCCTGACCAGGGGCGGATCAAAAATATTTAAAAAGAGAGGCTCTGATCAAGACGTTTGAAAACAGGGGATGAAATCTATCATTTGCTATATTTACTGTTAATGAGTTGTTTTAAACTTACTTTTTTGCGGTGTAAAGCAGTTGTAGTAAGTGGTTTGTGATTTGAATTGTGCGTTACTTCTGCTGTCATATTTCAATACGTCTATTCTCCATACTCAATTAAAATCCCGACTTAAAAACAATATACATCGTTGTTTTTCCAAAAAAAAGATGATACACCTAGATACAAGTATATAGTTCTTGGTAGAGATTCCTCATACTTTGTAAGAAATAAATCCAAATCATCTTCCAAATATACAGAGGAAGATGTTTACAAAATGCTGGAATTTTTAATCGACAACATATTTGTCTAGTGTGGTGGACGTGTTTTTCAACAAATGGTCGGCATTCCAATGGGAACAAATTGTGCTGTTTTACTTGCTGACCTATTTCTTCACTCTTATGAGGCTGACTTTATAGCTGATTTGATCAGAAAGAAAGAATATTGTTTGGCTAGATCCTTCAATCTCAGTTTCCGCTATACAGATGACGGATAATCTATATACAATCCGAATTTCTGGGATTTGATACATCGCATCTACACAAAAGAACTTGAGATAAAGGATACTACAGATACTGTGAAGTCAGCCTCATATCTTGACCTAATCTTAGCCATCGATGGTAAAGGAAAACTATTGACCAAACTTTATGACAAACGTGATGATTTTCCATTCAAAATTGTCAACTTTCCTTTCATCTGTGGCAACATCCCTTCGGCTCCTGCGTATGGAATGTTCGTATCACAACTCATACGCTATGCCACAGCTTGCCGAAACTACGTAGACTTTTTGTATCGCGCTAGAAGTCTAACAAATAGGCTTCTGAAACAGGGTTATGTTACTACAAGTTTGAAGTCATCACTACAGAAGTTTTATGGTTGTCATCATGAACTCGTGGATCGTTATGATGTATCCATCAGCACCATGAAAACTGATTTATTCAGCGGGTCATAGTTTACCTTTCCTCGTTTGTCTACCCCGGACTTGACTTTTTATGAGTTATTTTAAACATTTACAATTCCATAGTTTCAATTTTCGGGCAGCTAATCATGTCTGACTGCTTCATGCAAAGAATGAATAAGTGAGCCACTTTATTGTTCACTCTAATTCTGATTTGTTAGAATCTAAATACCAATAAGAATTAAACTGAATATGGGATCACAACTGTAAGAGCATATCCGCTACCCTAGGGTTACGGTCTTGCCCCCTCCCTTCAAGCAATGGGAGGGGCAGGGGCAGAACCATATTTCTTGCCTAACGAAGATGCTGTAAAATCTAGGAACTGGAAATAAGCCATTCATAATTTGGAAACTTATCATATGTTTACATGTATATGACTGTAAAGGCCGATTTTATTTGAAATAATCCATGTATAAAACATCTTTGTAACGTTCTCTTTTTCACCGTCATATACTAATTTACTTTTAAGCAATGCCAGAGTTTCCTTCCTTCGTTTAAACCGGAATGACAAATTTATGTAAGAACAGATCGACGGGCAATTAAGGAAAAACAGAGAAAAGGCGTTCAAATTAAAATCCTAGGAATGAACCAGGTCCAAACCCCCATTTTTCTTTTATCAAGCCTAGCTTGCTAATTCTTTAAATTTATATATGTTTTTCTTATGACTATTTTTGTATTTTTGTATTTTTGTTGAGGGGGCGATTATTAAATGAAAGAAAAAAAAAATATGTCAAACTGTTTTTATCTGCTTAAAGAGCACTTAAAATATTGATCAAGTCAAAAAATAAGTTACTTTGGATAATATTCATGTTTTCTGTTTTACGAACAGTTCGAAAACAGTTCAGGTTAACCGGAAAATGATTTCGTATTTTACAATTTTAGTATCATTAGTAGTTACAATATGTGAAAATTTGCAACTTCAAACACATTTTGTAAAGCTCATGCAGATCGAATAGAGAACGTCTTTGTCTTATTTCTTATTCAGTAAAGAATACTGAGATATACGGTGTCTTATTATCTCTTAATCATTGAAAATGCACTAACATGCAACCATTTGTAGGGACAATTTTGTTCTGTGATATATAGTCAACTTTTGTCGGAAAAAGTTCTTTTTTACATTTTTGTAATTCTATACATATGATCTTTATATGTTACTTGTTTCCTAATACACACCAAAAATATTATCACTTAAATGACTTATCAAAGTGTACAGGGATCAATTGATCTTTAGCCCCTCCTCTATTTAATGCAAAATACTTTTCAAAACTTTCTCATTAGCACCCCAGTTTGTACCAGCAAATATTTTTTACTTTGATAAGTACGATACTCAAAAACTACATTGATTTATCTTTCCATTGACATATGATATAACCGTCTACCCTCTAGTCCCATTAAACTCGAAAACTAAAGCACTTTTTGATACCTGTCCGCAGCACTATACATTTATTCAAGTAAACTAAATTACACGAAATCATTACTATTCCATGTTCAATCTGTATTATGTTTATCTTAAAAGAGAAACAATTAAATGAAGACTTGTTATTTGGTCTGTAATTGATTTTTAATTGATTATATCTAAAACAAATAGTCTTTAAACTGGAGTGTTGATACTACGATTTCGTTACTATTAAAGAGATATTTAGTTCGATCTAAACCTGACTATGTATCTATTGTGTATGATTCAGCCAATTATATTATAAATGTAAGGTGCTATTCATCATTAGACTTTCTTCTTACTACCTTTGGAAGAGTAATCAAGGGAACCAAGGTAAGAGCGGTAATCAAAAGACTTTAATCCAGGGACAAAGACCAGACATAGAAAACAGACATACACAACAAAGAACATAAAGTAACTAAAATCATACATACAAAATAACAAAAGCACTAAAACCTGGGAGCATGGATCAGGTGCACCGGTAGGGTAAGCGTCCTCTGCATTTCTAGAAACATCCGCCGTGTTGCTCATAAAATGTCAAGTCCGGGGTAGACAAACGAGGAAAAGAAAACTATGACCCGTTGAATAAATCAGTTTTCATGCTGCATATGGATACACCATAATGATCCACGATTTCATGATGACGACCATAAAACTTCTGTATAGTGATGACTTCACTCTTATAGCTACATAACCCTGTTCCAGAAGCCTATTTGTTAAAGTTCTAGCGCGATACAAAAAGTCTGAGTAGTTTCGGCAAGCTCTAGCATAACGTATAAGTTGTGATATGAACACTCCATACGCAGATAATGAAGTTTTTTTGAAAACATGCATGAAACAAGTTGCGTAAAATGATATATTCTGAATATCCAATGTCAAAATTTATATCAACCAAAGGGTCACATATTTACATATGTAATATACAATAGAAATAACAAATTGTTAAGAGGGTATTAGAGATTGTTTTTTTTAAATGTTTTTTTTATGTTTTAATTTTTCTGTTTTCTTGTATATAGTTATTTGATCTAACTGTTACCATAGGTCTTTACGCGGCAGAATTGACAACAGCAACAAACAAAAACAAGCATGGTCAGGAATGTAGTTTATGGACATTTAACAACCATGAAATAAAACATCATTTGATCACTTTCTTTTCCAGTTCTAAACTCAGTCACTTCTTAATCTGACAATACAATAAGAAATGTTTGGTCATATATTCGTAGTAGATCTGGCATCATAATTACAGAAATGAATACGTCTATTAGTCGATGTTATATCACTTATTGATATGGACTATGCGCATATCTATTTTCTTTAAAACGTAAACCTGACTTTAAGATCGAACTGATATTTAACTTTTAGCGGAACCGGCTTTTGGCGAGAGAGTGATGCAGATTTTGGAATATATATACTACTCAGTATAAAAACAGAATGCAAACCTTAAGAAACTTAATATTATTTTCCTGGAAAAAGTCTTTTAATTTTTGTTAAATCGCATGATCTTTTCTCTGTTAAGAACCAGTGTCCCCACTTCTTCGCCCTAGCCATTTTGGCCTGATTCCCAATAATCCAGTTATTATGTATCAGGACCGGATTAGTTTGTTTTCTTTCTTCAACCGAAATGTTGTACCACTTCCCATCCGAGAAAATGCCAAAAGGAATGACGATTGATTTCAGACCATAATAATTCTCGTCATGTAACTTTGATAGAAACGTCTGATCATTTCCCTCACTTGCAATTAATTCATTCGAATTTTTATTGTTTATTTTCTCGTATAAAACCTGCATCATTCGGTTTAATTCCTTAAAAACCTCTTTAGTAGCCAATGTCGGAAAGAGATAAAGGAATCCACCATTTATACTCTTAAATTTATAGTTGCTGATAAATACTATATCACACTTGCCGGAATAAGACCTTAAAATTGGTAAAGGATTTTTTAAAAATACAGAATCACACTCAAAGAAATAGACTTCTATATCGTTTCGTAACAAAGCTAATTGAATAGACGTCCTCAGGACCATTATCTTCAAGTATCCCACGTGACTGTAACTTTGGTGACCTTTCATTGATTGGTCTACATCGATAACAACAATGTTAACATCAGATGACAACTCCTTCATTTTTGCTGTTCCGGTTTTACCAGTCACAATTAAAAGTACCTAAATTCACAAGAAAATCCTCATTACGTATCATTCCATAAAAAAAACTAAAACACTGCAAATGTGAGAGGTGATTCATGGTGTAGAAACATCCGATATTTTTTATTTTACTGAATTTTTTCTCAAAAAAGCCATCCATTGATCTCTTTCTGGTTCTACCTTACCATAACTCGTGCAAATCACAAATATTATGTGCCAAGTTGAGCTACCAACATAGAATGATTTTCCCGATGTCTCAACCGAATGAAGACTTGTTATTTTGGTATGTGACTGATTCTGTATTAAATATGAATGTGAACTTGATGAGATGTTTACATGCATGCATCATCTCATGATTTTAAAAAGACTGCTACTTAAAAACAATGTCACAAATATTTGGGTGGATATCTATTAATGTTTTTGAGAACAGTAATTTTGATTTGTTTGGTATATGGCTAGCTGGTAAGCATTAAATAAAGAGACATCCTGAGTTCCCAACAGAGAATGACATTCCCTGATATATCTGTTTCCTTCTGAGACGCAACCAGTCAGGCTTTTGTGGTACAAATGGTCGGCTTTGAATTAGAATATGATGTACTAGTATTTAAAAAAGAAATGATGAATCTTACACCGTAATAAGTCTACACAAACAAACAACATTAAAACAACATTGTGCATTGCAAACATAAATTGACAAACAGTGACATTGTTTAAGATTCAATCATATTTTGTAAAGAATTCATACATCATAATTTTTTTAAAGACATTATGTCCTAAACATCGACAAATAAAATTAAGTTAATTAGACAGTTAATTCATCTTGACAAAAAAGATAAACTACTACTTAAATTTATCTAATTTTCAAACTCTCCGTTCTCGGTCTTCTAAGGAGGAGTTAAAATCGTCAACTCATGGAACGACCTGTGGTCTATATAAAACTCTCTCTCATCCATGACTCCATACATTTTTTGTGTTGTTAAATATGGTCTGGACTACTGATGACTTTCGTCTTTCTGATCTTTGACTACATACACTTTTTGCGTTAAAATACATGGTACGGGTTACTGAGGCAATTGAAAGTTGCTAGAAACGAACATGCATGTATGTAATTATGTCTTCAATGCGTTAGTGAACGTATGACCTATCATGACAATCCTGCATATGATTATCATTCCATGCAACTCGGACTCCATTAGAAACTGGTAGCATGGACCAGATGCAAGGGTAGGGTACATCCCCGCTTCTTTGTTAGAAACACCCGTAGAGCTGCTCATACAAGTCAAGTCCGGGGTAAATCTGGGGTTAATCTTGTGGCAACATAACCCTGTTCCAGAAGCCTGATTGTAGACATCTAGTGCGATACAAAATGTCTGCGTAGTTACGACAAAGTCTGGCATAACGTTTGAGTTGTGATATGAAAACTCCATACTCCATACAAGTCAAGTCCGGGGTAAATCTGGGGTTAATCTTGTGGCAACATAACCCTGTTTCAGAAGCCTGATTGTAGACATCTAGTGCGATACAAAATGTCTGCGTAGTTACGACAAAGTCTGGCATAACGTTTGAGTTGTGATATGAAAACTCCATACTCCATACAAGTCAAGTCCGGGGTAAATCTGGGGTTAATCTTGTGGCAACATAACTCTGTTCCAGAAGCCTGATTGTAGACATCTAGTGCGATACAAAATGTCTGCGTAGTTACGACATAGTCTGGCATAACGTTTGAGTTGTGATATGAAAACTCCATACGAAGTTACTGAAGGGATGTTGCAACAGATGAAAGGAAAGTTGAAAATTCTGAATGAAACGTCATCACGTTTGGCGTAAAATGTGGTCAATAGTTTTCCTTTACCACCAATCTCTAAGTGTAGGTCAAGATATGAAGCTGACTTCACAGTGTCTGTAGTATCCTTAATCTCAAATTCTTTGGGGTAGATGCGATGTATCAAATCCACGGAAACTAGGATTGTTTAATGATATTACGATATCTATATAGCGAAAGAGTGAAGGAATAGGTCAGCAAGTAGAGGAGAACAATTTGTTCCCATTGGAATACCGACCGTTTGTTGAAAAACGCGTCCACCACACAAATATGTTGTCGATAAATCATTCAAGCATTTTGAAAACATCTTTTGTATATCTGGTAGATAATTTGGAATTACTTTTACAAAGTATGAAGAATCTCTACCAAGAACTATATATTTGTATCTAGGTGTTTCATCGTTTTTGGAGAAACAACGGTGTATAATGGTTTTGAGTAGGGTTATTAACATAGTATGGGGAATAGAAGTATACAGTGTTGAAAAATCATAGGTTTTAATATTATTATTTTCTGATAAAAAACTAGAATTGAGGGTCTCCAAAAGATCTTTCGAATTTTGCAGTATCCACTTTGAATTGATACCACTTCGGAAGTAAGAAGTGTTTGTAGTAAGACTGGAGACCCTCTTTGACAGTGTGAATATAGAAGTTAAAAGTTTTGAAAGAGGTTTGGGGGTACATTTTCCAGCTATGTAAAGTTGCTTGTATAGTAGGCAATGTTTTTGCTACATTGGCTTCTTTGAAAACTGTTATAGCATTGATATTTACACTTAAAACTTTTCAACATTGAAGACCTAACAGCCTTTACCCGCTCTGACAATGTCTTCTTTTTTTGCGTAGTCCTCCACGGCATCCATAAGAACTTAAATGTTATAATTCCAATTTATGGAGTGTGGTTCACGGTACTTGGAACCTTTAGAAAGGACCTAACGCAGAGATTCGTTTCAGATGATGCTTAAAATCCCGTAATGAAGTTACCGGAAGGATCATATTTAAATGGAGAGTTTTTGTCAGGTGGTTTAGACTCGAAGTCCTCAATCTCGAGGTCCTGCCTTCTATAATTGCAATAAGTGAAGTATAGGAGTATGAAATAATCGGTAAGGATTTGTCCTTGGAGTATCGGAAGGGGGGGAGGGGTGGTGTTGGTTGTGTTTTTGTGATGGAGGATGTTAGCCAAATTAATTGCATCTATACCTTTGTTGACAAACGAGAGTGGGAGAAATGATCGTTTTTCTTCATCTTGACTTGTTACACAAACTGGTTGAAAGAGTCTGTTGAAACCAATCATTTAACAAATCTGTATAACGAGTGCCAGAACCCGCGAAAATTTATACGTTTAAAGTTATAAGAACAGAAACTAGATTTAAAAAAAAATCAGGAATACATATATAATGTGTGTAAATACACCTAACAAATGGATGCTTACTTAAAGCTATATTCTTACCTGTTTATGGAAGCCCATATGTTTAGTATTGCATAGCCAGCTGTATACCATATCATTGTAGCCGTCATTTACTATCGTGATCAGTACGGGTCTCTCCTTAATTTTCATCGCTTCATCCAATATCAATGCAATGTTACTATCATTATGTAGCTTCCGTTTGGTATAAGAACTTATTGTAATCATGTTGTTTTGAAGTACATTGTATAGTAAACTGAACATGAAGACAAAAACGAAAACTGTAATAGCAACAGATTTGGAATTCATTGTAAACCCGTTTTCTTTTAATTGTGTCCTCTCCGTGAAGTTACAAAAACAGCCTGCAATAAATGGACATCTAAAGGCTTAAATTAAAATACTTAGATAATGAAAAATTCCCAAACGAAGTTAGAACTGTCAAATATGCAAAGCAAATTTTTGGTAGTTTCTTCCGTTGGATTCGAAGTCGTACCGCTGTGACATCTGTGGCAACACCGCCTGCCCCAGCGCGCTAGACCACTCGGCCATCTACGATATTAAATATAGCTATCCGTGGTCTTAGGATTAATCTAGGGCTGTAACTTAGTACACGATGTATGGTAGTACGAGGCAGTTCGTCTAGGTGTTGTTATGTAGGATAGAGAATGAAATTAAAGATACATTATTGACATATATATATATCATTCCTCTTCTATTTACTTTTGTTATTTTATGTCCTTTGTTGTGTTTCTCTGTTTTCCATATCTGGTCTTTGTCCCTGGATTACATTCTTTGATTTCCGCTAGAATCTTGGTTCCCTTGATTACACTTATTGCCAATTATTCGTTTTTATTTGTCTTCTTCTTGGCATGAGCATATGGTGTGAGCATATCACAGTTGGTTTGATTTGCTTGTATTTGTAACAATGTTTCAAATGTTTTAAAAAGAAATCTTGATATAAACGAGAGTGAAAATACTACATATAACGAGAATAGGTAAGGGTAATATGTCAAAGAGATGACAACCCCAAAGGGCTGAAATTGTCAGCCCAGGCCACCACTCAGACCTCTGCTTTTCAGGAAACACCCTCCCAGTTGTTCATTAAAAGTCAAGTCCGGGGTAAATGAAAGATGAAAGGAAAACTGTGAAACGTTGAACAAATTCGTCTCGTCATGCAGATAGATACAGTCCTTGAACCGATCAGCACAACAATTTGACAGATCGATGACCGTTGACTGATTGATTGCGGACAGATCGCTTACCAATGACTGATCTGATTCAGTTCTGTTATGTTAACTGACAGATGGTCTGTTGAAAATGAGAAATTAAAAATAGAAGTATAAACTGAATCTTAAATATATTGAATTATGGGAAAATGTGTAAAATTGACAAAGGAAACAACGAAAACCATAAAATATAGAAACCGCTCTGTGGTAAAGTGATGCGATCAACGGTTTAATGGGTCGGTTTGACGGATCGATGATTGGAAACTGACCGGTGATCTATGACCGATCGCAATTTTTGTTGCACGGATCGGTTCTGGTAGTGTACAGTGAAAAAAAAAAAACCACGAGTTTATGATTACGATCATAAAGCTTCTGTTGTGATTACTTCAATCATGTAGCAAGTTACCTCAAGCTCTGGCATATCGCGTAACTCCATACACAGTTGCTGACAGATTGTTGCCACAGATGAAAGGAAATTTTACAATACGGAATGAAAGGTCACCGCGTTCTACATTATGTTTTAGCAATAGTTCCCCTTTACCATCGATCTCTAAGTGTAGGTTATGATATGATGCCAACTTCACAATGTTTGTATTATCCTTCAACTCAAGTTCTTTGGGGAAGATGCGATGTATAAAATCCCTGAAACTAGGAATGTTTAACGATAATTCGCCAACTATTTAGGGAAAACTTAAGGAACTGTCCAAATTATGCTCATTCCTTTCGATTTATAGTCAGCCTCACTAGAGTGAGAGAACAGGTCAGCGAGAAGAAGAGCACAACTTGTTTCCATTGAAATGTCGACCATTAGTTGTACAATGCGTCCACCACACTGTTCAAATATGTTGTCGATTAGAAATTCCATCATTTTGAAAATATAGTCTTCGGTATACTTGGAAAATGATTTGAAACAGTTTTGTACAAAGTATGAGTAATCTCTACCAAGTACTACATATCGATATCTAGATGTACCATCCTTTTTTATATATATATTTTTTAAATTACATCTTTGTTTGAGTATGAGTTATTTATGGAAAGTGAGACTAATTTTGAAGTCCGTTTTTATTTTTTATTTCAAAGAATTTTATTTTAGAATTACAAAGCAGGTGATCAAGGGAACTATGATTTTATGATGGTGAACTACATTATATTTTTATTCATCGTCTATGTGTTGCATTAATGTTGTATTTTGACCGTTAGAATGTGAAAGTAAGAGTTATGTGTCTTTACGTGTTCTATTGGTTGATTTCAATTGAGACATCTATTCCGTTCTAGTCTGGTTTTAAAAGCACCATTCAAAGTTGATGTCACAGTTACAAATTTACACATTGCATCTACGAAATATTTAAATAAAAGGATACTGAACACGTCAGACTCGAATCCTGACATACATTTAAAAATCGATGAGAGGGAAACGTTCATGACTAAACTAATCGACTTTTGTAAAGACATCACATGTCGGATCATCAACTTTCTTTTAGATGCCTTAATATCCATTTAGTCATGACATTTTATTTAGAAATTCACATTTCATGACAGAGCTTGCCGAAAACTGGGCAAACGATTTATATTGATCTTATCTTCAGAAACAAGGAAATGTTACTTCGAGAATAAAGTTATTATATCAGACGTTTCATGGTCGTCGTCAGTATCTCGAGGATCGTAATGGTTCTTCTATATGTATCATGAACACAACCTATTTTGTCTACACCGGAAGTAATTTTACGCAAACTAACTGAAAAATAGAGGACGCTATACTCTACCGGCGCACCTTGTCTAGTGTTTTGTCTATTTGATATATCATTTCTTTTTGCGTGTTGTCTATTTAAATATAAATAGACAAGAACAAAATGATACTTCATTGATTTCTTTCATTCCAGTCATACATGGAAGTTTTCACTTCAATGTGTAGCAAATGTGCATTTATAAAGTACAAGTACTTTTGTCATATGTTCTGGTATTTACAGTATGCAATTTAATGTTCTAAACCACCATTTCAGGATCTATGTTACGGAAATATTCGGATGAGAAGTCAGCTGCCTTTTTCTTTCTGCATTATGAAAATTCTAGCTCAAAGTCTTCATGGTGAATTTGTCAATGCAATTGTTTTGGGGATAAACCTAGAACAGATATTGCTTAGCTAAATCTATTCCGACATCCGATTGTTCCACATATACATTTGTTAAATGCCAGGTATATACATTCGTGTTGGTCTTCAGCTTGGATATCAGTTATGTGTATGAGTGCATGTGGGTTTGAAGTGACACTTTGTTTTGATAAGGCAAAAAAAAAGATAATTAAGCTAAATATTATCGTTTTTAAAAAAATCAGGGAAAGTTATTGGATAATAGACTACCATTATGGCATATCAAGATGCGGTCATTCCTTTATCAATTTAAATTATAACTATCAATTATTTGTAAATAATCGCACCAAACAATGTATATGTAAATATATATATATGTACATGCATGTTTGTACAGACTGATTTGTGCTTTGTATCAATTACAATACAAGTGTACTCATCATAATGTCAGAACAGAAATTATTTACAAATAAATTCTTTTTCTTCTTCAGGAAGAGACCACATGAAGGTGTAGACCATTTATAGACTTTAAGAACATGTTATTATAAGAAACAAGTTCTCAATGACAATCTAACCACTTACTACATTCAATTAAAGTTACTTATTATACATGTACTTATTCATTTGCACGTATAGAAAGTGGAATTACAGTATTAAACATGTCTTATTTGTTTATTATGTATTAGAATACATGTCCTAGAGATACAACTTCATATCAATGCGATAAAATATTCCAGCGGTGAAGTATGATTTCTCCCCATTCCAGACTCACTTCTCTCTATCACTCCTGGAAGGGAGAAGTCACTCCTCCTATTCACTGAATCCTAGATTATTCCCTGGTCGCAGTCAACATACAAACTTTAAAATATAAAAGTCATCTAAAGTGTCAGTCGAATTGATATTTTTTTCTGTAATTCTTACTAAACATTCGACTTCATCTTGCAATAACCGTTCGATTTCAGGTAGTTCAATGCATTTCTGACCATTAACAGTTTTCCAACTTGATAACATTTGACAAGAACCATCGCTTCCTGGAAATTCTGTGCGCTATGCTCAATTGATTGATTTCTTGGTTCACCTAAAATATATAACAATCTCCTTTCCTTAAAGTTCCATGGCAATGCAAAGCTTGAAAATTAAGGCTTTCAAAATATTCATATAGAGCCTCTGTAACAGGATAATGATGCTGCACGATTGAAGTGATCAATACGGAAATTTTATGGTCGTCATCATGAACTCATGGATCGTTACGGTGTATCTATCTGTACTATGAAAACGGACTTGTGTAACATGTTATAAATTCCATTCCTGAACTTGACTTTTTGATGGGCAACTCGGCGGTTGTTTCTAAACAAGAAGAGGACGCTCACCCTACCGGAACATCTGGTCCATGCAAATATATCCCTTCCAGTCACGACATTCCGGGAGATTCAAACATCTTCGATAACGAATCTCCCCGTTAAGTCCTTTCTAATGGTTCCATATATTCCGTGAACCACGCTCCTTTAATTGGAATTATAAATTAAGCTATTGTGGATGCCGTGGTGGACAACGCAAGAAAATTGATAAAACAAACAAGAAGACACTGATTCTCTGACAGAATGGGTAAAGACTGTGAGTTCTTCAATATTGTATCGTATGAAAGTTTTGAGTAGTTTAGTGAGTGTCAATGCTTCATCAGTTTTCAGAGACCCCGATGTAGCAAAAACATTGTCTTCTATACATGACAAATATGTTACCATACAGACAGACAAAGTTCAAAACATAATTATTCTTGTCTGAAAACTTATAACATCCAATGTTTGTTATCAGAAGTTAACGTTGAAAATAATAGGAGTAATAAGACCTATACTGCTACCACACTCTCCAAAGACGAAAAAATGGAAACCCATAAATCTGTGCTATCCTCTATTGGTCTCTCTATCAAGGAAGATGATTTTGATCTACCGTCTATGTACTGGATTCCTAAACTCCACAAGGATCCATACAAATAAAGCTGCATAACTGGATCTCCAAAATATACATATACCAACAAACCTCTTTCAAAACTTTTAACATCTATACTGCTGTCAAAGAGGGTCGCTAGTCCTCCCACGACACTTGTTACTCCCGGTCCTGTAGTGAAATTAATTCAATATGGATCCTGCAAAATTCGAAAGAGCTTCTGGTAACTCCCAATTCTAGATTATTTTCTGAATATAATAGCATAAAATCCTATGATTTTCAACTATTGAACTTCTATTCCTCATAACCAGTTTAAATTCCGACTCAAATACTCTATACAACATTGTTACTACAAAAAGACATTTAGATACAAATATATAGTTTTTATATAGAAATTCCTCATACTTTGTAAAAACATATAAATACAAATATACCAAAGAAGATGTTTTCAAATGCTAAAATGTCTGATTGCAACATATTTGTCAAGTGTGGTGGACGCGTTTTACAACGAACGTTCAGCATTCCAATGGGAACAAATTGCGCTCCTCTACTTGCTGAAAGAGTAGTTAAGGGAACCTAGATTATAGCAGAAGTTAAACGAATGTAATCCAGACACAAAGACCAGGCAGACATACACAAAAAAAAATAAAAACATAATTAAAATAATACAAAAAGTAACAGAAGTAAATCGGCAACTTGGACTCCACTATATTGGAAGCATGGACCAGGTGCACAAGAACTTGAAATAAAGGATACTGCAGATACTGTGAAGTCAGATTCATATCTTGGCCAACACTTAGAGATTGATGGTAAAGAAAAACTATTAACCAAACTATACGACAAATGACTTTTCATTCCGTATTGTCAACTTTCCTTTCATTTGCGTATGGTGAATTCATATCACAACTCATACGTTGTGCTAGAGCTTGCCGTAAATACATAGACATTTATTGGATCGCGCTAGATTTCTTGCAATTGTGTTCCTGGAACAAATTAATATTGTTGCACGATTAAAATCATCAATTTTATGGTCGTCATCATGAACCTGTCGATCGTTACGCATTATCCGTCTGCAGTACGAACTAATTTGTTAAATGTGTCATAGTTTTCCTTTCCTCTTTCGTCTACAATGGACCGGACTTTTGATGAGCACCTCGACGGGTGTTTTTAGAAAAGCAGAGGACGCTTACCCTACCGATGCACCTGGTCAATGTTCCTAGTTTTCAGTGAAATCCGAGTTACGCATTTACTTTTGTTATTTTCTTTGAGTTATTTTGTGTTCTTTCTTGTGTGTGTGTGTGTGTGTGTATTTTTTTTTTTCTGTCAGGTCTTTGTCTCTGCACTGCTTTTTATTTATTTCCGGTAGAATATTGGTTCCCTTGATTACTCTTTCTAGCATATTACAAAAATAATTTCAAAGACACATTTGCAGCTTTAGTTTGACCACCACCTGCGATCAACATGCACAAAGATTATGCAGTTAAAGTGCATAGATCTTGGTTCAAGGCGCTGTAATACTTCAAAATGAAGTGGTAATTTGACTCTGAAGTAGTAAATGAGACGTAGCCACGTCGTATCCAAATAAACAGTTAAAAGTATGTATGAGTTTTTATGTAAAATTATAATAGCAATATTGATTGACCAATTTATAAAACAAAATTGCAGTTCTTTTTTGGAAATGTTTATATGTTTATATAACAAATCGCGGAATATATATGCCTTGTCAAACTAAAACAGCGCATTTTAAACACTATTTCAAGTTCAAATATTAACACAACCATCGGCTTATAAAAGTCAAAAGGCATTTTAGTTTCCACAGCAAAATATTTACATTTTAGTGCGTAAGCCAGTTTAAGAAAGCATGGCCGGTCTATTTTGTTTTCGAGTTTTAAAGATTTTACGGGTAAAAATTCAGTAATAGTAGTATTTATTGGTGCATATCATAAAAGCACCACCATGTGGTCTACAAATAACACTAGCGTTCTCTAAACGTTTCTTGTCTACTTTCCAGTTGTTTAAAGGATATATAATTTTAATCTTCGGCCACACTTTCAATATTATTGATAAAGCTTCTTTCTCATTTACTACCGATCGTTTTGTTCCTTTTTTCTTGCTATGTATATGAAATCCGTGCCTACTCTTGTTTGTGATCCTTTTGATACCATTGAATTAGGAAGCAGTTCACATATATGTAAGTCGCTCACGTCAAAAAAGGAACACAGATTGATGAAAACGATGTGGTTTCGGTTAAAACATAAAACATGTCTTTGTTAGATCGTATATTTCTCGAACTAGATCTCCCAAAAGTTCATTCATTATAATTATAACGATTTTCGTACGCTGTTTCAGCCAGGGCCTTGGCAGAGCAACGCAGGATAGGCCATCGAAAACGATTTGCTGAAAAATTTGACTATACATCTATACTAGAGTGTAGACCCGTGAATCATATTTTTTTGTGATGTTTCACTTTCGTTATTTTATGTTCTTCTTTCTTCCAACAGTATTTATTAAAGTTAAATGGTTTAGACTTGTTAAAGACTAATCCAGATGGACTGAGGATTGTTGCATTTGCCACATAGACTATCCTGAAAGCAGATGGTGTAATCCAAGTCACATTGTCATATATAATTGTATTGTTGTCAAAAAACTTGACATAAGTTTCCGTTGCTGGTATCATAGATTTCGTTTGCATTTCAGGAGTGTTTATATCATACTAAGTTATATAATAAAAATATGCAGGAAACAATAAAATAAACGCTATGGGGACGGTGATAAAACAATACAATCTAATCTTTTAATTCTCGTCGCCATTTCACTTCTGTAATAGATTATAAAATGAGGAGAATTATGATTATGATTTTTGCGAAAATATCCTGGTTTCTCCGATTATACCTGAAGACCATGTTTATGCATCCTTTTCCTCATCAATTAAAATAGGGTGTCGGAATTAAAAATTCAGTTGCCACCGCCTATATTTTCAAAATTTTTTTCCACATGTAATCAGCTTATACACTATTGTACAAAAATATTTCATTAGCATGGCCTATAAAGGTAATTCCCCTTTCCATGTAATTCTAAAATATCAAGGGTAATTCCCTGTCAATAATTATACCCAATAAACCACTTTTGCTGAAAATACCGATTAATTTCGTTTGAATTCACAACAATCTCATAAAAACAATTGACCCATAATATCTTAACAGTACCCGATGGCCCTTTCAACGCTTTGAATTTAGTATACCACTTCACTGTCGGTAGTCATAAATCATCTATTGCAAAAACAAAAAAACAAAAAAATATATTTAAAAAAAAAAAACAATAAAAAAAAACACACACACATTTTTCAAAAAAATTTATACTCCTCTTTAACAGCAAACCGATTTCGCATGCTCAAATTTCACAAAAAAATCAAAATTAAGTGGAAAATTATAAATATAAGCTTTTATTCATGTATTACATTTTTAAAACAGCCAGAGTAACGCACAAAAAAACCCCGCATAATTCTTACAAAATTGAATCATTGGCAAAATGGAATCACGCTTCAACGCTTTTGTTAATACAACGGTAGCATTTGTATTTCATAGATGTTGCACCACTGCCTTTACTTAAACATGCAGGTATTGTACCTCATAAAACGTATTTACTTTGGTACATAGCATCGTTAATTGGATCCATTCAACATGTAGTTGATCACTTCTCGTTTCACAGTGTTTGACAGATATCCTGAAGTTGCATTATTGTTGCTAGATTATTACAGAATTACACTCACTTGAAATACGGCGGTGAAGGACATGCTTACTCTTCCAGAGCACCTAATGTCACTCCTTTTTTTTGTAGTAGTTCATACTGCTGGTGCTTTAGGTTTTTTGTGTTACGTCTTGTTTCCCTTTTCTTCAGTTTTATGTATAATCCGCTACATTTTGCATATAAATCGTCTCTAATGTTTTCCCATTTTGGCCATATTTTTTTAGCATTTTTACGTATGTGAATTATCCCATTGCTGACGTTTCGGTATTTTGTTTTTGCAAATACATCTAAAGTACTTTTTCTGAAAATTATTCATTATTAGCTAATTTACTTCTTAAATTCATTTTTACAATCAAACTTAATTCACAGAAGCCTTTTCGTTTAGTTTCAATACATTTTAGTTTATTTCTATTAAATTAGGCTCAGAATAAAATAAAAAAAACTTTTTATATTTAGTAACAATAAAAACGAAAATATTTTGGAGTATGAATACACAACATCAGCGTGAAAAGAGCGAATGAACTGTCCTGGCCGCCGCTACGTCATTGGAATGTTACAAATGCATGTGATAAGATTTTTTTCTCAAAACAACGGATTACCGTGGCTTATAGAATTGAAATGTACAGTTATGGAAAGCTGAGTTGGAAATTAACCCAGACGACATGTTTTAACAGTGTTAGTATTTGGAGTGTCACGAACCGCCACAGCCGAGCTCATCGGCAAGATTGGTTTTTATAGCCACTGGCATTGGCGTTGCAGGCGGTTGGCATCCTGTAGATAGAGTAAAAAGTGTGTGTCACTCATTGATTTCTTTTGGAGAGAAGAACAGTCCCGACTGTAGCTTCGTGCAGATACCTCATTCTGATGACCGCTCATGTACATCATATGCCTGATTTCGAAGCCAGCGTCACTCATTGCTTAAATCACGGAGATAATGAGCTGTGAAGATTACACTACACTACAGGATGCATTTTACGACACATCTGCCATGAATCTACTGAATTGGTAAGATACCATGGATGTAAATCTTGCGGAGATTTGGACGACAACGCACCTTTGTTGATGTGATTGAAAAGTGAAGTTGCATCCGGATCGGTTTTTTGAAATTAACAATTTCAATGAAGCAACTTGGCAGCGATCATAAATATTCGCTTGTCATTTATGGTGTCTTCAGACTCCAGTCCGCCTTGCCATATTTTCTGTTTCATTACATTGACATGCAGACATATCTACGATTATTTTCATCAAAGTGGTATTCAAACCAGTTTAACTGGAGTAATTTGTGAATTCAATTCCACGGGTGACAAAATGCATGGCAATATTATACCAGACACGGTATCTAAGGATCATTGGCTCTACATCAGATGAGGTACAGGTAAGAATTCATCTTTTCTAAGTCATTCATTGTAATAATCTGTATATGTTTGGTAAGACGAGAGAGGCCTTTTTCGAGGTTCTTTTTCAATTTCTGGTGAAGGTTTTCATTTGCCTTCCTAAATTCCCTATCGGGAACGATGTGAGTATACTTTTCTAAATCATGGATGTGTCGGTTTATTGCGGCTCGAATGTTTTTCATTGAGTTTTTGTGGTATTCTTTGGACTGGGCAGCTGACATTATCTTGCATCTTTTTTCGGAAATTTTCTGGGATGCCTCGATGTAAAATTTAGCCAACACTATGTTCAATTCTTCTGTTGAAACAGTTTTGAAATCTATAACTTGATCCAAGGCTTCAATACACCATTTTGAAAATCAACAAAACAGACATATTCAATTTGACTTTAAAAAAAACCACACATAACAAAGGCAAGAAAATATCCGATTCAATGGTAAAAAAAGACCAATTAGTTATTCAAAAGATTCAGATAGCTCAGTTGCAGAGCGCTCAAGTTTTTTTGAGAGGTCCCAGATTTAAATACTGGTTTGAATTTATACATTGTTTTACTCATTTACGGAGTATGGCAAAACTATAAATAGGGTTTCCTAAGTTTTGATAAGTTTTTATTTACCTTGGAAAACTTGGACTCCTACTTTGTGTTTTGTTTTGTAGATTTGGCCTGTCGACTTTCTGGAAGTTTTTTCAGCTCTATTGGAGTAACAGTTTTAAATCGTTTCTTTTGCTTTTGAGGTGCAGAAACAGTAGGTTTTTCAAAAACGTAAGTCGACTTGGGATCTGCGGTGCCGATGGGACCAGTGTCTCTGGCTGGGGCGTCAACGAGATCTGCGGTGGGGTCTGCGTCTTTGGATTGGGTGTTAACTGAATCTACGGTGGGGCCTGCGTCTCCAGCTTTTTTGACAATTTAGGATTTCCTGGAGCAAGTCACAAATGTCTACCTCTACCATAATAGTGTTTGAGTCCCCAGTCTCCATTTCAAGCAACTTTTCACCCCCACCTATATCAACATCCGGCACCTCTTCCATCTTTGTTTCACTATGGCTAAAGCAGACGACAGGAGGTCGGGGGTCATCGGTCAGGGGCTTTGTAGGAAGGGGTATTATCTTTAAATGATTGGAAGGCAACAAATAATGGTATAAAACTTTATTTGTTTTTAATTTTAATCGTTTTGTTGAGAATGAATGAAATATTAGAATTTTCGGATCAATAAAAAAGTATTTCCGGGAACACTGAAAATAAAAGTTTTCACCAATCAAACCAATCAAAAGACAACAAATGCGTAAAATGTATTTCTTACTTAATAACACAATTAAATACGTTCAATCAATGTTGCAACGCTGGACCCAAACCCCTTATCTAATTACAACATATGATCTTTATGTTCTACAAATGTATAAGCAGCATAAAAAAAAACGTAGGAGCAGTTGTCAGAATATCTACTGTGAAAGTACTTTAATTCGTGGATACTAATTTTCATTGATAATTGAATTCGTGGTTTTCATTTTTTGCAGTATACATATCAAAAGAAATCTCCTTTTCGTTATGAACCAAATGTTGTGGTTTGACATTCCCACGAAAGCCACGAAAATTGGAACCCCACGAACAATAGTACTTTTTATAGTATTTCATTGTGTATAATTCCTGACTCCAGTTAAACTCATCGATAAAACATAAATGTTTAGGAGTACAAATGTTAGTTTGTACATTAATCTTTTTCAAGGTTACACATTATTCAAACCAATATTGTTTTTTATTGAAAGTTAATTAATACTCATAACATCAATACAAACAAAAGCGTAGTACTTATCCTTGGCCCTCTATGGTGTAATACACTGCAGATTTTCTAATAGAATATGGTTCTCTTACAGCAAAAAAAATGATGAATTATTCTTAGAGGTTCTATTTTACATTTTAAAAAGTAAAACGACTCGTAGATTAACACTAGTATTGTATGTTGTTTTCTTTCTAATGCATTTCATCAAATTTCTTCTGTTTTTACCTGCATGTCCATATTCTTTTTCGCATATCATTTTTCTATTTCACTATTGCATACATATATGTAATCGAACATATTAGAGCATGCTGATTCAATGTGCTTATATTTGTCATATGATAGGAGACGGATTAACATAAGCGTAGTCTTCTTTCTAATACTTTATGATGTATTACTGTTGTATTTATTATAACAGATGAATTTATTTGAAATAAAAAATATGTTTAAACTAAGAAGCATATTTAACTTCTAGGAATAAGGTTCTCTTGCTTGAATGACCATTACAATGTACTTATTGAGTGTCATTCGATCCCCAAAATTCAATTTATTTAAATTTACACATAATATTTCACTTACTATTGTTCATCTTCTGACAAACAAAAACTCAAATAAACAACCGAATATTCAGTCAAGCTCACTTTAAAATGGTTTATATATAAGATGTTACGTCAAATTGATATTCTTTTAAGTTGAAGAAGAGTGAAAGAGTAATCAAGGGAACCATGGTTTTAGCGGTAATCAAAAGAATGCAATGCAGGGACAAAGACCAGCCATGGAAAACAGACATACACAACAAAGAACACAGAGTAACTAAAATCATACATACAAAGTAACAAAAGTAAATGAGCAACTCGGACTCCACTAAAAACTTGGAGCATGGACCAGGTGCACCGGTAGGGTAAGCGTTAAAAAATTAAAAATAAAAAAAATAAGCAATACTTACATAAGTAACCGATACGGAAACATAAAAATTTCGTTAACACTCTTCCAATCTTCCAATAGAACAAGTGCATTTAAATATCTACCGATCTTCCAATACAAGAGAACTTTGCATTTAAATCTACAGAAACGTCGTACCATCATGTGTACAAACATGCATCCGGGTTATATATTTTTTACATTACATGCAAAACATCTTGATGTCTTAATTAGATGTATAACATGTTCGCGATCTCTTTCATTTGCTTCTGGGTATTTGGAGAAACATCAATAGTTTATATAACATTTTTGAAGTTGAGCCTCTGTAAGAACGAGGCAGTGGTTGAAATTTGGTATGAAAAAAAAATATAATTTAACAATTTGCACCATCAAAGACAAAGAAAAAAGACACTATTTTCCATATTATGTTGGCGCATTGAATTCAAATTTCATTGAAATGCACTAAAAATGAACATTTCAAGGGCAGATAACTCTGTCAAACATCATTTTTCTAACATTCTATTGAAAGATTTCAAATTAAAGCCCGTGAAACGGAGATCAAATGTTGGTCTTTATAAATAAAGAAAGTATCCTTGAGTAATATTATGTTGTCAGATCGGTGGAGTTTTGACATGCATGTTTCTGATTTTTCCCATATAGCCTGAATCTTACTAACACTTACCCTTATTTGTAAAACCAATGACATTAAATTTTCACCTGGAAAACAAAATAATGAAGTGCTAGAAAAAACAGTCAAACAAACAAACAAAATAAAGGAAACACTAACGACACATACACCCTGTATTAATATCATTAAATATATATAAACACATCCCATATCCTATGAATCACATTCAGATTATTTGAAACTTGTATAAGCTTGCTAACAATATGTTTCAATATATTTAAGAAACCAATGATGGGAAAATTAAGTTAACTGCAGCCAAGAACATTTCAGATTTAATCGACCACATTTTCCTTCCATTGTATAAATCTGAACTTTTATAGTAATGTTATTTTTGTTTTGAACCGACGCTGATTGGAATCCTCAAGTTTACACTCATAGATATATTGTTTAGCAATCATGAGTTACTTAAGAAATAGGAATGCATTGCTAAATTTTTTAAAAAAATCTTTCTTCTTAATACTTATTGGAATAAGATCTTTTGAGCTGAAACAAAAATCCTGATACAGATTATTTACATGAACACAATAAAACCTATTGCTCAATGGTCGCATCATAAGCTTTACAAAATGTACAAAGTCTTGAGTTTACTAATTCTATTTGTTTTAATTCTATTTGAATACTAATTGTTTGAAGTAAAAATTCTATGCAGTAATTTGTATTGATTTTTTTTTTTTTAGATAAGAGATTTTGCAACATTTAAACACCATAAAATATTCATTCCATGGAAGATCGTTTATTTTTAAACTATTCTGCCATGTTTCTATTCTATGATTTGGCATATCAAAATTTTCTTTAATCATGCTATTATATGTATACTTTAAACTATTACATTTTCTAAGCTTTTCAATAAAACTGTTTTGACTTGATTTTTATTAAGAGCAACTCGGCGGGTGTTTCTAGAAAAGCTGTGGACGCTTACCAGACCGGTGCACCTGGTCCATGCTCACAGTTTTGAGTGGAGTACGAGTTACTCATTTACTTTTGTTACTTTGTATGTGTTAATTTGCTTATTTTATGTTCGTTGTTGTGTATGTCTGTTTTCCATGTCTGGTCTTTGTCCTTCGATTACATTCTTTTTGATCCCCGCTATAGCCTTGGTTCCCTTGATTACTCTTTGTAACAATGTTTTCAAGCTCATCTGTAGTAACCTTCCTCAATTCTACTCTTTCAATATACTTCAAAGAATAAGGAAGGCTAGAAATTAAACTGAACAATTGCAAGAAGTTATTAGTATTAACAATTTTGTCTCATCAAAACTGTAACTTTTTTCCATTCCTGTCTATCAAATCAATGAAAAATTCAATGTCCTTTCCCATCCATTTTGCAAAATTAGGAATATCATGTACTTTTGCATAATTCAAAATGTCTTAACTTTATAAAACTTTAAAAACTTCTCTCAAAAAAATGTTTGTTACGTAATCCACAACTTTTCTTTTTCAGTTTGAAAAATTCTGAAACCTCCAAACTGAATAATTTGTTTCTCTGCAACATCTTGCCAAATCCCTGGGCTATAATGTAGAATTCTTTTATCCCAACTAAGTTTCTAGTATGTACAAACATATTCCACATGGATTATATTTAAATCACCATCTCGAAATTTTTCAATCATAGTGTTTCTCTAAATCCTTTCAGTCTTTCCATCCCATATGAAACTGCAAAAAAGTCTTTTACTATCAGTCATCATGGAAACTCTTGGGTTTGGCAAAGTTGTGAGCAGATTTAAAAGTTTTGGTAAAGTTTTAACTGTGATCTTACCTAAAAGAGATAATTTACGGTGCTGCCAACTTTTCAATAGTTTTGAAATTTCGTGTTATTTTTGTTTAAAGTTTAGCTCTATCATATCCCCACGACATAATAAAAACTTTATGCCAAGAAGTGTATCATTTGTGCAAGTCCAATTAATATTAGAATCTTTACACAAAATATTATCACAGTAATTTTTCCTTCCAATCAACACTGCTGTTGTTTTTTGAATTATTCGTTTTTAAGCCTGAAACGTTATGCAAAGTTTAAAAACTCTTTAAAGATTCCCTTTATGATCTTTTTTTCAAGTTTAAAACAATATCATCTGCATATTGACTTATAATTAAAGCATAAGTATTAAATGCAATTCTCCTAATAGTACTACTGGAATTAATCGTAATTGATAACAATGCTACTCCTATGATAAAAGGTAAAGGTGACAGAAGATCACCTTGACGACAGCCTCTCCCCAAATGAAAAAAATAATAGATAAATGCCCATTGTTGATTACACAGCTTCTTGCCTGTTTTACAGTGAAGTTAATCAACGTTACAAAAAAGGTCCTAAGGCTTAAATGATAAATAAGGGTAACAACAAAATTACCGAACACTAATCACATTCATAATCAAGTCAAGTCCAAAATAAATCTGGCAAAATAGATATTACACCATAGAAGCAGCTGGTACCGCAATGGTCCTGACTTGGTACAGGCACTTCAAACGAAATATTGGGTTAAATCTAGGTTTTACAGCGCGCTAAACCCCCTCTTCCATTGCGGCGTTACTAAGCCAGAGGTGATTAAAATGCATTTGCATGCTGTTGTCATAATCCGTAAATCAGCAGTTACATCAGCACAATGAGCAATTTACTCATTATTTTAGAAGAAACTGAGTATTTTTCAACAAATCTTAGTTTTGAAATTACTACTGTTGTCAAATTCGAAATGTAGGTCTTTAAAAGATGCAATACAGGCTGTTTCTGTAGTCTCCTTTATCTCGAGCTCTGGTAGATATATTGACGGTAACCATTTACCAAAAGAAGGGTTCCTGATGGACAATATATTTTCAGTATATCTGCATGTAATATTAAAGGATTTAGCATCTTTAAATTTTTTTATTCTTTACGAGGTTCTTAAGAAATTTAGTCTCGTATGAATATAAAAATAAATAGGCTAGGAGAGGAGCAAAGTTAGTGCCCATTGGAATGCCAACTTGTTGCTGAAAAATAGCTCCTCCAAAAGTAACAAATATGTTATCAATGAGGAAATCATGTATTTCGTAAACCTGCTTTTCTGTGTAGCACACTTTTCCCTTCTGAAATGTTTTAAAAATATATGTTGATTTGTAACTAAAACCAACATATTTTTGAAACAACAAAAGATTTACGAATAAGCCCTTTCAAACAAGATTTAATAGCAGTGATAAGACCTATACTGCTACCACACTCTCCAAAGGAGAGATTGTGGAAAACCATAAACTTATGCTATCCTCTTTTGGTCTCTCTACCAAAGACGATAATTGCGATTTACCGTCTACGTACTGGATTCAAGCATTTATACAAACAACGTTTCATAGCTGGATCTGCAAACTGTACCACCAAACCTCTTTCAAAACTTTTAACTTTTAAACCCATAGAGGGTCTGAGATCCTACCACAACATTTCTTACTCCCGTTTTGGTATTAATTCAGTGTGGATCCTGAAAATTCGAAAAATCTTTTGAAGACAACCAGTTCAAGACTATTATCAGAATATAATAGCATTAAAACCTATGATTACCACTGTATACTTCTATTCCCTATACTCAGTTACAATCCCGACTTAAAAACATTATACATTGTTCATTGTTGTTGTTTTTCCAAAAAAAGATGGTACACCTAGATACAAATATATAGTTCTTGGTAGAGATTCCTCATACTTTGTAAGAAATAATTACAAATCATCTTCCAAATATTCAGGGAACGATGTTTACAAAATGCTGGAATTTTTAATCGACAACATATTTGTTCAGTATAGTGGGCCCGTTTTTCAACAAACGGTCGGCATTCCAACGGGAACAAATTGTGATCCTCTACTTGCAGACCTATTCCTTCACTCTTATGAGGCTGACTTTATAGCTGATCTGATCTGAAAGACGTTCGGCTAGATCCTTTAATCTCAGTTTCCGAAATAAAGATGACATATTATCTTTAAACAATCCAAATTTCGGGAATTTGATATATTCCAAAGAAAAAACGATATTACAGGCACTGTAACGTCAGCCTCATATCTTCACCTACACTTAGAAATCGATGGTAGAGGAAAACTATTGACCAAACTTTACTACAAACGTGATGACTTTTCATATAGAATTGTCAAATTTCCTTTCATTTGTGGCAATATCCCTTCAGCACCTGCGTATGAAGTGTACATATCACAACTAATACATTATGCCAGAGCTTGCCGAAACTACACAGACCTTTTGTATCGCGCTAGAATTCTAACAAATAGGCTTCTGGAACAGGATTATGTTGCTACAAGATTGAAGTCATCACTACGGAAGTTTCATGGTCGTCATCATTTACTCGTGAATCGTTATGATGTATCTATCTGCGCCATGAAAACTGATTTATTCAACGTGTCAAAGTTTTCCTTCCCTCTTTCGTCTACCCCGGACTTGAGTTTTTATGAGCAACTCGGCGGGTGCTTCGAGTTGCTCATTTGTTACTTTGTATGTAAGATTTTTGTTCATGTTCTTTGTTGTGTATGTCTGTTTTCCATGTCTGGTCTTTGTCCCTGGATTACATTCTGTTCATTACCACTATAACCTTGGCTCCCTTGATTATTCTTTCTATTTATCATTTGGGAACGTAGTAGTGTAAAGAAGTTGAGAAGTCAAAACTTTGGAAAGAACTAATTTCCGAAAAGTTCTAGGATTTTAGGTTTTGAAGTAAATCTTTAGAATTTTTAACTATCCGCATATTATTAATGCAACTACGAGAGTATGTGGTATTTCTATAAGCTTGCTGTCCATCCTTCACCGCAGACAATATCTTTGTAAGATGCATCTCCTTCGTGGAAGCAAGATGAGGATTATATTCAATAGAGGCAAAAGCGTTTTCGAAATCAACTATTAAAAGCAACCTTTCCACATCATTTTCTTCTAGATGATGCATGAGATTATAAAGCAATCTGATATTTTCTCCAATAAAACGGTCGTTCATGAAGCCTCGTTATGTATCACTTATAATGTGAGGTAGTACCTTTGAAGTCTATTTGAAGTACTGAGGGAAATAATTTCATATCTACATTAAGAAGACAGACGAAGCGCCAGTTAGATATGCATCTCTGGTCTTTCCCTTCCTTATTTTAGCAAGTGATTACACTCTAGTACTGAAAGTCTGAAAAACTATTAACTTCTTAGCCATACTTAAAAAAGCGATAAACAAATACATGAAATAAGCCAGTATCCTTCCAAAAATAACTCTAAAGAATTCAAAGGTAAATCTATCCGAATCTTCACTCCTCTCATTCGACATGTTCTTAAATTCTTTACTATACTCCTCAAAAGTTAATTTTCTTTCATAGGATTCACTGATAGGTTGTGGAAATTTAACACTGTGATTGAAAAAAATAGTTGTCAAAAAATTGTTGTTTGTTTCGACCTTAACGAATATATTTCTTTTTGTAAAAAAAACAGTTTTGTTCATTTTAAATATCTGATGAGCAGTAGATAGATGATTTCCAGGATCATCGATTAGTTCACAAACAGTCTTAAAAGTTTTTTTTTTCTTTTCAATACTTGAAAAATATTTTAGAATACTTTTCACTATACTCATAAAATTAACTTTAGCTCTTAATGTTATACCATCAACATGTTTTTCTCTGTGCTCAACAAGTTTCGCCTTCTTATTGGCTAATGTATTTTTAAAGTCACAATTTTGTCATTTAATTCCTTCATTTCCTCCATTCATGTTTAGATTTATTAATGCTATAAAATAGTTTCACTTCTAATTTCCATTTTTAAAATTAAAAAAAAAATTTGGTCGTTACAGGACAACACGATGTTTTCAGGATCAGCTTCTTGCATTATAGTATTTTAAAATTGTTCCTGTAAAGCATTTTTGTACCATTTCAGAGTAATCATAATCATAAAATAATTGTGAGTTGAATTATCAATACCGTTTTGATATTGAATAGTTAAGGATATCGTGGAATGGTCAGCTTTATATCCTAGACTTATATCAAAGCTTTTTTGCAAAGAATATACAAGTCTTCTGATATTAAAAAAAGAGTCAATTCTACTCTGTTTGACTGGAGAGTGTGGTCGCCACGTATATTTAAGTGTGTTAGGATTACCGATCCTCTAAGGATCTACAGGATTTAATGTTTCAATCATATTTTCAACAGATCTTTTACAATTTGGATGACTATCAAGTACATTTAAGAATTGGCAATAATAAAAATTTTGTAAATTTGTTGTTGTTTTTTTTTCAATAGACAAAATTTTTATCACAGCCGATTCTTATAAATTAATTCTAAACATATTTTTATCTTTAAACAAGCTCTGAATCTAACTGAATAGGGGCGTGTCAATATTTTTATTCATTGAGATATTACAAAATTGTTTTAACCAATCAGATTACGGTATTTATCTCAAATTAATTTATTATTATATGTGTTAATATTTTCATCATCAATAAAGTTCTAATCACTACATAACACTATACAAGAGTTTCAAAATAATGTCATCAAATTCATGTTCATCTGTATTATAACCGTACAAGGATACAAGTGATTCTTACCAGTGAAATTCATTATGATTTATTTACCATTTGTTTCACTAATGTAACTATTTACAATAGTAACAACGACCTTTTTAATCATAACACATACTCTTGTACTTCTATTGTTGCAGTGACTATAACAGATTTGTTTAATCCCATTCACCCTCCAACCGTTCCTCAATTTCGTTGGTACTATGGGGCTCTTGGAAACAACTGATATCTGCATTCGCCTCACCTATCCATTTAGCAGATCCATGCTCTTCCTCTGATTAGAAAATAAGCCCCTTACATTTAAAGAAAAAAAAACAGAAGTTTCTTCAGTCATTTTAGTGAACATCAAAGATTTTTCTGTTAAACATCATGCAAAATGCATAATATATTTACAATAAAACATCACTCTAACACAGCCTACACACCCTATACAGTCTCTTACACGAACATTACATCCATGCTCAAATGTCGCAATGATTGAAGACACACTCGCTCACACTAACACTACACCCTTGCTCAGATGTTGCAATGATTAAAGACACTCTCTCACACTAACACTTCGCCCTTGCTCAAGATGTCGCAATGATTGAAGACACACTCTTTCACACTAACACTTCACCCTTGCTCATATGTCGCAATGATTGAAAACACACTCTCTCATACTATCATATTACCCTTGCGCAGATGTCGCAATGATTGAAGACACACTCTCTCACACTAACACTTCACCCTTGCTCGGATGTCGCAATGATTGAAGACACACTCTCACACTACACCCTTCCTCAAGTGTCGCAATGATTGAAGACACACTCTCTCAAACTAACACTTCACCCTTGCTCAAGATGTCGCAATAATTGAAGCACACTCTCTCACACTAACACTCCACCCTTGCTCAAGATGTTGCAATGATTGAAGAAACACTTTCTCACACTAACACTTCATCCTTGCTTAAGATGTTGCAATGATTGAAGAAACACTTTCTCACACTAACACTTCACCCTTGCTCAAGATGTTGCAATGATTGAAGAAACACTTTTTTACACTAACACTTCACCCTTGCTCAAGATGTCGCAATGATTAAAGACGCATTGTATCATAATTGCTGCAGTTTATTTGGATCTTTAATACTAATAAAGGAGCACTGAAATGAATGCTTTATCAAATAGAATACTGAATATATATTTTTTTTTTACTCTTTGAATTTTTAGTTAACAAATTAAATCTGAATACATAAGTAATGATTTTTTAATGGCATATTTATTCAATTCGTAAAAAAGGATGAAATGAAATACCTGTATATTTTGTGTATCCCTCATTTTGTCTTTCCAAACACTGTGCCATTTGAGTACCACATATTGTCAAATTTCATGGAGTCTGCGAGTCGTTAGATTAACCCCATGTTGTTCTTCATCACATCATCTACCAGTTTAAATGTTGTTGTTAGTGCTAAGTTTTTCTTCTCCCTCATAACTCTAGACTTTCCTTCACACAATAATTGGTCGGATTAGATGTGTCTTTCCAGGAATAAGGTGGATTGCCTGTACTTCTGATGGTTGTACTGCGAAATCGTACTTTTCCTTCACAATCTTAATAATAAAAATATCTCATCCTGGGTTTCTCTATAATCCATGACCTTGATTGTAAGTTTTCTTGAATGTTGTACATTATAGTTGTACATCTTTCTATTGATCTTATTGCATTGCCCTTGGCTACTTGATTTAACTTAAAGGTGCAGGACAGGGCTATCATTTCTCCCATGTTCTCATTCTCATGTCAAAGTTCTTTAATGCATTGTGTTTGTCTGTCAAATTTCTCCTTTCTGTTTTCTAGATCTTTCTTCATTGTTTCTATCAAGTCGGACACTATAGTTGTAAATATATCATTCTTTATGACAAGTGAGTTCAAGGCCTGGTGTAGGTCAGACTTTCTCAATACACCTTTAAGTCCTAATTTAATTGAATTTAGATCATTCTGATTTATGTAAAATCAACTCTTACAATAAATGAAAGTTCACATGGCAACCTGTCATTTGATGGCTCTTTGTCTGATGGTCTGAATTCTTTATTGTCTAAGATTTATCTACATTTTTGTCAGATTCAGGTTTGCTTGCTACATGTCTCAGTAATTCTTGAACTGTTTTATCGCTATTCTTATCTCCTCCTCTGATTAGGTTGAATAACTACAACTGTTTGTATACTCAATAAATCCATCAATCCAAATAATTCAAGAATATCTTAAAATTCATGGACACTGTTCACTAATTTTACAAATAAATATCCAAATTTTACAATAACCTTTTCTGTCAAAAAAAACCAGACATAGTCCAATAATTTCTGCTCATGCCAGTATACTTTTTATGCATATTCTCAGACACATTTCTAAACTTAAAAAAATTGCAGAGCAAATTTTTAGCTGACTATTCCGACGGCCATCTTGTTAATCACTCTAATTACATTTTTCTGATATCTTATTTAATTTAGGTATGTATTTCCTTAACACGAAATGATGAGTAACGGTCCTTTTAAAAATCAGAAACCGTTCGCGTCAAAATGATTCATGGTAAAGAAAAACCCACCAAACAAACGGCGCTTTTTCACTCAAATTATGCTATATATGTACTTAACGGTTGTCCTTTACATATTCAGATCTGTAATTTATAGAAAATTATACAATTATCTCCAACTAAAATCAACCAAATCGAACCAAATCAGGAAGGATGGCTCTAGAAAAGTGCTAATTTCAAGTTCAATCTACATAAATTTTATCTCAAAAGCGCAACATTCAAATGAAAAATAACTATGAATGGTGATGCGTAACCGATTCTGAATTAAAAAAAAATAAACCGAGTTCGGTGGGTTTTTGACATGTCTGAATCATCTCCTGTCTAACGGACTAATTTCAATTTAAAAAGACTGCTACTTAATAGTATAATTAACTGGAAAGAGTGAATAACCAAGACATTATCACGAGTGCCGAAGAATTCATAGAGTGAGCGGATCTTGTTCCGCGCACAAGATAAATCTTCAAGCGTTCTTGGCATGAATGATTATATTTTGGTTATTCACGACAACGAATCGATCATCCTATTAATTATATAGATTTTCTTATAATTTATCGATATTTTCAACATGAATTATAAATTATTTGATTGGCGGATTGATATCAAAATTGTGAAGTTTTGGCGGGAGAAAGTCCGAGAGTGGAATTTCCGAATCAATTCACAGGTTGAATTTTCGAAATTTATTACACAGGGAACATTTTCAGATAAAACACTATATAATAAGATAGCACTAATTGAATCAGATGGATTCATTTGTGTCAACAAAACATAATTTACATATAGATAAAAGAGACGTGAAATATTTTGCCTCGTCGAATTTGAAAAGAAGTAACTTACATACACATACATTTTGTACATCGAAGTTGTTAAATATAAAATCTACAACAATAACGAGTTAATTATCGAATTTCTAACATCGAATGAAATAAATTTTATAGTTTTGATCGCGAGGCTTGCCGAGCTATTCAAACTATAAAATTTATTTCCCAAGATGTGAGAAATTCATACTAAAAAAGCTAGGAGTGTAGATTCTCTTTTTCTAATGCCCTAAAAACGTCAAAAATACCCAAAAATGAAAAGCGCGTGAAACGTTATGATTCAGATTCGTAGGAAATATGTTGACGTCACACAAATGTAAACATTTCAAACAAAATAAACCAGACGATTTTAAGTCTTACTATGCCAAAGAGCCTATAAATAGGCTTTTCATACTCCCGTATTTTGCCAAGAACCTATATATAAGCTTAGCATCTGTTGTCTACATATTCAGCAAGTCAATTGTTCTGGAATAATGTCATTGACGTCACAGTTCTGAAAATGATGATATGTGGTGTGCTTCACAGGGTAGACTGTGCAAATTAAAACAACGCCAGAATAATTCCTTGCAAGTTTTGTTTTTATTTCTACTCGTCTTTATCTATTGATCAAATATTCACATTTTATTTCTCTTTGTTTTTACCTTCAGTGCAATATACTTAAATCAACCTGCTCTTCATGAATTTCGTACAGGGAACAAAAATAGAAAAAAAACGTGTAAAAGAAATAACAAAAGAAGAAAAACAGAAAAACAGAAACAAATGCATTGTAATGATAAATTTTAAACTATATAAACATGTAATTTCAACGATACAATATCTACATGTATTTATTATTGATAAAATCGCAAATATTGCACAATGATTTCAATTAAGTTGACATGGATTGCACGGAACATTTTGTCAGCTGAACATATGATTATGAAAATTAATCTTCTCACACCTATTAGCGCCAAGTATTCACTAATTAGGGAAAAGAGAACATTGACATGAATGTAATTTATTTATTCCTAGAGGTTTTACCAAATTTTTGAGGATTCCTTTCAATATTCCGAACAATAAGCTTAATTCATAAAGTTCAAAATCAAAAATGAGATTCTGAGAGAATTGTACTTTGCAAGATTCATCCCCTCCTGCTAACACGAAATAAAATTTAAAATCAATACATGTGACTATGTCAAAATTAGATTATTAACTTTATAACTGCTAACATAAAGAAACCATTTAACCGAACACAATATTGCAAGCTACGTAGTATAGACAATAAAACTGCTCTTATTTTTCTAGGTTCGGAACGCAGAAGGTGTCATTTTATGCATAGTCCCATTAGTTTGGATACATGAAAGTAATGAGTAAAGTCTCTCATAGGATTAGTCATAAAAATACACGTAGGTCGAATTCAAATAATTAGGTTGTTTATCTTGTTTTACTTCTGTTAGTTTTTTAAGGAGAATGGATATGAAATTCAAATTACTTCTTCTTAGTTGTTGTAATAGCTTATTATATCCTTTTTAAATAAATATCAGTGTAAATATGGCGGCTTGTGAATTTTTTGTGTGTGCTAATTATGGGGTTTTAAGTATTAAAATGGTTTAATGTAGTAAATAAGATTTATTTAGAACATCGACAAGTTAAAAACACTTCTCGTGAAATGGTCTAATTATATTCTATTGACGTTTTTTTTTTTTTTTCGTTTTTTTTCTTTTCTATTTTTGGGTACATTTTTATGCACGCAAGTACGTCAATACGTATATGTACTAAGTTGACAACTTGACATCATAAAATATATTCAAAAACATCCAAGTGATGAATATTTTATGTCTATTTCTTTCTTCGTTCAATCACCCCGCCTTTGCGCCCTTTCTTATGACGTTACTTTATTGTCGACGTCATAAGCAGGACAGTTGAATTTGAATCTTCAAACTCTTGCTTTTCAAAATAAAGAAAAGGCTGCACATATAACTGCAATGACAATCGAGGCAATTCAAGATGGAGTCCAAGACAATCGATTTCTAAGCCAATCAAACTCTGAGAACAAAAAGGACACTAATGATGAGAACATTTTTCCATACAGATCAAGCGGTATAAAAATTGAAGCAAAATTAGAGAAATATGTTTAATCCTGCCACATACGCTACTACCGGTCTCAAGCCAGGAACATGATTTTTTTGATTTTTATGTTCATTATTGTTCGTTTTACCTTATTGTATAGATCTTTTCTGAATAGTTTCACTTGATTTATCTTGGCGTCTTGTATAGTTTGCTTTTTGGTTTGGGTTCCGCCCTTCTTTAAAGATCGTGTTGTGACCTGTACAAGTTTAACTCTTCCTTGCTTGGCATTTGGTGGATGACCATCTCATTGGAAATCATAACACGTCTCATATTTTCATATAGATAAAAATACATATATAATTTAACTAATTGAAAAAAGAACAGCTTGTATTTCTTTTAACGGGTGTTTCTAGAAAACAATGGACGCTTACCCTACCAGTGCACCTGGTCCATGTTCCTAGTTTTTATTTTAGTGGAGTCCGAGTTGCTTATTGGCTTTGGTTACTTTGTATGTATTCGTTGTTGTATGTGTCTGTTCTATGTCTGGCCTTTGTCCCTGGATTACATTCTTTTGATTTCCGTTATAATATTGGTTTCCTTGATTACTCTTAGTTTAGTTTAGTTTGTTAGGGTTTAACGTCCGAGCAGCAATATTTCACTATATTCAGACGATGAACATGAAATTGGTGATAAAATGAACATGAAATGATGATGAAATGAAAAAAAGGGATGGGACACAAGGACAATGAGGTCGACAAATTTTTATTGCCACTGGAAATGGGGAGAGGTGGGTAGGGTCGGGCAATTTAGCCTCCTGTGGCGGAGCCGTATGGTTCCTACTCCGGGAGAATACCACAGTAGGGTTCTTTAACGTGCAAGGAACGTGGCATCTTTCCCAACACGGTGCACCACTATGGTTTGCGGTCAGGTTTTCCGTATTATAGCCTGACAACCCCAGCATGTAACACGCCAGGGGTACCCCATTCCACCACCTGGGGCACACATCCCAGTTGCTCTGTGGGCAGGGCGTGAGCACAATTTAATCGCCTTTTACGACGAGCTTAGCGCTGCTGCAGGCCTATTCTTTTGACACCCGAACCTGTACGGGTCTTAATTACTCTTGCATCATGATTAAACTCAATTGTCAATAAGAGAAAAGTTTCTGCATTTCACTTATTTGTAATTAAGAAAATTTATACTATCTATTTGTGACTACAGAAATCAGCTCATGGAGACCCAGTCAAAAAGATACTGTATACTTTTTTCCGATGCAGTCGGTATAGTTTCGCTTTTTTACCCTTTGACCTTAAAGACGCTCTTCCATGGAAACGCAAGTCACCTGATCAAAATTCTGTTTCCGGATTGGCCAAATGCAGATAACTGAGTGGCGTTCGAAAAAAACTGTATCAGAAATTGAAATTGCGTGCCATGTGTTATTTCCTAATGAAAATTATAAGTAAAAAGAACAAAGTTTGCAGCGTCGGCTATCTTTTTTTTAAACAAATACTGTTTTTAATATTAGTAAATGTTGCAACACTTTACACAGAAGTTAAATTACTTATTTTTCCCGAATAACGTTGTCTTTCCTTTATTTCATATTTTTATTCAATCATTGAAATTACTATTTTTTTGTACGTCTTTAGAATCTAGAATCTATCTGTTTCTGTGATATTTATTTGAGATATATAGAATATGCATAAACCAATAAACCAATGCATACTCTCTGTCAAGATAATTAAGTATGTTTATATCTAGTGTTGATTATTGAAATGTGTATAAAAGATCATGTACAACAATGTGTTACAGTTACCTATCAAACATTTTCTTGACAACAAGTTATGAATTATTAAAAGTTGTGTCAATCATACAGAGAACCACTGAGTCTTTCAATGTTTCCACTTGTGGGTCACAACGGTTGTGACTGACCAGGTTTTCCATGTATTACACAAGACCCGCCAAGGCATTTTCGAAGGAGAAAAAACTTTGAGGCTGGATCTGATGACAATTTACTAGGCATTGCCAAGAAGTCGGGTCTTTATCAAATCAATGAAATTATTTTTGTTCTCTTTCGACAATTGGTATAACATCGGTAATGGCACGCCCGAATATTCGCAATTCATTAAACAGATAAATTGTTGTCCGGTCATTGCACAAACATGTCTTCGTAATATATAGGCAGAAATACGTGTAGTAAAAATATTCGACAAGAATGCTTTTTTGGAAATATAAAAAAACTGTATTACTTGCTAATTAAGGGTTATTGATTGTCACATTACATTCGTTAATCCTATATTAAGATTCTTTATAGTTTTGCAGTTTATCAATATAAATCCTTTTATCTATGAATGCTTCAATATCTATTGACAGAATCCGACATGAAATCGTGAGCATGCTCTTTGAACATACGACTGGGTAAAATAGCCAAGATGCTACAAATGTACTTCCAACATTCACTTGGATGGGATTTCTGACTCCTTTTAGGCACTCATCCTTTAACATTTCAGGTCACAACTCCCAATTTCAATCCCAACTTTCCTTTTGTTAAATGGCACGTTGTAGTGAAATACATGTATATTAAAGATCGTATTACAAATACTTATATCAAAACGTATTTATTTTGGCCGTTGCTTATTTTCGCGGATTCTGGCTAAGTTAGGGTAGTGTGTTCTCCTGTGTGTGTTCGTGTCATGTCTGGTACAACCAACTCGGTTGGAAGTTAGGAAAGTGTGTTCTCCTGTGTGTGTTCGTGTCATATCTGGTACTACCAACTCGGTTGGAAGTTAGGAAAGTGTTGTGTGGTACCACCTGTTGACAGTCCCCAGTGAAATGTTAGTTATTTGTCCCATCCTTTTCCAGACATAAGAACATGGTTACAATCAGCAGTACACACAATTACAGGACTTAATGTGTATGTGTGGACCATCAGGAATTTATGAATGTACATGCCAAGCCTTAAACATTAAAGAATTTAAGAGCTATACTGATCGCCGCAGTTGTCCACCTTCTGACCCCTTTTTCCCCAATGAGTACAACCCCCAAAATCAATCTCAGCCTTCCTTTTAGATATGGCATGCAAAGAGATCCGTATACTTTCACTCAAGTTATTACCTGTACATCAGGAAAATGTATGTTTCTGGTCGCTTTTTGGCTCTTCATTTCTTATCAGTTAAAGTCACAACATAAAAAATCAACCATATTGATCCTTTGTTGTTATATTATGGCACCTTGTACTACATTTCAAAGAGTTCCATTCACTTACAGTCAAGCTATTGTCTTGACTTCATGATAATGCTTGTTTCTACCTCCTTTTTTTGGTTGACTGCAAGTGTTTTCTATATAAAATATTTTCAAAAGATTTTGTTCATTTTTACAGAAGCTAAGGAATGTTGATAAAATATGCCTTTTCCCTCTTTAGCTGTGGAACTTTCTAAAAATGTAAATGACCTTCTTTGCCCTCTTCCGTCAAAATTCATTTGAAAGTTCTTCTGTTCCATCACATCAGTGACGTAACGAAAGAAAAACGGAAGTGTTCCGAGTGTCAGTCAAACAGTGAAGTAAAAACAAAACAAAATCAGATGCCAACCCGGTCGTATAGCAGTTTTGGAACAATATGAAAAGCTAATGAAGGAGACCCTGACACATGCAACAAACGGGGTCACTTTTTAAATTGATATTTGGCGTAATTACACAGATATATGATGACAGGGAGGGAATTTACGAAAAATTCCCCTCCTGGCCATGGTGTATCTAATCAATATACCACATTTATAGAGAGCCCTTTAAAAATAAAAATAAAAACAAACAAACAAACAAACAAACGTTCAAAGATGTTGTACATACAACGTCAATACTAAAACAAGAATCATGTAAAAATGTCTTTTAAAAAGTTATTTTCAATGAAACAATACAGATGAGAATAACTATGCACATTATAGTGCGGACTAAAAAGAAAAATTGTATCAGTGAAAGTATTAATTTGGTTTAACAGAAGCTCTCCAGGAAATACTAAAATTATTTGTCAGCTTTACCCTAATTACTTACAATAATTATCAGCTCTTTTTTTCTTTTTTTTTTTTTTTGTGACATCCACTGATCGGTTGCCCGTCACCATAACAACACGTTATTTTAGTGCCTTTGTGGTTACCATCGAGTACTATAGACCATTCCTGGTATGCAATGTAGGATGTCTGAAAGTAGTGAAGAAATAAAAATGAATATAAAGATTAAGCGAATGTTAGGTTTTGGTCTCCTGAACAGTTAGGACAATTATCAATACCAACAATATCCCACATAATTCTCATCTACTCACTCTATTATGTCAGTATTATAGAAATACAAATTACTGTCTTGAAACCAGACAAGGTTTGTTTTAAGACATTAATTCAAAAAACAATGATAGTACCATAACTGTATCCGCCACGATTTTTGGAATATGGAAGTTGTGAAAAACTTCACTTTCATAGGTTGCAAATTAAATCAAACTATTTCTTTGAACACATAGGTGTTAACCATTGAAAATTCGGGAGATTTTTTCAAAGCGGGATATTTGCCAAGGTTTTGTTTTCGGGACATGTTTCGCACTGAAGAGATTAGAAAATTCATCTTTTTAGTTTTGCGAGATTTTATATTCTTCAGTTTTCGTTCCTTTTTTTTTTCTGATTTATGACAGCCCATGACAGACAGGTACACACGACCGTCTCTGTCAGGGATAACATAGCCAATCTCAACACACAAAGTGAAAGTAGCCCAGTAAAGGTCAGACGGTCAATGAATGAATGAATCAAACTTTGATCTTTATTGTAATTCCACAGCTTTTGGATGTAAAACAAGGAAAAAAACTGACACCATGATCATATCCTACCAATATCGAATATGTCTTTGAATATTCTTAATTAAAATAATGTTATGGAAAATAACCGGTGGTTGGTTATTTTTTGCAGTTTGTAGTTTGTAGTGACGTAAATTTTACATCTGGTCTGTTACATCATGCTGTTGAATTCTGGTTATTTTTATTGAAAAGTAACGCATATTCGTGATCACTTTGTTTTGACAATAATTAATTCAGTTCAAATAATTTATTCCCATTTTATGTCTAAAATTCAAATAAGACTAGAGAAATTTCAAAATGCAGCTTTGACACGAGCACGTAAGAGGGAATTGTATATGAAACATCAGGAGGATTCCCCGAAAGCGAGAGACGTTTCACCAATGCTACAAATAATGATAATGCCGCTAACAATACCATAACATTAAATGACTGCAAATTGTCAGTCATCCATATATTATAAACTTAAAACTGATTGGGCACTTCATATGTTATGACTGATGATGATGACCTAAAACTATCATTGAACAGTCAATACACACCTGTCGATCCAGTGGCAGGCATTAGGACAGGGAATACATGAAAAACAACATAATAAAGAAACGCAGCATGATACGACCGCAGTGTTTGAACCATTAACAGTTGATGCTAGTGTGGACATAATATTACTTTTGGAAACACTTAAGCATAGGGATTTACAGTTCATAACGGAGACAACATGCAACTGGATTGGACACAATATAGCACAAAATTTGAAATTAATTTTAAAGTGTTCATAATCGGACACAAAATAAAAAGGTCGAGATGTCTGAAACTTGATTGAAACTGCAAACATGGATTTTTATAAAGAACTAACTATTTTGCCGGATCCGGCAATATAGCCTCGGATGCTATTTTGCTCGATCCGGTAAAATAGTCTCAAAGGCTACTTTACCGGCCCTTCCTACTAGTATCTACTAACAATACACTATATATAATACATAATATATGTCACTTTGTTACCATTAATCAATGAATATATAAACTTCAGACTTATTTTGTTTTAATGATAATATTACAAAGTTTGGATAGTTTACTATAAAAGTTACAAGTTATAAAATTATAAGGATTTACAATTATTGGTAAGCTCTTTATCTTTATATTGCGGCAATATCACAATTTCAAAGTCCTTGAGAGTGGGGTGTCCAGTTAACGGTTAAACTCCAAGTTTAATTCATATATCAAGTTTAAAAATTATTTCAAAGTACTTGCAGAGGAACTCATTATACAGTTTAGCAAGAGTTGAAAAATATTCAAGGACGAGTCCAAATAATCTGAAAATATGCGTTCATAACGAACAACGTCGGTTTACCAAGTTATTGGATGACAATATGAATATAAACAGAAACAAGTCCAGGCTAAGATAATACCTATTTCAGGATCTGTCAGGGTTACTGTTCTATAAGTTTTCCCGTCAGATTGTGACAGGATTTTAGAGAGGTTAGAAGTAATCACAATTTTATTTGCTACTAAATGCTCTGATTGGCACAGTTTGAAATGACTAAAGAGTTCAAACCTCAATGTAGATATATCATTTACGATTGATATATCTTTGTGTTTGAAATTGCTCACCCATAGGCCAGTAAAAAATATATAACTGTCTCCTGCTACCCCATCTACCCTAAACATAGTATGGTCATTTTGGTTCAAGCAGCGTTCCTTGTGTCCCCATTAATTAATAGTAAAAATATTTTTCTGAAAAATATACTTTTCTTACCTACCTTATTTTTCTGTTAGCAGGAAACAAAACAATATTTCGTTTGGCCTTACGGAAAACAAAATTTCACCCTTTTGTTTTAGTGGAGATCTAGACCTGTTGCACACAAGCCATGTGACAAAGACAATGCAAAAACCTGTCTGGTAACGTCACTACTAACCGAATATATTCATTTGATTTAATTCCACTGGAAACCTAGTTCCATCGACCTGGTCTCATTAACTTGGTTCCCTTGACGTGGTTCCCTTGATTACCCTTCCTATGTGTACTTTCAGTTCCTTTAAGCTATTTTTAGTTTGATGCCTTTTGCTGTTTGTAGTATTGTTTTGTCAAACAGATTTGTAAATCTATCTTCAGTACAGCTACCTTTTCATGACAGTTGTTTGAATATTTGAAACAGAACAAATGTTGTCACAGGCTTAAAATTTTTACCAAGACATATCAAATATGAGAAACTAAATACATTAAATTTGTACATGGTTAGATGCAGCAAATCAGGGAACTTTAAATTTTAATATTGGTAAGATTTCAAGTTTCTTTACAAAACACTGAAATCTTGCCTGAGGGTGTCTGAGATTTCCTAATTTTACATTTTCTGACAGTGCTTGATTCCCTTACTCACTTTTAACATTTATTTGTAATCAACTTGCACCACTTCAGAAAGCCCTCCTTGAGGTTATTCCTTTAAAATTACAAGATGTTATAAAAAAAAATCACAAGAGTTTCAAAACTGATGCGTGTTTTACCTCACCCTTTGGATAAGGAAATCTCACATGGCTGAAAATATGAACATCCTTGCCGCTAAAGTAAGAGAACATAGTCAACATTCCTTTACCAAAACCAGCAATATTCTTTCAGTGATTCTAAATGCTATTTCGGGCTACAGCTCCAAGTATATGTATTTTAGTTAAAAATATCTGCATTTCAATTTATTTAATTTCTAATTCTAAAGGTTATATCAACCTTATATCTTGTCTCGATTAGGCTCACTTCAATACGGGTAATGTTTCCTGTGTAAACCATGGCATCCTTTGGGCAAAACAAAGATGGGGAAAACGTAGGTGGAAAAATCTTAGGTGAGCAAAATTTAGGTGGGGAATCGTAGTTGGGCAAAATTTATATGGACAAAACCTAAATCGGCACAACTAAGGTGGGGAAACTAAGGTAGGCACACTTTAGGTGGGCAAAACTTAAGTGGACACAATTTAAGTGGTACACTTAGGTGAACAAAATTTATGTGGGCAGAATTTAGGTGGGGAATTTTAGGTAAAAATATCTGGATTTCAATTTATTTGATTTCTAATTCTAAAGGTTATATCATTCTTTTATCTTGTCCCGATTTGGCTCCTTTCAATACGGGTAATGTTTCCTGTCTAAACCATGGCATCCTTTGGGCAAAACAAAGATGGGGAAAACTAAGGTGGGAAAAACTTAGGTGGGCAAAATTTAGGTGGGGAAACTTAGTTGGACAAAATTTATGTAAACAAAACTTAAGTCGGTCCAACTAAGGTGGGGGAAACTTAGGTGGGCAAATTTATATAGGCTAAACGTAGGTGGGCAAGACTTATGTGGAGAAATTTAGGAGGGCAAAATTTAGATGAGGAAACACAGGTGGGCAAAACTTAGGTGGGGAAACTAAGGTAAGCACAATTTAGGTGGGCAAATCGTAAGTGGGCACAACTTAGGCGGACAATTTATGTGGTCAGAACTTAGGTGGGGAACTTTAGGAGGGCAAAGTATGTGTGAGCAATATTTATTTGGGCAAAAATTAAGTGGGCAAAACTTAGTTTGGCAAAATTAAGGTTTGGAAAACCTAATTTATATTTCCTATAAAATGACTTACAAAGTACAACAACTCTATTACTCCCACTACTGAAGAAGACGTCATTGTATACTGAATATATAGACAGATATCATTCTTAAAACAAACATTCCATTGTATGAAGTGTCTGCAGTCCTAATAATAAATGAAGCAATTGCATTGAAAGTGTCTGACGGATTGTCATTACTCACAACTGTCTGGATTTCAGTTTTGTTAACTGGGGACAAACGCTCAGAAACCACTGGAAAAGTAGCAGCTGGACGGCTTCTAATGATGTTGCATGTAATCTGAATATCATCGCCTGCCTCGTATATATCAATTCCTCCAATGTAAGTACCAGTGGGTTTTACTTGTAAAAAATAAGGTACAATTGTATAATACAATTTAATCATGTATGTATATTTATTTTTTAGTAACTTCGACTCTATACGTATAATTGTGTTAAAACAATACAGACATGAATAGTAAAATTATTGGAACACAAAGTACATTTCTCAGTGATTTTTGAGAAGAAATATGAAATTACAAGGAATTTTCAATTTTTGCATTTTAAGCAAAAAACAAGAAAAAAAAACAAAAAACAAAACAAACAAACAAAAACAAAAAACAGGATTCTTTTACAATGATTAGATATAATATGAAATTGTTCTGTGCTTTGTGTTTCTAAAACATAATTATAGCGAGCGCCGCAAAGCGGTGTGAGCACTACGGTTATTACGTGTACTTTCTAAATTTCCCTTAAGGTTCCCCAACATACTAACCAAAAAAAAAAGTCATGTCCCGGAAGTAACAAAAAGTGACGGAGAAAATTCATCATTTCCTTCAATCAGACAAATGAAAAAATATAGGTTAACATTACGTTTTAGTAAAAATAAGTTCATCTTATCTGATAGTTTTCAAGTCTTTTTCTAATTTGTTGTACTTTTTTAAAGAAGTGAATGTTATGTTTGTAAAAACTACGGGAAACACGCGGATGTACGTACGTGTATCTCCGCTGTTCCAATGTTGCTGTTAGTTTAAACATATCTGATTGCTCAAAAATACAAGCAAGGAGATTGGAATCAAGTTATAACAACATTATGGAGGTCCTCTTTCTATTCCATATGAAACCGTGAACGTTTGACAGATACATGGAATGATTTAACACATGAAAATCAAAATGGGGTCATTACCATGTTTTATATTCTAAGCATCATTAAACAAGATGATGAATAGTCAAAACCACTTAAATATGATCCAATATCAATACAATCTTAACCTGTATAAACTGACCAAATCATTAGTTTAAAAATTGTTCAGGTTTCACTGTGCATGCACATTAATTATTACTGAAAACGGGATAATTGCGTACAGTCTTTTTCTCCGCAGTTTCTGTGAACATTCTACTTTTGCGCAGTTTTATATTCGCGATTTTCCCCAAATTAAAGTATAATTATTCACGACAGTTTTATCTTCGCTTTACAGCACTAACCTGGCAAAATAGCAAACACAAAACAGCCGCAAAAATTTCACGGTTCACAAAAAAATGTACATACAGGTAGAACAGGTAGCATTACATGTACACGAAGGCTTACGAATTTCAAAATGTTATTTCAATGTACATTTGTAGTTACATGTGAATGCATGTATGTATTGTAAACTCGTCCATGTAGAAGAGTTCGTTTATCGTGCGTTGATCCTCAGTGGCGGAGATTTAATTATATTCTTCCTTGGCTGTTAATTGTTTAACACCCGGTCACAAAAATGTCAATAACATGCTTAATCGGTAAGAATACATTTGTACAAATTTATAAAAAAAAATAATTCATATTTTTTCAAAAAGAAATATGAAAAAGGGAAGGTTGGGAAAGAAAGCAAGAAGAAGCAACTGTAAAATAAAAATAAGAGTCGGTAGGGGTGAAAACAAATCACCACTTGTTGTGGAGGAGGGGCACACCTTACAGGCTCTGAGGGTTGAGCATCCATGCAACTACAATTCACAAAATCTTTTATAAAAACAGTGGAAAACACCACCATCAAAAGAGAATTATTTTACTTACTAAAACAGCTCATGCAGCTTATTGAAGTTAATAATAAATTTTACGAAACGATGTCTTTAAATCAGAATAAATGTATAAATATTTCTGTAAAAGTTAAACTACTGTCACATCATGCTCATGATAATATTCATATCCATGATTATGCTATGTGTGTTTATATGTTGCTTTGTAACTCTTTATATTACATGCCATAACCATTTAATGTACATTTGTTTGAGCTAATAAATATTGTCTTATCTATTGCCATTATATTAGAAACATATGTACTGTACATGAAAGGTTTCTCATATTTTTATACTGGTTTTCCTTTTTAATTGCTCTATTCAAAAATCTTCCCAGTTTATATACTTTGGCTGTTATAAAAGTGTACTGTACAAATATATTGTTTAAATATGAATTAAACACTTACCCTGTGTTGCAACAGTAATCAAAACACAGCAAATTATCTATAATGTCAGCTGGATATCACTTACAGAATATATGCAAAATCATACAGTGGACTGTGAACGATAACGGAACATATTGAACAAACTCTTTCATCTCCTAGACTGTGTGTCAAAATACATATCTTATAACAATACAACATTCTACCATTCTATCATCTACTCCTCAGTGCAAAGTCCCTGGTGAAAAAGCCCGAGAGATTCAGGACTTCAAAGCTTAATTAAAGGGTTTTTTTTATATTCTTGAAGTCCTTTTGGTCATCTCTGTAAGTATTTACTGGGACATATAATACGAACGTGCAAGGTTTATGGATCGGCAAAATACTTTCTTTTATTTATCCTTTATTATATATATATATATTATCCTTATAAACTGAGAAACGAAACAAAAACTAACTATACTCGGCGTCACATAAATAACATACTGTTAAAATTTGAATAAAAATATTTTCTACGACTTTATTGACACCTACCGTCGTTTAAATTGTCTTAAATGACTTGCTCATTCGTTTAGCCAAACGGCTTCTCCCTGAACAAGTCGCTTTTAGCTTAAATCATGCGTAACAAATCCTTACGGGAAAATCCCATACTAATATCCGCCATGTTGGTTTCTACGGGACGATTTGTTTACAAACGAAGTTCGTAAGTTCCCGTCGAACTCCGGTGACAATCGTCTGCTTGATTAACTTCTCGGCATTGTACGTTGTTCGCGTAAAATAAATCCGAGATATCCGAAATAACGCCGAAATGCATTCTGGGTTCTTCGGTTTTTGGACAAACCATTTAAACGTAAACAACATCTCCTAGCAACCCGATCACTGTAAACATGGCCGACTTTTTACAATGTAAATATTGGCACCTAGAATTAAAATCTGACCGGAATTTAAGGATTCAATGTTTAGGGAGAAGCCGTTTGGCTAAACGAATGAGCAAGTCATTTAAGACAATTTAAACGACGGTAGGTCTCAATAAAGTCGTAGAAAATATTTTTATTCAAATTTTAACAGTATGTTATTTATGTGACGCCGAGTATAGGTTCGTTAAGTAATTAATCGAATTCTAAGAGAAACCGAAACTATATCTTAAAAACAAACATAAAATAAAAAAAACCAAATTAATCAAAGGAAAATGAAATTAAAACAAATAAAGTGAAGGATTACATACATATATATTTATGTGATGCAGTAAAATTCTATATGATTCAGCAAAAATTAAAAATAAATAAAATTGCATTTTAGCTTAAGTAAATTGATAATGTCTTGACATATTTGTAAGTTTAGCCGAAAGAAAGATATATTTGTAATATTGAATAATACATAATATGTGACGATAGACTAAATAGGTATGAATTCTTTGGTGCTTGCTTAATTGTCTTGCTAATACTGACACTTTATAGAGATTAGTGATCAAAATATATTTTTCTTATAATTTAAGCCTTAATAATATTTATACTTTTATTCATTGGATTTAAATGCACGATATGTTAGATAATATTATTAAACAACAAATTGAATTAATAAAAACTTCATATTTTACATGATTTCTTAAGAAACGCAAGCCCATTAAATTTCTTGCCAAGAAATTCGGTCTTAGGATAGTACAGACAGCAGGTAATAGTACAGACAGCAGGTCATAGTACAGACAGCAGGTAATAGTACAGACAGCAGGTCATAGTACAGACAGCAGGTAATAGTACAGACAGCAGGTCATAGTACAGACAGCAGGTAATAGTACAGACAGCAGGTCATTACGTCTAATAGCAGGTTCCATTCATTTTATTTTGCCCGAACGAATTTCTTAACACCATGGCAAAATATGTTTTGGTTTTCTTTCTTTCTTTGTTTTCAGACAGTGCACTATTTTTTTCAGCATTTCTCCAATATTTCACAATTCGTTATTTGTAAAAGATACAGAACCTATTTTCCAGCGCAGAAGTAAAACTTACGAGAATGAATATATCTGAATTCTTACAAGTATTGAGATACTCCATATCTCCTCACGAGTATCTATATAATTAAACGTAGCACCAAGATACTTGTTTTATGAAAATAATGCTATTTTGACATGAAGGGCCATTCAAAACTATGTGCACAATTGATTTGGAAACAAGAAATGTTGACAGCCGTCACTTGAGAGGTGTAGATCATCCAAACTTCAGATATTAGCAGGACTATCATAGTAAAATGTAGGGAACGTTGGACTAAGTATTATTTTTAGAAATAGTTTTGAAATCTTGATATCCACCGAAAATATCGTAATGATATAATGCGGACATTGAAGGTACATCCAGAAGTTTTTAAGTGGGTTCCAGACTATCATTTGCTCATTTTACTTAAATTTTGCACAAATTAACTTAAAAAAATTTCTCAAGAAAAGAGAATTTCAACCCCCACGCCGCGAATATCCCTGACTTGCAAGGTTAGTTGATTCTTTTAGACTTACGTAGTTAGTAGGTCTATCTATGAATGCATTCTATTTCATAAAGTGATAAAAGAAAAATTCTTGGGATATACATGTAGAAACATTGACTAACTCTTACATGAGCACAAATTAGCAATTCTAGATATATTTTCACTATATAGATATTCTATTTGATAATATCGCCAAATAAAAGTACACAGTAAATACAAGATTGATTAAACACTTGCTTGATAGCTAATATTATTAACAACTCTTTAATGGAAAATTAATTGGAAAGAGTGAATAATCAAAATATGACCAAGTATGCCGAAGAATACCTAGATTTAATGAGTGTGCGGAACTGGTTCCATCCGCGCACGAGTCAAACCTTGAAGTAATTACAATTCGGTTATTCGTGAAAACTAGTTGATTATCCTATTTATATTGCAGCTAGATTTTTCTCATAATTTTTTATGCTATTTTCAACATGAAATTACTGATCCATTGTAAGTCCCATATCGTACTGATCCATTATAAGTCCCATGTTGTACTTATCCATTGTGAATCCCATGTCGTACTGATTCATTGTAAGTCCCAAGTCGTACTGACCCATTGTAAGTCCCATGTCGTACTGACCCATTGTAAGTCCCATATCGTACTGATCCATTGTAAGTCCCATGTTGTACTGATTCATCGTAAGTCCCATTTCGTACTGATCCATTGTGAATCCCATGTCGTACAGATCCATTGTAAGTCCCATTTCGTACTGATCCATTGTGAATCCCATATCGTACTGATTCATTGTAAGTTCCATGTTGTACATGTACCTTCGGTAGAACACGAACAACGTATTTTGAATTAACAAATAAACACAACTTACACGTTAAACAGTGAACAAGTTTGGGTTTTTTTATTTGTATTTTTGTATGAAAAGTTTTGGAACACAATTCCTGCATTATTCCAGATGCCACTAGGTGAACGTTGTAGTGTATGGAATAATGAACAAAGTTTCGTTAAGGGTTATACGCTAATATGAATACATAATATAATATAATACTATAATTTATCATAGTTCATATTTGCCTTTTAATACACTTGCAAGTGGAAAAATAAACGGATATTGTGAATTGCTGAAAATGCTCAATTCGATGACAATTCTTCAAAATCAACTACAAACTATAATGATACAAAGACACATAAATGGTCCACTGACTGGAGATTCGTATAAAATCAGGCCTTAACAACCACCTTTAATGTAAGGTCAAAAATGAATTGAAACAACAAACACACCATAAAATTCACTCAACAATACACCAAATTCCATCCATGTCATGCCTCAACACACACTATTTAGATATCGCTCGTTTGAATTTTTACGACGCAAATAATGGTCAATTTGCAAAAATTGGGCCGGATAAAATGAAAATACGGGAACCGAATTCAAACGTATCTAAACATAAGCTCATTGTTGTAAATGGTTAATACTGAACGCTTTGATTTATTCTTAAATTCACCATTCTGATTACGAAGGTCATTACCAAAAACACACACCAAGTTCATGATTCATCGTACCAGTGCGCAAGTTTGACAATGTTTAATACTCAGGTTCAATGTCGATTTACATGGAACACCTAGCTGACTGAACACAAAACTCCCTGATATACTGGGTAATTGAACAACAAACTACTACATGTAGTTGGACTTTCCCAGTTTCTAAGTTTTCAAACCAAAAATTCACTTTATGGACCTCCAGGTCGAAAATGTCTGTCAAATCATTCAAACGTAAGCCGCCACAATCATTAAAATAAATCATCTCCTTAGATACAGGTCCTCTCATCTAGCTACATATCTCAGATGATAAGCTTTACATCTCAAGTGCTACAAGTTACCGCATAGACAGCTACGTGTCATTTAAAGTGCTTAGTTTCTTAGGCACCTAGTTCCAGACACACGTATACATTAACATAAGTCTTAGAATATAATTGCAACAATTATGTCTGCTGCGATACTAGCCATGCACTTTTCAGGCCCTGGAGCACCTGGATCACCTGCAGCTCTTTTCATTTTCATACATGTTCAAAATAGCCCAATAGAATGATAATTACAAAAAAGCAATATCACCGGACCACAGACTGATACCATCCCGAGAAATACATTATCAAAATTGCTATGTGTTATCGTCTAAGCAAAGTTTCATTTTTATTTGTCATCTCCGAAATTTAGATGTTACGTGGTGATAACCGTAATAAAATACAAGATACAGTGAGTGATACATCGGGGTGGTTTCAGGGGTTATGCTACCCTTTTGTACAACATTTAGCCCAAAAATGAGTGGCAAATGATAGCATGGAACCTCTTTCTCTATATAAGTTACTTACGGATCAACCTCCGCCTTTTTTTTTTGTAAATATTTGGATCCGTCAGGGCCGGCATGAAATATCTGATGACGGCTTCAGCATTTCTCTTTATATTTCATATCTATGGTCGATGAATATTGTTTTCATTTACAGCTAAACATTAAATAGTTTATTATGCGTCTGAAATGAGTAGGCAACTTGAATAAATCGACAGTGAATGACTGGTTGCTTCTTAAAAAACAGGTGCTGATGAAAGGTTAGAGGTCAACTATTTTTAATTGGATCACTGTTAATACAAATATATACAGTCCTAATTAATCAGCATATTTAGTTGAAAATTGTTTATTGGGTTTCTTTATTGGCGTAAATAACGTAGAATTGAATTTGATATATTAGAATTACGTGTAAAATGGACCTAACTATCTGTATTGGAACCTAAATGGGGTTTGCCAATGGGACTATTTTACTGCGGTAGTGTACCATAGGTGGAGATGCCATCTCCAAATACAAATCTAAAAGCCCTGGCGACAGCTATATCAATTCTGATCTTGGATCTAAATTGATAAAAATGAAATATTTACTTAAATATTATAGAACTAGTTCAGCACACATCAAAATGAATCAATTTGTCGTGTTTCCGTTTGAGTAACATCTGCTATATAGTTTTAGTTTAGATTCGTACTCAGGATTTGGTAATCAATTATACCATATATGTATTTTTACTGCACGAAATACGGTATGTTTTATTTAAGTAAGCTCATTTAACGAAAAAAAAAATTAAACTTTTTCACAAATTCTCTATGAAATAGTATTACTTGTAAATGACATATTTAAAATAAGATAAAAAAAAAAAAGAAAGAAAAGAAAAAGTCATTGGATTGGTAAATCAAATTTGCATTTTGAGATTTTTAATGTCACACTATGCCTGTGACATTAAGGTTTTCAAATCACAAGCTCGTAAAAACATTCACATTTTTTCAAAACTTATACAAGAAACTCATTTTCAGGTACAGTTGAACTTGTAAACGATTAATACGTGAAGGTATCTCTATGCCCATATTTTATATTAATATTCTTCACAAAGCATGGACAGATCAGTTACCCAATATTCAAATTAGGTAACAAAAGTAAAGTCGGTTATACAAAAATGAATGTTGTCATGACAAAAGTAACTTTTGTCCCCTTAAATATTACTTTGTATGACAAAATTCAAATGTGTAGTATGTTATAAATTTTGTTCTCAACTCATTTTTGTTGAACAAAACTCACTTTCGTCTGTACAAAATTAAATATTGAGTACAAAACCACAAAAGTTCCATTTGGCGCCCCGTAGGCATATCAGTTACGTAACTGTTAGTGGTTCTTTTGTTTTTGTTATTGTTTGGTCGTCGGGGTTTAACGCCCGAGCAGCAATATTTCAGGTACATTCAGTCGATGAACATGAAAGGGGTGATAAAATGAACATGAAACGATGAATGAAAAAAAGGATGGGACACAAGGATAAATTTTGATTGCCACAAGATAAAAGGGAGATGGGTAGGGTTGGGCAATATAGCCTCCTGTGGCGGAAAGGTTCCTACTCCTACAGAATACCAAAGCAGGGTTCTTTAACGTGCGAGGAACGTGGCATCCTTCCCAACACAGTGCACCACTAGGTTAGCGGTCAGGTTTTCCGTATTATAGCCTGACAACCCCAGCATGTAACACGCCAGGGGTACCCCATTCCACCACCTGGGGCACACATCCCAGTAACTCTGTGGGCAGAGCGCCTAGCCCCGGCTAGGTTTCTGAGCACTATTTAGTCGCCTTTTACGACAAGCTTAGCGCTGCTGCAGGCCTATTCTTTTGACACCCGGACCTGCACGGACTATGCAATATTCATGCCAATGAGGTTGAATATTGGATGGCTATTTTCCAATTGAGTTTTATGGGACCAGGTGACCTTTCATACAAGGTTTCTGGTTACAGCACACTTGTCTTTCATCTCATATTTATTTGAGAAGAAGAACAAAGTAAAATTCTCAGTTTATGTCACAAATATTAGGTACACCTATCAACTCAAGTTTCAATACTGTAAAATATTATGAGCATAGGACCATGAAACATAAAATTATATTCATCATAATAACCAAAATATACAGTATAACCCATTTCAAAATACTAAAAACCCTGAAGCTTCATTCCTTGTATGGCACATGGTATAAACTCTAGGTGATGGATTTGGCTTTTTTTCAATAGTTTTGGGTCTGAGTATATACTTAATGTCTAGATTAAGATCTTCCTACATTTATTTCTAACAACTCCTTGCAACACGTGTCGAAAAGCATGTCGAAATTTGCAATATATAAATGGATTTTTTTGGTATCATTAGTATGACACTTAAAGTTATACACTCAATAGCGCAATGTCTAGTAAAATTCATTTGAAAGGTATAGGTCATCTAATTTGAGTTTCGATATCCTTGGAATGTTATATCTTTTCAAAATGTAGAAACGTAAACTGGAAATGAAGACAACTTTTATAAGTCGTTTAATTTTCCCGTATTTTGATGGAGTTAAATTTTGATGATAAGTTTGGGATTCTGCAGGTAGTTTGTTTATATCATGCTTCCATTTTATTTTATATTATAAAATCAATCCAAAATATCAAAAACCAAAACATAACAAAAAGGCAAAAAGAAACCTCTGTGTTCTTTGTAATATAATTATATGAATGTTTTTCTAGTTTTCCTTATTATAATATCTAAAGAAAATGACTCGTGGAACGAGAACACGAGCTACCCGTGTCTATACATCTCTCTCATTGGTCAATTATTGATTAATGGTTGTTGTCAATTCATGTTAATGAAATGCAAATGAATTCTCTCATCATGATTTTGTAAGAATGTCGCTCATTGGCTATAGTAACCGCGGGTCTCGCAGACGCAGGTTTCCGATTACTTCAAGCAAGGACATATCATTAGGGTTATAATATCATTTTCCCCGTTGAAAACCGCTGATTCAGTGTATTTAATTTGCAGAGTTTTATACTTTTTTTAAAAATGTTAAGCTTTTAAAATATATTTCATGAATAATACATTAGTATGTAATCAAATCCTAAGATGCGAGGAGATAAAATTACATTTTACATATATACTGTATTGTAAATTAAAATATATTGAAAACACTTATCATACAAACCTTCAGAGGCTTTAATTCAAACTTGTCTGATTTTTAGATGATCAAAAGTATGTGGTAAAAATACCCGTTTCCTGAGAAAATTTGTAATTTCTTCATTTTTTCCACATTTATAGTCAAATATACATATGTTATATAACTGTAAAACCAATAATAAATGTAAAAATCTCAAATGAAAAAAAGGCAATAACAAAAGCCACATACAAAAAAAAAACAAAAACAAAAACCAAATGCCAACCAAAAACAAACATATAAACAAACAAAAAAAAAGCAAAGCAAAACAAAACAAAACAAAGAACAAAAAACCAACAACTACATAAAATCTGTTCAATTTGTAATTCCTTCAATTTTACAAATTATCTCAAAGTAACACTAATTTCTGTGCTCAGTTCCAGCATCAGACAATATGTGATTTTATGTGATTTCAAGTATTACATTCCTATTATTTTTGGACTTTGTGATTCATTTCGCCATATACATTGGTTAATTGAAATGAAATTATCCCTTTCATTTGTATATAAATCTAAATTTTGTTCTGATTTTGCATTGTTTTTATACCCGTTTGTCAAATGAATCCACGAGGTGTAATCAATCCTTAGAATTTGTATTTAATCTCTATAGGATCTGTTCGTTGAAGAAAAATATTAAATAATAATACATCACACTTCCATCTTGTAAGGGCATTTGAAATTTAACAGATTAAATTCCATTGAAATCTTCGAAAAAAATGCCCGGCATTTTTTTCATCGCATGCTTCAATGCATAGTTATATCAAATCCTAGCGTTTTTGAATAAATAGGTGGCAATGCCCCATATTTTATGGCAGCCGTGCAGGTCCGGGTGTTAAAAGAATAGGCCTACAGCAGCGCTAAGCTTGTCGTAAAAGGCGACTAAATAGTGCTCAGAACCCTATCCGGGGGCAAGGGCGCTTTGCCCACAGAGCAACTGGGATGTGTGCCCCAGGTGGTGGAATGGGGTACCCCTGGTGTGTTACATGCTGGGGTTGTCAGGCTATAATACGGAAAACCTGACCGCAAACCATAGTGGTGCACCGTGTTGGGAAAGATGCCACGTTCCTCGCACGTTAAATAACCCTACTGTGGTATTCTCCCGGAGTAGGAACCATAGGGCTCCGCCACAGGAGGCTAAATTGCCCGACCCTACCCACCTCTCTCTATTTCCAGTGGCAATCAAAATTCTGGACCCCATTGTCCTTGTGTCCCATCCCTTTTTCATTTCATCATTATTTCATGTTCATTTTATCACCAATTTCATGTTCATCGTCTGAATATAGCTGAAATACTGCTGCTCGGACGTTAAACCCCAACAAACAAACAAAACCATATTTTAAGGTAATGTTTTTATTATCTTAATTAATTTGTATATTTCGGATAATTTCCCACCATTTCCGCATTATTAGTTTTGTTTCCATCACGATACCGTTTTTGATTGAATGATATCGCCTTAATGTGAATTGTTTTGAGAGTACCGCTTTGTGATACGTTTTTGAGATTATTGTTGCTGACTATGACCTGATTGCACTCATTTGCAATATGTCGTCTGCCGTTGATGGAGAAGTTTTTTTTGTGTGTGTGTGGCATCTTGTTTTTCTTATTTTCAATTTTAGTGTGTTATCTATTTTTTATTCGGTTCGCTACCTTATGTATGTAGATCGTCTTTATTTCCTGCGTTAACAATCATGCTATGTTTTTGGATATTGACGTTTTTGAACAATTTTAATTCTGAATCATCGGTACTTTTTTTGCAGATATTTGTTAGTATTAGTCCTTTTCGTATTCTATGTTTGCCTTTAATCACCTTACACGTTATGATTTTTAATAATTTAGTTGCAAATTACATGATTTTGTAGTAAGGGATAATGACAGGCGTGTAGGTAAATTGGGGAGCCATCCCGAAAAAAACCCTTTTAAATTACCTTTTCAATATATGCTCGGTTAAGTATGATTCGGTTCGATTAGATGGCAAGAATTTAGAGTATTTAAAATTGAATCATTTTAGTGTATGTTGAATTAACTTTTAAATGTATTTTTAAATGTATATTTTATGAATCACGTTTAATTCAGTACAACAAAAGATTTCACTGCAGGATTTTTTTTCTCATTAAAAGCAAGTGACTCGTAAAAATAATCTTGCCAAATCTAATGCGATTTTTATGTGACTTTGTACATCTTCACAAAATACTAAACATCTATCTGCTAGTCGTTTAAAATTATAAAAAAAGAAATAAAACGAGGGTGGCTAGAACTTATGTTTGAATTTTGTAACAATGTACAAAAATAGAGAACCACAACACATAATTTAATCACATGAGATGGAAGAGTTTTGAAAATTTCGCCCCTATGGTAATACATGTAACATCATTCTATTTTGTGATTCCGTGACTAATTTTCCTAATTTTTCCAATGAAGTTTAGTCACATTGGTCTAGCGGTGTACATGACTTCTTTGATTTTGTACCAGAATTTTATCACATGTAATGTTAGTTATATTTCATCTTACAAACTGTTGTTGGTTACTTTGATTCTACGAACATCTTCCAGTCGCACTCCGCTTTCATGACGCAAACGATGCGAGATTTATTATTTTTTGAAGTTTGTGAACCGTATAGGTTTATTTAACTTAATTATATCAAAGTAGGATAAAATAGAAATGCATACGTGCGGTACAATCTTTGACCAATAAATATTTCAAGTTTTCATTAATTATTTTTCGTTTTTATTTTTTTAATTTTATTTCGTTTGAAAGTCCAGTTAAATCTTTTGTGGGATTCCATACTGTGTGTAATTTGTTAAAAGATGGTTAGTCGCTTTAATTAACTTCTAAATGAGTTCATTTTTGTCTTTTTGAAAACAAAAACAAAAAAAAAACCAACTAAACAGACAAACAAACAAAACAAAAAACAAAAAAAAACATGACGTAACGGAAGTACATGTATTTCGCACTCTTGAATTTAAGAAAACAAACCACAAACCGCATAACAGAGGTAACAGATAAACCTACACTATCGGTTATTGAGTTTATTAGGATGAGATTATACCTTCGTGATACCGAACAATAAAGTACATTTTCACTTGATTACCTTCTGTCGGCTTCATCGCCAATAAAATTGATATTACGAGAAACCTAGTGAATCGAAACTGAACAATTACACATATTTCGGAGTGTAAAATTTTTAATTCTAAAACTGACGCAAGTCACAATTGATCAAAGTTAACCATTCATTTTTGATCATTCAAAAGATATGAATGAATCCAGAAAAAGGATGATAAAAATCAATTGGCCACAAGTAAAAAAAAAACCAAAACTTAATACGAATGAATTATGAAATAATAAGTGACGCTTTAAATGGGAAATTCAATTTACGGTCGAGGGCAATTGAAACAGGATGGAAGAGAACGACTTACTGCTAAAACCTGACTGACTTTTAGATCCTGATTTTTTTTCATAAATTATAAAGTAAAAGATTACCCTATTTAAATGACAACATCTAAGTCATTTTGGTAACAATATATCAATTACAGTATATCAAAACTGACCTTAATCTTGAAAAGCTATTTTCATCAATCCTGCAGAAGATAAACTATTTAAAAAATACTCAAGATTCACTTGTTATGGTCAGGTCATTTTCCTAGTTTATATCACCTATTGTGTATAAATAGCTATTGTCGTTCTTTTGACCAGTATATCTATTTTACCTTTAATATATGGTACCAATTTCAATACATTATCTTGAGTTAATTTTATTTTGCGTTCTCTGCAAAATCAAGCTAAGACTTTAATACTTACGAACAGAAAATGAATTTAAATCTCAAATATTAAGCTTTGTTTGCAGTAAGAGGGAAAATTATGGCAAAATAAAACCCATATTTGTCAATATGTAATGATAAACCCTTAAGTGAATCTCTCTTGCTCATTTCATAATTATGGAAACAAATTTATTGTAATTGAAGTGTGTATCAAAAGCAAACAGTTAACTCTTATTTATTGTAGTACTATATTTATGAAGGATCATTGTACGTTACATTAAACTATAATGACTTCAAACGATGAAATTACCTTTTAAAGAAGTACGAGGTCAACGCACCTACCCGTGAATATAGTTATAAAAAATCATGATTGAGTGAATACGTCAACTGTCCCTAATTTTAAATATTTGCAATGATTTTCGTTAACATTTTGTTCTCTTGTCCTGTGTGTTAAAAACGTGAAAACAAACTTAGAAAATAATCCAATTCCACTTTGCTATGTCAGTGTATACTGTAGTCTTTCTATTAGTTTTTGTATACTTCACGAACGGATATAGCCAAATGGATAATAGGTTTGGAGTATCGGAGGAGGATTTTATTGAAGAAGGACAAGATTATCGAAGAACTAACCTAGGCGATGGAGACCTTAGTGACAGAATTGTTGTACAATCAACAAGAAACGACGACCCTGCAATTTGGTTTGAGAAAGAACATCCGGATTTTCAGTATTTGTACCAGGTTTGTTTGTTTGTTGGGGTTTAACGTCCGAGCAGCAATATTTCAGCTATATTCAGACAATGAACATGAATTGGATGATAAAATGAACATGAAATGAAAAAAAAAGGATGGGACACAAGGACAATAGGGTCGACAAATCTTGACTGCCACTGGAAAAAGGGAGTATGGGTAAGGTAGGGCAATTTAGCCTCCTGTGGCGGAGCGCAAAGGTTCCTACTCCTATCGAATACCACAGCAGGGTTCTTTAACGTGCGAGGAACGTGGCATCTTTCCCAACACGGTGCACCACTGTGGTTTGCGGTCAGGTTTTCCGTATTATAGCCTGACAACCCCAGCATGTAACACGCCAGGGGTACCCCATTCCACCACCTGGGGCACACATCTCAGTTGCTCTGTGGGCAGAGCGCCTAGCCCCCGGCTAGGTTTCTGAGCACTATTTAGTCGACTTTTACGACAAGCTTAGCGCTGCTGCAGGCCTATTCTTCTAACACCCGGACCTGCACGGGGCATTTTGTACCAGGTAAATTACTATATATTCGGCATGACGAGTACTAAAGGTATGGATAAATGTACACCCTTTTTGCGAAAACCATATTTTATTTAATCTTTTTAAATATACCTAATTATAAATGGAACTTTTTATCTAAAAAATGAAAGTAATAACAATATACGAGCAAAGTTCCTGAGTTAGTCAAAACAACAACGGTTTTAATGGTGAGAAATTAAACCATGATCCTATATGTAGTCCCTCTCTGAAATTTTGAGAGCCAATCAAGTTTCAGTAATTTGCTATGAATATGTAAGATCGCTGCATCACAACTATTGGGTGCTCATGCGTTGGAAACTTGTTTTAAACTGAATTTATGTTTCATATTTTATTGTAATTGTCATCGTCTTGAAACTCCCCAATCCCCATTTTATATTTAGCAACAGTATCACGTATGCATGGGGGAATAAATTTCATTTGATAAGATTTCTAATTTATAGATATAATTTGACTTGTACCAAATGAACAAAGTAGCGTTTTTTTTTAAATCTTTAGTTTGCATTTTTTACTAATATTTCTCTAATATGTTTAATTGGTATTTTTAGATTTAAAACTATATCCATGGAAAATATAGAATTACATTAATTCATTAAGATTGAGAAATAGTCATTGTATTCAATTAAACACAGAATGATTTAAAACAGTAATTTGATAGCAGATTGAAATGAAATTTCTCATAAAAAAGAAAGAAATGGTGTAGATCTAAACTTATTTTATCGCTTATTATTATTTTAAGTGGATTCTATTTTTTTTTTACCTCTTTTATGTATGTGTGTGCTAGTTTGGTTATTTCCTTTTCTTTGTTATTAATTTGTCTAGTCGTTATTCACGATTATATTTTTTATTAACGTTCGAATCCTAGATCCATCGATAAAAGAATGTTAAATTGTTGATGCATTTTAGGGAGATTTATAAACATAGTAATGTAGTTGGTTTTTCAAATGACTTTTGTTATTCAATATTTGAGAAGACATTTAGATACCGATCATCCTTGATTTTCATCCCAAGTAAAATAAACATTTAAAATCTACATGAACAGAGTAAACGAGAGAATTTTAATAACAAAAGAAATGATTATGGTCAGCCATATATCATATATTTAAAATGACACGTCCAATCTAAAACCACTGAACTAAAAATTCAAATTTGTAAAAATACGCGTTAAAGCTTCAATAATGAAAGACATTTGTCATAACTCTCTTGTGTGCTTTCGCTATCACTTGGTGTATTGATTAATTAACCCGATACATAGTACAATTTTAAATCTTATAAAAACTTATGTTCAGCGACTACTGCAAAGTTATAGATAATAATCAAAAATGGAAACAAGATAAATAAAATATCTACACGCCAAGATTACTTCATATTTTCCTAAATGGATAACTGTACAATGCTGAGGCATTTATAATCTTGATGTTAGAATTGATATATTGAAAAAAAAGTCAATTAATATTACTTTGAAAACAAACATGGAAATAAGACAATAAAAGACTTATAGTCAAAAATGGCTAAAACGAGTAGTGCTAGGGCATCAGTAGAATAATTATCATGTCAATACTAGAAGTTATCGAAAACCGCATATTAGCTGGTATTTCTTAAAGACGTTAGTTTATTTGATTGCATTAATCTGCGGTCTTAAACTAATAGTAGTTATTGCAGTTGAGATTATCCCTATATATGGCGACGGTAGGTTTATACTTTTGAAAAAAACTTGATAACAGTTATATATGATATTCTGTCCACTTGCAGCCATGCTAATACAGTTCTATCTCGAACCCTATTATGTCAAAACGTGTAGTATTTGTAAGAAACAGATTAACGAGAAATTAAAAAATAGTCTTCAGTCTTCATATCTGTACTGCCAATTCAATATCCCAGAATTTGACAAATAATTTCATCCCAATATGACATCCTTGAATGGTATAAACTTCCCACTTACACCATATACCATCCCCAAATTACCCATCCTCAATTACCACCAAAAAAATAAAAAAAATAAAAAAAATAAAAATAAAAACAAAAAAAATTCTATTAAATCGCAACCGCATTTTTTTCATAATTTAAACACTCGTGCCAAGAACGCACTAAGGTTTAACGCATGCGCGTAACAAGTTCTGCACACTCCTTAAATCTAGGCGTTCTTAGGCACTCGTGATCATAATTTTTGTCATTAAATCATTACTGTCACTCTTTCCAATTAATTGTCCTATTTTTATCTCAAAATTAACAATGTTGCGATAAGTTGCTTTTACAACGTAGATACGAATAAAAGTTATGTTTAGTTAGATCTGTTGAATCAATTCTTGTGAAAATTTTAGTTAAAAAAGAGAAATATATAACTTTAAAATAGAAATTATCAACCTCTATACGAGTTTCAATATTTCAAAATTCATATCATTTAATACCTTTCAACGAAGGATTCTATGATACTTACCCGAATTATAGTCTACACTTTAACTTACATTGTATGATTTTATTTTCTGTTCGCTCGTTCATTTTGATGGACTTCTTTATCATCTTTTTGCGATCAGCACTTTTTGTAAGCAACGGCGTTACCCGGGTGTCCATCGTAGGATCGAACAACAACTACATACAAAACAATTGGAAATCTAGACGACATCATTCCTACTTTTAAGGATGTTGCTGGTCTATTTAAGAATAACAAGGGCTGCGAGATCTTTCATGCTAGAACAATATAAGAAGAAAACGTGGATCATTGAACTTGCTTTTGAAATTATAACATTTGCAACCTTGACGGGAAAAATCATTATCATTTTCAAAAAGGTTTTGTCTTGGTAGCAAAAACTACCAAATAACATTTAGGATGTGTTTGATGAAATTATAAATGGAAAAATGGGAGTCACTGTGCAACAAATATTACTGCTATTAAATGTAAGAGTCCGAAAATCGGATATAATGGCTGAACATGACCAGCAAACATCCTTAAGTCGCTATTTCCCGATTCATAAACTACTATTATCATTCAAGATAACATGTTTTCAAATTGTAGTTATAATCCATTACTACTGAGATGACCATTTTCTTAGTGCCGATACCATATATTGAATCCTTAGTACACGCATAGGATGTGCTTGTATTGAAAAACCTTTAATCAGAGTAACTTTTGACAACAAACTGTAAGATTGCAGATATTGGGAAATATGGTATTATTGTAACTACAACTGATATTTTCAGTTAAGTTAAGAGGGACTTAACAAAAATAAAAGAAAACGGAACGAACCTGTTCTTTTCTAAACAGAGAAACAGTCGCGTTTTAATACATTTTAATTTTTTTTATAACCAAGTTAGAAGCCGTGAGTGTGCCCTTAGATATAAAGTTTACAAAACCAAAACAAAACAAAAACGAAAACGAAAAAAAAAAACAAACAAACAAGCAAACAAAAATATATATCCGTAGATCAACTGAATTTTTCACAAATATTGATTCAACAGATCTAACTACAACATGACTTCGTATCTACGTTGTAAAAGCAACTAACAGTGTTCAACTTGTCATAGTTTTCCTTTCCTCTTTCGTCTACCCCGGACTTGACTTTTTATGAGCAACTCGGCGGCTGTTTCTGGAAAAGCAGAGGACGCTTACCATACCGGTACACCTGGTACATTTTCCCAGTTTTTAGTGGATTCCGAGTTGCCCATTTGCTTTTGTTACTTTGTATGTATCATTTTAGTTACTTTATGTTCTTTGTTGTAATTGTCTGTTTTCCATGTCTGGTCTTTGTCCCTGGATTACAATCTTTTGATTACCGCTATAATCTTGGTTCCTTTGATTACTCTTTTAAACAAATTTGTCATGGTATGTCTTACACCATGTCATAACATATTTTAGTGAAAATGTACCTTAATGTTTATTATTCAAAGATCTCAAATATGAATTAAAATGTGACAATCCGTTTTACTTTGATTTCATGGTCTTACTTTTTATCTTTTTATCATTTGTACACATTTTTCGATATCATGAGGTAGTGATTCTAACAATATTACATAGTGAGCAAAGTATAATCCTCTTCCCAGTTTCATATCTATGAGAAACTTGTTTTTTGTTTTAGATGACAGTGGACTATGAAGAGTACATTATTGCCAGAATACGAAAATCCAGACGGAAAAGAAGCATTGATAAGCTAACTGAAGACAGCGATGTGGAATTATTACGAAATCATGCTCATGTATATACTTGTCAAATTTCGTATCAGATGAGAATTTGGAGCGGGGATAAAAAACAAAAAACAAAACATTAGATTTTGACGTATTTAAATCATCCAACTGCTAGCGTTTCGGTATTTTTGCCGATATCTATAGAGTATCATTGTGAATTTGTCATATTAAGCGTGTCATCATACATTGGCATTAAGTAATGTAACAATCAAAATAAACGTCATCGTGCCTGGGGCATACATAGTACGAAAGTGTTAATCGATCATCGTGTATCGGTTATTTATAGTATAAAGTACCTGAACCGATCCGTGCAACACAAATTGCGATTGGTCATCGATCAACGATCAGTTTCTGGTCAGTCATCCAACCGTCAAACCGATAGATTTAAACATCAATTTATATTTTTATTTTACATTTCTTATATTTAAGACAGATCTTACGTCATTTTACATAACAAACTGCGATCAGATTGGTCACCGGTCATCGATCCGTCATCGATCAATGATCCGTCAAATCGTTGCGCGAATCGGTTCAAGGACTGTATCATCGTGTACCGGTTATGTATAGTACCTGTGTATCATTGTGTATAGGTCATGATATTATGTATGTCATCGTTTATTAGACATACAGGATATATAATTGTGAATCGGTTATATATATTTATCAACATGTATCAGTCATAATACATAATAGTATGTTATCGTGTGTTTGAGTATGTCATATCATCGTTTAGCATCGAAGTAATATATAAGTTGATCGGGAATTTTTGGTATGCTGTCGTGTATTTATAATATATTAGGTGTATCCTGTACTGGCCATGTATAATGTGTGATCGTGCATTGGTCATGCATAGTGTGTCATCTCTGTATCGATTATTCGCATATTGAATATATAAAGTGTATCATCGTTTATCAGATATATGTATAGTGTGTCGTAGACCATAAAATGTTTGAGTGAATTATTGAGAATCGGTCGTGCAAACAACATCTTTACGTTTTGTGGGAGTCTGATTTCTGTTGGATAAATTGTGCAAGAATGTTTAGATCTTTTCACTTCTATTATTTCAGATAACTTTTGTACAGCAAGAAATATCTCATGTCAGAAAGACCCGGACGCTAGATCCTGAATGGGCAAATTTATGGTACCTAGTAAGTCTGATGTGTCCTTATGAATTAGAGTTAACGAGTAATTCTTCAAAAAGACAAAACATTGATTAATTATATACACAAAAAACAAAGTATTTTAGGTATTTCATTAACATATAAATAGATACATTTAAGACTGTATAGTCGATAGATGGACGAGGTATTTATATCCTGTACAGCTAGGAGAAAGAGTAATCAAGGGAACCAAGGTTATAGTGGTAATCCAGGGACTAAGACCAGACATGGAAAACAGACATACACAACAAAGAACATAAAGTAACTAAACTCATACATACAAAGTAACAAAAGCAAATGAGCAACTCGGACTCCACTAAAAACTGGGAGCATGGACCAGGTGTACCGGTATGGTAAGCATCCTCTGCTTTTCTAGAAACACCCGCCGAGTTGCTCATAAAATGTCAAGTCCGGGGTAGACAAACGAAGAAAGGAAAACTATGACCCATTGAATAAATCAGTTTTCATGGTGCAGATGGATACACCATAACGATCCAGCTATGAAACGTTGTTTGTATGGATTCTTGTGGAGTGTAGGAATCCAGTACATTGACGGTAAATCACAATTGCATTATTCTGGAGGTGAAATCTAGTCAAAATTACCTGACTGGAAAAGAGGAATTGACCTATCCTTGGTATATTTTTCGTAGAACATAACTTTGTATTAGTTTTACTCTTAAGTTCTTGCAGACAATCTTTACAAAAATGTCATGACAAACAAATAATTCAATAACAGAGCATCATTAATATGATACCATGCGCTTAAATAGCAATAATAACATCTGTACACGTTTCTAACTAATGTTATCTGAAATTTTGTTTTAGAATGGCGCTGTTCAACCCTCCATGAGAATTGAAGATGTATGGGCGGATGGTTACAGTGGACGGGGGATTACTATAGCTGTTCTCGATGATGGATTACAGACTAATCATCCAGATTTAGCCCCTAACGTGGTTTGTACTAGAAAGTTATATTTTCTTTCATATCATTGTTGTATTACCTAAGTTGCTGGGTCGAAAGCCAGGACAGAACGCAAGTTGTGCGAATATTTCTTTTAAGTCAGATAAAAACATGTCATTGTTTATAAACCGATAGTTCTATTCAAAGGTCTTTTATAGTCTGTCAACTTAGGTTATGTATTTAAATTATATTTTGTTACCAAATCAAACGTCGTTCAGATCAAGTGCTGCTTTGTCGAAATCAAAACCAGATGAAGGAAAGAACATAATTAAATACAATACAAAATCACTTAGCAAAAAAAATCAACAAATTACAGAAGCGAAAATAAAGATACACACACAGACACACAAAATACACATAGAATGAAAAAAAAAAACAACAAAAAAACGAAAACAAAAAAACTAAAAAACTAAAAACAAGTGTGGAACAGGTGCAACAAATAGTTTGAACATTATCTGATATTTTAAAAGTGCCGATGAGCTCATTTTACACGGTATACAGAAGGCGTTACGATGGTTTTCATGGTGTCTCCAATTCTATGTCGGTGACTTAAAATTCACGTGAATTTTTAACCACCAAGCAACGATTAAAATCAGATTTTTCCAGCCATTTGATATTTTCCAAATTTTCCAAAGTTTTCATAAAAATTCTCTTTCATATTGTTTTTAATGTAATCATATATTTCATGCAAAATAGGTACAGACATCTTCTATCACTCTGTCTGATAAGTTATTTACTAATAAAATTCCAATCTAATTAACATATGCCTTTTTCACAATTATGATTGGTTGTTTACCTTTAACGACCTCAGCGATGACAGTTTTCTTTTTACAATAGTATAAATTGCATGTACAAATCGCACACAACAAATGACTGCCATCGCTTGGTCAAAAGATAGAACGCTTAAGAGGCTTAAAATGGTATTGTTTGCTTTATTCCATTGATGTTCCGTATTGTACATTCAAAACAACAATGTCACAATTTGAAAGAGTACAGTCATCAGTATCTCGTTAATACTTTGAATATTGAAATTGGCAACCATGTCACATTGTCAGTTGAATGCCACCATTTGTAATGTCAATTTCACTGATTGAGAGTCTATAAGAAAAAAAAACTATCAATATACATGTATTTCTGATAGTTATGGATTGGAATTATAAGGATTAAACACTGTTTTTCCAGAACGTATAGATGTGTAAATTTGTGAGTGAATGGTCCGATAAATTCTTGAAAAAAACAGTGTTTAATCATATACTTACTTTTCGATACTTTCAGGATACTATTAACGATATTGATATATATGGGAATGATAATGACCCTTATCCACCAAGTGATTCGAGGTAAGTGTAAACGAATCGAAATTCCCTGAACCCATCTCTTTGATAAGTGACTGGGTCAACAAATTGGCCTTTTAAATATTATCCGACGTTATATCATTTTTTAAAAAAAAAGTGATTAAACGGGAAAAAATGAAAAAAAGTAAAACATTCTAACAAAGTCTCACTGTAGATCAATATTACTATGAACATGAACATAGTACAATATTTGTCGTGTTATGCATACACGTTATAAGTTGATATGCAGTTCTATAAAGAAGAAGGAAATACTGTAAGTAAGCATCAAACCACTACTTGTCATATAAATGTTTGCCGCTTCATCTTTTAAGTAACAGTCTTTGTAAGAATCATGCAAAATTTGTAAAATGTGGTTCACCCAAAAAGGTAACACATTTTAATTTTTGTTATTAAATTGCTTTATAGATCAATATGATAAAATGTATAATTATTGATTCCAATCTGTCTGCTAGGAGATTAGGAGATGATATACATTAAAAATCAAGCAGAATCCATTGTATTTTCGTGTCATCTAAATTTTGAATTCTTAAGTGCATTCTTCATAATTTTTATCTCCTAATAATAATGTTTATATGAAAAGACAGGTGTAAATTTTTGTTTAGTGTAATGTTTCAAACTAAATATCAAAAATAAAAATATGTAGGCTTTCCAACCATGAATCCTATTTTGCACGATTTTTACCTGGTGTGCTTCTTAATAGATAGAAAAATTGCTGTCTTATTGAATATACATCAAATCAGGGTTTAAATATTATCATAACGTACTAAAAGACTGTTGTAATTTGCCATTTCAAATATGTCCGTAATGTTGGAGAAGTAATAATTTGTGATGGTAAAATTCCATTTTCCCCCAAAGCGTTAGGAAGCGTATCAAAATTTTGGAAACACTATCGAGGGTAAACAATATTTAAGATTATCATTTGGATGGAGGAGACTTGTTTCTCGAATGTCATAAATTAACAACATGGTTAAAACACCGCATACGTGTAATATCGTACAGTTTATTAACCCTGACTTTTACATTTGACAAAAAATAAAGCGAGAGTCGCTTCTAAACTATTTCGCTGTTAGAAATGATGACATCAAGGCATCTACAACTATTTAGTGCAACAGACGGTTGAGGATCTTAGGAACTTTAACAGAGCTAGAGGGTATACTGCTATATTATATATCAATGGAAAGATAATTTATTAAGGTATTTGAATATCAGAAAAAAAGCAGTAGAATTCCCTGCTATTTTGCATTGATTAGTGGAGGAGCGAAAGATCAATCGACCCCATCACACTTTTTTGTTGTTTAATTTTATTAAAGTAACTCTGGTCATGCTTGCATCGTAGAGTTATAGATTCATGAACGTATATTTGAATTTCATTCATAAAGAAATAAATGCAAATAATTTAGACTTTTTTTTTCATATTCAAAAATAAATCTCAAATTCTTACGTTTTAGTCAAAAAAGTAAGATAGTTTCAATATATTATGTGTGTTTTTATGAACCACCCGGAAAACCGTTCCAAAAGGCAACTAAATAGTGCTCAGAAACCTAGCCCGGGGCTAGGCGCTCTGCCCACAGAGCAACTGGGATGTGTGCCCCAGGTGGTGGAATGGGGTACCCCTGGCGTGTTACATGCTGGGGTTGTCAGGCTATAATACGGACAACCTGACCGCAAACCATAGTGGTGCACCGTGTTGGGAAAGATGCCACGTTCCTCGCACGTTAAAGAACCCTTCTGTGGTATTCGATATGAGTAGGAACCTTTGCGCTCCGCCACGGGAGGCTAAATTGCCCGACCTTACCCATCCCCCTTTTTCCAGTGGCAATCAAAATTAGTCGACCCTATCATCCTTGTAACCCATCCCTTTTTTTCATTTTATGTTCATTTTATCGTCCATTTCATGTTCATTGTCTGAATATAGCTGAAATATTGCTGCTCGGACGTTAAACCCCAACAAACAAACAATCCACAAAGTATAACGCTATGAGACTAAAGTCGCTTTTTTACATTCCATTTCAGTCATGGTACAAAGGTTGCAGGTTTGATAGCTGCCGTCAAGGACAATAACATTTGTGTTGTAGGAGCTGCATTCAATGCCACTGTTATAGGTTTGTTAACATGTTTATAAATTTGAGACTTAAGTAAGAACTGTTTTTTTTCTTTCTGTCTATATATAGACGAAAAATTTGCATCGCAAATTTGATAGTTCTAACATCGTTGGTAATTTTTCAGACCTTTCTACACGTTAGCCATGCAAATTTTTGGTCGTTCCCTCCGCGGGACTCGAACTCGTACCGCTGTGACATCTATGGCAACACCGCCTGCACAAAGTCCAGCGCCCTTTTTTTTTTTTTATCTTTATTGAATAAAACTATACGAAATAACAATACAAATCAGAATATCTATAAAATCATCATGTTACAGAACTCAAGAATATACAATTTATCACAGTTTGAATAACAGCACATCTTCCTCTAACATCACAGTTGGATTATCTTTCAAAAACTTCTTTTCAAAGACTGTTAGTCTGTTTAAGTCCAGCGCCCTAGACCACTCGGCCAGCTAGGCTATATAAAAAATAGCTTTCGCTGGCCGGGTCATTCCTCCTCGTATGATTAATCTAGTGCTGTAACTTAGTACACGATGTATTGCAGTACGGGACAGATCATTTAGATGTTATTATGTAGGATAGAGGATCAAATTAATGATGCATGTCACAACAAATCAATATTATACAAACGTCTCAGAATGTGACGACTCTATTCACTACACTGCTCCATCGGATCAAATTGATACAGGTAAGATATGTAAACGTATAGAAAGGTCTGAAAAATTCCCAACGATGTTAGAACTGTCAAATTTGCCATGCAAATTTTTGGTCGTTCCCTCCGCGGGACTCGAACTCGTACCGCTATGACATCACTGCCAGCGCCCTAGACCACCCGGCCAGGTAGGCTATATAAAAGTATAGCTTTCGTGGGCCAGGTCATTCCTCCTCGTAGGAGTAATCTAGGGCTGTAATTTAGTACACTATGTATTGTAGTACGGGACAGATCATTTAGATGTTGTTATGTAGGAAATCGGGAATTTTTCAGACCTTTATATATATATATATATATATATATATATATATATTATAAACACATCCAGTAACATTTCATCTTGAACTTGATATAACACTGCAATAAAATGAAATGTTTTTTTTTCACTGTATTTTAATACACATACTTTTCATTATCAAATTCTTTAATTTTTTTTTTTTTGTAAAGGAATTAGAATATTGGGAACGCTTGCCATAACTGATTCAGAAGAGGCAAGTGGATTATCACACTATCGGAATGGAATTGATATATATTCTAACAGTTGGGGACCTAACGATGGATCGGGATTCGGTAAACCAGGAGCACTTACACAGGGAGCACTTAAGGATGGGGTAACTTTTGTAAGTTTATTAAAAGTATATGTCTTTATCACCTACAACATATATCTTTACTCACAATTAGCAATTAAATACAGTTGAATATTTGTATAACTTTTAATAACTTGAATGAAAAAGAATGGCAGTAGCATTTAACATATCGTTGAACCGACAGAGTGAGACTCACGGGTCCTCAATTATTCGGATAAACTTAAAGCGCTTTGGACAGTTTTTTCTAATTATTTATTTTATTTTATTTTACTTATTTATGTTCATAACTTGAATTTAATTTAGAGTTTGTTTGGCATCATAAACATATAATTATCACAGAATTTAAATTTGAATGACTACAAATCTACTATGCATGATCTTTGGCACGTGCATTGCCTTTTTGTAGTGTCGATAATATAATGACCATCTCTGGTTACCGCTTTTAAAATATATATGTAAGTTAACGTACTGAATTGATTATCATCCAAACGAAGTAAACATTATAAAGTTCGTCCATGTCATCAATAATTTGTAAAATTTTAATGTAATGGTTTGTTCAATGATTTAGTGTCTTGGTCTACACTTTAATGATATGGAAAATGTAACAAATTTTATTCTTTGAATAGTTACAAACTGATCTTAACGATTTTAAACTTATATTTTGGCTTACAAACAGAAATGTACATCCTGTGCATCAGTTCTGAATACTCTATAAGTCAAAACAAATACATGTAATTCAGAAATGAGGATTGTTAAGTTTGGCCATCGCGATAATGCGTTACTTTAAATTACCTTAAATTAAAAAAAAAAACAAGACCTATATCTAAGCATGTCAGTGTTTGTATACAGGGAAGGAATGGAAAAGGTTCTATATACTTATTTGCGGCTGGAAATGGGCAAACTTCCGATAATTGTAATGCAGACGGATATGTAAACAGTATCTACACTATCGCCGTTACCAGTGTCCAGGCGGGACAAAATGCCTGGTACGCAGAAGTTTGTGCTGCGGCTCTTACAGCTGCATACGGAGGAAGTGAAGATGATAAATATTTGGTAAGCTGTGTTGCTATAAATCTATCCGGCGTAACGTTTTATTCCTTTCCTTGGTGATAATATTTGTATATATTTCTGATACAAGGGATGAGGGTACATAGGGCTCTATAGAGCCTACTAGAGGAAATGAAATTATCTCCCTTCAGTAAACTTAAAATGTGTCCATTTTTAATATTAAAACAAATGTTTTCATTTTTGTTTTGAACAAAATCTAAAAATAAAATTAATTTTTCATTCATAAAAAAAATAAACGAAGTTGCATGCATGTTCAATCTGTGTATGTTGAAAAAAAAATACTTTATATGAATCAACTATCGAAAACACAATATTTTATAGGCGATATGATTTTAATGAACATATCATATTGTTAATGTTTCATATTGTTTTTTTCATTTTGGAGTCAGCCAAAGAAATGTCTTAAATAGCGAAAATGACTGCGCATGATTAATTAAGCATTGAAGCTTCATATTGAAGAGGCATTAAGATATAAAATTTGAACAGCCCGACGTAAATGTGAAAAAAAGCGTTGGGTGTTCTCGCATTGGTAAAGCCACGTACTTATCCCTGTAAAGAATGGTTGCATTTGTACCTTTACTTCTACGCATTAAAAAAAGCTTTAAGCAACAAATCATTTTGGTCTCCCGTTCCGTAAAATAGTGCTTTTTCAACAATTATTGACAAAATGAAAAACTCATTTAAATAAAATTCAGTGTCATCAAGAGTATGTTCCGCTGAAAACGGTATCCACAGAGATGAGACAATTATAAAACTATGTTTTACCGTTGCATCCTCAACAACATGGCAGCACTGCATGAGTGACTGTATCTTCAAAATCACTGGAATTTCCTGTGTTTAACTACAGACAGACAGACAAACATATCCGTGCTGTGTTTAATGTTTTCTGCGTACAATAGGTAAAACATGATAAGCACTTATATGTACATATCATTGTTGATAAACTTATAATTATCTTTAGCAGAATTCAACTATTTCTTTAATATTTGCGAAGTCTTAATAAATATATAAATGAGAAAAATATAACAAGTGACACTTTTGCATTAGAAATTATGACTACTAATAGTAGTAAATTAATATAGGAAAGTTTGAAATAAATGCATCTATATAGGTATTAACGCCTCCGCTTTCGACCGGAGCCTCCCGATATTTTATTCTACATTTCATAATCTCCCCACTGTTCTGTCCGTCTCCCGGCGGGAGCTCAAAACTTGCCGCTTCCAGAATTTTCCGTATTGTTCAGTTACTATGATAGGGAGAAAAGGGGCAGTCATGAAGCTCAGAAGTGACACGATTCAGTATAGGACCAAAATGACAGTTTTTAACCATAATTAATGTTGTAATGTATGAAATTGAACTGTCACAAATTCCAGTATAGTTTTAAAATAGAAAGAATTGACAACTTAAATATGTCGTGAAAATGACGCCTCGTCAAGTTTTACCCTTTCGGAAAATTATAAGAGGGGGGGGGTCTCCTTTCCGAGGATGTCCACCTATGAAAATGACACCTCCGCTTAAATGCATTAAAGCTTGTCATATCTTGATTTCAGCTGCAAAATCTATTTTGATTTAAATGCCAAGTGGATATTCTTACCACAACGCCTCAAATGATTTGCGGCCAGGCCATGGTTATGCATTATCGCACCCCTCCAAGTCCACCACCCGGTACGTACCTGCCTTTGTTTTTTAGACAAATATAATTTGGAAAGACATAGATTGAATACAAACGTAAGACAGGATGTGCCGACTGAAATAAAAGACTACTTCATTGAACACAAAATATAGAGGCTAAAATTTGCACGACAATATTCGAAAACACGACAAAAGCTGAACTGTATGAAATGTTACACTATACACTGTATACAAGAAACTCAACCAACATGATTTTATACACGCAAAAATGCTTAATTAAGATTTATGTTTGCATGTAAACTTTGTTAAATCGAATAAACGTAGGGATATGTTTGACATGTGTACATTGTACATGTACATGTATCGTACATATTTTTTTTTCGGATAGATAAGGCAGTCTTGAATTAACAGTGTTAGATTAAAAGGACTGTTCTTCATCATTTCACTAAAAAATACCCAGAGCTTTGGTTTTTTTACCAGGCAAAGAAAGAAAATGACTTTTGTTTTTTCGATATTCGAAGTAAGGATCGCGAGAGTGTTACATGTTTTATAAACAATAAAAGGTCTTGACATTTAAACAACTTTGCCGGATCGCATTAGGGAATAAAAAGCGATGTAACAATTATTACAAAAACAATTATCTTTATTCAGCGTGCTGATTGTTTCTGTAAAATAAGGGAACGGTCATTAGATTTGAAAGGGTCAGGGGTGAGTAGTACTGGTTTTTAATTTTTCAAATTTTTCAAATTTTCGGTCATGCCTTTTAATTTTAACATAGAAAAAATATAATAACAAAAATATCAGGAAAATTAAATTTTGGTTTTTTTTTTCTTGTCAGCTGTCCTGCCTTTTTATTTCTTAAAAAAAATCAATTCTGCCTTCTTATTTTAAATATGATCATAGTGTCCCCATTAATCAAATGGAAGTTCCCTAATGATTTTTCGAGCTTATTTGAAGCTTCTCATTTTTGAACTACGATTATTTTAGTAGGCAGAATAAGGCCTTATGGACCCTCATCATTTTGCTATTAACATTAGAAATATCAATTGACATAATTGTTTTATCCATACAAATTGGTACTGTGCGACATGTCATTCGAAATAAATAATAATGAACCAGGCATGAGCAGGGATTGCGCAGTTTCACTCCCTGTATCATTTAATTTTCCCAATTCCCGTTCAATATTCAATTGCTAATCGCGCAATTATCAAAGAATGTTTGGCTCAATCGCTCAACGATTCAATCACTTATTTATAAAATACATCTATATGTATGAGTACATATACGTGCGATTGTATAACATGTAGTTTAACATATAACTTGTATGTATAATTGCTTACATTCGAAAGTGTACAAACGATTATTGTTTCACAAAGTTCAAGATTATAATTTTTTTTGGATGTTCTATAACCTTAAATAGAAGAAAATTTATGTAATTTCAATTTCCAACATATCTGACTATTAGGTATAATGTTTAAGATATAACTATTTAAAACAATACTTGAAAGCCTTATCCAATGCTTAAGTTACTGCAATACCTTACTGGTACAATGACATCATCAAAAGTATAGGAAACCTTTCAAGCCAATGTAACAATAACATAAATGTGACGAATTTATTCGACACAAAACCGAAATGAATAAGGAGTCATGGCCATCGCTAGTATGCATCACCTAATATGCATGCTGTATCCATACACTGTAGATGGTGTTCATTTCATACAAAAACCTCTTGAACTTCATCACATTATTTTATTAACACAATTCTATACCTCTCACTCTACTACACTCCCTTTGCAAAACTCCTGTTACTGAAACTTCCTCATCATTATATCAACTTGCGGTCATCATTTTTAACATTGGTTTCCAGACTATCAAAACCATTTTGTGTTCAATGTCAAAAAATCGATCATTTGTCCCATTGAGATTGAGGAATTCAAGGCTAAACCACCTTGCTGTGCTTGCAAAATCTCTCCGTTCAAATATAGTCTTTCCGGTCATGTCATTACGGGAGATTAAAGCATCATCCAAAACGAATCTCTCCGTAAGGTCCTTTGTAAAAGTCCCAAGTAACGTGAACTACGTTCCATAAATTAAAATTATAACCTTATAGTTTTATGGATAATAAGGTGGCTTACGCAATAAAATGGATAAAACGAGATAGTGCATGGGCTGAGATAACTCCCCGTGCAACCCCCCCCCCTCCCCACCCATCAACCAAATATTATTATTAGGTACCCTTATTATAGTTAATAGTCAGCATGTATCAAAACAAGCGTAAAATGGGATTTTCGATTTTTCGTTCAAAAGTCACATAAATTCGACTCTACAAGTTATTGCTGGACTAAACCCTCTCAAATTTGGTATCATTCGATAGATAATGTAATTTTCTACATAAATGAACCACAAAAAACTAATATTCAAGAAATGATTTTCAACAAAATGTTAAAAATATTACCCCTACCCCTAGAAAACTGGTCTTAGTATCAAACATAATTCTCATTCACAGCCTACCGACACCGTAAAACTCATATTGTAGGTATTCATGATAAAGATAATGATGTTCCCAATATATATGATCAATTTTTGGCGCTTAGATTGTCTTTTTTTGGTAATAATTACTAAACAATCGTAAAAAAGGGAATTTTCAGAATTTCTTCTACACCACCCGTTATTTCCCTTTTTGCAGAATACAGTAGTACGGTCAAGCTTTTGTGTTATACATTTCTTTAATATAATGTCTTAGCTTCAACTTCAAAATGAGCTCAAGAAATAAATATTTGAACTTTTTTAAGTCAAAGAGTAATCAAGGGAACCAAGGTTATAGCGTTAATCAAAAGAATGTAATCCAGGGACAAAGACCAGACATGGAAAACAGACATACACAACAAAGAACATAAAGTAACTAAAATCATACATACAAACATATCATGGGTAGAGGTGGCCATTTTTCCACCTATATGGATTTGGAAAAGTTTATTACTTGGGCTCGATATAAAGCTAAGACCCTATATAATTGTATTTGAATAAAAGCTTGTTTGAAGTACTGTATTTTGCCAATTATAAGAGAAATTGAAGAAAATATAAAATTCTGAAAATTCCTCTTTTTATGAAAAACTCATTATTGTCACATTATAACTGAAAAATACGCCCCTGAAATGAGCGAATATGTTGAATACACGGATAATAAAAACAATAGTACCCAACATGTCTATTGTACACCGTTTATATGCCAAAAATTAACATTTTAGTTCAGCCCCGTGCAAGTCCGGGTGTTAAAAGAATAGGCCTGCAGCAGCGCTAAGCTTGTCGTAAAAGGCGACTAAATAGTGCTCAGAAACTTTGCCGGGGACTAGGCGCTCTGCCCACAGAGCAACTGGGATGTGTGCCCCAGGTGGTGGAATGGGGTACCTTTGGCGTGTTACATGCTGGGGTTGTCAGGCTATAATACGGAAAACCTGACCGCAAACCATAGTGGTGCACAGTGTTGGGAAGGATGCCACGTTCCTCGCACGTTAAAGAACCCTGCTGTGGTATTCGATAGGAGTAGGAGGCTACCCGAGACTAAATTGCCCGACCTTACCCACCCCCCGTTTTTCCAGTGGCAATCAAAATTTGTCGAGCCTATTATCCTTGTGACCCATCCTTTTTTTTTTCATTTCATGTTCATTGTCTGAATATAGCTGAAATATTGCTGCTCGGACGTTAAACCCCAACAAACAAACAAACAAACAATCATTTTACCGCCAAAGCCTAAGTGTTACCGCAACTTTCTTGGTACTATTAGAAATTTGTTTAGTTTATTCACACATGCTATCCTAGGAAGGCTAAGACTGTCAAACAATTGAGTCACAAAAATCTTGGCTTTTTGACCCAGACGGGAACAAATATAGACTTATACTGAAAAAGAATCCGAGAATATTCTTCCGCGACAAATTGATTCGGTAATGGAAGGTATTAAGGTACCTAGAAATCACCATTAAGTTGATGAGTGGGAGAGGGGTGCACGGTGCGGTGGACCCTCCCAGCCCATGGACTAAGAACAAGATGTCATTGATTCTCTGCCAAAGTGGGTAAAAGTTGTGATTTTTTAATTTTGAAATTTATGAACGTTAACGTTTTAAGTAGGTCAATGACTGCCAACGCTACATAAGTTTTCATAGCCCCCGATGTAGCAAAAATATTGTCTACTATACATTACAAATATGTTGTCGTACCAGATGACAAATCCCAAAACAATATTGTGTTTGTCTGCAAAATGTATTACTTCCAATGTTTATTATCAGAATTTGTCGTTAAAAAATAATAACAGTTATAAGACATATACTGCTACCACACTTTCCAAAGAAGAGATATTGGAAACCATAACCCTGTACTATCCTCCTTTGGTCTCTCTACCAAAGACACTGCCTGTGATCTGCCGTATCTGTACTTGATTCCTAAACCCCTAAAGAATCCATACAAACAAAGCTGCATAAAAACAGCTATAAAATGTACTTCCAAACCTCTTTCAAAACTTTAACTTCTATAACCACAGCTATCAAATAGGGTCTCCAGTCTTGCCACGATACGTGTTACTCCCGTAATGGTATTAATTCAATGTGGATCCTATTCCCAATATTAAGATAATATTCCGACTTAAAATCATTATACATGGTCGCTATTCCAACAAAGACGGTACGCCTAGATACAAATATGTCGTTCTTGGTAGAGATAACTTGTATAAAGCAATTCCAAATCATCTTCCAAATATACAGAAGAAGATATTTTCAAATCTCAAATATTCGTCCAGTGTGGTGGATGCGTTTTTTTTTTCAATAAACGGTCGGTTTGTTTGTTGGGGTTTAACGTCCGAGCAGCAATATTTCAGCTATATTCAGACAATGAACATGAAATGAAAAAAAAAGGATGGGTCACAAGGATAATAGGGTCGACAAATTTTGATTGCCACTGGAAAAAGGGGGATGGGTAAGGTCGGGCAATTTAGCCTCCAGTGGCGGAGCGCAAAGGTTCCTACTCCTATCGAATACCACAGCAGGGTTCTTTAACGTGCGAGGAACGTGGCATCCTTCCCAACACTGTGCACCACTATGGTTTGCGGTCAAGGTTTCCGTATTATAGCCTGTCAACCCCAGCATGCAACACGCCAGGGGTACCCCATTCCACCACCTGGGGCACACATCTCAGTTGCTCTGTGGGCAGAGCGCCTAGCCCCCCGGCTAGGTTTCTGAGCACTATTTAGTCGCCTTGTACGACAAGCTTAGCACTGCTGCAGGCCTATTCTTTTAACACCCGGATCTGCACGGGGCATTCCAATGGGAACACGTTGTGCTCTACTTGCTGACATATTTCTTCACTCTTATGAGGCTGACTTTAAAGCTGATCTGATCCAAATCGTTTGACTAGATCCGTTTGCTGCTGCTATATAGATGATATATTATCGTTAAACAATCTTAGTTTCGGGGTTTATTTAGTTTGCATATACTCAAAGGAACTTTAGATAAAGTTTACTACCGACACTATGATGTCAACTTCATATTTTGACCTGCACTTAGAGATCGATTGTGAAGAAAAACTTCTGATCAAATTATACGACAAAGGCGAAGTCGGTTCATGCCGTATTGTCAACTTTCCTTTCATCTGTGGCAACATCGTTTCAGCACCTGCGTATGGAGTATACATATCTCAACTCATACATTATGCTAGAGCTTGTCGAAGCTTCGCTTACTTTATTTATCGCGCTAGACTTCCTACAATTAGGCTTCTGGAACAGGGTTATGTTGCTACAATATTGAAGTCATCACAGAAGCTTTATGGTTGTCATCATGAACTCGTGGATCGTTACAGGTATCAATTTGCTCAATGAAAACTGATTTGTTCAACGTGTCATAGTTTTCATTTCCTCTTTCGTCTACCCTGGACTTGACTTTTTAAAAGCAATTTGGTGGGTGTTCTAGAAAAGCACAGGATGATAACCCTACTTCTCCCCCTGGCCTTGGCTCCCCCAATTTTTAGTGGAGTCAGAGTGGCTCATTTACTTTTGTTACTTTGTATGTATTATTCTGGTTATTTTATGTTCTTTGCTGTGTTTGTCTATTTGCCATGTCTAGTTTTTGTCCCTGGATTATATTCGTTTGATTTCCGCTTTAATTTGTGTTTGATTCCTTGATTATTCTTTCCCCGATCCATCAACTAAAATGGCATTAAATACGAAAAATTTCTTTAAAGTGAGATGTATTCCTTATATATTCCTAATTTAGAAAGTTATTGTTTTAAATGTAAGAGTTGTCTATATTGATATAGATTTAGTGACTACGACACACAACTATTATGAAATGAACTTTTTTCACAAGATAAATGAGTGCAAACACTTTTGATATCCATAGTTGTCAATATTAATATCAATTGGGTAAAAGCGGCACATATATTTTAGTCCTAGTGTTAAAAGAGTAATCAAGGGAACCAAGGTTATAGCGGTAATCAAAAGAATGTAATCCAGGGACAAAGATCAGACATGGAAAACAGACATACACAATAAAAAAAATGGCATTTTATTTTACACAACGTACGAGTGTAAACACTTAAAATTTCCAAAATGGTTTGAAATTGTTGTAGTAAGTATTGAAAATCTCAATACTAATTTAATGTGAGTGACTGTGACATATGTATCGCATTCCAACTGTTGAATACAATGACGTGTCTTTTGCAAGATATATGAGTGAAAACTCTTTTGAATTCCATTAGGTCCCGATATAATTCTATATACTTTGTAAATACAGTTTTAGTAGCAAAGGACAAACCGCGTAAAATTGTTTTAAAACAGTTTTGAAAAATAATATTGTTTATAAAGTTCGTCTTTTCAAATATAATAAAATAAATTTTATTTGATTGCAATAACTCGGTGAAAATTACGGTGCATATGAGTCACCGCTCAATCACTCAATTACCAAATTCACCTCCTGCTCAATCGCTAACCGCTCAAATCTTACCACTCATTGTTTATGGTTCAATCGCTCACCGCTTACAACTTAACCACGGATGACTCAAATTGATGTACTTTTGAGAAAAGTCACACGTTTCTCTTCCACCAAAATCAACCAAATCAAATCAAATTAAGAACGATAACTCTTGCCGATTTCATTTGCAGTCTATATAATGTCGAAAGCGCAACGATCAAATGAAAAACTACGAGTTATTATGTGATCAGTAACAGTGAACAAGAAATAAAAATAAGTTTGGTTGGTTTTTCACATGCATAAATCACCTTCTGTCTGATTTTTATACCCCCGTGCAGGTCCGGGTGATAAAAGAATAGGCCTGCAGCAGCGCTAAGCTTGTCGTATAAGGCGACTAAATAGTGCTCAGAAACCTAGCCGGGGGCTAGGCGCTCTGCCCACAGAGCAACTGGGATGTGTGCCCCAGGTGGTGGAATGGGGTACCCCTGGCGTATTACATGCTGGGGTTGTCAGGCTATAATACGGAAAACCTGACCGCATACCATAGTGGTGCACCGTGTTGGGAAAGATGCCACGTTCCTCGCACGTTAAAGAACCCTGCTGTGGTATTCGATAGGAGTAGGAACCTTTGCGCTCCGCCACAGGAGGCTAAATTGCCCGATCTTACCCATCCCCCCTTTTTCCAGTGGCAATCAAAATTTGTCGACCCAATTATCTTTGTGACCCATCCTTTTTTTTTTTTCATTTCATGTTCATTATATCCATTTCATGTTCATTGTCTGAATATAGCTGAAATATTGCTGCTCGGACGTTAAACCCCAACAAACGAACTGATTTTTATAGATGTAGTTTTATATTAAATACAGCATGTCATATATAAACATTACATAATATTCATACACAGTCATGATACTTATATTTATGGTTTTTTTACCAACCTGCCTTTAGAGGTTTATGATGCACCATCATTGAATTACGACATCATGAATTTGAAATCTTTGGAAACCTTTCAGATATTCATTTTATCTATTAACAATAGTGTTTTGTTTAAACCAAAATAGAACTAAAACAATCAAAATCTTTCAATTCTATCACCATAAAGGTATTATATATTCCTGAGCGGGTATATGTCTAAACATGGAGGCTAAAAATATAGTGCGCTTCTTTTGGACTTTTCCTGTTTTGTTTCTTGGCAAATGACTATCATTTTGCATCAAAAGTACAGGGTAAATATCACGCTATGACACAAAAAACTTGTTTTTGAGGTAAAACAGTATTTTCATGAAAAATAATGCTTCAGAAAATGGGTCTATTTTATGAACTCAAAATAATAGTGAAGTAGAAAAAAGTCTATTTTTAGTTTGACCTGTCCTGGTGTACCAAAGTTCGTGCCTTTTGTTTCTAGAATGGACCTATAAATTATTTTTGACATTTCCTTAATTGAAAAACATGATCAAAAGTTAAATTGAAACTCCTGGTCTATTTATAAAAAATCATGAAAATTTAATGTATACTATAAAAGCCTATGGATCAAGGAATACAAGCCTGAGATCTAAAGAAGGGTGAAAAACGGAGTTACTTTTCCTTGCATTGAATTAAACATTTAGTAAGATTTGAAGCAAATTTGAGAAACAAAATAATTGTAATTGTATTGTACATACAATATAAGTGTTTTTCCGTTATAACATATATTTACTTCTAGTATCTGTTCGTATCATTTAAGAGTATGACAATACAGAATGTATTTTTTTTTTTCATGAACTCAAGTTCTATTTTTGATTATCTTGGTCTCTGGATATGTGTCATTGTACTGTTAATATTTCAGACCACTACAACAATCACTAGCAGATGTAGCAGTAGCGGTATTCAAGGGACGTCATATTCTACCCCAATTGTGTCAGGAATTATAGCTTTGACATTAGAAGCAAAGTAAGCACTGCTTAGTATCTTAGATGCCAAGAGGGAATTATTACCATTATAATATTAGGACTTAATTCCGGACTTCTTTCTCCACATTAAAATACTCACCACCTAGGTATGATAAAGATGTAGGGGCATTTGACCTTTTAAAACGGGACATTATAAAAAAAATAATTTCAGGTATTCAAGCATCACATAGATAAATAATAACTGTGTATATACTTGATAAAAAAAAAAACAATTTATCATCGGATAAGGCGTAGGATTGGGGTAAAACGTGAAGCTTCGTCAAACTTTTTTTCCGATTCGTGCCGAATTCGTATATCGTTTTTATTTCTAGTCAATACGCAGGTATTGTCTTTAAACTGTAGTCATCATCTTTTTTAATCAGTTGTACATTTTATTAGGCGTGTAAATTAAATTTCTTCCAAACTTGTGACACCCCGATAGTTCATGCAAGGGTAAGAAATTAGACGCAGTCAAAGTATTATATACTGACAATGACCGTATATCATCAATAAATATACTGTCAATTTATTTTAAATGCTGAAATAAAGCGATTGCAGTATGGATTTTGAAAATAAAACACAAACCAAAGAGCAAGATATCCGAGATTACTGTCAGCAATTTAGTTGACCTCTATTAATTCCTGTTTTCAAATTGGGAACAAATTGTGCGCCTCTTGATCTACTCGCTGACCTATTACTTCACTCTTACGAGGCTTACTTAATAGTTGATCTGATCCCAAAAAAATAATATCGTTGAGCTAGATCCTTAAATCTCAGTTTCCTTTCATCTGTGGCAACATCCCTTCGGCTCCTGCATTTGGAGTGTTCATATCACAACTCGTACGTTATGCCAGAGCTTGCTGAAACTACGCAGACTTTTTGTATCGCACTAGAACTCTAACAAATAGGCTTCTGGAACAGGGTTATGTTGCTACAAGATTGAAGTCATCACTACAGAAGTTTTATGGTCGTCATCATGAACTTGTGGATCGTTATGGTGTATCCATCAGCACCATGAAAATTGATTTATTCAACGGGTCATGGTTATCCTTTCCTCGTTTTTCTACCCCGGACTTTTATGAGCAACTCGGCGGGTGTTTCTAGAAAAGCAGAGGACGCTTACCCCACCGGTGCACCTGGTCCATGCACAATTTTTAGTGGAGTCAGGGTTGCTCATTTACTTTTGTTACTTTGTATGTATGATTTTAGTTACTTTATATTCTTTGTTGTGTATGTTTATTTTCCATGTCTGGTCTTTGTCCCTAGATTACATTCTTTTGATTATCGCTATAACCTTTGTTCCCTTGATTACTCTTCCACTTTATTAATGACGTATTATTTTTAGATGATCTTAGTTTCTGAGATTTAATACATCGCATCTACCCGAAAGAACTTGATATTAAGGATACTACAGAAACTGATTGCAGTCTCATATCTTATACTTAGAGATCGATGGTAAAGAAAAAAGATTGACCAATCTATACGACAAACGCGATGACTTTTCATTCATTATTGTCAAATTATTTTTCATCTGTTCATCATTTCAGCACCTGCGTATAGAGTATTCATATCACAACTCATATGTTATGATAGAGATTGCCGTTAGAAAGCAAAGGTTTTGTATCGGGCTAGACTTCTTAACAATTAGGCTTCTGGAACAGGGTTATGTTGTTACATGATTGAAGTCAACACTACAGAAATTTTATGGCCGTCATCATGAAGTCGTGGATCGTTACGATGTATCCATCTGTACCATGAAAACTAATTTCTTCAAGTTGTCATAGTTTCCCATAGTCTATCCCGGACTGACATTTTATGAGCAACTCGGATGTTTCTAGAAAAGTACGGAGCGCTTGTCCAAGCAGTGTACCTGGTCAATGCTCGCAGTTTTTAGTGGAGTCTGAGTTGCTCATTTGCATTTATTACTTTGTATGTTTTGTTTTGTTTTGTTTTTTTTTTGTTTATGATATGCTCTTTGTTGTGTTGGTCTGATTTTGTCCATGTCTGGTCTTTGTCCCTGGTTAACATTCTTTTGGTTTCCGCTTGAATCTCGGTTCCATTGATTACCCTACCATTTTTGTAACTTTTCACAATTTGTAATTACACTTATATCTTACGTTAACTTTGTCAATTGGTTTATTATATGGAACGTTGTGCCTTTCCATATGTGCACGTGTAAGTGAACTGTAAACAATTCAATATTGAATCGTCATCTATCTATATTGTTTCATTGACTAAATACTGGTCTCAGTTATATATATTGTATGTATATGAATGGTGGCCAGGTTTCGCGCGCGGTATCCAATAATTTTGTAGTATGAGAACCGATTTGTTCAACGTGTCATAGTCAGTCTTTCTTCTCGATTTCATGTATCCTGGAAGTGACATTTTCTTGAAGTACTCGACTGTTTTTTTTCCAGAAAAAAAAATAAGACGCTTACCCTTCCGGTGTACCTGATCCATGTTCAGAGTAGTCATTAACTTTTATTTCTTTTAATAGTGCATTTTGTCATTTCGTGTCTATGTCTATTGTCTCTACCAGTTCGTTATATTTAAATTATGTTGTTATAATAACTAGTTCTCGTTCCCATGAATTCTCTTTACTTTAACAATATACTGTTTAAAGGTCTCATGACTTTTTCTTTATTTTGCTCTAGCAAAGAATCTGCCAGACTTTAATGTGTTCAAGTTCTTATCATATCGCCACATACCATTTTTGTATGCCATTGTCGAGTATATTTATGAAAACTACAAATGCATTCCCTGAAAAGAAATTTGTGCAAGTGTTAAAACATTTTAGGCAATCCATTGTAAAATTTACACCCTAGCACTGTTGGTGTTGGTCAATGACATTTCTCGATCTTGACCTCATATCTTGACATACAATAAGAGATCGATGGTATAGGAAAATTAATGACAAAACTATACGACAAAGACGATGACTTCTCATTTCGTATTGTCAAATTTCCATTCAGCTGCAGCCTCATCCCTTCAACAACTAGGTATGAAGTTTGTTTTCATATCGTAACCCATAGGTTATTCTAGATCTTGCCGTAACTACACGAATGTTTCATATAATGCTAGCCTTCTTACAATATTATAATAAGCCATCTTGAACAAAATTATGTTGCTTCAAGATTGAATTCATACCTACAAAAGTTTTATGGTCCTCATCATGGACTCTTGGAATGTTCCGGTGTATCTATGTACACCAGGAAAATCGATTTGTGCACCGTGTCATAGTCACATATTTCCTTACCTCTTACGTTTACCGAGGACTTAACATTTTATTATCAACTTTGCGTGTACCTTTACCCTTGGACTATATTCGTTTAGGTCAAATATTGGTCCCCATGATGACCACTTCGATACAACTGATATTGCATAAGAATAATTTTCTGTATGTTAGTATATTATATCATTCTTCTACTCCAATATTCTTTCAAGTTTGCAAAGAAAATCTTTGCATTGGAACAAGTTTATGTTTAAAGCATAAAATGTCTATTATTAACCTTAAATTATTATAGTTGGTTTTAACCTTTGAAAATATTGGAATATAGGGACGTAGAGTTTCCGAAGATATTTTGCATTATGACATTAGTGAAAGAGTAATCAAGGGAACTAAGGTTATAGCGGTAATCAAACGAATGTAATCCAGGAACAAAGACCAGACATGGAAAACAGACATACACAGCAAAGAACATAAAGTAACTAAAATCATACATATAAAGTAACAAAAGCAAATGAGCAACTCGGACTCCACTAAAAATTGGTAGCATGGACCAGGTGCACCGGTAGGGTAAGCGTCCTCTGCTTTTCTAGAAACGCCCGCCGAGTTGCTCATAAAAAGTGAATTTTGGTTTTCATATCGTATGAAGGGGTGATGTTATACCGTTTTATTCAGAATAAACACTAACGAACTGGAAGTTCCTAAGGATTGCTACAAAGCTTCGGTTTGGTTAAGATTTATCTATCTTTTAACAGTAATTTATTGACGTGGAGAGATATTCAGCACCTGATAGTGTTGTCATCAAGTAGGCAGGGTTTTGAAGACACGTATTCTAATTGGACTATTAATGGCGCTGGAAAAGAAGGTGAGAATTTGTCGTTTTCAGTATTTCTACATTGATCATTAAAACGGTGCTGAAAAGAAATGAAAAATCAGTAGGATTTGTATTTGTGTTGTCACTATTATAACATGTTTTCATCGACAAAAGATGCATAAAACATGCAAGTCTTGCTATATTAACGATTACAACCTTTTAAAAAAAATAAATACATAAATATGATGCTTAGCTATAAGCCCTGTAATAAAGCACAACATGGACAATTCTGAAAACTGTGTATCATGTTGGTGTACCCTGAAGTAGAAAGCTAAAGGGTCAGGTTTTGAATGCTTTAAACAATAGAACTTCTGGATCTGAAATAACTCTAGTACGAGACTAACAAGCATTGTTGGGTAGAGTTAAATTCATTACATTTGTATGACATACTAATTAGTCACGAACGAATTGATAACGTTGCAAATAATTAAGTATTCATATAATCAAGTGCTGTCAGCTGTAAGTTTATTCTTGTTATTGTAATTTAGTAAGTCAATCAAGTGCTGTCAGCTGTAAGTTTATTCTTGTTATTGTAATTTAGTAAGTCAATCAAGTGCTGTCAGCTGTAAGTTTATTCTAGTTATTGTAATTTAGTAAGTCAGGTTATTGGGTTCGGTCTAATAGATGCGAAACAAATGGTTGACAATGGCAAGACATGGAACACTGTTCCTGAACAGAAAACTTGTAGCAAAGCGGCTGGTACAGAGTAAGTATTAATTCAACACTAGCTGTACATTTAATAATTTACTCTACCTAAAATGCATTTAGTAGTTTTTGTCTGTGATGTAAAGCATGATATGTGTATCTTTGTCTATGATGTAAAGCATGATATGTGTATCTTTGCCTATGATGTAAAGCATGATATGTGTATCTTTGCGTATGATGTAAAGCATGATATGTGTATCTTTGCCTAGTAAATATGAGCTACAAAGCCTATTTAAGTTGCAGTCTTTATAAAAATCAGACAGAAGGGGATTCATGCATGTCAAAAACCCACCAAAATCTGTTTTATTTCTTGTTCAGACACAGTAACTGATCATGCAAACAGTCTTAGTTTTTCATTTGGTTGTTGCGCTTTTAAGATAATTATTATATAGATTGTACATGAAATTTGCACTTTGCAAGAGTTATCGTTCTTGATTTGGCTTGATTTGGTTGCTTTTATTGGAAGATAACTGTATGATTTTCTAAAAAGTGCATATCTGAATGCAGAAAAAATGTTGTTTTGTGAAAGTATAGCATATGTAGACTAAAAACGCATCGTTTCTATAGTTAATTTTTCTTTACCGTGAATCAGTTTACCATTGGTAGTGTCTGAATTTTATGTGGACTTGTACTTAAATTCTTGTCCTGCCATGTACCCTGATTCTTTAAAGTACATTCATATATGCCATTTAAATCACGTCTATTCTGGTGTAAACAGGTTATAGACAACGACAGAAATTTGCATTTAAAGACAATACAACAAGTAATAGCTGTAAGAAAATACTCTACGGATATAAACATATCTCAAATGATTATATATGTATAATTGTTTGAGAATTAAATTTAATTCAGAAATTCTTTGAAGTAAATTTCCTGTTTCTTTGTATTGGCTTCCATTTCAATGTCTCCGATGTACTGCCTGTTAATGTCCGTTGACCATGATATGGATAAGGATTTTGTTTTAGAAAGAAAGTGAATGTGAAAATATTTACACAACTTTTGACTGGATTTCCGTATTCTATTGCCTAAAATTTGAATATTGAAAGTTAAAGCAATAAGACCATGATAAGAACAAGGAATGTTTTAATTGTATTTTTAACAAGTGTATTTTGACCATGGCTACTGTTTTTTTTTAACAATACCCATACTAATGCAAAGTTTTGCCGCATTAAATTTCAGTTTTGTTCACGAATCACTTAAATACGACAAGAATTAGTACCCCGTGAAAATGATAGGCTATACAGACACTTCAAAGCTGTCGTTGCTGATTTTAAAGTGTGTACTACGTAATTATTTATTGTGCACCAGTTGACTAAGAATACACCTATCTCTTTACAGGCGACACCAAATAACACATATTCATTACATATACTGAAAAGTTTACAACTCGTTCCTTAGTGGTATTGATATCTATGTTTTAATGCCCTTATATCCTAATCTTCATTTTATGAATAAACCCAATGAAAGAGACAACCGAACATTTGAATATGTCGATTTGAAGTTGGGAAGATACAAAGTGGGTTTACCAGTTTACAAAATTGATCCCTAATTAAACACGAGTTAACGTTTAAGTCATTTTGTTGATAATTTAATGTTTACTAATAATATTCCTTACTTAAATTGAAAATAATAACTTTTCTGTCTACAAGTAACTTTTAAGGTCATTGGAAACGGCAATAAACATCAGGATTCACTTTTACGCCTGAACTAAACGAGAGCGCAAGTTTTATTGTTCTCGTCGCGGTAGGTTGCTGCCTGTACGGTGTGTGTGTGTGTGTGTTTTTTTTTATCTATAGAAAGCGAAGATATATTTTAAAGATATTTTATTTTGACGATTTTTAATATGTTTTTCAGAAATGGATCTCAAGTATCAGACACCATTTTACTCTCATCTACCGATTGTTCGTCCATTCTGTTTCTTGAACATGTGATTTTTCACGTGACTTTCTCATACTCAAGATTCCGCGGAGCAACAGAGCTTTACGCCATATCCCCAAGCGGAACAAGAAGTCATTTACTTCATTATAGATATACTGATGCAGTCGACAACATTGCCCAAGGCAACCATACCTGGCAGTTTATGTCCGTACATTTTTGGTGGGAAAATCCTCTTGGAAACTGGACTTTAGAGATATCTTCTTACAAATCTATAAGTGAAGGTACCACATAGAAAAAATGTAAACATATTTATGTATTTTATTATTATTCATTACGGATGTTTACACTTTTATAATTTTGCTTGAAATATTGATTATAGCATACATATATTGATTTAAATATTCGGGAACATTATTTTGCACCATTGTAAAACTAGCCCCAAGGCACATTACATTAAATGAAATGTTTAACAGATAAACTTTCTAGAGAATATCGATATTTGTTGAAGCCTTTTCAGGTAGTATATACCACTGCAAAAATGAAATGCAACAAAATATAGCTAAGTATCTGCTCTGACATGTATTAACAATTTAACCGCAAAACTGAAAATAATATATGTTTAACTTCACATATTTCAGTACGAGTGCAAGTTAATGTAAAGAACATAGGAACCCGGACACCTAACAAAAATTTTGTCATTTTTAAGTGGTCTGTTATTTGTGGTGGAATGCATCTATATGACTAATTAATTCAATAATTCAATACTCGATTATAATTTGATTATTTTGTTATTTCTAATTCGTAAGTATTTGAATTGAAGTAATCATGTGCTTATACTTAGTTTTACAGTTTATCAGGTTTTTACAAAAAATCCTAGAAATGCAACGCTTTCCCTTTAAACGAGGAAATATATTTCTTCTTCAAATAAGTCCTAAATGACAATAAATCTAAAATAAAATATTGTTCAAGCTATCGAAATACGCTTTTACATGCTTTGCAAAAATAAAGAAAAATGCTTCCTTATCACCGTAGTGCAATTTTAATTAATATACAATACATATCAATGCTTCATAGTTGCAATTGTCACAAGACACCCTAAATTTCAATGTAAGCTATACGGAATATGTTTGTGAATAAGACATTTCTATTCTTCAAGTCAACAAAATTGATTATTTGTACCCAAAAAGGACATTCTCCTGATGGTTTTTGCAAGATGACAGAAAACAATGTTTCATGTAATAGGTTTGATCTGCCTTAAAGTTTGTCTTCCGAGTTGTCAAACGGGAAAATTATGGGCAAAATAACAAAAGCACGTAGCAGACCATGCACAAACAGATACATGAGAAATAAAATTTGGTTATAGCATAAGGTACACCAGAAAGAAATGCAACACATATTTCTTGCTTTAGACTGGTCACTCCAAACTTGACTTTTTATGAGCAACTCGGCGGGTGTTTCTAGAAAAGCAGAGGACCCTTACCCTACCGGTGCACCTAGTCCATGCTCCCAGGTTTTAGTGGAGTTTGAGTTGCTCATTTGTTTTGTTACTTTGTATGATTTTTCTTACTTTGTGTTCTTTGTTTTGTACGTCTGTTTTTCCATGTCTGGTCTTTGTCCCTGGATTACATTCTTTTGATTACCGCTATAACCTTGGCTCCCTTGATTACTCTTTGATTACCGCTATATCCTTGGTTCCCTGGATTACTCTTAGTAATTGCAATACTCAATTATTCAATGTTTTATACTTCCCAGTAAGACTAGAAAATTGGAGTATGATGATATATGGAACAGAAACGGATCCACGACAAAGTAAGTTGACATAAATGGTTATGAGAATATTTCAGGAAAAGACATTAATTTCATACAATCATGATAATAAATGTGCACGTCTTAAGGGATGGTATTAACAATGACAATTCGAATACTAAGCATACAATTATGTCTAAAATATATTTTGAAGCTATATTACGTACTCGTTCACTATTAATTTGAAGCATACATTTAGTTGTGTAATGTAATGAAGCGATGCAGAAAAAAATATAACACGTCAATAGCGAACATCATTTCAAAGGGAAAACAGGAGACTTTACGTCTTGTTTCTGAATCATATAATTAATTTGCTTCTGTTCATTTTATCCTATTGTTTTGACTTTCGAAGTTTATTATTTCTTAATTTAAAGAAATATTTCACCTTTTAAACCTACAAACTGAAGACTAAAAGCACACTATCCCGCATCAAAGTCGGTCCGTTATGATATTGCACCCATGAATACAAAACTAACTTGATTAGATTTCAATTCTTTTATTGGCATACATATGACGATTTTTACATCAATATACATTTTTATTCAACGACTCAATTTGTTGTATTTATTTTGTGATTTCAAACATGATTGTCTTAAATCAACTTAGGCGATATTCCTATTTATACACTTTACCACGTTCTTAAATTACACAAAAATATGTTTGCAATAGCATCTAATGACGCAACAAGTGAACAGCCAACCACAGCGGCTGACACAAACTACGGAGAATTATTAACTACTACTATAGCTGCCCAAACTACCAGAGAATTATTTACAACGACAGTTGCTGCTCCTACAACCAGTGAATCATTGGCAACGACTGTTGCTTTTCAAACCACAAGTAAATTCGAGGCAACGACGTTTGCAGCACCTACTACAAGTGATTTAATAACAACGATAGCCGCTATACCTACCGCAAGTGAACCAATGACAACAACAGCCGCTGTACCTACCGCAAGTGAATCAGTAATAACGACCACCGCTGTACCTACCGCAAGTGCATCAGTGACAACGGCAGACAATGTACCTACTACAAATGAATCAATGACAACGACAGCCGCTGTACCTACCGCAAGTGCCCCAATGACAACGGCAGACGATGTACCTAACACAAATAAATCAATGACAACGACAGCCGCTGTACCTACCACGAGTAAATCAGTGATGACGGCTGCCGCTGTACCCTCCACAAGTGAATCAATAACAACGACAGCTGCTATACCTACCGCAAGTGAATCAGTGATAACGGCAACCGCTGTACCTACCACAAGTGAATCATTGATAACGGCAGACGATGTAAGTACCACAAATGAATCAATGACAACGACAGCCGCTGTAGCTACCACAAGTGAATCAAGGACCACGACAGCCGCTGTAACTACCACAAGTAAATCAGTGATTACGGCAGCCGCTGTACCTAACACAAGTGAATCAATGACAACGACACACAATGTACCTACCACAAGTGAAGCAATGACAACGGCTGACGATGTACCTACCACAAATGAATCACTAACAGCGGCAGCTGCTGTCCTCACTACAAGTGAATCAAATATAACGACTGCAACTGTACCTACTAAAAAGGCATCAGTGACAACGGCAATCACTGTCCTTACTACAAGTGAATCAATGACATCGACAGCCGCTGTACCTACTATCAGTGAACTATCGACAACGGCTGTAGCATTGCCTACCATCAGTAAATCATTGACACAAACAGCCGATGCACATACCACCAGTAAATTTCTGACAACGACTGCACATACCACTAGTAATTTACCGCCAACGACTGCAGCTACCACTAGTAAATTATTGACAACGATGGTTGCTCCATCTACCTCCAGTAAATCAGTGACAGTTGCCTTTGAATCAAGTACAGGTAAAAATATGACAGATTATTTTTGGTCTCTCCACATACAATATATATATATACATTATATCCCTGAAATACTTCAATAGTATCACAATTAATGATTTTTTTTAAATATTCGTTCTTATATGATAAACAAAGTCACGTCTTAAAATTGACAAACACGCAGGAATGTGATTAACATACATCAGTCATAAGACTTATAAAGGTCTACGGAAATCCTTCCAAAAGAATGTGGGAGATTTGCCTGCCAATAGGTTAGAGTGTTTGCATAAAAAATGTAATTCGTTATTCAGTCATTCAGTGACCGTAAATGGAAAATGATTTTACTCGAGTGTGTATAAAAGTAGAGAAGAAAAACAAAATTATAAAAAGTATGGAGCGAAATTCTTTTTATATGATACTACCTTTTTGTATTGAGATGCTATTAGAAATTTATGGAATTTGAAAACATTATTGTAATTATTAAATATCGTCGAGTGAATTTACAATTAAAGTATATTTCACGATCATTATCATAAAAACCCCAATAATCCGCATGTGTTTGCTTTATGACTATACTGAAAATGAGAAATTTTACAAAGTAGTATATCGCATATGTTTTCCTTTGTAATAAATCTATGGTGTAGTTTTCTGTTCGCGCAATACATTTTTGAAAGTTCTTTCGATTCATTAAAAAAAGACATGTTAAGTTTGTAAACAACAGAAAACAACTATCATGATCAACGAGTGGGTATTGTATTGGAATAACCTTGTCCGTCTGTTCGTTCGTCCAAATTTTCGTCACAACTATCTAGGCTCCCAATGGATGGATTGATTTCATGTTTGGTTTGTGACTTTATATATACGGGACATATGTGGTTATCAATATTGGCTGCTCTTTGATATCAACTCCCTGCTTATGTGGGACGGTGTTGCTATTTGTCACTACTTTGATCAGAAAAATGTTTGTCTCAAAAATCTCTGTTCCAAACCGATGGGTTGATTTTACATGTGGTGTGTGTGGCTTTTATATTTGGGGCATATATTGTAAGTATTTTTAGTTGTTTTCTGGAATCAATTTCTTCTACGACTTTGGGTATGCATAGCACGGAATTTTGCTTTGCTGGTTCCTTAAGAGTAACCAAGGGAACCATGATTCGAGCATAAATCAAAAGAAAACAATCCAAATATAAAAACCAAACAGGGAAAAAACCCAACGAAAAGCATTTAATTACCAAAATAACAATTCTGGCCTTTTTTAATGTTTTTGGGCCATTTGCCTTGTGGTGAGAGAGTTTCCTCATTGTTTATTGAAGACCTATACATGGATGACCTTGAGCTGATATTGTTCATCCAAATGGGGTTGTTCTCTCTTTGACATATTTACCATGTCCATTCTCGTTATAAAGAAACAAAAGTAAATGGGCCACTCGGACTCCACCAAAAACTGGGAGCATGGACTAGGTGTACCAGTAGAGTAAGTCCTCTGCTTTTCGGATTTATATAACATGTAATATACGAGTTGTATCCACTTGATTAAATATTATGAAACTGATCAATTCATTTTAAAGTTCAAGTCCGTAATTTCTAAATCATTCTTTTTGAAAGGGGGAACGGGCGTTTAAGCCACTTATATTGACCTAAAATACAACTATAACTAAGCAACACATGTCAAAAGTATTCATTGTGAATTAGGAAATTTGAATTCATAATAACTGAGAAAATATAAGAACTTCTGAAAATTGCTGTATTTAAAGGACTAAAAATTGCATGAAGTGTACCCGAAGTTCAGGGATTTTGTTCATTTTGTCCTTTTCGGTATATTTCTAGTAATATTTCTGGCAAACATATAGCATAACATCAAAGAAACAATTCGTTTTAAGTGAACTCATGCATTTATCTAGTTTATCATATGTGCAAATATAAATCTATTTCTTTGGTGTTGACATAGTTTCGTAGATCTAATTGTGTCCTCAAGTGTAAAAAACAAATTTTATATTATTAATACTAAGTTGATGTTTGGGCCATATTCATATTCGAATGCTCCTATACCTTTGATTTGCTAAAATCAACTATAGAGACATTTTTTTTCAACTCAATAATTGAATGTTGTGTTGTTTACCTTGAAAGTACAATACACTTAATTTGTTTTAAACATTAGTATTAATTATCTAAATGGAAATTATAACGCTGTACGACTAAACTTATACCGCTAAAATTAATATCTAAATGGAATACACATTTTTTATTTTATCTTCTGTCGTATCTGTGTTTATATTTTTTTTATTTACTGTACTGTTTTGACTACAGTTATGACAGACTTTTGAAGGTGGGCAATTTTATACTAGTTTATAATGTAATACATCGGAGATAATGGACCGTAATGAAAGTAAAGCGTTAGATATAACACACTATAAAACCAATTGGTTTTTTGATTAATATTATACCTACCAATGGTTCCATTCAATCACATCCATGTAGTGACTGAATTCAATTAATAGGTCTTATTTTAATTTGATTGGTTATTTCCGACCATCCTGTGCCAAGTCGGGATCATTGCAGTGGTTTAGGTCCTTCCCTTGATATTACCATTCGTTAAAAGGACGACTTTCGTTCCTGACTATCAGTTTAGAGAGTAATCAATGGAACCAAGGTTATAGCGGTAATTAAAAGAATGTAATCCAGGGACAAAGACCAGACATGGAAAACAGACATACACAACAAAGAGCATAAAGTAACTAAAATCATACATACAAAGTAACAAAAGCAAATGAGCAACTCGGACTCCACTAAAATATGGGATCATGGACCAGGTGCACTGGTAGGGTAAGCGTTCTCTGCTTTTCCAGCTTTTTTAACAAGGGTCTAAACTTGATAAGTTAAGTATTCGTCTTAATACATTTTATTTGTTAAGAGTATCTTTCTACATATATTTCCTTTTTACATGTCGTCCAATTTAAGTAGTTTATGCGGAGAACAGACCACATGACAAATTTGAGAACTGAGATACGAAAGAACCTTCAAATATATTATTCTTTTAATAGGAAGTGTATATATAGTTCTCACATAAAAACATAAAATATATCAATCTGTATTGTACTGTTGTACTGCTCGATTTGTATATGTTATGTATCTATTCTTGCAAACCTTCATTATCTCTATATAACATGTTAATTGCACTAATATCGTTTTATATTGAATTTACGGACACAGTGTTGTCGTGCACTTTTGTCAAATGATAATTATTAGGTCATTATTATTTTTGGATATGATTTACATCAGAGTAAACGAACGAACAAATAAAAAAAATACCACACAAAACGACAGCAAAACAAAGAATGAATACATACATACTATGTTTTTTTAGTTTGATTGATTGATTAATTGATTGTTTGTTGGGGTTTAACGCCCGAGCAGCTATATTTCAGCTATATTCAGGCGATGAACATGAAATGGATGATAAAATGAAAAAAGGGATGAAACAAGAATAATAGGGTCGATAAATTATGATTGTCACAAGATATAAGGGAGGGATGGGTAAGGTCGGGCAATTTAGCCTTCTGTGGCGGAGCGCAAAGGTTCCAACTCCTATCGAATACCAAAGCAGGGTTCTTTGAAGTGAGAGGAACGTGGCATATTTCCTAACACGGTGCACCACCGTGGTTTACGGTCAGATTTTTTGGATTATAGCCTGACAACCACAGCATAAAACACGCCAGGGGTACCGCATTCCAACACCTGGGGCACACATCACAGTTGCTCTGTGGGCAGAGCGCCTAGCCCCCGGATAGGCTTCTGAGCACTATTTAATCGCCTTTTACAAGCTTAGCGCTGCAGCAGGCCTATTCTTTTAACACCCGGACCTGCACGGGGCTCAGTTTGATTGAAATCTCAATTGAAAATATTTTCCGCGTTCTAGTATACCAACTGTGTAGGAATAACTACTAGTAATTTGCGAGAAAGAGAACAAAATGTAGATCATCACCTATGAAATTCGTATACAAATCTTTATAATATATCTCTCACCAATAAAAACCTCAGATATTTGTGTATTTTTAAGCAGTTGATTTGATTGTGTACTTTCACACAATCCTGTATTTGTGGAACTGCACAAGTAACGTTTTTTTATTGTTTTTTTTTTCGTTTATGACAGACAGCAAGTCAACAACAAATCAAGCATCAAACAATAACTTGGTTACAAACAACAGTGAGTAATTATTAAATTATCTTTTTGAAAAGCTGCATTTAGCAAGGCGTGAGATGGTTTATTAAAGACTAAGATCACTAAAGACATGACATACAGATGAACGCAGAAAATAGAATAGGGACAAGATATTGGAACGCACATCGGCATCACTGAATAACCTAAATACAGAACAGAATATATTTTTAAAATCATCAAATGTATTCAACACGTGTAAACGCCCCATTAATTAAACTGAAAAGATGCCGACAACAAAAGTAATACAATCCGCAGTAACAGAGCAATTACTAACAATTAAATTAATGTGACATAAGGAGACTTGATATATTCATAAAATTGCTAAGAAAACAAAGAAGCAAATTGTCATTAAGACAAAGGAAAAACACATTTTAACAAAGGCTTATTGTTATTATGAAACATGGCATCTGTTTTAGTCAATGCTATTGAGTCAGATATTTTTCCTGTAGATTGATAAGTAGTGCTACTCAATCAATGTATTCGATAAATACTGTTTCCAAAAGGTTATTGTTCTTATGCATAAGAAATATAAATTACTTTACTAACATCAACAGTTAGAAGCATGGACTTAAGATATTTTTTTTTCATCGTTTAGATAAGGGCTGGTTGTATAATACAAATAATTTCAAAGGGTATTGAGAATTAAAATTACCCATAAACCATTTGACAACAATAATCATTTTGTCATCTTTAAAAGTTTCCGCTACAAAATTGCCTCGTTTGTTAAGTCGCCGACGCAAGACATAGTTTAGAGGCTAAAGTTTCAAAGCTTAATATCTGGTTTAAAAAAAAAGTTGTCATTCATCTATTGTAACTTTGTAGGTTTCCAGTCGAGTACGCCTATAAAGGCCGGTGGCACGGCTGCTGCTGTAGCTGTCATTTCTTTATTAGGAGCCATAGCCACATGTGTTCTTGCAGCAAAAGGAGCGAATGGAAATACATCAGGCTTAAATTTAAATCGGTTTGTTCTTAAATATATACATGGAGTAAGAATACAATTTTTGCACCTTTTTACAAATGTAATATTCTTATATTTAAAATATATAAAACTGCAACTTACAAGAAATTATATTTCCGTTTTCTGTCTTTAAATATTAATCTGAAAGAGTAATCAAGGGAACCAAGGTTATAGCGGTCATAGAACTGTTCATATAATTAAAATAACGAGAGAGAATGAACGGGGTGATTCAATGTTGTGCGAAAGTCTGTGTCTTGTAAATATGGACATACACGAAAACAAAAATGAAATGCGTCTATGACATTTAATATATCAAAGAACTTTGTGATATAAATTTTATATAAATATTTTTAATTTATAACAGTTCATGTTGACGTCTAGACATTGCACTTTTTCGTATTTATTTTTTTTCAAATCAATATAAGTTTTTGATATAGGCATGGCTCATGTATTATTACATAATGTTGTAATAATTATGCAATGAAAAAAAATTTACCAAAAATCCTTTAATTTAACAAAAATTATATGATATTCTTATCAACAAGACCTATAATCTTATATTCTATAGAATGTTGTAAAACTTAAAAAAAAAAGTCCTTAAACTTGTTAAGGATTAAACTAAAAAAAGTAACAGGAATTTTATTTGAAGTAAAGTACAAATGTAACCTAAAAAGCTCCATGAAGTTAAAGGAAGTAAAGGAGGACAAGAGGTTGATCTTGACAGTGCGAACTCTTGTGAATTTTATATTATTTACATATACATGCATAAGACTTACACAGATTGAATCATAGTTTTACTCTTTCCATAAGCACTATTTAAGCTATTTTGCCTACATTCCCATATATAAACTTAGCTATTTTTTGCCATCTCTCACAAGAATCATTGTGAGAATCATAATTGATGAAATTACAATGTACTATGCAAATGGACATGTCTTTTGAGGAAAAATCAATATAACTTTAATACGATCTAATTCATAGACTCTAAGAATAAAACATGGCTTCAACAAAATTCAACATTTTTAAATCTGTTCAGTATTTTTTATTCCAAATTGAAAAAAATATATAGGACAACAAACAGTTTGGTATTGTATCGAAATATACATGTATCATATATTTAGATGAAAATATACTTTTTGTCATGCATTATAAGTGCTTGCTTAAACCCTATATTCAATCTACCCTATATTGCATACACTATATCACACCCCTAGACCTACAAATGTATATCGCATGTAATTGACAAGAATGCAACAGCTGTCAAAAAACCACCGATTTCTGTTTTATTTCTAATTCTAATTCAGAAGCAGTCACAGATCACATAACAATTCTTAGTTTGTCATTCGCTTATTGCAATCTTGAGATAAAAAATCATACAGATTGTGAATCAATTTGGCAAATTGCAAGAGTTATTATTCTTGATTTCGTTTGATTTGATGGATTCTAGTGGGTGATGAATGTAGTGCTTCTCAAAAATACAAATCTGAAAACTGAAAGAACTATCATAACTTAGACTGAAAACACAGCGTTTACTCGGTCGGATGTTCTTCAACATAAATCACTTCTACCATAAGCAGTGCATAAAGGTTATATGTAACGGTACTTAAGTGTTTTGTATAGTTTTAACCAAGTGTTTTATACAAAAAAAAAATGTCATTATGTGTATTTAGTGCAATTGCACTGACTAGTGAAAATGATTTTTCTTTTCTCTGCTATTCATTTTCCTCGATGTTCAGGAACAAACACACCACAAGATGATTTACAGTTTTTAAATACATAAAAAAATGTTGATTTCATTCACGGCTGTTTCAGGTCTAGTCCAAATGGGAAATCATCACAAAAATCAGCAACGCCATCGGAAGTATTCAGTACCTCATCTATACCCAAACATTGGAAGTCAGAATATAATCCTAGAAACATGGCAAGATATACCGGAGATTCCTGGGACTAATCCATAGACATCCGTAACCTCTATACAATTAAAACCCGGTGGAAAGTTAATTGGTTTCGGTCCGTTAATGTCATTATTTGTGTGGCATGACAGGAAAAAAAATAATAATTATTGAGGTCTGTTGACTGTCATTGGGGGAATGCGGTGTTATTCCAATATAGACTAGTGACCAAATTCAACATTTATTTTACCATATTAAAAGTGTATACATTCGGCCAACACCGTTTTATGAGTGTTCTCCCTATTTCATACTATGGATTTTCGTATATAAATTCCACGTCGAAGCCGTTCATTTCTTTCCGGTACATTTCATCAAACTCCTCATTTTGAGCTACTGTGAAATAATTCTTCCAGTCGCCAATCTGTCCTGTAAATAACAACGTAACAAGCACTTCTTATTAGTATTAATCAAATGAGTCAATTGTAATATAATATATATACATGTTCAATTATAAGTATACAATGTATTAGTACGTGTAAAAAATAACAATTATATGAATGACATTTCATATTACCTTTACGAAACAAAGTAGATTTGGAGTCACGAGCGACAGCTACAGTAGCATCAAGTTTCTTGTCTTTGAGCTTGTTGAAAGCGATTTTATCAGCTACTTGCTGCAAGAAATCGACTTCAACGGGAACTTCTAGGAATTTCACTATTCTTTGCATTTCATCAATTGGATGCTAAAAAGAGTGAACATGGCTTTCTTTTAATTGTATTTCCAGTGCCAATGTAGATTTGAAATAATGGGGTATTGTTAATATATTCTAATGCCTCATTAACACATATTTTTGACAATCAAGTATTTGGCCAAATATATTGAATGGATAAGATTTAAATGTATATTAAATTATAAAACGACTCTACTTTACGAGTAAAATATGTCATATTATTACCAGTTTAAGTTTTTCATAAGTGACACTGAGAATATTGTTATTAGACTTCATTGCTTCTTCAAACTGCTTGGTATAATTCCACCATCCTCCATAGAACATATCTAAAAAAATAGGTAGTAAGAGAAAATACAAATTGTTAATAACAAAAAGGCAGTCTGCTTGTATAACAACCTGAAAGTTGTGTAACGGACCATAGTGTCAATCATGTGATTTATTTTTTTTTCGAACTATAAGGTAAAATATAAAAATACCAATCATATATTCACATTTCGATACGCTTTTCACGTGTTTCAAGGAGTAACCTTTCGTTAGTAGCATGATAATCAAAAATATATACCGACCTAAATACATACATTCAAACATGTGTAATAGAGATGAAAACAATACACACGAACTGACTAATAAAATAGCATTGTTAATGTGTTATGCACTACTCAATTTCTGAATTTAAGTGTGCACTATAATTGAAAATCTTTTGTTCTTATTAATTTGATTTGTTTTGTAATTTCGTAGTAAAGATTCATTTTGTGTGGTAAATTGTGTGCTTATTGGAGTCTACGACAGGTAAATCATACAAACGTTACCTTTTCATAGAAGGAGGGACCATATTTGCAATCGAGTCCTTTTCATTTTTATTAGAAAAAAAACCCGAAGATTTAATTTGAGTTTCTTTATTCGCCGCGTAGGTACAGGTATGAATACAGCCCTTTTACACTTTTTGTATAATTTGTTAGCTTCAATGACTCGACAGCAGCGCCGATCGTTGTGTTTTCGGCAATATCAGTGTTCATTTGAAATTCAAAATTCCCGTTCCTCAACATCTAGTATTCAGTCCTGTAATAAATGTTTTATCAAAAGAACCGAGTTTTGCTCTTATATGAACATAATTCCCGTGGACAATCAAGGCCACGTAATATTCATAAGGTATGTAAATATGCATTACCGTTTCGTACATGGTTGTTGAAATAATCGTTCCATTTAAATGGATTCGGAAACCCTCTAAGATTAGTCCAAAAGCAATATTGCGATACATGTCTGTCTTTTGGGTTCCTGTTCATGTAAATTATCTTTCCTCCTAATTCTTTATGTTTCTGCGGAATGCAGCTATACGGAAAATGTGTGTGAATAATTCGTCGTCTTGTCTCATTTTCAATGAAGGTAAAGTCAGTTGTAAAGTCTAGATGAATCTTGAACGTAGCATCTCGGCTGTTGTATTCAAAAGTGTGATCTACCAACATGCAGACTACTTCATGAATCCAATGAGTTCCTGTGAAAAGATGAAGAGAACTTTTTTGAAACAGATTGGTTTACTACATTTATGACGGGTGAACAGTGTACGGTGTACCGTGATTCGAAACAAATTTGCTCAATGAAATAGGTGTACAGTGTGAAGTGTTAAAAAAATGCATTTTGCTGGTGTATACTTTTATCATTATTATATATATTTTTTTGTTTTTGGCAAGTAGATAAACGTTTATCGTGTGTGTACGGTATTACTTCTATCTAAAGTTCACTTTAGATAGAATACAAGGAAGACTAGATCATTATTTCTAATACGACATGAAATAAACGATTAAGATTTCCAATGTTTCACACACTTGATTCTACTATTTACTTTGCAAGTTACGGACTTGTAATGTTTCAACACGCATACACAAATATATATTTACTAGTTTTTTCCGTATTTATATGCTTGCCTAGTCAAGTGCATATATTAATACACGCCAGAAGATATAGTAAGCAATATTGCTTTCAGTCGTGGATGAAACAGAATTGAACATACCGTTTTAAACGCACTATTAGATTTGCTCAAAGCTCTCAAACGTTCCTTTGTTCCTCATTAATTAAGTCATTAATATTACTTCTACATAGTTTTAGACAAATTTGACTATAAATAATCTAGTGACGGTAGTTGTTTTCTTTCTGTCTTTAAAACTTTTCACACTTTTTCGTGCTATTGACAACACAAAACAAAGTATATCTGTTTTAAGCAGGAACGTTGATGTTCACATTTTCAATGCGATTGACACCTTATACATGTAATAACAATAATATTATTACATTGTAGTAATATAATTATCATTTGAAGTGATGATAAGAAATTTGATAAAAAAAAAATAACAATTAAAAAAAAATAAACAAAATAAAAGTAATAATATTTAAAAAGTACCGACCAGACTTTTGAGATGTGCAGAGTAAGATATCATCTTTTCTACATTCAAAGTTTCTTATTCTATCAAGCTGCATTGCGGGATCCTCCATGAAGCAAGGATATGAAGGCCAGTCCCACCCATTATATGGAGTAAATGGAAACATTGTAATCTCAAGATCACCATCTGGTTTTCTGTAACAAAAGAGTAAAGAAACAAATCCAAACAAACAAAAGTAAAAGAAACATAAAACTTAAAAAAAAAACATAAAACCAAACAATGGTTACCTTGCTGCCATTCTACTTAAATGTCTATATCCTCTTCTTTCGATCCGCAATTGACTATGAACACTATGATTTTCACAGTGAACTATTTTTACATTTATAAGTACATGTACAGTGATCGATAATGATTTATATGTCAATAATTTATACTAAGGTTAAGACAAGCAATTGACAAGATTTGTTATCAAGAATGACACATTTAAGAGCCTAAATGTACATTGCATGGTCATTAATTTGATTGGTAAAATAACAACTTTTTCGGTTTGTTTTTGACAAACTTATATTGTGCTTCTACTGATGATTGCTTTCATTTATTAATGAATGTAAGTAGATAAATTATTCAGGTCAACCAATGTAAATAAATCATAAATTCATATTTTAGCAACACCGGTAAGAAAAGATAAATATAGCAGAGAAATATGACAGTTCGCGTCGGTTGAAACAAAATAGGCACGATAAATAGCATTTATTAACTGTTGGAAACACTCACCGGATATCGGTAAATCAAAGTATACATGGTGATCTGTAGAATCTTAATTGTTCGTTGTTTGGCTATTAATGCAATAACTATCTCATTGGCAAACATACTACACCTCCTAGTTGTATATATTACTGCGGTTTAGTATAGTATTTAACTGTAGAAAGATTGTAATTGATAACTTATATAAGTCAACAGGGCGTTTCAAAGAAATTAAATTAGAAATTCACAAATGTTCAGCAAAGAAGATAAACCACCAGTCATACCGTATTTGTTTACTTAAAACATACTAGTAAATACATAGGTCTAGTGTTTGATAAGTATGCACAAATCACTGAAGTGATATCCGTTAATCCATATATTCGTTATTTTATACCTAGTTACTTGGATTTGGTTTATCATATTTAGAAGTTTTACTTTAAACAAGGTTACTCTTGGTTTTACTTTCAGAAATTATATTTCTAAACAACTGAAAAACCGCAGTTTATGAAAAATTATATATTCTTCGTTTGCAACATCAGCTAACACAACTTTCAATCAAATTGTTTGTAACTCAATTTTTATTTCAATCATATAAGAATTTGTATCGAGCAGCATCTAACTAAATATCATATTTTAATATCAACACAGAAAAAAAAGTCTCGAATAAGAATCATTTGAAATATCTTATATAATTTTTTTTTATTTCTTTTTGAATATACATGTAGTCAGGGTTTTACAAATTCCCCCTACATCACTATCTGAGTGTAATGGGGTTTTGTAAATATGTATTTATTCCTCACTATATTATATTAATTTGAAAGACTGCACTTATCATGCTTTCTATCTCTCTCATGTTCAAGATCATTCCATGATACACACATTTCAATTTGAAATAAATAAGACGAAATACAAGATTTGATTTGATATCTGCTTGGGAACACCAAAAACGAAAATCAGAAAAGTATTTTCTTAGAAAAAATTGAAAATCATATAAGACATTTGAGGTGACTAAGCAGTCAAAAAACAGATGTTCTATAGTCTCTATACTCTGATTACAAAAGTAACACAAATTGGAATCTTTAAAGTGAATCTTGTGCAAGAGTAATCAAGAAAACCAAGGTTCTAGCAGAAATCAAAATCAAGGGACAAAGACCAGAAGTGGAAAACAGACATACACAACAAAGAACATAAAGAAACTAAAATAATATATACGAAGTAACAAAAGCAATTCGGATATTGTGTAAAAACGTATTTGTAGGCACAACTCGATGTAATACAATAGTATAAATAAAATCTAATCAAATTTGGGGCCAGACAAGTCTGATACGCTCTAGAACCTTAGGTAAACCAGCAGAGGCATCGCCCCAGTGGTTATTAAATAAAAAAAATCAATCAAGTATATTGCAAATTTCGATATGATAAACACATGTTTCAAGGAGTAACATGTGATCAGCAGCATTATTATCAAATGTCAAAATATTTATTGGAACGAGTTATAAGCAATTCTTGGCAGATCTGTTCCTACATTTCTATTTATATATAAAGTAGGTATTGCGAAGTACCTGAAAATGCAATTGACTTTAAGGGTGTTTTTACATATATAATTTGATATTACGACAAATTTAAATTTTCCATGGAAATTCATAATTGAGGAAAGTTTTGCATATGAGATTGTATAGAAAAAAATGATAGCATTTGAATTGTAATATTCTGTATAAACTGACTTGGTACTGTGACATCATAATAAGTCATTGAATGATTGATTGCTGGTTCAAATTCAAACAGCAGGCATTTTCAAGCATCGTCCACAAAGCATCTTACAAATGTGTTTTGCCACTATTGAACAAAAAGACAATATAGGCTACACCGAGCAACATATGATTAGTATGCAAGAGTTTCTCCTTGACAACAGATTTAAACCAGTATACCAGCATATACCAATATAACCAGTATACCAGCATATACCAATATAACCAGTATACCAGCATATACCAATATAACCAGTATACCAGCATATACCAATATAACCAGTATACCAGCATATACCAATATAACCAGTATACCAGCATATACCAATATAACCAGTATACCAGCATATACCAATATAACCAGTATACCAGCATATACCAATATAACCGCATATTGTCTTTATATTTCGTTCTATTTTTGGAACAAGGTTATAAAAGTTGTTTCATACGCTGCACAAAAAAGTTAATTTCCAATATTCAGATATCATTGTTCAGTTTCTCATCTATATTTATTATCTTAAGTTTTTACTCGTCCTTTACTTGACGTATTTCCTACAAAATCCGAAACTTATTTTCAAACTGTGTTTATCGGTTCGGAAATTTTGTTATTACATGGAACATTCACTTGCATATAGGTAATTCTAATTCTATTTAGTTCCTTGATTTTTCAATTGATTATAGTGTTTTGACAACCGATTTCACCATAGGCAATTTTATACTACACGTGTGATAGGACAGTGGTTAGTTATTATTGATTAAAATTGATAGTTTTTAGAAAGGGAGGAATATGTTAGGACACTATATGACTTTAGATTATATGTATTTTGGGGTGTAAAACAGCCAAGAATGGATTCAAAAGAACTGGAATTTTAATCCGTACCAGATTCTACCACACACATTTGAGTTGAAATATACCAAACAATATTGGAAGGAAGAAGTTTAGAGCTACAAAAGATTTTATACTGACGCTCCGTTTTGATATTGATTGGATTTAATCAGTTCAGTATTTTTTATTGTTACCTTTTATTTCAGAATTTTCCAATCAAAAAAGCCCTTCGTTGTACTCGTCTGACACGATCTATAATGTGCTAGCTCACATATCTGAAACAATAGCTAGCAGTTTGGTATTTAACTCCACTCGGATATATAATTCTGACTACAGCATATAGTGCATATCCCCTTAAAAATCATGTGCTTGGCAAAGAAGCAGTGACAACTAATTTTACAGTTTTATTTGTGACGCGGCAGGGGATCGAACCCACAACCTTTCACACTCAAAGTGAGCACGCTTCCCTGAGGCCATATTTGGCGAATGTATGCTTGCACAACCAATTTTCGGGTAGTTTAGGCTTCACGAATCGGTTCATCAGGCGTAAAATGTCCGAAATGGGTTATATTGCATAATTTTGTCGAAATATATAAACAAAAAACAAACAAATCCTCTTTGATTGATATGGTGTAACACTCTGGATCATGAGGACCGATTTTTCCACCATATCATAGTTTTCTATTTTCCTTTCGTCTACCCTGGACGTGTCGTGATATGGTCAAATTAGCAGATGTATCTAGAAAAAACGCGAATGGTTACCCTACCGGTGCACCAAGTTCATGTTCCCAGTTTTAAGTGGATTCTGTGTTGCTTTATGTTCGTTATTGTCTGTGTCAATTTTCCCTGTCTAATGATGGAATATATTCTTCTGGTTTTTGCTGGAATTTTGGTTCCCTTTTTACTCCTTAACAAACTCTTCAACCGTGTTTTATCATCTGGGGTGTAAATGGACAGTTGGTCAAAAGGTATTGTAATCCCCTGTCTTAAGTATAGAGATTACCATAATTCTAGTGATGGTAGAAGTATCAAGATAATCTGAGACAACTTTGTCCTATTCTTTTCGATGTTATATTTAAACGATATTTCCAAAATATTTATAAGTCATGGACAACAAATACTATTGGTATCAGATTCATTAATAGGTTACTATAAGCTAAAGATTTATTTCTTATGTCAGAAACTATGAAGACCTCTAGAACTGGTTAAATAAAGTTCCTATTTTGTCGATATTTTATGATGTTGAGGATTATAATGCAATATATGGACCGGTTAGACGTTTATTGAACGTTAATGTTGAGATTAAGAATTCTTAAACTTTCTTGAATATTTGGATTACCTTGAAAAATCATGTAAGCCTATACGTTTATTGTGAATCGTACAATTGGCAAGAACAATCTTTTGCAGTTAGATATATAGAAAATATAGGAATTTCCTTCGTTTATAAGTATTGTTCAGACGACTTAAAATATTCTGATTAAAAACTCAAAAATTAAGCAATGAATTTTAGTAATCGGTTTCATTTTGATTTTTATGCTTACTCTGTTTACAAAGAATAATCATTCACAAACCTAATATCGCTGAACGATTTTCAGGAAATCTATATAGCTTGGTAACTTGGCGTTGCCTTGGATTGTCATGTTGTTCACATGGAATCTGTCTCTGTATTGGAATCTTCCCCATATCGCTGATATGATCAAAAACAAGATACATCGTTTAGCTAGATCCTTTAATGTGTTATCGTTAAACAATCTTAGTTTCGGGGATTTGATACATCGTATTTACTCCAAAGAACTTGAGATTAAGGATACTACAAACACTGTGAAGTCAGCTTCATATCTTGTTGACCTACACTTAGAGATCGATGGTAAAGGAAAAATATTGAACAAACAAACTATACGACAAAAGCAATGACTTTTCATCTGTTGGCAACATCACTTCAGCACTTGGCAATGGAGTTTTTTTATATCACAACTCATACGTCATGCCAGCCGTAACTACACAGACTTTTTGTATCGCGCTAGACTTCTTACGATTGGGCTTTTGGAACAGGGTAATGTTGCTACAAGATTGAAGTTATCACTAAAGAAATTTTATGGTCGTCATCATGAACTTGTGGATCGTAACGGTGTATCCATTTGTGCCATGAAAACTGATTTGTTCAACGTGTCAAAGTTTTCCTTTAGTCATTTGTCTACCGTAGACTTGACTGTATATGAGCAACTCGGCGGATGTTTTTAGAAAAGCAGATGACGCCTACCCTACCAGTGAACCTGGTCTATGCTCCCAGTTTTTAGTGGAGTCCGAGTTGCTCATTTACTTTTGTTACTTTGTATATATTATTTCGGTTATTGTATGTTCTTTGTTGGGTGTGTCTGTTTTCCATGTCTGGTCTTTGTACCTGGATTTAATTTTGATATCCCCGAGAATCTTTATTCCCTCTCATTGAAGATGATACATGTGGAAACCCCTTATTTACCTTTTAACAATGCAATAAAGCTGGTAGTGATTTTTTTTATTTCTTGCGAAAGTGACGGTCACCAGAAATGGTTTTTTTTTTAAAGTCCTATAGGAATTCGTGAAGCAAAACATGCACTTTGTACTGATAACAAAATTCCGTTTTATTACACAGCAATGTGTCTTTTGTCGTTTGTGGTATCATCCATTCCTGTGTCTTCAAAGCCAATGCGTTTCATAAAAATAACGATATGATTATAAATGACACTACGGTGGTCAATACAGTCATTTCAGTTTATGATTATTATATTGTATTTTTTTCTATTTGAACAACCAAAATGTGTTGACTTTTTCTTATCATGAAGTACTGGTACCTGTACATCACTAATCGGGAGCCAGTAGGGAAGAAATGTAAAATAACATTTTGATAAAAACAATAATTTGATGAATGCATAATAAAGATTGCAGTATGATGACAATTACAATTAATTGACTAGAACTAAAATCGATAAACGAATTCGGCACAAATCCGAAAGGAAAAGCTCAGTGAACCTCGCGTTTTACCCCGTATATTGTTTTATTTCATGTCAATAAACTGTTATTGTCTATATGACCACAGTGAAGAAAGAAAAAACAGCTATTGTCTGATCGTTGGACGTTACATTGCGAGAACATTACACAGTATATCTTTCTGGTTTTTTTTAATATGTTGTGAGTTTTATTTTTAATCATTTTATATTTTCTGAACGTAAGTTCATCAGAGGAAAATGAAAATAAATTATCCTGTACGTTTTTATCATTTGTCTGCTCTCATCGATTCATATTTCTTTCACGATTTAGAGTTTTTAAATGAATTTTGTTATTTCGTATATAATTATAACTGATCTCACAGAAAAAGAAAATATCATCAGAGTTCTAAAGAAAGAATTCCGAGAATGAAATTATTGAATATTGTGTGAAATATTTTTTTGAAACAGATAGCTTTGGATAAATCATTTCTATCTAATAATGACTATTATTTCACACTTTTTATATATTTTCCCAAAGCTCTAATATAAATTCTGAGTCTGTTAAGAAAACTTAAAAAAAAGATACTTTGGAAATCACTTGAAATATTGCATTAAATCTAAAATATATAACAGTAATCAAGGGAACCAAGGTTATAGCGGTAATCAAAAGAATGTAATCCAGGGACAAAGACCAGACATGGAAAACAGACATACACAACAAAGAACATAAAGTAACTAAAATCATACATACAAAGTAACAAAAGCAAATGAGCAACTCGGACTCCACTAAAAACTGGGAGCATAGACCAGGTGCACTGGTAGGGAGAGTCCTCTGCTTTTCTAGAAACACCCGCCGAGTTCCTCATAAAAAGTCAAGTCGGGGTAGACAAACGAGGAAAGGTAAACTATGACCCGTTGAGTAAATCAGTTCTCATGGTGCAGATGGATACACCATAACGATCCACGAGTTCATGATGACGACCATAAAACTTCTGTAGTGATGACTTCACTCTTGCAGCAACATAACCACAATATATTTGGTCCCTAATGATTATTTTTAGGGTGCTTTGACAAATTATAATACGGTTTTTGGTTTGATTCTAATAGGTTAGACTTAATCAAAATCTCTTGATATTTTGTATTCATCGTGCAACCCAATCTCCTCAAACTTGTGCGCGTTTTTGTAATTAAATCACATTGACAGGTTTACGGCATATGGTAATTTTAATTTACATGTAATTTATTTGGAGAAAAAATAAAATTGAAATATTTATAAAATTTTATTTAAGCAAAGAAAATGGTTTCTGTATTCATGTTTACTTTTGTAACAGGGAGTTGTGTCTCACAGATAATGAAGGAGTCAAACAATTACCTAACAATTTATTCTATGATAACATAACAGATATAGCCCAGTAAGCAACCAGTCTAACGATAAAGATATAGTTATCTATGTTTACATTATGACTTTAAATGATTTAAAGGAATCGGCAGAAACACTTGTTTTAAATTATGGCCTTCCAATGACTTGTACTGATACATCGTTAGCATTAAATCCGACTTTGTATAGATTTTTTTTTGTTTTTTTGTATTTTCAGATTTAAAAAAGTGAGAAGATATGGACACCACTTACATATCTTATGAATAATACTAAAAAAGTTTGAGTCGGTTGGCGGTGATTCAAAACTCCTTGCGACAGTGAAATCCGATGGAACTGTGTTTAATGTACTTTCCAGATTTCTAGAATCAAAGTGTATGACTGATATTTCATATTTTCCGTTTGATACACAGACATGCGCAAGCCATTTTTTTTGGTTGGGGTACTTTAGAAAACATTTATATTTTTTGCATCAACGTCAACTTACTGCATGAAAAATTCGAATTGGAAATTAAATAAAAATATCTACATATACGAAATTGAATTAGCCTATGACGATGGAAGCGTATTATTTGTATGAAGTCAATATCAGTTTCAAACGTACAGCAACTTGTTATCTTGTTATAGTAATTCTTCGGACAATCCTGCTTTGTATGCTGAACCCTTTAGTTTTTTATTCTACCGATATAATCAGGAGAACGTGCTTCCTTGGCAGTTTCTATAATAATATCGTCCGCGATGAAACATATGAAAAAAAAACCCAACAATTTTGATAGTTTCATATGACTATTTTCACCATCAGAATCGAGGAAAACATTTTCTTATCATGAAGTACTAGTACCTGTACATCAAGATTTTCCATATTATGCTGGACCATTGAGTTACGATTCCATCGAAATGCAACGAAAATGAACATTTTCAAGGACAGATAACTCTGACAAAAACCTCACTTTTCTAAGATTCTATTGAAAAATTTCTGAGCAAATCCAATGATGCAGAAAACTGATAATGGTCTTTTCAAATAGAGAAAGTACCCTTGAGTGATAAATATTGTCAGATCGGTGGGGTTTTGACATGCATTTTTCTGTTTTTTTTTTCCAATTTGCCTGATTCTTACAAATACTTATACTTAATAGTCTCATAAGTTTTCGTTTTGTCTTATTTACCATATACATTGTATATCATATACACTTTATTGTGATTAAGAAACGTTTTCGTTTACATTAAACATATTTATTGTGGAAGGCTCAGAAGTTGATGCATATATTGTATATTTTTAGAGGCGTCCGAGTTGCTCATTTACTTTTGTTAATTTGTATGTATCATTTTGGTTATGTTATATTCTTTGTTGTGTTTGTCTGTTTTCCATGTCTGGTCTTTGTCCTTTAAATTCATTCTTTTGATTTCCGCTAGAATCGTGGTTCCCTTGATTACTTTTTGTTCTAAATACAAATTGAATGAACAGGTAAATAGACCCATACGTTTGATATGGTGTCTAGGTTGTAAGTTATATTTATACATTCTAAACAGTTATGAGCAACATGTTCCATTTCGTATCACCTAACTTGGTATTTTAGCCACCCCCCCCCCCTTATTACGGAACTACTTCTTTGGTATCCTTATACACAAAAAGCATACATGTAAATTACATCTGACCATTTCGATTGATGATTGACTGTGTTGATCCGCGTTATAAAAATTCTGATTTGATACTAGTAAAACATTTTTTTTGTTTGAATTCTTTGAGGTTTACCTAGCCGTATATTCAACATAAACCGAACAAAAGTGGTTTATAGCAAATAATCAAATCAGCAATTTCAAACAATCGGTAACTAGCGCAATACGATTCCCAAATATTGACGAATATTCCCAAATAATGTATAAGGACGCTTACCCTACCGGTGCACCTTGTCCATGCTCACAGACCAGACATGGAAAACAGACATACGCAAAAAAAACATAAAGTGACTAAAACCATACATACAAAGTAACAAAAGTAAATGAGCACCTCGGACTCCACTAAAAACTGGAAGCATGGACCAGGTGCACTGGTAGGGTAAGCGTCCTCTGCTTTTCTAGAAACACCCGCCGAGTTGCTCATAAAAAGTGAAAGTTACCTACATACTTTTTTGGTGAAACCGATTTCCATATACCTATAGATTAACATATTTCGTAACATATCACGACTTTTTAGGGTATATTTACAAGCGGGAAAAATTTCCAGGATAGGAGAAGGACTGCACATCACTGTTAACTGAAGAGGAATCCATAGATTGATAAAAATGTACTTTAATTTGGACATAGGATACGATGACAGAATTGAATGTCGTTATAAATTTAATTCATAAACTTTTATTGAAACCAAACATTTGATGATTTGTTGTATAGGCAACAAAATCTTATACCAGTTTTACATGGAATAGGGACTAAACTTATAACCATGGCGTCCTTTCTTTTCTTAGAATATAAATCTGAACGAAGGAGATTGAAATTTTATGCGGTGCGTAGTATGAAGTGGAGATAAATTTTATTATTGCAATCTATAGTAAATAAATATGGTATATACATATATGTTCATGTAATTTATGTCCGAGGACATGAAAACATTGAAAAACTATTTCAACAATGCATTTTAATGAAGAATGGAAAATATACACCTTAGATATAATTTCAAGAAGCACTCTTTAAGGGTACTTCTCTGTTTTTTTTTCAAATCCTTGTTTTTAAATCCTCATTATTTTTCTTTTTTCAGTTGGACCAATGACCTGGTAGATTAATGCTACGAAGAGGAAATACCCGACCCGGCCAGCTATAGCTATATTTTATAAAGTCTAGCTGGTCGAGTGGTATAGGGCGCTGAACTTTGTGCAGGCGGTGTTGAAATAGATGTCACAGCGGTATGAGTTCGAGTCCCGAGGAGGGAGCAATAAAAATTTGATATTTGATATTTAAGATGTATACAAAATGCTGGAATTTGTAATCGCAACATATTTGTCCAGTGGTGGTCGTGTTTTTCAACAAATGGTCGACATTCAAATTGTGCTCCTTTACTTGCTGACCTATTCCTTTACTCTTATGAGGCTGACTTTATAGCTGATCTGATCAGAAAGAAAGAATATCGTTTGGCTAGATCCTTCAATCTCAGTTTCCGCTATATAGATGACGTATTATCTCTAAACAATCCTAATTTCGGGGATTTGATACATCTCATCTACCCAATAGAACGTAAGATAAAGTATAGTACACACACTATGAAGTCAGCCTCATATCTTGACCAACACTTAGAAATCAATGGTAAAAGAAAACTATTGACCAAACTTTACGACAAACGTGATGACTTTTCATTCAGAATTGTCAACTTTCCTTTCATCTGTGGTAACATCCTTTCGGCTCCTGCGTATGGAGTGTTCATATCACAACTCATACGTTATGCCAGAGCTTGCCGAAACTACGCAGACTTTTCGTATCGTGCTAGAACTCTAACAAATAGACTTCTGAAACAGGGTTATGTTGCTACAAGATTGAAGTCATCACTACAGAAGTTTTATGGTCATCATCATGAACTCGTGGATCGTTATGGTGTATCCATCTGCACCATGAAAACTGATTTATTCAACGGGTCATAGTTTTCCTTTCCTCGTTTTTCTGCCCCTGACTTGACTTTTTATGAGCAAGTCGGCGGGTGTTTCTAGACAAGCAGAGGACGCTTATCCTACCGGTGCACCTGGTCCATGCTCCCAGTTGTTAGTGGAGTCCGAGTTGCTCATTTACTTTTGTTACTTTGTATGTATGATTTTAGTTACTTTATGTTCTTTGTTGTGTATGTATGTTTTCCATGTCTGGTCTTTGTCCCTGGATTACATTCTTTTGATTACCGCTATAACATTGGTTTCATTGATTACTCTTTCTAACATCTTTGGAAATTTTTCAGACCTTCTAGATTTAAAATTGTGTGGAACAAAAAGGCCATACTAATATTCACACAATTGCTGCATTAATATATACATGTATACGTATATACATATGACAACCGTGTATGTGTCAAAACTCAATCAGATCGGCAAATGTCTTAAATCTAAGAAGTTGTGTTTCAGCAAAAAAATTAACTGAAAATTATCAAATACATCTAATATTCTATCAATTCCTAAACAATTTTTTTCTTTATGTCTTAAGTAGAACGTTGGGATCTTTGGAAGGGTCCAGAAGTATACATAATTTGGGTCAGTTTTGAAGGCATGTGGAAATCTTATGCATCAACATTATGACAAACTATAATGGCAGAAGTGACTCACAGGTATTGAAAATTTATAATATGAAGAAACAAATTTTGGGAACGTGGTTGCTAAGGTGGTTTCTTAACATATAAATGAGGATTGCGTTTTGTATTAACATATTTACTTACTGCCTCGGTTATTCTCAGTTTTTCTTCAATTTGTGGTTTTGGTGTGGTTTCCAAACTATTTTCTTTTTCACCGTTGTATATATCTATGATTTTTTAATCAGGATTAATCTAGGGCTGTAACTTAGTACATGATGTATGGTAGTACGAAACAGTTCATCTAGGTGTTATTATGAAGGATAGATGATCAAATTAATGATGTAAGTCACAACAAATCAATATTATACAAACGTCTCAGAATGTGACGACTCTATTCGCTACACTGCTCCAATGGATCAAATTGATAAAGGGAAGATGATGTATACGTATAGAAAAGTATGAAAAACGAAGGGAACGACCGAATATTTGCATCGCAAATTTGACATTTCTAACATCGTCGGAGCAGTGTAGCGAATACAGTCGTCACATTCTGAGACAACTCATTCTGCAGATCTAGCTATGTAACGTTGTTTGTATGGATTCTTGTGGAGTTTAGAAATATATAACATTAACGGTAAATCACAATTATCGTCTTTGGTAGCATATATTTATCGTTAATCCGCTATCTCTTTTTTCAGGAGTGTAGTTGCCGTTTTGGTTTTATTACTGCTATTATTTTCTACGCCTGCCTCTGATAATAAACATTGGATGTATTACGTTTTGTACACCATAAAATGTTGTTTTGGGCTTTGTCTGCTGGTAGGATAGCATATTTCTCATGTATAGTAGATAATGTTTTTGATACATCGGGGGCTTTCAAAATTGAGGTAGCATTGACATTCATTGACCTACTTAACCTCACGCCTTTACCCACTCTGACAGAGAATCAATGTCTTCTTGTTCTCGTTTTATCCATTTTCTTGCATAGTCCTCAAAGCATCCATAAGAATTTCAAAGTTATAATTCCAATTCATGGAACGTGGTTCACGGTACTTGGGATCTTTAGAAAGTATCTCACGCAGAGATTTGTTTTCGATGATGTTTAAATCTCCCGTAACGACTTGACTATTTGAATGGAGAGTTTTTGCAGGAACAGTCAGGTTCTTCAATATCCTTTTATGATCGAAAATTTGTTAATTTGGAATAGGTGAAGTTTAGGAATTTGAAATAATCGGTATTGATTTATCCTTGAAAAATGAGGAAATTTCGTTGGTTAGACCATCAATGGAGACATCGTGCATCTTAGGTGACGTATAGTGGCGATGGCCATAACTCCTTTTCCATTTTGGATTTTTGTCAAATAAAACATCCATCAATCATTCAATCGGTCTTCTGCTACCTCAATGTCTATTCCAATTTCGTGGGTTTCTTTAAAGTTGGAGCAAAATGAAGCGGGAGAGTTCATGATTTGACTCACAGAATTAAAGCGTCGCAACCAATGATCGAAACCTTGATCAATCGATAGATAAGCCGCTGACACACCAATATGGCTAAAACATAATACTATCTATATAAATCTGCTGTTTATCATATACGTTTATATTTTTTTCTGATCAGTTTTATTGACATTTTCATATAATACAAAGAAAAAAATACCAATCATAAATCTGATTTATTACAGGCCTGATGTGGTACTTGAAACATGTACTACAGTGTTTTACTTGACAGTTCTGTTTTGTTTTTTAAACAGTTTAAAGCATAGGTGAGTTCACTTCTTTCATTCCAGTATACATTTTGTTATTGGCATATTTCATTTTTGATTTTGTCACGACCGGAGAAGACAAAATGGGAAAGAAAAACACAGTGAACGTATCGGTTCGTATTATTTAATAAAGTATAACAGGGAGGAATAAAGTGAACTACGGATAATGAAGTAGGTCTGCCCATGATGAATTGATCATTAACTTATGAACACCTTTGGGCAGTTAGGATTGAAAACTGACAAAAGAGATGCATACTTTCTATTATACACAGATTTAAGCCTTTGGAAAGGGAGGTAAACTAAATTGAACAGTTTTTAGTTATCAGAACGTGTAAAAGATTCTTGATATCCAAGCTTCAAACTGTAAAAAAGTTCAATCTGCACCACGAAAACTGATTTGTTCACCCTCTCGTGGTTTTTCCTTTTCTCTTTTGTCTTAACCGGACCTACTCTTGTTTTTTTATTAATGTTCTCAGTTGTGTTTGTTTCAATGTACATATTATTTTTTATTTAATTTTCTCTGGTTTGTTTGTCTTTGTGTACGTGTTTTTTTATTTTTTTGGTTTTTTTTATTTTAATGAACTTTATAGTTTTTTATTGCTTGTTTCTATGTACGTTTTTTTATTCAATATTCGTTGTTGTGTTTGTTTTTTGTACCTGTTATTTTTTTATGTTCTCTCTTGTGTTTGTTTGTTTGTTTGGTTTTTTTTTTTGTTTTTACCTGTTATTTTGCTATGTTCTTTGTTATGTTTTTTTCTATGAATTTTTTTTTAAATTCAATGTTCTTTCTATGTACGTCGTTTTTTGTTTTTGTTTTTGTTTTTGTTTTTGTTTTTTTCATTGTTTTATGTTCTCCATTTTGTTTGTTTCTATGCAGGTATTTTGTTTCTTTACTTTATTTTTATTCTCTGTTGTGTTTGTTTCTTTGTACGTGTTACTTTTTTTATTTCACATTCTCTGTTTTGTGTGTTTCTATGTACATGTTATTGTTTTATTTGATGTTCTCTGTTGTGGGTGTTTGTATGTATTATTTTTTTCCTCTACTGTCTAGGTTTCCTTGATCCTCTTCAAAGCTAGAATCTTGGTCCCCTTGTTTACTATTTGAAGCCATAATCTTGGTCCCCTTTTCAAAGCCATGGTTTAACTTCTAGTAGAAAGATATCAGCCTCCATCAAATTAGTTTTTCGAATACATGGAAATCAAAGTATTGTTTAAATGTTTCACAATAGTCTGTTGATTAATATATCATTTATTTAGTCTGGTAATGATGCCTATTACTGCATACTAAGATTCCTTTTAATAAGATAAAAATATAAAACACACTGTCATGAATTAAACAGTAAGGATGTAACTATTTACCTTGACCATCTTATATATATATATATATATATATTATTAATCTTTAACCCTTAAAATTGAAAAGAAAATTTAGTAATTCATTATGAGGTTTCAAGCTTTCTGTGTTCATGATATCACTTTCGAGTTTATAAACTGTGTGCATTATAAAATGCAATATGATGTTAAATTTTATATAATAATCATTTTTAGTGAGTCTTAGTTCATATTTGTTTTTTTCTCAAATACTTACGGAATGACGGAATTTTTAAAAATCTTGTCAACTGTATAGTTAACTACCGAATGACGTTAAGCAAGTAATGGACATTTAACCATTTTCTTAGACGTTAAATATATTGTATTTAGTATAAAACTCTAGAGAGTTATCACAATTTCCACTACGACAATCATTATGTGTTATGCTACAATTCAAAATATATAAATTTTGCAAGTTTATACAATCAAAATCATTTTTGTTTAAATGTAGAGTCCTTGTCCAATAAAATCGTTCTACAAAATACAACGGAAAAATAAATTTAAAGATTAATTGCAATTTGTTACACCACAGAGGGCAAAGGATAAGTACATAACTTTTTTCGTAATGATGTTATGAGTATCAATTAACTCCCAATGAAAACATTATTTGTTTGAATAATATGCATCAACCTTGAAAAATAGATTAATGTACAAATTGACATTTTAGATTCTTAACATTTATGTACTATTGATGAGTTTAACTTGATTTTGGAGTTATACAAAGAGAAACAGATGTTGTTACAACTGCCCACGTTGAAACTGGAGAAATTACAATCAAAGAACTTTTTTTGTTTTGATTGTTGAGTGTTTGTGTTAGATTCTTTTCTTTGCTTCATTTAAAAAAGAATTGGCATGGCGGCATTTCCACTCTGATTGAAGAACTTTTATAATTCTTCCTCTTCAAATATTTAACTTTTTAACTTTTGTTGGATTCTGCAAATAAAAATTGTCCACGTTTCATTTATGATTCATTTTTGTTGTAATAAAATGAAGGGGATAGGAAATTGCGATGAACATACGATGGTAATAAAAACAAAACAAAAATACAAAAAACGGAACGAAACGAAAACGCTTCACAATATGTATTGTACATGAGTTCTATTGAATTAACCAATTAAAAAAAGGACATTTCTATCTGAAAATAATTTTAATGTAGATATATCAGGATTATTTAGTACCAATACTTTGTTTGAGAACTTGATCTTGAGTTTAAGGTCACAGAGCAATAAATCATGCGATAATATAAATATAAGGCCAAAAGTTTACATATTTACAATTGCGTTAAGGAATTAAGGAATAGTCAAAGGGAGATTAAATGGCTAAACCAAGGTAAATCTTGAAAGTTTGAAAGCACGGTTATAGCCTGGACTTGATAACGGTATTTCCATTGCAAATGTTTGGTTAATTGTGGTTTTAATGATTGATTGATTGATTGATTGTTGGAGTTTAACGCCCGAGAAGCAATGCAGGCGATGAAATTGAAATGGATGATAAAATGAACATGAAATGACAACGAAACAAAAAACGGGATGGGACACAAGGATAAAAGGATCTAAAAGGAACTTTCATTGCCACTATAAATAGGAAAGGATGCGTAAGGTCGGGCAATTTAGGCTCCTGTGGCGGAGGACAAAAGTTCCTACTCCTTTCGAATACCACAAGAGGGTCCTTTCACATTAGAGGAACTTCACCTTTTTCACAACACGGTGCACCACTATGGTATGCGGTCAGGTTTTCCGTATTACAGACTGACAATCCCGGCATGTTACACGCCAGGGGTAGCCCATTCCACCACCTAGGGCCCACAACACAGTTGTTTTGTTTGCCGAGCGCCCTAGCCCCGGGCTAGAGTTCTGGCCACTATTTAGTCGCCTTTTACCACAAGCTTAGCGCTGCTGCGGGCATATTCTTTTGACACCCGGACTTGCACGGGGGCAAACCCGGCTTTAAAGTGCTCTAAACCGATCGATTCCTTAACGGTTTATTATTTCCAGTATATTTTGACATAAACAGGCTGCATGAAATTGCCAATGACATAGACACCAACTTAAAAATAAAATCGTTCAACATGTTTATAATCTCAATATGTAGTAGGAGATATTCTAACAGGTTAAAGAATAAACGATTTTCGCATGCATTATTTATATCAAGTTTAAGTAGAATCAAAAGGCAGAAGATAGGAGACATTACAATTGGAGCTGAGGAAGCAGAATCTTAAAAGCCTTATTTTATCGGTATATCGGTACTATGGTAGTAGAATTTCTAATGCGTTAAGGTTAAAGTAATTATATATGGTCTTGTATCCCTGTTTTATATAGTATAAAATAGTTTGCCCCAGATTCGACGTAAATAGCGACTATGGAAGTCGTCTTGGTACACTAGAATAAAATTGAATTATAAAGTAGTACAAAGCGGATTTCTGCCGTCTCCTTATAGTTAAGTAACGCCATTAAGGGTGCACTATACAGTTACATTGAGGCGCACTGTTTAAATGTAGTTAAGCATTTATACAAACGCAAATGTAATATATGTAACGGTAAACAGGTGTAGTTTAAATGAAAAATGGTATCCGGAACGTTTCAGTGCCCTGCCGTATTAGGTTCTCTCCTTAGCATCAGATGGCTGATTTTTAAAATACCTTATTTCGCACGAACTTTCGGAACTAAAATTGCGAGAGAATCAATCGAATAGGGTCTTATTACTTTTATCCTTCTTCCACCTACTCCATGCATGCTTTCATCCTGTGGTAGTTTCAAAGTGCCTGATATTTTATAACACATAGTATTTGGCTGTTAGTTTTGGAAAGGCACCCCTGATTTGTACTAAAATTCACTATTTTGTTTTCAGTATGTCACCATGGCTACTTGATTTTAAAACAATAATCACTAAATAACTTGTAAATGACTAGAACATCCACACACCAAGGATTTCCAAAATATGCACTTGTTATGACAAAACACTAGAAATTTCTGTGCGGACGGTCTCAAAACAGCTTTATTTCAACAAATTGAGACCAAATTTTCAGAAATGACCTAAGCCTATTGTACTACCTAAACTTTCTTAAAAATCGTATGACCGCAAGCGATTACCGTTTATTTAATTATTATTTAATGTATATATAGTACAGCACTATCTGAGTGTTTCTATTGGCTTTAATTTTCCTTTTTTCAGACCGTTTATGTAACTTCACGGCTAAGGCATCAAACAAGGAGATAGTAGGTTTTACAATGGGCACCGAAATGTATGCACTTAGAGTTTTCGTTTTCGCCTTCATGTTCATTTTACTATACAATGCACTTCAAAACAATACGATTACAACAAGTTCTTATACCAAACGGAAGCTACATAATGATAGTAACATGGCATTGATATTGGAAGAAGCGCTGAAAATTAAGGAGAGACCCGTACTAATCGCGCTAGTTAATGATGGCTACAATGATATGGTGTACAGCTGGATATGTAATACTAAACATATGGGCTTCCATAAACAAGTAAGAATATAGCTACAGGGAAACACCTATTTGTTATGCGGATATATATTTGCACGTTATATATTCTGGACGTTTTTCATTTAGCTTCTGTTCAGAATAACTGTACACGTATTTATTATCGTGAATTTTATCAAGTGAAAATAATTTTGATTAAATTTCGGATTTCAATCATTAATAAGCGTTGTACAGTGTTTAAGGTCAATTTCGCGAGTTCCATGTTCCATGTTTGCACTTTTATGTTTATCATGATAATAGTAAAGAATAGTAAACCACGGAACTTAATAGTTTTTCATCTACAGAATTGACTTTTCAATCTTAATTCCTTTTGTAACAGATAGCTCTTTTCACCTTAATTTCTTACTTGTCGTTTGCTTTTTTAAGTCGCTAGTAATGTTAGCGACTTCTTGCACTCGTAATATCGGTACTTAACATTTGCATATGATTTGCATAATGGTATTTTACTACGCAATATTAGGAATCTGATCGGTGCTGTATTTACCGTCAATTCTTGCTTTCATACGAGATCAGAATGTATCTCTTTAACATCATACACATGTGTGTTTTTTGCTTGTATGAGGATGGGAAGTTTACGTTAAAACATGAAATGATCAGACACAGGGAATCGTTACTATTAACTATATAGGTCATAAATATTATCAGGGCCCCGATAATGTTAATAACATATAATGATATATATAGTCATTCCTCGTTGTTTAATCTGATTTCTTATCTGATTCCCTGATCAATATAATAAGCTACCCAAAGATAGCTAAAAATTTCAGAGAAACTTGTGGAACTTAATTTTACCCGCATTTCCTGGTAACCAGTTGTTTTTTATCGAAAAACATTTGGGTCATCACGGTTACGAACAAGTTATCATATCAAGGGAACCATGATTCTAGCGGAAGCCACTAGATTTTAGAGCATATCGCAGTCGTGCCATTTGAGTTGGTGAGAGCATGTGGCATGTAATATTTGAAGATTAGCGACTTTAACTTCAGTTTTTGATTTATTCTCACTCGCCTCAGAAAAAGTAATCAAGGGAACCAAAGTTATAACGGTAATCAAAAGATGTAATACAGGGACAAAAACCAGACATGGAAAACATACATACACAACAAAGAACATTAAGTAACTAAAATCATATCTACAAAGTAACAAAAGTAAATGAGAAACTCGGACTCCATTAAAAACGGGGAGCATGGACTGGGAGCATTGGTAGGGTAAACGTCCTCTGCTTTTCTAGAAACACCCGCCGAGTTGCTCATAAAATGTCAAGTCCGGGTAGTTGAAAGGGAAAAGTTGAACAAATCAGTTTTCACAGCGCAGATGGATACACCGTAACGATTCCCGAGTTCATGATGACGACCATTAAAATTTTGTAGTGATGACTTCAATCTTGTAGTATGAGTTGTGATATGAACACTCCATACGCAGGTACTGAAGGGATGTTTTCACAGATGAAAAGAATGTAGGCAATACGGAAAGAAAAGTCATCTAATTTTTTCAATTATTACCTATAATAAATGATTAACGTGGAATGATAATCAAAGACAGGATTGTCATGGTAGATCATATGTTTACTAACGCATTGAAGACATAATACCATACATGTGCGACTGTCTCAAAGGCAACGTTTAATTGCATCGGCGAAAAAGATCTCGGTGGAAGATCTTTTTTAAAAGTAACGCAATTGTAATACTAGCTCCGTAGTCAGCACTGAAGACCTTTTTAAATATATATAAATGGCTATTGCAAAACCCCAAGATTGAGGACATCAAGGCTAAACCACCTGACTGTTCTTGCATAAACTCCATTCAAATATGGTCCTTCCGTCACGTCGTTACGGGAGATTTAAACATCAATGGAAACGAATTTCTGTGTAAGGTGTTTTCTAGTACCATGCTCCATAAATTGGAATAATGTCTTCAAAGTTCTTATGTGTGCCTTGCAGGACGAAAATTAAACAAAAGAGAACAAGAAGACATTGATTCTCTGTCAAGAGTGGGTAAAGGCCGTGAGGTTTCTAATTTTGAAATGAATGAAAGTTTTAAGAAGGTCAATGAGTGTCAATGGTACATCAGATTCTAAAGACCCCGGTGTAGCAGGCCCCGTGCAGGTCCGTGTGTCAAAAGAATAAGCCTGCAGCAGCGCTGAGCGTGTCGTAAAAGGCGACTTAATAGTGCTCAGAACACTAGCGAATGGGTTGTGTGCCACAGGTGGTGGTGCAGTGTGATACCCCTGGTGTGTCAATGGCTGGGATTTTCAGGCTATAATACGAGGCATGTTAAAGAACCCTACTGTGGTATTCTCCCAGAGTAGGAACCATAGGGCTCCGCCACCGGAGGCTAAATTGCCCGACCCTACCCACCTCTCCTTATTTCCAGTGGCAATCAAACTTTGTCGACCCCATTATCTGTGTCCCATCCCATTTTTCATTTCATCATCATTTCATGTTCATTTTATCATCGACTTCATGCTGATCGCTTGCATATAGCTGAAATATTGCTGCTCGGGCGTTAAACCCCAACAAATAAACAAACAAACCGATGTAGCAAAACCACTGTCTACTATACATAACAAATATGTTGTCGTACCAGCGGACAAAGTCCAAAACAACACTATTTTTATCTGCAAAAATGTACTACTTCCAATGTTTATTATCAGAGGTAGACGTAGAAAATAATAGCAGCAATAATAAGACCTATACTGCCACTACATTCTCAAACGAGTAGTTAGAAGAAAACAGTAAATCTGCGCTATCCTCTTGTGGTCTCTCCACTAAAACGATGATTGTGATTTACTGTCTATGTACTGGATTCCTAAACTCAACAAGAATCCATACAAACAACGTTACATAGCTGGATCTGCAAAATGTGCTACCAAACCTCTTTCAAAACTTTAAACTTCTATACTCACCGCTGTCAAACAAGGGCACCAGTCCTAACACAACACTTGCTTCTCCCGTAGTTGTATTAATACAATGTGAATATAAATATATTTGGAGACCCTTAATTCAAGACTATTATCAGAATATAATAGTATTAAAACCTATGATTTTTCAACACTGTATACTTCCATTCCCCATGCTTAAAAACATTATATATCGTTGGTTTTTTTTTCCAAAAAAGATGTACACCTAGATACAAATATATAGTTCTTGGTAGAGACTCCTCATACTTCGCAAAAATAATTCCAAATCATGTTCTAAATATACAGATGTTTTTAAAATGCTGGAATTTTTTAGCGACAACATATTTGTCCAGTGTGGCGGGCGCGTTTTCCAACAAACGGTCGGAATTCCATTCAGAACAAATTGGGCTCCTATACTTGCAGACCGATTCTACACTCTTATGAGGCCAACATTTTTATATATTTTTTTAATTATTTTAACCATTAAAATTGAAAAAAAAAGATACTTTTAAGTAATACTTTATGATGTTTCAAGCTTTCTGTGTTCATGTGTTTATTGTATTTAATATAAAACTCTACAGAGAATTTCTACAACGACAATCATTATGTGTGTTATGCTCAATGCAAAAAGTATAAATTTTCCAAAGTTATACAATCTAAATCATTTTTGTTGAACTGTAGTCCTTGTCAAAGTCGTTCTACAATATATAACGGAAAAATATATTTAAAGGTCAATTGCAGTTTGATATTACTACAGAGGGCAAAGGATACGTACTGATTTTTTTTGGGTATTGATGTTATGAATATTAATTACTCTCAATAAAACATTATAAGATGAATCAATCTAGAACAATAGATTAGAGTACAAACTGACATATAACTTCTTAACATTTATGTATTATCGATGAGTTTATTTTGATTTGGGAGTTATACAAAAATAAACAGATGTTGTTACAACTGCCCACGTTGACACTGGAGATCTTACAATCTAAGAACTTTTTTTGTTTTTTGTTTTTTTATTTTTGTGTGTTTGTGTTTGATTTTTTTATTGTGTTTTATTAAAAAAAAAAGAATTGACATGGCGGCAGTTTTGGACCAATTGGTAGCTCTAATGATTGCATATTGTTTTTCATAAAATATCGAATCATTATTCTTTTTCCTTCTTAATGACATTTTGTTAAATTTTGCCTCTTTTCATTATCAATGTAAACTGTAACAGAGAGGTGTAGTCACAATAAGAACGTTACCACCCATAGTTCGAGTACATTTCCACTCTGCGTAAAGAAATTTTATAATTCTTTCCTCTGCAAATATTTAACATCTAATTTTTGTTGGATCCTGCAAATAAAAGTCTATATTTTTTCTGACCGAGACCTACCGGTGCACCTGGTCCATGCTCCCAGTTTTTAGTGGAGTCCGAGTTGCTCATTTACTTTTGTTACTTTGTATGTATGATTTTAGTTACTTTATGTTCTTTGTTGTGTATGTCTGTTTTCCATGTCTGGTCTTTGTCCCTGGATTATATTCTTTTGATTACCACTATAATCTTAGTTCCCTTGACTACTCTTTCATTTTCTACGTTTCCTGTATGATCCTTATACATTTGAAGAACTTAAAAATATTTTGTTGTAATTAGATAAGGGGTTAGGACCCAGTGTTGATTGTGCTAAATTTAATTGTGTTATTAAAAGTATAACATATAGCATGCATATCTAATAATTTAGGTATCAATATAGAAACAAATCACGGAAACTCTATTTTATCATCGTTTTACTACCCGCTGACCATTTATGCCGCATTATATTAGAATTACAATTACTACTTATTTTTTCCTAATATATTCACTATTGTGTCGTTTTATTCAAAGCTAAAATATAGGGAGTTAAAAAATTGCAATGAACATATGTTGTTAACAAAAAAAAAACAAAAACAAAAACAAAAACAAAAACGAAACGAATGAAAACGCTTCACACTATTGTGCATACGTTCTATTAAATTAATGAATTTAAAAAAAATGTGTTTCTATCTGGAAATAATTTGAATGTAGATTTATTCAGGATTATTTAGTACAAATATTAAAGCAATAATAGCTTCGGGATATTGAAAAATACCTTACATGTATTGGCAAAAACAAAATATCGCAGCGTTAGGCGCAGTGGGATGATTTAAATACGTAAAAATAAAAATAAAAAACATGGCCTGAACGTGAACACATAAAAGAGACGATCTACATACACAAACTATTGACATTAGAGCGTAGTCATTCGTTTTCAACCAAATATGTTATGAGCATATTATATAACTTGGAAATAGTGGATATTGACAATATTATATTAAGGTAACGGAAAATCACCATACGCCATTATCAATTGTTTTTAGTTTGAAAATTTGATCTTGGGTTTAATATCACAAAGCAATAAAGCATGCGTTAAAATAAATATAGGGCCAAAGTTTACATAAAAATTACAAAAGAAATAGAACCTTATATATCTCTTAACGCACTAACACGATAGCACGGCGTTTTCAAATAATACATATAAATAGTTAACAAACAATATTTAATTTGATGTAAATCATGAATCAGTTTTTATACGTAATGTAGCTTCCACCATTTTAACACTTACGTAGCTTTTAATGACATTGTCATCAAGTTTGAGATTATCACTTGTATACTTTCTTGTATACTTGTATGACTATAATACAGATGAACATGAATTTTATGACATTATTTTGAAACTCTTGAATAATGTTATGTGGTGATTAGAACTTTGTTGAAAATTAAAATATTAACAAATATGATAATGTACTGGATAGTCATCCGCATTGTAGAAAATCTGTTAAAAATATGGTTGAAACATAAATCTTGTAGATCCTTAAAAGATCTGTAATCCTAACACACTTAAACAGAACTCTCCAGTCAAACAGAACAGACTATAATTGACTCTTTAGGTATTATATAGAAACAAATCACGGAAACTGAGAACTGATTTGTTTAACGGGTCATAGTGTTCCTTCCCTCGTTTGTCTACCCCGGACTTGATTTTTTATGAGCAACTCGGCGGGTGTGTCTAGAAAAGCAGAGGACGCTTACCCTACCGGTGCAACTGGTCCATGCTCCAAGTTTTTGGTGGAGTCCGAGTCACTCATTTACTTTTGTTACTTAGTATGTATGATTTTAGTTACTTTGTGTTCTTTGTTGTGTATGTCTGTTTTCCATGTCGGGTCTTTGTCCCTGGATTATATTCTTTTGATTACCGCTATAACCTTGTTTCCCTTGATTACTCTTTTAATATCAGAAGACTTATATATTCACTGCTAAAGAGAATTGATATAACTGATCATTCCATTATATCTTTAACTATTCAATATCCTTATCAAAGCTAGTACAACGGTATTAATATCACAATTATTACATGATTATAATTATATTGAAACAATACCAGAAAACCAAGTTGCAGGAACTGACCCTGAAAACATAGTGTTGTCCTGTTACGACCAAATATTTGTTTTTGAAATTTTAAAAATGACATTTAGAAGTGAAATGTTTTGTATAGCATTATAAAATCTCAACATGAATGGAGGAAATGAAGGAATTAAATGAGAAATTTGAGGAAATTTGACTTGAACATAATGAACAATTTCAAAATACATTATATAATAAGAAGGCCAAACTTGTTGAGCACAGAAAAAAAATGATGTATTATATTAAGAGCTAAAGCTATTTTTTTTATGAAAATAGTGAAGAGTGTTCTAAAATATTAATCCTTATTTCCAAAGCAGTTGATGAACTTATCGGTGATCCTGGAAATCATCTGTCTACTGTTGTTGAGAAATTTAAAATGAATAAAACATTTTTACAAAAATTTGAACTCTGTAAGATCGAAACGAACATTACTTATTATGACAACTCTTTTTCCAATCACCGTGTTAAATTTACACAAAAAATTTCGAAAAAGCCTTTGACTGAATGTAACTTCATCATTTAAGCTCTAGAAAGTTTCAATTTTAAACCGTCTGTGTATCGTTTGTTAACTTCACTGTAAGAAAGGCAAGAAGCTGTGTAATCAACAATGGGCAGTTGTCTATTTTTTTTTAATTTTGGGAGAGGCTGTCGTCAAGGTGATCATCTGTCACCTTATCTTTTTATCATAGGTGTAGAATTGTTATCAATGAAGATTGATTCCATTAGTATTATTAAGAGAATTCTAGTTTATACTTCTGCTTTAATAATAAGTAAATATGCAGATGGTACTTTTTTAACACTTGAAAATTAAAATCATAAAGGGAATCTTTAAAGATTGTTCAGGCTTAAAAATGAATAATTCAAAAACAACAGCACTTTGGATTGGTAGTAAAATATACTGTGATCATATTTTATGTAAAGATTTCAAACTGAATTTGACTCACACAGATGTTACACTTCTTGGCATATAGGTTTTATTATTTCTTTGGATTATGACAGAGCTAAACTTTAAACAAAAGTCAAACGAAATTTCAAAACTATTGAAAGTCGGCAGCACCGTAAACTATCTCTTTTAGGAAAGGTCACATTTGTGAATTTTTTAGCTTTACCAATCGACTGTTAAGCAGTTTATATGGGATGGAAAGACAGAAAAGATTAAGATAAACAGTATGATTGAAAAAAATTGAGATGGTGGTTTAAATATGATCCACCTTGATACTAACTTTAGTTTAGATTATAGTATGTGGTTTGAGATAACCATCGTACCCTCCCACACACACACACTCATCAACCATCATTTAGGTACCCTTATTCCTCCCATTTACGAATGATTTTGTCGCCAAAAAATAAACTACAATAAAAAAGCATTTTTTGTATTTTTGGCTACATTTTATACCTCGTTGAGACGAAAAACATTTTTTTACTTGTTTTATTCTTTGAACTCCTTTCTCTCAACAAAGTAACCTGACACATATACCAATCATCATGTAGCTCAATGTCACGGCTTAACAATGGTACCAAAAACAAATGCGGTTACATTTGGGTTTACGGGTAAAATAAAATAAAATGTACACCTACCCCACCACAAATTCGCTTAATTGACATATGTTTCCATGTCAAAACCCCTACAGTATTTATGCATCAATAGAAAAAGGCTTATTTGGTATGTTCTGTTTAGTATTATCACAATTTATACTTCTGGGGTTCTTATAGTAACTGTCACACCAAAAGGAAAATATAAGCGCCTGAATTGATCAGATATGGTTGGTACATCGTTATCTTAACTATTAACGCCAAAAAAATATGAGTTTTACAGTGTCAGTATGCTGTGAATGAGAAGTCTGTTTGATACTAAGACTAGTTTTCTAGGTGTAGGGGTAATGTTTGTTTTTACATTTTTTAAAACTTCTTTCTTAAAAATTGGGTTTTCGTGGTTTATTTAATGTCAAAAATTAACTATCGAATAATACCAAATTTGAGATGTTTTAGTTGAATAAAAATATGTAGAGACGAATTTATGTGACTCTTTACGGAAAAATCGAAAATCCCATTTCCTACTGATGAGTAAATACTCTAGGGGTTTTGATATTTAAAAATATGATAATTTAAACAATTTTTTCATTATGCCCAAAAATCCTAGGTGTTACCGCAACTTTCTAAATGCCATTATAAGGCTGAGTCATAGAGTTACATGTTGATACCACAGTTTGTTTAGTTTGGACACGCCTGCTGTCCCAGGAATGCTTAGACGCTCAAATAATTGAGTCAAAAAAATCTTGGCTTTTTTTACCCACTCTTGTAAAAATATAGGCTTTAACTGTACGAGAATCCGAGAATATGACAACAAATTGATTCGGTAATGAGAGGTATGAAGGTACATTAAATCTCCATGAAGTTGATGAGTGGTGGGGGGAGGTTCACGGTGGACCCTCCCAGCCTATGGACTATTTGGCAAGATGTTGCAGAAAAGTATTTTATGCATTTTTGGAGGTTTCAGAATATTTCAAGTAAAAAAGAAAAAGTGCTTTTAATTATTGATGTGGTTACAAACTTTGTGTATTGAGAGATATTTATGTATTGTAAAATATATTGTTATAGATGGACAAATTTATGATATATCGAGTTTAGACAATTTGAATTATGCACCTGTACATGACCTTCCTAAGTTTGGAAAATGGAGGGATAAGTACATTGAATTTCTCATTGATTTGATAAAAATGCAAAATTATTTATACTAATAACTTATAATTCTTAAGTTTAATTTCTAGCGTTCCTTTTTCGTTGAAAATATTTTAAGAGTAGAATTGAGGAAGATGGCTACAAATGAGCTTGACAACATTGTTACAAAAAACAGTTTTATTGAAAAGACTAGAAAATGTAAAAGTTAAAAGTATACATACAAAAACTTTGGTCTGCTAAATCATAGAACAGAAACCCGACAGAATAATTTAAAAATACAAAATCTTCCGTGGAATGTGTATTTCATGGTGCTTAAATGTTGCAAAAACTCTTATCTAAAAACAGTAATTTCAAATTACTGCATAGAATTATTACAACAATTTTTTTTAAATACAATTTAAGAGTAAACTCAAGAATTTGTACAGTTCGTTAAGGTTATAATGAGACCTTTGAGCATTTTTTTTTTTGTTTTTTTTTGTTTTGTTTTGTTTTTTTTTTATTGTGTTCATGTGAATACAATATAATCTATATCATGATTTTGTATCAGCTGAAATGATAACAATAAGTATAAACGAGAAAGAAATTTAACTTTGTTTAAGCAATGAATCCCTATTTCTTAATGAACTCATGATAATTGCTAAACAATATATCTATGGGTGTAAACTTGAGGAAAAGATTCAGATCAGCGTTAGTTTAAAATAAAAAAAACAACATTTTACAAAAAAAGTTCAGCTTTATACAATGAAAGGAAAATTTGGTCGATTAAATCTGAAATGTTTTTGGCTCTAGTTAATGTACTTTCCCCATCATCATTCTCTTAATTAAATTGAAACATATTGTAAGAAAGCTTATACATGTTTCAAATAATCTGAATGTGAATCATAGGATGCGACATGTGTATATTTATATTTAATGATTTGGATGCATGGTGTATGTGTCTTTAGTAAGTGTTGTCCCTTATTTTTTTTTTGTTGAGTTTTTGTTTTGTTTGTTTGTTTGTTTGATTTTTTTTCTAGCACTTCATTATTTTGTTTTCCTGGTAAAAGTACATTGATTTATCAGTTTAATGTCATTGGTTTAACAAATAAGTGTACGTGTTTGTAAAAATTAGGCAAAATGGGAAAAATTAGAAATATGCATGTCAAAACCCCACCGATCTAACAATGTAATATCACTCATGGATACTTTCTCTATTTTTATAAGTGTCTTTTTTCCTTGATTCTGATGGTGCAAATAGTCAAATTACTCTACCAAGATGAGTTTTAAATTCCAACTTTCACCCACTGACTGATTCTTACAGAGGCTCAAACTTAAGCTTAGAATAGTCAGATGTAACAGTATATATAATAGATCTTTCATACCAACGGTCACCTTTGTGGGCTGGTGATGTAGGGGTGCTATTCAAATCTGAAGAAAAAACTAATTAAAAACAAAAACAGAACAAAATGTAATATAAACTATTAGTTATTCTCCAAACACCCAAAAGCAAAGGAACGTGATCGCCAACATGTTATACATCAAATTAAGACATCAAGATGTAATACATGAAAACACAAAACCCGGATGAATGTTTTGTACACGGGATGGTACAACGTTCCTGTAGATTTAAATGCAAAGTTATCTTGTATTCTAAATACCTATTGGAAGTTTGGAAGAGTGTTGACTAAATTTTCATATTTTCGTATCGGTTACTTCTGTAAGTATTGTTTGATTTGTCTGTACATATGTAATGTGTGCATAATAAACACTGGCTATGGTTAGTCAAAGTGCACACTGTCTTGCACATGACTTCCGATCAGTTTTGTTTTCCATTTTCGGTTAGTTTTAAAACTCTGTAACTTAAAAATAAGTAATGGTATTCTATCATTATAATAGGTTAGAGGTCAATTAATTTACCCTCACTTGTAAAATGGGGATATATAGTGATTGGTGTGTTCGTCCGTCATTTTGCCCTTCATTCCATCGTCCGTACGCATTTCCGTTACACAGGGTGGAGGCAAAAATTATCTGTTACTTCTTCCACAACATTGAATGAAATTGAAAGAAACTTTCAATGATTTTTTTTTACTTGTTGTAAGGGGCACTTCCTATTTAAGATTTCGATCCGAAACGATTTGGGAGTTTCACTTTGCAAAACATGGACTATGTCATTTGTGAATATGGGGACATGAACGTCCGATCTAAAATCCGCTATTCCTCCTACACCAGTGAATGGAATTCAATAGAACTTTCACAGAATCATAAGAACACATTTCTATTGTCCATCTATTATTTTAGATTTTGATCCGAATTAACTTAGAAGTTTTACACAACGAACCAAATACTTTTTGTCAATTGTAAATATTAAGACACAGAGGAACCCATATCTTTTCCATAATTCAAACCAAATTTAACAGCATATTCAGTTCGAAGAAAAAGTAGCTTATTGGGTTTGATCATAAACAACATGGAATTGACCTTGATATTTTAGATCCACTTATAAAGCGGACCTAAGTATTTGTATTTGAATCTTAATGGGTATGCTAATGGAACTTTTTTTCATGCGGCAGTGTAAGGAATAGTTTCAGACACTAACATGCATAACAAATCTAGGCTCTGGCGACTGCTATATCAACTTAAATTTGAAAAAAAATATCAGCATCCAAGATTGTATGCTTTATTGACTGTAATCAACAACCTAAAAACATCAACAAGTCGTGGTCATGGTCTGTTTCTCCCCATGATTGCCGTCTTGTGGTCAGTTTCTCCCTGTGATTGCCGTCTTGTGGTCTGTTTCTCCCCGTCATTGCAGTCTTGTGGTCAGACAACTTTACACAACAGACTAAATATCTGATGATTTAATGATTTTTATATCATCTTACATTATATGCATTTTCCATATGCCAATACGTTTACTTTAGAAAAATTTGTTTCGGTCTTAGCGTTACTTTGTATTATTTCTTCTCCTCTAGAATAATTGATAACTCTTCAAATCATGGTCCCCTTGATTACTTTTCAAAGCAAGGGTTCAACTGTTAGAAGAAAGATATCACCCTACGGTAACTTAGTTCTTTGTAAACAATTAAATTGAAGTATTATTTAAATGTTTCCAAATAGTATGTTAAGGAATATATCATTCGTTTATTCTTGAAAAGTAATGATGGCTACAATTGCATTCCAAGATTCCTTTTGATATGACTAAAAATGAAATAACCTCTGTCATGAATGAAACTGTGCGGCTATAACTGTCATTCCTTTTATAGCCTTTTTTATTAATCTTTGAACTTTCCAGATAAAATAAGATAAATGTTTTTAAAAAGCTTCATGCTGTCTCAAGCTTTTTGTGTCCATGATATGACTATCCAGAATTTAAACTGTGTCCATTTAAAATTGTTACCCTCATGTAGAGAATGAATATTTGCATGACATTATGTTTGCATCGTGTTGTTCTCAACAATGATCTTTATCTAATATGATAATTTTTGCTTGATAATGGTTATTCATATTGAATACTAGCATGCTTTAGCTAATTATTTGATTGAAATAGAAGGTTTAAGATACTGTACCTCAAGATCATTTAAACAACTTGATGACCTTTTTTTAAACTCAATTAATGAATGATGTTGCTTTTTCTGTTTTTGTTTTTTTTTGTTTTTTTTTTTGTTTTTTGTTTTTTGTTTTTTTGTTTTTTTGTTTTTTTTGTCTTTTGTTTCTTCTTTGTATGTTTGTTTGTTTATGTTTTTTTTTGTTTTTGTTTTTGTTTTTTTTTTGTACGTTTCATTTAATATTCGATTGTTTGTTTGAGTTTTTGTTTTTGTCAGAAGATGAACAACAGTTAGTGAAATGTTATGTACACATTTTAATAAATTCGGGATACACACCAGGTCTATTACATTAAATACTAACAGACGGGAATTTTAAAGCTCTTGTTAACTATTCAGTTAACTAGCTAATGACATTCAACTAGTCCACTGTAATGGCCATTAAAACAAGAGAGCCTATCTTTTTCCAGGAAATTAAATATTTTTCTAGTTTAAACATATTTTTATTTCAAATAAATTCATCAACTATAATTAATACAACTGTGATACATCTTAAAGATTGGGAAACAAACCTAAGTTTATTTTAATCCATCACCTATCATCATATGACAAATATTAGTACTTTGAATCAGCACGGTCTAATTCTGACATATATTTATGCAATAGTGAAATAAAGAAATAATATTTGAAAAAAAAGGAAACGTGTAGGTGAAAAAGAAGGAACATGATGAAATGCATTAGAAAAAAAACGTACAATACTAGTGTTAATCTACGAGTTGTTTACTTTTTAAAATATCAAATTGCACTTTTAAGACTAATTCATTATTTTGTTCTGTTGTAAGACCATTTGATCCCATTAGAAGATAATTAAAATCAATCAATTAATATATTTCCTCTGTAAATGTTATAATATTTAGTGTAGCACTCGAGAGAAATACCACACTTTCCACCACGACAATCATTATGAGTGGTATGTAACAAGTCCAAATGTATAAACTTTCCAAAGTAAAACAATCAGATTCAGTTGAATGGTAGAGTCCTTGTAAAGCAAAATCTTCCTACAAAATGTAACAACAATATTTTTAAAGGTCAGTTGTGTTTGTTACACCACAGAGGGCAAAGGATAAGCACTTAACATTTTATTTCGTATTGATGTTATGAGTATTAATTTACTCTTAATAAAGACAAAATATTGGATTGAATTATGTGCAACAAACTTGAAAAAAAAGATTAATGTACAAACTGGTATTTGTGCTTCTTAACATTTATGTTTTGTCGATGAGTGTAACTTGATTTATGAGTTATATATAATGAAAAATATTCTTCTAACAACTGCTCCCACGTTTCTTTTATGATGATTATACATTAGAAAAACTTGAAAAATGTTTTGTTGTAATTAGTTAATGGGTTAGATCCAGTTTTGCTACATTGATGGTACTTAATGTATTGTGTTATTTAGTATAACATATATCATACGTATCTAAAATGTAGTTAAAAAATTAATAAAGAAAATAATAACGGAAACTGTATTTTATTATTGTTTCACTACGGGTTGACCATTTGTGCCGCATAATATTAGAATTACGATTACTACTTTTTTAATCATAATATATTCACTCAAGCTCAAATACAGGGAATTATTAAAAATTGCGATGAACATACGATGTTAACAAAAACAATAAACACATACATATATTGAAACGAAACGAAAACGCTCAGGACGCATGTGCTTACGTTCTATTGATGAAGGATGAGGGTACATAAGGCACTGTAGCACCTAGAAGAAGAAATGAAATTATCCCCCTTTAATAATTTAAAATTGTTCCATTTTAAAAATTAAAACAATTTATTTCATCTTCGTTTTTTTTTAAATCAGAAGAGAAAATTTATTTTCGTTTATGAAAGAAATAAACAAAGTTATATGCATATTCAATTAGTATATGTTGAATAAGTAAACAAAACAAGTGCACCTTAGTGTTATGATTTACGCTATCTGTTAGACATATATATAAACAAGATGTGGGGAAAACACTCAACACGTTGACGTACTCCCAAACAGTTAGAGTGGGGAATATCAAAATAAAACAATTTGAGTGGGCAATCGCTCTCGGCCCACGTGGGGTCTGGGAGTAGACCAGAGCGTCCACACAGCAGCCCAGCCGCTAGTAGGACACACTCTGAGTTATTCGGTCAGGTATCTCGAAGGCTGGGCTTCGCTTCCTACTACTACTAATTGGCATTACTAACAGAATTCCCGTAAGGGGCGGTCGTGCGAGATCCCTAAGTATAGTCAAGACCGTAAAACACCCCAATCATCATGTAGGGAAAACCTAGTCATAGAGTCATACGTATGATGACTTATTTTTTTTTAGCCCTATGAAGAATGTTTGCACTCGTACCTTTACTTCTGCCTTTCATAAAGCTTTTAGCAATTAATCATGTTTGTCCCGCCTTCCGTAAAATAGCATTTTACTTGACTGAAACTTGTATCAAATTCGGTAGTAATTGAGTCTTCGAGTATGTTCCGCTGAAAACAGAATCAATAGAGATGAGGCATATATACAAATCACGTGTAACCTTTTCTTCCTAAACTACATACAACACTGCATGATTGACTATATATATATATGTGTGTGTGTGTGTGTATATACCTCCCGAAATTTGATCATACATTCTGTAATCTCCAACAGCTTTGTACGTCTCCCGATGGGAGCTTAAATCCTTCCGCTATTCATAAGTCATAATAATGGGGATGAAACTTGGAAGTTAAGAAGCCCAGAAGTGACGCACTTCAATTTTGAATAAAAATAACAGGGGTCTCATTTTGTAGAGTTTCCGAAGATTAACATCAATGCAACCCGTATCTCCGCTAAAATGCATGAAAGCTTGGCATATGTTAGATTCAGGTTCGAAAACTAATTTCAATAACTGTCACTTGGATATTCATACCACTAAACCTCAGATGGTTCACGGTCAGACCATGCTTATTTAACCTGACAACTTACATGTATAAGGCATTGTCGCACCCCCATCAAATCCACCACCCGGGTCGCGCCTATTTTTGTTCATATTCTAGACATGGATTGAAACCAAACGTAACACAAGATGCAGCTGTCTGAAGTAAAAGACAACTTCGTAAATAAACTATAGACGCTACAATTTGCATTAATTATTCAAAAAGACGACAAAAAGCTAAACTGCAGACAGGAATTAGCACGACAGAACCGCTTGGCACGAATATTGTATTAAAACTACATGTAAGCTATTAAACACAGATATTTACACATAAACGTGAAGAATTTACATGTACATTCATCCATGATCTTTCTGAGCGGTGCATCATAGTACTTCCCTAGGTAAGTTTTAATATAAATACGGGTATTTTAAGTGTCTACATGTTTTTTTTTGTTTTTTTTGTTTTTGTTTTTTTGTCTTTTGTTTTTTGTTTTTTGTTTTTTTTTGGCGTATGTGTAGGTGTACACTAAATATGAAAGAAATGTTGGAAAATTTACTTTATATACAAGAAACTTAAGCAACAGGATTTTATACACCCAAAATTGCGTCCAAATTGTGCACATTGTAAATGTATATGTATTGAAGATTTTTTCTCAGATAAAGAAAGCAATGTTGAAAGAACTTTGTTTTATAGAACTGTGCGTAATCATTACAATAGATAAATACCCAGAGCCTGGATTTTTTTACAGGCAAACAAAGCAAACGACTTTAATTTTTTCTACTTTCAAAATAAAAATAGGAGCGAGTAAAAAGCTTTATTCGCGCTTGATCTTATAACAGTGTTTCAAACTTGCCGGATCGCATAAGGGAATAAAATGCGTTGCAAAATTTATTACAAAAAAATTATCTTTAGACAGCATGCTACAGATTTGTATACGCTAATGCTTCAACGAGCTTAATTAAAGCCTCCCATTTTTGTACTACGTTACACGCAAAAGTATGTCATAATGGTGAACAATCTTTTATCGAGGAGATTTATACGAATATTAGAGCGAACAAATATTGAAAACTATAACATTCAAATATTAAACCCAAGTAAATGACAGTAAAGCGGTTCAAAGTAAGTGCATTTACGTACATGCAAACATGTTCATAGCAGTGGCTATATCACAATCGGCGTCTGATCAAAGATTATTTCGAACTTTATTTCATTCTTTAGCATAAAGATGAGATAATAGCTCTTTGGTTATTATATCTACTGCACTTGCTACAGTGTAAGGCAATAATGGCTTCGGTATATCGAAAAATACCGTTTTCAGACCTTTCTATACGTTTACATATCTTCCCTGTATCAATTTGATCTGATGGAACAGTGTAGCGAAAGGAGACATCACATTCTGAGACGTTTGTGTAATATTGATTTGTTGTGACATGCATTATTAATTTGATCCTCTATCCTACATAATAACATCTAAATGAACTGTCCCGTACTACCATACATCGTGTACTAAGTTACAGCCCTAGATTAATCCTACGAGGGGGAATGACCCGGCCAGCGAAAGCTATTTTTTTTTATATAGCCTAGCTGGCTGAGTGGTCTAGGGCGCTGGACTTTGTGCAGGCGGTGTTGCCATAGATGTCACAGCGGTACGAGTTCGAGTTCCGCGGAGGGAACGACCAAAGTTTGTATCGCAAATTTGACAGTTCTAACATCGTTAGGAATTTTTCAGACCTTCATATATATATATATATATATATATATATATATATATATATATATATATATATATATATATAACAAGGCCTGAACGTGAACACATAAAAAAGAGACGATCTACATACACAAACTGTTTACATTAGAGCGTAGTCATTCGTTTCAACCAAATGTCTTATGCTTAGATAACTTGGAAGTAGTGGATATAGACAAAATTATATTAAGGTAACGGAAAATCACATTACGCCATTATCAAATATTTTTTTTAGTTTGAGAATTGAATCTTGAGTTTAATGTCACAAAGCAATAAATCATGCGTTGATATAAATATATATAAAAATTACAAATGAAATTAAACGTTTATATAGCAGTGATAGAGTTGTTTGTATAATATGGATTTGTTCCGACATGCATCAATAATTCAGATTCAGATTTTAGATTTTATTATATACACTCAGACGTAACGTAAATGTGTTGAATGAGGTCAGTCAGTAATTAAAAAATACAAAACGACACAGAAATCAGCAATAATAAATACTGAGACAAATACAATTACTTATAGAGAATGTGATAAATTTATCATAGAATAGCAGATATTTTATTAATGAACACAGAAAGTGTTTTTAACAAATTCAAATTGCAAAAAGAGAGTAAACCACCCATTTTGTTACGATTTGAATACTCATGACAATACCTTGCCAAATATTTTAGTCTTAAATTTTAAACAGCGACATTTTCACAAACAAAATATACGTGGAATTCGTCGACAACATTCCCTTTGCAAAAAGAGCATAATCTATCAGGTTTTGGAATGTTATACCACCTTCCTTTTTCAATTGGTAAGTGGAGATTAGAAGTGCGTTTTGTGATCCAAATCCTGTAATACTTTGGTAATTTGACTATACAGTTTTAAAAACCGAAGGATGTCTTGAAAAGCGAGTAGAATTCATCTCTGGATGAACCAAAAATAAGGCTATATTATACAAAACTTGCTTAATTCAATTAACATTAATAATTGGAAATTTATTCGCAAAAAATTCACTTATACCTAAATCATCGCAAGTATTTTTAAGTATTCAATCCATTTGAATTTGAATAATTCAGTGCTATGAAGCTTAAGCATCAATTGATAAAGAGAATCATATTATTTGCTCTCATTTTGAACCACCCTTGCCCAAAACGACATCATGCGTACTTTAAAACGAATTTGCAGAGGGAATTGTTTAAGCTCTCTGTATACCACATAATTTGGGGCATTGTTTCTAACACCAAGTATTCTCAAAATTCAAAAGGATTTGTTCAATTACATCAATATTTTCAAAGCCCAAAATTTCGGAGCCGTATAACAATATAGGTTCAATCATACAATCAAACATTTTAGTTTGCAAATCTATAGGTATGTTCTCATTATTTATGAGTTTATTAATACTAAACAAGGCTTTCTGAGCCTGTTCTATACGTTTCTTACGAGTATCTATACAACATCCATTGTATCTAAATATAAGACCAAGGTATGCATATGAATCAACTATTTCAATTTTCACTTGACTTACCCTACCGGTGCACCTGGTCCATGCTCCCAGTTTTTGGTGGAGTCCGAGTTGCTCATTTGATTTTGTTACTTTGTATGTATGATTTTAGTTACTTTATGTTCTTTGTTGTGTATGTCTGTTTTCCATGTCGGGTCTTTGTCCCTGGATTGCATTCTTTTGATTACCGCTATAACCTTGGTTCCCTTGATTACTCTCTCACCTCCAAAATAAAATTTGACATTTTGTCTTTACTTTCGTCTACAAAAAATTCGGCTTCTGTCTTATTGACATTTACTTAAATTTTCCAACATTCGCAGTAAACTGAAAAATGTCTGAAGAGTTTGGAATGCATCTTTACTTTCCGCTAGAATTATAGTATCATCCGCATACAAGATTACAAAAAAATTAAAATAAACATGAAGTTTATCTATCATCAATTTTTCAATAACTTCAAGTGATACTCCATCGAGCTTGGCAAAAAAAATGTCTATGTCATTCAGGAAAATAGAGAACAAAAACAAGTTCTGTCCCTGCCTTACACCACAAAAAACAAGGAAAGAAATCAGACTACCTTTCACCACATTGTACACAAGATTTAATATCGTGGTACATATTATATATTACTCTGAAAATTTTCCCTTTGATATCGCTATTTTATAATTTTCTATTTCTATTTTATTTCTATTATTCCTATTTTCATCCAAAACCCATCTCTCAATAAGTGCCGAATGCATTCCGGATGTCAGTGCAGTATAGTAAAACTCCATCAGTGCATGTAAAGTAAATATATTATCAAGGGTTGTATATCCCTTCCTAAAACCTGCTTGGTACTCAGAAAGAACGCTAAATTCATTTGAAAATACATTCAATATACTGTTCAATATGCTCGTAAAGATGTTTACCCATGCAGCTAATAAAAGTAATTGCACGATAATTATCGAGATCTGCATAATTACCCTTGTTTTTTTATAGATGGTTTTATAATACCGCATGTCCGGCTCTTACGAACTATACATTTAGAACTAAACTGAATAAATCACAATATATTGATATAAGTTTAGGTGATGAGAATTTTAAGTATTCATTAGTAACCATATCCCGGGCGCTTTACTATTTGTTAACCTTTTTTTATTGTTTCTTGCACCTCTAACAGTTATATTACCATTTAATAATTCATCAAACATAGTGTCATCGCACACACTGTTTACATCTATATCTATTTCAGTGGACTCTTCGCCTGCGTTCAAGTTCTTGAAATGTTCGAAAAAGGTTTCCACATCTTATTTAGGCGGTTCTTTGTCTCCTTGCGAATATGTATACAAAATCTTCCAGAATGACTTTTTTGTTCATGTTTTAAATCAGACCTCAACTTATTAGCACATTTACCAGAATACCTTGCATAACTCTTACTTAGGGTTTGGCGATATGCTTTCGCTTTTTCATTCATTTCAGCTTTATGTGGCATAGAATGTGTTGCCTTAAATTTACCACATGCGGTATGGAATTCATCCCGCTTTTCCTTGCATAATTTATCGAACCAAGATTTATTTTCATTATCTCTATTCCTTGAAACTCGATTTGAAACTCAAAATGTATTTTAGCAGTATCAATCAAATCCTGACCTATATCTGTGACGGGGTCACTTACCTGGTTAGGTGTGATCAAGTCAAATTCAATATTGTCAAGCTTGGACTTAATACTGACCAAAACATCCTCGGTGTTATTTATCAAGGATTGCCTGAAATATTCGCTTTTTCTTTTATCCAACTTAGTTAAGTGATATTTATATGTGATTGTTTTGGATCATTTTGTTTAACAGAGTTTAGAGACAACTGCAAACGATTGTGTGCATCAGAGTACATTGGGTCAAAATCTTCTACATGATTTCAGTAACAATATCTAACATAGATTCTGACATAAGTAATTAATCGAGTAAAGATGCATCTTTACAAGTAGTTTTACCTATATTTCTATCATCACATATACGACCATTGGCAATATACAACGAACTTCTTTATGACCATAATGACTAACTTGAGTTCTATCTTGTGAGTGTCTATCTATGGGAAGTTCCATTTCTACTAGTTCATTTCTGAACATTTCAGTATCATGCAAAAAAGTTTAATCTTCACTTATTTCTAAAATATCAAATAAATTATCATCAAAGTCTACACAATCGCTCATGATCATGTTCCCACTTCGAGCATTGAAATCACCGATCAATGAAATATGACAATCTTTTGAAAAATTAATCATCTCGCTCTCAATTTCTATAAATATTTAGAGCTTTCTGGGGGTACATATACACATCCCACCAATACCTTTTTGCAATGTTGTTTTGTTGGAAATATCTTTTTTGAAATAACAATCCACTGAATAAAATCGCTATCTGATTTCAAAAAGGTTAAATATTTTGACAATGATTGTTTATATACAATAATAATTCTTCCAGATTTTCTTTTACATTTTTTTCTAATTTTTGAAAAGTAATTATAATCCTAGGGGATCTCAAGTTCATCAAATTCACTTAGCTAAGATTCTGTAAATACAAGAATTTCATATAATTGTGTTAGGTTAATGAAGTCCGGGTTCAGTAATTTCTTTTTCAAACCGCACACATTAAGACAATGGATATTAATTTTCTCTCTATTGTCATGACCTTGACCTCGACGAATGGCTGATGTATTGTCCTAGTTTCCCTTAGTAGGTAGACCAGGTATATATGGAGGTTCATCTACGGGTTTGTTTGTTTGTTTGTTTGTTTGTTGGGGTTTAACGTCCAAGCAGCAATATTTCAGCTATATTCAGGCCGAGAACATGAAGTGGATGATAAAATTAACATAAAATAAAGACGAAATGAAAAATGGGATGGGACACAAGGATAATGGGGTTGACAAATTTTGATTGCCACTGGAAATATAGTCTGAATTTCTTCTGACCCTGCAACCCTCCTCTTTTTTATTTGGATATTGATATGTCGGGTTGGGGTCAGAACGATATGCCATACAAAAAGTTGGAGATTCAGCGGTACCGCGGAATATCGCCCTTCACGCGCTTCTTACGACTTTCATGTTAAAATTGTGTAGGTGATGCATACCTAGTTCGATTTGGGATTCATTTTTCTTTATGTTGATGTAAGTTTTATCGGCTATTTGTCATCAAATCTCGATAAAAAGAAGTTTGAAAGCCTTAACCTAGAGTCAGCAGCCATTTACTTTCGATTTCCAACTTAGAGTGACGCAAGCGAGATTTGGTCGTATGCAAATGAGATTCTGTCATGCACAGATGGTCACGTGAAATCAACAAACACCGCCTTCTTTGTGTGTCTAAACAAGCGTGTGTACTGGAACAACATATGAAAACACGTGGTTGGATCCTATTGTCCATTACTTGTGGTTGAACTGTGAATTTTTTTAGATGTGTAAAATATTACTTGTGGCACCCCATCCTTAGAATACCCTAATTCAACTGTTTAAACTCAATTTTCGAGCAGGTTATTAAAATATTGGAAATGCATTAGGGTGTTTGTGTGTGTGGGGGGGGGGTGCAGAAGTCAATCATGTACATTTTCTACTAGATTTTAAATTGCTTTTATATAGCAGTTTATAAATTTGTTTTGCACTTATTTTGAATCTTCAATTGCTTAGATTCTTAATATATTGAAGTTTAACATAATGTTATTCCAATGTGAGATTTTAACTGGCAGTGTAATTTGTGATGAACTGGATGTCTGTATACCTGTTTCTTGTTTTTTTTTTTTTTTGTTTAGATTCTATGGAGAAGACAGGGCTTAGGGAAGCCAATTATATTAAGCTTTTAAAATATTTTTTTCTTTCACCACCTAACATGTCTGCATGGATTTATAGAGAGCATATTTAAGCTTTTTTGTTTCATTATGTTCATGTCTGACTTTCTACACAAAAATGTAGTACTTGCAACTACCTAAAGACCATTCAAATTTCCTCTGATCCTGCAACTATCCTCTTTTTTAATTAGTTATGTGTATGTTGAGTTGGGATATCCAAATAAAAAGAGGGTCGCAGTTTCAGAGGAAATTCTCCCTAAGTTAAAGATTAATATTATTTTCAGAAAAAAAAAACAGCCATATCTCTTTGCATTTTGTAAAAACTAACAGTAATACATATACATACTACCTCATATGGTTGATTCTTACAACTGAATACCAATGTGGTTCTGTTGACTACATGTAAGTCCTAACAAGTTACCATAGATGAGGACATAAATCCCAAATTATACTCTTTGGTCACAATAAACGCTATCTACCTGTATTCACAGGTCTGAGTCCAAATTATCTCAAATATTAATACGACCCCAGAAAACTGTTCACTCGCATATTGGTTTGGATTTGTTGTGGTCATATGGAGACACTTGGTTTTTGTGAAAATTTGAGTATTAGTTGGTTCATCTTTACAAATTTTAAAACAAGGTTGCAAACTACAACAGGAAGGTTGGTATAGATTTTGGGGGTTAGAATTAGAGGCATAAATGGGTCCTAAAACAAGAAATTCATTGAATTATCAATACAACTCTAATAAAAGTATAGCAATGCCTGATATTGCTTCACAATATTCTATACCACAATAAACAGACTTGGATTGATTGTTTATGTTGTGACTTAAGCCAAGTAAGAATAAAGGGCCCTAAACAAGTATTTTTCCCTTGATTCGAGAAATAAAGGGGAAAACTATTTGTTTATTTCTGGTTTGGTTTGAAAAAATTTGTAGATGTCACATCAAAATCCTTGCCTGAGTTTTTCAATTAAATTTCAAATATCTTTTACAGTTTTCAAATTATAAAGGAAGCCACGCCCTAACAAATCATATTTTTTTGAGATAATGAAGTTCAAAGTGATCCATGAATGCACTCTAAAGCAGACCTTTATACTTGTATTGAATTTCAAAATATGTAATATTGTGTCCAAATGATTTGTTGTGTCCATAATAAACTGTAAGACTCTATGTTAAGTGCGTCAATAACTAATATTGAGTCCACACTTGTAGAGTATAATTGACTGTGGTTGTATCATGCTGCATTTGGCAAAGCTTTTTATTTTAAGTTGGACACATTCTTGTATTGTAGGGTTTCGCATTTGCTTTCAATTTGTTTAATTGCTGAGGAGTTTTCTTCACCTATGTATGTTATGGTGAAACTTATAACATTCACATTAGTTAATTAAAAGTTTATTTGGAATTTACTTGAGTACCTATATGTTTAAACAAAATGTTGCACTTGTCTCTATGTGCATGCATCATAAATAAAAATGTAAACTTAGTTACATCTTCCAGTGACAATATTCTTGTAGGATTTAAGGGGCAGGGATTTGATGTCAGATATGAAATTTTTGTTGCACAAACACAAACATTTAGTTTTAATTCAGAAGCAACTGAAATCAATACTTCATTTTGAAAAAAAAATGCCTTGTTTAGTAATTGGGGAAACATAGAATCATTATTATTGTACTTTTCATTGGAGGAGTAAAATATTCCTGTCAGGATTTGGAGCATTTTTAAAAGATCACTTGCCCCTTGCTAATAAAATGGTCGATGCTTCAGAGATTGAAAAAAGACAGAATAATAAAAACATAAGACATGGTCCATTGTACAAATCATGTTTGAGCATCAATGCCAAAAACATCATTCTGTACAAAATACACGGTGATTTTAGGATTGGAGAGCCAAAACAAATATTAGTTGTTTCAATTTGCAGATATACAAATGTACATGTACATGTATATATAATATTTAATTGTTCGATAAAACTGACACATCAGATGCCTCACTTAGCTCCAATACAACAGATATGTCCTTATGTCTTTGGTTGAAGTTGCAATTAGATTGAGAATTGTAGAATCTATTTTACTTTGAATAATTCAAACTTTTCTATGGTCCTCTCTAAAATCTAATCACCTGTAAAATTAAATATGGTTTTTATTGTGTAATGTAAAAAAAAATAAATATACAATGTGTGCCAGCTCAAACAGTAACCCTTTACAAAAAATGCTCTTTTTCATGTAAAACATAAGTTACTACACATGGGAGGCAGCTACCAGTACACTGTGGGTTTGCTTTTATCAAAATATATACATTCATGTAGAATTCTAACTGTACTGCATACATTTCTTTTTGTCACTATATACAACATACCATTTTGATATACAGTGTGCCTCATCATACGCAACTAAACATTTTTTTTCAGAATATGTTTCTAACAGGATGTCGCTGTAATGCTTTTTTATCACATATTCTGGTGATGCTAGGATAATGGTAGCACAACCTTCTTTGATACCTGAAGCAAAAATCAGTTCATTGAAAAGTTGTTATTTCCAGTGATCATGCTAAATGTACACAATTAAACAAAAATGTTTATGGACTTGAATCATTCATTAATTTCACATACCATTTCCAATACATGAATATATAGCATTTTTGACAAGACACCCCCTCACTTTTTTTCCCATTCCTAATTCATTTGTTCATAGTTACATTGAAAAAAATAAAGATTATTTTTAACTCAATGACAAACACATACACCATCAATTTCGTGTTATGCCTTCATAAATTTCATATGAAGAAATCTTATGGCTCTTAGTTTTTGCACCTATTCCTTGATAAGATATATATGTCCAGTGGGGTATAAATAGGCTGCTGTGGTGCGCTTATGGAATGAAAAACATAAAGACATCAGCCACCATTTTGATGGAGTTGCTTTTTCAAAACAAAATGCATGTGGCATAATTTGGTTCAATTTTTGGGATGAAATTGCGAGAACTGAATTACAAAGTACAGGGGACAAGGGATAAAATAAATGAAAAATTAAGTGAAACTTATTAAAACTACTGTTAAAAGTCACATTAAAATTTGCGTCCATCAAATATACGACGACATCTTTCATTTACCACCACGATTCCAAATCTACCTGTGTCCCACTTCAGACTTATCGACTCAATGTTGTTCCAGTACACACGCTTGTTTAGACACACAAAGAAGGCGGTGTTTGTTGATCTCACGTGACCATCTGTGCATGACGGAATCTCATTTGCATGCGACCAAATCTCGCTTGCGTCACTCTAAGTTGGTAATCGAAAATAAATGGCTGCTGACCCTGGGTTAGGGCTTTGAAACTTTTTTTTATCGAGATTTGATGACAAATAGCCAAAAAAACTTACATCAACATAACGAAAAATGAATCCCAAATCGAAATAGTATGCATCACCTACACGATTTTAACATGAAAGTCGTAAGAAGCACGTAAAAGGCGATATTCCGCGGTACCGCTGAATCTCCAACTGTTTGTATGGCACATCGTTCTGACCCCAATCCGACATATCAATATCCAAATAAAAAAGAGGAGGGTTGCAGGGTCAGAGGAAATTCGGACTACTGGAAATAGGGAGAGGTGGGTAGAGTCAGGCAATTTAGCCTCCTGTGGCGGAGCCCTATGGTTCCTACTCCGGGAGAATACCACAATATGGTTTTTTTAACGTGTGAGGGACGTGGCATCTTTCCCAACACGGTGCGCCACTATGGTTTGTGATCAGGTTTTCAGTATTATAGCATGACAACCTCAGCATGTAACATACCAGTGGTACCCCATTCCACCACCTAGGGCACACAACCCAGTTGCTCTGTGAGCAGAACGCCATAGCCCCTGGCCAAGGTTCTGAGCACTATTTAGTCGCCTTTTACGACAAGCTTAGCGCCTCTGCAGGCCTATTCTTTTGACACCCGGACTTGACAGGTCTCACTACGGAATGAGTCAAATACTTCACCATCAACAATCAGTTTATCATAGGAAAACTTTGCATTTTTCTTCTGACTGCGGAATTCCTTGAGTTTAGGGATCAGAGGTTTGCGCCTGTCAGTAATTTCTATCGGGTACTGCTGGTACACTGAAAATTGTGTTTATCTTTCAATTTTTCCGCCGCAAATTTCCTCACCAGTTCATGCTCATTATATTTCACAAAACGAGCAATGATACTCTTTTCCTTCCCTTCAGTGCGTTCTTCCAATCTGTGAACATTTTGGAATTAAATATTTGAGACATTTTGGATTTCAAGTTCATTTGCAAAGAAATCTCTTAGTGCATCTTCTGTATTTTCATATTTCCCATCAGGGTTAGGTATACCGCCAAAAATCAGGTAATATTTCATGGATCTTGTTTGCATTGATAGAAGTTCTTCTTTAAGTTCAGCATTTTCAGCCTCCACTTTTCTGTTTGAGTTTTCAAGCTTTAACATTATGGTGATGGGCCTCTTCTTTATCATTTAGTTTTGAGTGTTGTTCTTGTGTTTCCCTGATATCATCTATCTCAATTCTGATTTGATTCATCGAAACTTCAAAACGATCTAGCTTTTATAAAAGAGTGTCAATAATATCCAATTTTGGTAATCTCTCATTCGTAGTGGCCTCTAATCTTTTGACCCTAACATCAGTGTCTAACTCCATTGACATGATTTGATGAGTATTAATAATGGGGCTGCTGATGTTGGGGTTCTTTTGGAATTGGGTGCAAATTAACAGGGTTTGCAGTGTGTTGGAGGGGTGAACTATGCTGAGCTGGTGGTGGCATGCTAAATTGTTGTTGGGCAGGGCTACAAATATTACTTTTACTTGTTGGACTTCTTGATGATTCAATAAAGCTGCCGTACATTGTGTCATTGGCCTGTATTATGAGTTGACAGACGTTGGACGGATTGTTTTGATTCATGGCCGCCATGTTAGAACTTGTTTTCATGGGCGGCGTATAACCAGTTTTGGACTTTTGGCTGGTCTTACGCTTTTGATTGTTTCTACCCATGGATTTTAAACACAAATTAAATCAAAGTTCAATAATATATTAAACTTCATGCCTCATTACAAGTTTCAACTCCCTGTCTAGCTATTCCAATTTGCTGTCCTGTACTACCATATATCGTCTACTAAGTTACAGCCCTAGATTAATCCTACGAGAAGGAATGATCCGGCTAGCGAAAGATATATTTTTATATAGCCTAGCTGGCCGAGTGGTCTAGGGCGCTGGACTTTGTGCAGGCGTTGTTGCCATAGATGTCACAGCAGTACGAGTTCGAGTTAATCGTTTTTGTAACTTCAGGGCGAGGGCATCAAACAAGGAGACAGTAGGCTCTGCAATGGGCACCAAAACCTATGCCTTTACAGTTTTCGTTTTCATCTTCATGTTCAGCTTACTATACAACGTACTTCAAACCAACACGATTACAACAAGATCTATTACGAAACATGATGATAGTAACATTGCATTGATATTGGAAGAAGCGCTGAAACTTAAGGAAAGACCTGTGCTGATCACGATAGTAAATGATGGCTACAATGATATGGTGTACAGCTGGATATGCAATACCAAACATATGGGCTTCCATAAACAAGTAAGAATGTAGCTACAAGAACGCACCTTGTTATGCTGTGGTTTATTTGCACATATTATATATTCTTGAAGTTTTTCATTTAGTTTCTGTTCAAAATAACTGAACGTATTCATTCTCGCGAATTTTGTCAAGTGAATATGATTTCGGATTCAATTTAGCGGTTTCAATCAATGGTATGGGTTGTATAGTGTTCAATTTCGCGTCTTCCATGTTTGCACTTTTATGTTCATCAAGAAAATAGTAAAGAATAGTAAACCACGGAACGTAGTACTTTTTCATCTACAGAATTGACTTTTCAATCTTAGTTCTTTTTGTAACAGATTGCTCTTTTCATCTTGATCTCTTACATGTCGTTTGCTTTTTAAGTCGCTAATATTGTTGGCGAGTTCTTGTACTCATAATTTCAGTACGTACTTTACATGTATGGGATTGGAAGTTTACGTTAAAAGATGAAATGATCGGTTAGCATTGAACTTTATTTAAAATTGCCTTAAAAATCATTTATAACTTTATTCTGCCCAATTATTACCTATAATAAAAGAAAACGTGGTATGATAATCATAGGCAGGATTGTCATGGTAGGTCATACGTTGAAGGCATAGTAAAACACATATGCGACTGTCACATTAGCAACGTTCAATTGCATCGGCGAAAAAGACCATGGTAGATCTATTTTAAAGTAACTGAATCGTAAAACTAGCTCCGAAGACCTTTTTAAATTATATAAAAGGCTATTGCAAAACCTCAAGATTGAGGACTTCAAGGCTAAGCATCTGACTGTTCTTGCAAAAACTCTCCATTCAAATATATCCCTTCCGTCACGTCGTTACGGGAGATTTAGGCATCAATGAAAACGAATCTCTGCGTAAGGTGCTGTCTAGTGCCGTGAACCACGCTCCATAAATTGGAATAATGTCTTCGAAGATCTTATGGATGCCTTGGAGGACTACACAAGAAAATTGACAAAACGAGAACAAGAAGACATTGATTCTCTGTCTGAGTGGGTAAAGGCCGTGAGGTTTCTAATTTTGAAACGAATGAAAATTTAAGTTGGTCAATCAGTGTCAATGCTACATCAGTTTTCAAAGACCCCGATATAGCAGATACATTGTCTACTATACATGACAAATATGGTGTCTTACCAGCGGACAAGGCCCAAACCAACATTGTTTTTATATGCATAACGTATTCCATCCAATTTTTATTATCAGAGGTAGAGGTAGAAAATAATAGCAGTGATAAGACCTACACTGCCACTACATTCTCAAAAGAGTAATAGAAAATCGTAAATCTGTGCTATCCTTTTTTGGTCTGTCCACCAAAAACGATGATTGTGATTTACCGCCTATGTACTGGATTACAAAACTCAACAAGAATCCATACAAACAACATTACATAGCTGGATCTGTAAAATGTACCACCAAACCTCTTTCAAAACTTTTAACTTCTATACTCACAGCTGTCAAAGAGGGTCGCCGGTCCTACCACAACACTTGATTTTCCCGTAGTAGTATTAATTCAGTGTGGATCCTGAAATATTCGAAAGATATTTTGGAGACCCTCAATTCAAGATAATTATCAGAATATGATAGCATTAAAACCTATGATTTTTCAACAATACTTCTATTCCCCATGATCAGTTAAAATCCCGACTTAAAAACATTATACATCGTTGCTTCTCCAAGAAAGATGGTACACCTAGATACTAATATATAGTTCTTTGTAGAGATTCCTAATACTTTGCAAAAATAATTCCAAATCATGTTCTAAATAAACAGATGATGTTATCAAAATGCTGGAAATGGTTTGTCGACAACATATGTGTTCAGTGTGGTGGACGCATTTTTCAACAAATGGTCGGCATTCCAATGGGAACAAATTGTGCTCCTTCACTTGCTGACCTTTTCCTTCACTCTTATGATGCTGACTTTATACCTGATCTGATCCGAAAGAAAGAACATAATTAAACTAGATCATTTAATTTCTGTTTCCGGTATAAAGATGACGTATTATCGTTTCACAATCCTAGGTTCGGGAATTTGATACATCGCATCTACCATAAATAACTTGAGATACATGATACTACAGACACTGTGAAGTCAGCCTCATATATTGATTTACACTTAGAGATCGACGGTAAAGGAAAACTATTGACCAAACTTAACGACAAACGTGATGAGTTTTCATTCAGAATTGTCAAATTTCCTTTCATCTGTGGCAACATCCCTTCAGCACCTGCATATAGAGTTTTCACATCACGACTCATACGGTTGCCGTAACTACGCAGACTATTTTGTATCGCGTTAGTCTTCTTAAACTTAGACTTCTGGAACAGGGTTTTGTTGCTACAAGATTGAAGTCATCACCACAGAAGTGTTATGGTCGTCATCATGAACTCGTGGATCATTATAGTATATCCATCTGCACCATGAAAACTGATTTGTTAAACGTGTCATTGTTTTTCTTTCCTCTTTCGTCTACCCCGGATTTTAATTTTTATGAGCAACTCGGCGGTTGTCTTTACAAAAGCAGAGGATTAACGTTGCACTGGTCCATGCTCCCAGTTTCTAGTGGAATTCGAGTTACTCATTTACTGTTGGTACTTTGTATGTGTTATTTTGATTATTTTATGTTCGTTGTTGTGTTTGTCTGTTTCCATGTCTGATCTTTGTCCCTGGATAATATTCTTTTGATTTCCGCTACAATCTTTGTCTCTTTGTTTTATTGATTACTGTTCAAGCCAACTTACACTCCTTGAGACGTTCACTTTTCCCATTTTAGCGCTCGTGCATCGTTTATCGTGCGTTTACACATCGTTTGGCGATCGTTTAAACGCACGATAAGGGCATGATAGAAGCGTTTGTTTAAACGCACGCTAGGAACGTTTGTTTAAGCGTACCATAGAAGCGTTCGTTTAAACGCACTATAGAAGCACTCGTTTATTTTTCTACCTTGATTATTTCCTTGATTAAGCTATTATTTTCATATTTCTCGCTATTATTAATTTATATAATTTCATTAATTTTATTTTCTGTTTTTTTCTGTCTTCATTATATGTCAATATTATTATTTTTCGTCGTGCGTCTATCGTGCGTTATAATGCACGTTGGGAGAGCTCGTTTATCTTGCGTTTAAATGCACGATAGGAGCGTTCGTTTAAACGCACGATAGAAGCGTTCGTTTATAGTGCATTTGGTGAGCGTTTAGAGTGCGTGCGGGAAACCTTAACGTCTCAAGGAGTGTAAGTACTGCATTCAATATTATTTATATTTTGCCATCAGCTGTTTAGACAATATTTATCAACGCAAAAAGTGTATGCAATGACAGACTGAAGTTTCATATTGACCCCTGGCCGTACCATGAGCTGGCGATTTTTACTCATGTTTAGAAAACCAGGAACGGAGAGTTGAAGAAAATATTCAAATTCATTTTATAATTTATTGGGTTTTTTAGATAAATTAACTGTTCAATTATCTTAATTGTTTTGTCAATGTTTAGGATATACTGTCTTAAAAGAGGACAATTCCATACAAATTGAAACATGGTCACAGTTTGTCACTTTGTTTGCAATCGACAATGTTATTTTAATGTTGTTTGTATAGGCTTTATAACGTTATTACCGTGTAAGATTCATCATTTGTATTATGAATACTCCGTACAGGAGACCAAATACATCATATTCTGACTGGTCACGTTTGTGTTGCGTCTCAGCTACGTTTACGATTCAAGAACGAAACATAGATTTCGGGGAAAATTGCTCTATTTGGAGCACATATGATTATTCTTTCTTTGTTGCTTACCAGCAAGCCATTTACCAAAAGTATCACAAATACTTTTGTCAAAAACCTTAATAGATATTATTCTTTAAAAAATAAGTAAAATAAAAAATACAGTTTATTTGGTGGATGTTTCTACAACATGAACCACCTTTCAGTAGGCTTATGGAACAGGGTTATGTTGCTACAAGATTGAAGTCATCATTACAGAAGTTTTATGGTCGTCATCATGAACTCGTGGATCGTTATGGTGTATCCATCAGCACCATGAAAACTGATTTATTTAACGAGTCATGGTTTTCCTTTCCTCGTTTGTCTACCCCGGACTTGACTTTTTATAAGCAACTCGGCGGGTGTTTCTAGAAAATCAGAGGACGCTTACCCTACCGGTGCACCTGGTCCATACTCCCAGTTTTTAAGAGGAGGCCGAGTTGCTCATTTACTTGTGTTACTTTGTATGTATGATTTTAGTTACTTTATGTTCTTTGTTGTGTATGTCTGTTTTCCATGTCTGGTCTTTGCTCCTGGATTACATTCTTTTGATTACCGGTATAACCTTGGTTCCCTTGATTACTCTCTCTACCATTTGTAGAGTTTTAATTTAATACGTAATGAGGGGAACTTTTCTTGTGTATTTAGGTACTTTTCATTGTGACTAGCAACGAAGGAACAGCAAAAATGAAGGAATTGTCACCTGATGTTAACATTGTTGTCATTGATGTAGACAAGTCAATGGAAGGTCACCAAAGTTACAGTCACGCGGGGTACCTGAAGATAATGGTCCTGAGGACGTCCATTCAATTAGCTTTGATACAAAACAATATAGAGGTCTATTTTTTTGAGTGTGATTCTGTATTTTTTAAAAACCCTTTACCAATTTTAAGGTCTTATTCCGGCAAGTGTGATATAGTATTTATCAGCAATTATAAAGGTAATACTATAAATGGTGGATTCCTTTATCTCTTTCCGACAACGACTACTAAAGAGGTTTTCAAGGAATTAAACAGAATGATGCAGGTTGTATACGAGAAAATAAAAAATAAAAGTTCGAATGAATTCATTGCAGGCGAGGAAAACGATCAGGCATTTCTATCAAAGTTACATGACAAGAAATATTCTGGTCTAAAATCAATCGTCATTCCGTTTAACATTTTCTCAGATGGGAAGTGGTACGACAATTCGGTTGAAGAAAGAAATCAAATTGACCCGGTCCTAATACATAATAACTGGATCGTTGGGAATCAGGCGAAAATGGCCAGGGCGAAGAAATGGGGACACTGGTTCTTAACAGAGGAAAGATCGTGCGATTTAATAAATATTAAAAGACTTTTTCCAGCACAATAAAATTAAGTTTCTTCAAACTTTGAACAGTTTTAATATTGAATATTATACATGTACATGCTAAAATCTTAACCACGTGTCGTATCAAACCAAGACTCTATATCACCCCAAAGGACACCGGCCCCATGTGATGCAGTATGTGAAACATATTTTGAGGTTTAATGTTCACAATATTTTATATTTTAATGATACTTTAATAGTGTTCCAGGAAGTTTTGAGATATAGAGCAGGCGACATAGATCTAAAGGTGTGATATAGGGTATGCAATATAGGGTAAACGAGACAGGGGTCCAACAATCATTGGTAATGAATATGCAAAAAACGTATGTTTCTAAATATATAAATCTATAATAGTTTTCATGCAACATATTACATATATGTTTACTGGGAATGTGTATATGATACACGTATTATTGTTAATTTCAATGAATAAAATATTTGGTTGAATGTCAATGTAAATATTTTTAAATATAATATATGTTGTGAAGTGGCTCAAATTAAACGTGAATAAGTATAATGAATAAGGGTTAAAACAATAAATACAAATAAAATATGAATAAAACGTAAAATATGAGCCACAATTTACGGCCTTGCGGCCTTCGTCAGGGCAAAAAAATATTGAGGAGAAAACATGTCATTCCCTACCACAGAGATGAGATGCCGATCAAAATTGATCTTGATCATAACGAAATAAGCGCCAAGTTAAAAATGAAAATTTTCAAAATAAAAAACCGTGTCTAAGACTAAGAGTAATCGAGAGAACCAAGATTCTAGCGTAAATCAAAAGAATGTCATCCAGGGACAAAGATCAGACATCGAAAACAGACAAACACAAAAAAAAAAACAAAAACGAAAAGTAACTAAAATAATACATACACAGTAACAAAAGTAAATGAGCAACTGGAACTCCACTAAAAAATTGGAGCATGGACTAGGTGGACTGGTTTGTTTGTTTGTTTGTTGGGGTTTAACGTCCGCGCAGCAATATTTCAGCTATATTATTGCCACTGGAAATAGGGAAAGGTGGGCAGGGTCGGCGGAGCCCTATGGTTTCTACTCCGGGATAATACCACAGTAGGGTTCTTCAACATGCGAGGAACGTGGCATCTTTCCCAACACGGTGCACCACTATGGTTTACGGTCAGTTTTCCGTATTATAGCCTGACAACCCCAGCATGTAACACGCCCGGGGTACCCCATTCAACCACCTGGGGCACACATCCCAGTTGCTCTGTTGGCAGAGCGCCCTAGCCCCCGGCTTGGTTTTTGAGCACTATATAGTCGCCTTTTACGACAAGCTTAGCGCTGCTGCAGGCCTATACTTTTAACACCCGAACCTTCACGGTGCAGGTGGACTGGTAAGATAAGCTTCCCGAGTTGCTCATAAAAAGTCAAGTCCAGGGTAGACGAAAGAGGAAAGAAAAACTATGACACGTTGAACAAATCAGTTTTCATGGTGCAGATGGATACACCGTAACGATTCACGAGTTCATGATGACAACTATAAACCTTTGTGGTGATGGCAATCTTGAAGCAACATAACCCTGTTCCAGAAGCCTAAGTGTAAGAAGTCTAATGCGATACAAAAAGTCAACAAGCAAACGGCAAGCTCTGGTACACAATGTATAACGTATGAGTTGTGATATGACAACTCCATACGCAGGTGCTGAAGGAATGTTGCCACACGACATAGATTTGAAAGTTGATAATTCTGAATGAAAAGTCATCACGTTTAACGTGAGGTTTGGTAAATATATTCCTTTACCATCGATCTCTAAGTGTAGATCAAGATATGAGGTTGACTTCACAGTGTCTGTAGTATCCTTCGTCTCAAGTTATTTGGAGTAGATGCGATGTGTTAAATCACCGAAACTAGGATTGTTTAAAGATATTACGTCATCTATATAGCGGAAACTGAGATTTAAAGATTTAGCTAACTATTTATTTGTATCTAGGTGTACCATCTTTTTGTGGAAAAAAACATCGATGTATAAAGCTTATGAACCTGGATTTTAACTGAGTATGAGGTATAGAAATATACAGTGTTGAAAAATCATAGGTTTTAATGCTATTATATTCTGGTATTAATATTAGAAATAATGCGTGTCTTGACATTTAATCCAAAGGGAATCCCACGCCTAAGAAAACTGATGATACGATGTTCTAGGAACTTTTTATTTTATTTTATTATTATTATTATTATTATTATTATTGCCTGTTTTCAAAAGGACAGTTACTTTCATGTAACCACAGCGTATGTGAAACCATCTGTTGATGTAAAGACTTTTGCTGGCCCGACGACCTCATCAGTTTTCCAAGTAAAAGGGCATGTCGAACAGCATGTTCGCTTAGTGCCGTATTCCTTAGTAACTGGCAAGGGGCGTCTAGAGGCACTCTTAACCAAATTCGTAACAAGGTGCACTTTCGGACTCTTTCCTTTTCTATAAGCTGTAATTGGAAGCGAATCGTTAAAAAATGACGATATGTATTCGTCTCCAAGAGCTAAAGGTTTAAAGTTGCGAATCAGGATGTTCTGGATTGCAACATTATGAGGATGATTTGTCAAGACCAAAGGAACACGGTCTCTTGTGTTTTTCGTCCTCTTTTCATAGACTCAGATCTCTTAACTTGGGAAACTGACGTGATCGCTCGACCCTGAACATTGTTCGGATAGCCTGTCCTGACAAAAAACGTTCATCATTACATTGAGCCCTGAAATCATGGTCATCGTTACAAATACAGCATTTCAGAAATTGAAACTTGGAGTGCATATCATTTTTGTATGACTGAGGATGACAGGACTGATAGTTTAAGTAACAATGTACATCTGTTGGTTAGTAAAAAACGGAGGTTGAAATTTTTCCATCTTGCATTTCACAATTGATGTCGAGGAACGAAAGGCTCTCTTGAGTTGAAGGTGTATAAGTTGGCTGGATGGTAAAGAGAAACACTATTGATGAAAGACATCAAATCATGTTATTTATCGGAGGATACCCCAAAGACATCGTTCATGTACCGCTTGTAAAGATCTGGTATGGGGCCTATGTATATAACATTTTCCCCTTCAGATAGCCTGCAAATAGCTTTGCTTCTCCATTTGATCTCGACGCATATTTCATAATGATCAAGATCAATTTTGAAGGACACCTTGTCTCTTTGGTAGGCATTGACAGATTTCTCAACAATGCTTTTGCCCCTGACAAAGGCGGTAATGACAAAAATTTGGTCTCATATTTTTCAATATTTTTACGTTTTATTCATATGTTATTTGTATTTAGTGTCTTTTTTATCTTTTAAACGTGGCTATTGTTCACTTATTAATTATTCTTATTAATTACTTTTAAATTATAAATAAGTTCCAAGGTTAAACAAATTGTGAGCGTTTACTTCCAAGGCAAATTCAAAATTTAATAGAAGTTAACTTTACTGTATAGAGTAAGTTTATGCATTTGCAACGAGATTACTTGAAAGTTGACGCGACATTTACACAAGATTTACATCATTTATTGTGGAGATTATATGCGAAATGAACATGTAAACAACAACGCACTACTTGCTCATTTAAGATATAAAGATGTTTTAACAGTATACTAAACTTTTAAACATTTTATTTCAAGCACTTAAAACTTGATACTGTTGCGGAAACTTCATTGTCTTCCTATGACGACTTGAAAACGGTGCAATATGTACCTTTTTTCAACTATAGAAATTAGCCCTACTAATTGTTCCATCCAGGCATTGCTTATAGCCTAGATTAATTTCATATTTGGAGTGATATAATGTATGTTGGAATAAATTAAATGTAAGAGGTAGACGAATCTAATAATAATAGAAAATTTATTCAAACAAAACATTTTTTCCCATACATAATCATCAAATATTGTTATGTATGTCTGTTTTCCATGTCTGGTCTTTGTCCCTGGATTACATTCTTTTGATTAACGCTGTAACCTTGGTTTCCTTGATTTCTCTTATACCGTTGATTCAGAAGTATGGTACACAGATATTTATGGCATTCCATGAAATCAGAGTAGTTGGTACTTACTCAAAGTAGCAAAGTAAATGTGAAATATCAACACAATTTGCAGAAAATAAAGGGATATTCTGCACAAGTAAGGAAAAATTATGATATTTAAGTTGATATCGTCTCTTTTACATGTACCATAAATTGTAGCGCTAAAATGACCACTGTTGTCACATTCGAAATCTAGGTAAAAAAAATGCAGAATAAACTGTTTTTGTAGTCTCCTGTATTTCAAACTCTGGTGGATATATTGAAGGCAACTACTTATTAATTTAAAAAAATATGATTTCTGTTCCTTTCATCTGAAACATTTAAATTTCCTTCTGTTTCCGGTCACTACATTATTTTTTAATATGCCAAGCTCATTCATTAAAGTTTTGACATCCATCTATAAACAGTTAATTAAGTGGATAAAAAGATTAGTGAGAAATGTTTTCATCTATTTTTATCTTCTGCCTATAAAATGACAAAGGGCTACAGGACAGCTTGGCACTCCCGTTATTGTGTCGGGACTTATTTTCGTGGATTTGTTCTAACCACGAAATAAACGAAATTAAATCCCCCACGAAAATATCTGCTTTTACAGTATTTATTCTTTACGAGATTCTGAAGAACTTCATATGAATGTAAAAACAAATCAGCTAGGAGAGAAGCAAAGTTACTGCCAATTGGAATGCCAACTTGTAGTTGGAATTGGACACAAGGATAATGGGAATAATTATTGATAATATTTTCGATATCAGGATATTCTGGTTCTATCTTCGCTATACTTGAAGTATACATACCGTGCTCTTCTACATACAGTAGAAGTGCTGGATATGGCACTGAATTTAAATTTCATTTCAATACCTAAATGGGTAAAATTACCCGACAAGGTAATGACTTGATTGCAAACTTGATATATTGTCTCCTCAATAGAAAATGAAGCATTCAGACAATTAAGATCACGTTGAAATAAGGATTGAAATGTTTTTGGATCTACAACAAAGGTTTGAACTAAGAATTAACTTAAAAAAACATCATGTACAATGCAATTTAGGATGTTATACATTGCATCAATTCCGTACATCTTAAGATAAAAAACATATAATTTTGTGAACCGTATATGTTGCTACAAGATTGAAGTCAGTAAGTTTTGTTATGAGAAAACTCATGACAAAACTTAACGACAAACAAACTTCTTCCAGAACCAATATACGGAGATTTCATATCACAATTCACACTTTATGCTACAGCTTTCCCAGAACTACGCGGATATTTCGTACCGTACAATTAGGCTTCTAGAACACGGTTATGTCGCTACAACATTGAAGTCATCACTACAGAATTTTTATGGCTGTCATCATGAACTCGTTAGAATGTATCAATCTGCACCATGAACACCGATTAAATGTAGGCCGAGATTATTCATTTGCGTTTGTTTCATTTTCTTTGATGTATGAGTGTCTTTATTCAGTGTCTTGGTATTTCATTTTATTTCTGCTGGGATGCTTTGGACTCGTTCTGACTTTCAGCATCTGAACAGAATTAAAAAAAAACGGTCAAAATATCTTAAAGAAAATGGGTGAATATCGTGTAAAAGAAAAATCAAGGGAACCAAGGTTGTAGCGGTAATCAAAAGAATGTAATAAAACTTCTGTAGTAATGAATTCAATCTTGTAGCAACATACATTAACAGCAATTGTGTAGAAACATATATTGTACATGAAAGGTTTCATACTGGTTTTCCCTTGATATTGGCTTTATAAAAAAATCTTCCTTATATTCACTATACCAATGACTGTGATAAAAGTGTACTGTAAAGAAATATTGAATATATACGAAATAAACACAAACGGGCTATAATGAAACATAATAATATAAGTTGAAATCCAAGGGGCGGTTTATATAATACAACAAAACATTTATTTATATCAGGGTGCTCTTCAGAATACCATGGGCCGTCTTCAGAATCTCATGATAAAGTATGATATTGTATTTTCTTTACTACGCTCTAATGGACCCCATAGGCAATCTTCATGATCTTAAACTAAGGCATAACAATGTATTAACTTCAGGGTGCTGAACGTTACCTATTTGTGAAGGAGGGAAACATCTTCTTTAGCAAAATCTACATCTTAACTTTGGTAAAAAAAAATTGAAAAAAAACTTCAGCTGCTAAAGACGTGTGCGTGTATTTTTTGGGGTTTGGAAATTTATTCTTGAAGAAGGGAAGGCTATCCGAAAACTGTCGAGTTTTGTACTAAATCTGTTTTGTACTGGCAACATCCCTTCAGCATCTACGTATGGATTTCTCATATCACAACTAATACCTTAAGCCAGGTCTTGCCGTTACTACTCAGACTTTTTGTGTTGCGCTAGACCTCTTACAATTAGGCTCCTGGAAGAAGAGGGTAATTTACTACAAGATTGAAGTCATTACTACAGAAATTTATGGTCGTTATTATGAACTCGTGGATCGTTACGGTGTATCCATCTGCACCATGACCACTGATTTGTTCGACGCGTCTTAGTTTTCCTTTCCTCTTTCGTCTACACTGGACTTGATTTTTATGAGCAACTCGGCGGGTGTTTCTAGAAAAGGCAAGGACGCTTATCCTACCTGTCCGAGTTGCTCATATACTTTTGTTATTTCATATGTAATATTTTGATTATGTCATATTATTTATTATATATGTCTGTTTTTAAATGTCTTGTCTTTGTCCCTGGATTACATTCGTTTGATTTCCGCTAGAATCTTTGTTCCCTTTATTACAAAACAGACAAACACAACGAAGAACATAAGATAACCATAACAATACCTACAAATTTAAAAAAGTAAATGAGACTTTGTCCCACATTATCACTGCGCGTGTAGAAATATGCAAGTAGCTAACAATTGGGAAATGTTCCGACAAAACTGAAGCTTGCTGAATATAATTCATTAAGTAAATAGGCAAATTTTTGTATATATATTTACTAGAATTGTATCAATAGAGACAGATCTAGATCTTTATAGAGTTCAGCAGAGCCGCCTCTTCTGACAGATCTAGCAGTAGAACAGTTTCCGTAGAGTCTGTTCTTCTGGGAGAGCTGGACAGAATTAGAACAGGCTCTGCTAAAACTGATCTCATCTGTACTAGTATTCGAAGACAGATAATACTTTAAATGTTTTTTTTTTTCTAAAAAAGCAAATAAAATGTTTAAAAGGGTAATCAAGGGAACCAAGATTCTAGCGGAAATCTAAAGAATGTAATCCTTAACGAAGACCAGACATCGAAAACAGAGAAACACAACAAAGAACGTAAATTCTTAAAATAATACATACAAAACTGAGCAACTCGTATTCCACTAAAAGCGTTACAATGACCAGAATCCGAGGACATTCCCGGACAAGTGTAACATGTTTTCTATATAAATGAAAGTGTTTTATATACTGGAATGTAACTGTCCCTTAATCGTATCCCCCTTTTCTTTTCGCCCCGTGCAAGTCCGGGTGTTAAAAGAATAGGCCTGCAGCAGCACTAAGCTTGTGGTAAAAGGCGACTAAATAGTGCTCAGAACCCTAGCCGGGGCCTAGGGCGCTCTGCCCACAGAGCAATTGGGAAGTGTGCCCCAGGATGTGGAATGGGGTACCCCTGGCGTGTTACATGCTGGGGTTGTCAGGCTATAATACGGAAAACTTGACCGCAAACCATAGTGGTGCACCGTGTTGGGAAAGATGCCACATTCCTCGCACGTTAAAGAACCCTAATGTGGTATTCTCCCGGAGTAGGAACCATAGGCCTCCGCCACAGGAGGATAAATTATCCGACCCTACCACCTCTCCCTATTTCCAGTGGCAATCAAAATTTGTCGACCCTTGTGTCCCATCCCTTTTTCATTTCATCATTGCATGTTCATTTTGTCATCAATTTCATGTTCATCGTCTGAATATAGCTGAAATATTGCTGCTCGGACGTTAAACCCCAATAAACAAACAAACAAAAACCCTTTTCTTTCTTCCTCATGTATAATAACTAATAAGATAAATACACCATTACATTTTATAAGCACTAAGGGCTAAAGGATACTGCAACATAACAAACTACTTAAAGAGCACCCTATCTATAGTGATACATGCTCATATGTTTGTGTTAAAATGTGATATTAAACTTTTTCAAAGTTTTATATCAAGATATCATGTTGATTAATGGACCATTGCCATATTTACGAGAAATTAAAACGAGGTGTATATATTTTTTTTATCTTTATTGTAGATTTAAGCTGCAATTACATCAATTTTAACAACATGGTCCGTTGGAAAATCTTATTATTTACAAAGGTGTTTACATTGTTTGTATACAAATGTGTTTAGATTGTTTGTATACAAATGTGTTTACATTGTTTGTATATAGTCAAACAATATAACAGCTCTCCAACACTTGTTTTCCGATATGTATATAGATAAGTTTAAAGGTGAACTTTTTTCATTTACATTTAAACAAACTATGCTTGATTATATTTCATGAGTTACAAGCTTGTCAAACAACTAAGATCACGATTGATATACAAACCTTTTATGATGAGTTCACGTGTAATTCAGTAAAAACTGCAAATGTAACTATCCCAACTATTTCTTTTAACCCACATACGAATTCATATATGGATTACCGATAAGAAAGTTGTTCATACTAAAGAACATGAAAAGCTCAATATATGGGTGAAAAATGGTAGACCAAGAGGAATTCAACATAAGACATATACAGATTATAAAAGAGACAAACGATAATTCAGAAACATCCAGGCAGTAGAAAGTGGACGATTCATACAAGACACGTATGACGACTCAAATACGCGTCAGAATGTAACCTTAAACTATTTTGGAAGAATATCAAAAGGCAAAAGTCTATGAAAGTTAAACCGTGCGTTGGAATTATCTTCAGTGATTCGATACACCGAACTCCCGAATCGGTTTGTGGTGCATTCGACGAATATTACTATACAGTGTATACTGTGTCCGACCAATGTGACAAAGAGGCTTGTAATGAAGAGAACTCAATTTATATGAAGCTAAAGCGGAGTTGAAGGTAAAATTAAGATAATTACCTTCCTGGCGGAAGATGAAATAAGATGCGTAATTAAGGGTCTTAAGAGAAGGAAAGCCTGTGGCACTGAGAAAATATTTAACAAACATATCATTTATGATAGACCTAAGACCGTGAAATGCCCAATGGTGTTATTCAACTAGATTATTAATAAACTTGTCATTCCGAGTGACCAGCAGAAGGTCTAATTGTGTTAATATTGAAAGGGGGAAACAAAGATAAATCCTGTACCGATAATTACCGGCCGTTGTCGCTGGAAAATCTTTGAAAAACTTATTCTAAACAGAATATTGAAAACTATGACATTTTCGCGGCAGTTTTATCTTTGCTATTTTCGCACCAAGATTCGTTACGCGAAAATTACTATCGCGAAAATATTTCGAGGAACACAGTACCACTTGATGAATTTAAAACTGTACGAAAGCAGATTAATAGCAGATACAGCGAAGAAAGATGGTGCAAAATTTCCCGGTTTACAGTAGTAAGATCATCGTTATTTCAAGAACTGAGATCAAAGGATATGGCTAAACGAAGATCCTTCTTTTGATCAGATCACTTATTAAGTCAGTCTAATAAAAGTAAAGAAATAAGTCAACGAATAGCGAAGCACAATTTGTTTCCACTGGAATGCAGACTGTTTGTTGAAAAACCGCATTAATCACAATGGACAAATATGTATTTTATAATAACTTCATATGAAATTTGTTATAACCCCTCAGTCAAACTGTCAGAAGAGCCAGCCAGTTCAAAAAGTGTCACAGAACAGTCCGTTCTTCTGACAGTTTTAGCAGGGAAGGCTCTAATTCTGTCTAGCTCTATAAAAATTAGATCTACTAGAACTGTCAGAAGAGTCGGCGCTTTGACAACTGCTTTACCGCTAGAACCGTTAATCTTTACACATAAATTCGCCTATTAATCATATTCCAAATTTTTTTTTTATTTTGACGGAACCTTTCCTAATTTGTAGCTATGTGTCTTTCAATAACAAACATAGTGATACGAACCATCATTTGTATTGGATAGCATATTTTTTGTTAAACAACTCGCAATTTAAAGAGGTAGACCTAGGGTAAGGGACTCAACTCTTAAAAATCATTGGAACGTTTGTATTCAGCATTTTACATCAATCTTATCTAAGCATCTTATTAACTTGGATTCATTGTATTCTGCTTCAAACGAAAGCTTGAGAGGCTTTGGTGAAATTGTATTTGATAGAAACATATCACTGATTTCATGAGTTATGTCCCTTACCCTAGGTCTACCTCCTTAACCAATAATTTCAATTCATCAAAAACAACTATTCAAACTAAAAACAATCAATAAAACATTTACAAATATTTTAAACTTAAATGTACACTTATGTACACGTGCAGTGTCTAAACGTTTCCATCCCCGAAAAAATAAAAAAAAAATAAATTAGCCGGTAAAACGTTAAGGTATGAAGCTATTTGAATGCATTTATATTTGGACCTATACTGTTACTTTACTGCGATAACGCAAAATTTGTTTCAGAACTTCAAATATTGGGGTAAGAAGTCATTTTCCATTTTTTCTCAGCTTAAGTATCAGTTTGAAAAAGCTTTTTCTTGACATGAAATGCAAAAACACTTTCTAAAAATTGGAAATATCTTCAATAATTCTTGGCTGATTATAGAAATTGGTGATCCCCAAAGGTATGGTTTTGATAGTTTAATCATTACTTCCCTTAATATGAGCACAATTGGCATCCGGTGAATGATACCTGACTTACATGAAGTATATTTGGCAACATTGCTTCAATCAACAAATCAAAATACAGAACTTTCTCTAATTATGACAAAATAATCCGTTTCCGTTTGCTGCAAATATAGATCATTGTACATGAACGTTTTTCGTTTATATACATGCGAAATTTTAGAAGAGAACGCGTTTTTCGTGATCGAACTGATGACCTCGATGCTCTAAATAATAACCAATTAATAGCACGGTATCATTCCCTAGATGGTCCATTTAAGATATTACAGACAGCCTTAGCGACTTGATTGAAAAACCTTCTGCCAGATTTCATGCAATACCTCCTCATATACAAGGAAGCATTTTGTATGAACAAACAAACTAGGCCTACACATTTCTTCCGTCTTTAACATCACTGGCTTTCTGTCACGTCCGATGTGATCTGTTTTGCAAAAATTAATTTATGTGAGTCCTTACGAGACACGGAATGGCAGTAAAAAAGGTTAAAAAACCTCTCCGCAGTCCTGAACACAAACCGTAGAAATTAAACTATTTTATTTAAAAATATTTTAAAAAAAGAAGGGAAGAAAAAAAGAAAGAAACGCGGGCAAAATATGATAATATAATAATTTATGTTGTCACTATATAATTATGTCCTACACATTATCTATTTGTATATATTTCCTATAGCCATAGATGAGTTTTTACATTACTTATCAAGATCTGTGAGCAATTAATACTCTCTGTAGTTAGATATTTACTCAATTTGATTTGAATAAGCTTTAAAAATTGAAAATCGCTAATCCAAATGACCAGTACAAATTGCAAATCAATTAAAACAAGTTGTGTATATAAAAACCTTCTCGGAGGAGCAGCTTAAAAGTTGGGACTTCAAAAGAAGTATACCTCAATAACAAGGATAATTAAACTGTAAAATACATGTATACATGTATAGGCAGATATTATTTTCTTCTTTGGGGGGAGACCGGGATTTTATGTTGAGATAGAGTAATTTTCATTTTTTTTTCAGAAACAGCCGGAGTTAAGTACTTTTTTTACTCGAAAATCTACATTGTTAGTTTATTGGAATTATATTTTATCAATTTGTTTGCCCTTATTAAAAAATAATTTTAGTTTTGTTCAAAAAATAAATAAAGGGCTGGGTTGAAATTTTCAATAAATAAAAGAAACAGGATATTGGTCTCAAGAAAAATGAAAAAGCAGTATCTGTTATTGTCGTAATATTTTTTGTTTATATATTATGCACTGAAGAAATAAGGCAGGACTATTTTATAATCAAAATGTTAGGATAGAAAATTTCAACCCCTTAAAATCAAATGAATGCTCAACTACTGCAGATTTTGCAAACTTCTACTTCGGGGGACGCACAATACTTGAATTTTTGTGGGGATTGTTTTTATCAAAGTAACAGACGATCATACATTTTTGTAGGATTCCGTTCAAGTTATGCCTTTTGTACACGTTGATTTCCAATCACAACTTACATGTACGTGTATCCAAAAGCTACAAATAGGGGTGCTACAAGTTTTTCATGAATTATACCTCTCACCATCCTGATTTTATATACATCTATATATAATTACAATAATGTTAATAGAAAATGTCTACATCTTTTTCATATAGGCTATGACAACACTCAGAATCCTGGCAAAAGGGGATTACTTGTCAGAGGTTGCTGATCTCCATGGGATATCAATTGCCTCTGCATCCAGATTGGTACATACAGTTTGCGGAGCTACTTGCACAAAGATGTTGAATATAACCTTTTCAACAGGAGACGATGAAAAAAAGACTTATAAAACAGAAGTTTCACAGCATAAGCAGCTTCCCTAATGTATTAGGTGCAATTGACGGGTCCCTTATACCTATTCAAGGAATGTCTGGGGTTGATGAACCTAACATAGTATGCCGGAAGCAGTTCCATGCCATAAATGTTCAGGTAATCTGTGATGCAGGTTTGAAGTAAGCTATTGCTATAGTTCGACATCAACTATCAATTAATATGAAGATACACATTGTCCTAGTGGTTATAATTTCTAAGAAACTCAGGCTTATGGATCTTTGTACTCTATTTCAATCCATGACATACAAAACAAATGAATACCTATATTTTTATAAGCCCGTCAAAGACATGTCGTATTAAACCCTTGGTTCAATAAACTTCGAACGGGGCCAAAACAATCCCTGTATTACCCAAACATTTCATTTCTAAGAAGTCTAACATGTGGTACAAATATTATTGTACTATTAGGGTAACTTTCCAGAACACATGACATGCCATGTGGTTAAATTATTGCTGTCAAAATCCATTCAGATTTCAGAAATCTCTTATGGTTTTGTTACTTTGTATGTATGATTTTAGTTACGGTATGTCCTATGTTGTGTATGTCTGTTTTCCATGTCGGGTCTTTGTCCCTGTATTACATTCTTTTAATTACCACTATAACCTTGGTTCCCTTGATTACTTGTTCAAGATAATTGAAGGTAAGGAATTAATTTTATAATCTCAATTTATCATTCTTACAGGTTCACAAACATAGTTGTAAAGTGGCCCGTAGCAACCCGGCATGCTTTCATCCGTGCAAACTCCAACATTCCAGCAGTGATGAAGAACCAGAATGGTTGGCTTCTGGGATATTCTGGCTTTCGTTTGAAGAAATGGCTCATGACAACTTTGTTAAACCCTAACTCACCACAAGAAGTACGATATAATAAGGCACATTGTAAAAACCAGGAACACTGTGGAGAGAGCATTTAGTGTACTGACGATACGTTTCAGGTATATGTTTTTATTTACTTCAAGATACTTAACTTCCATTGTACTTAATATGTCATAAAGAGTCATAAATACAAACAACTGTAATCAAAGTTTGACTGCTCCTGTCCTTCAAGTCTTTCTTACCACATAACCTGTGTTTCTATAAATGCTAGTTCATTTATAGACAGCCGACCACTTACCTCAATAAATTAATAATAACAAGATTATAAACATTGTTTTTGATAATTTTTTAATTGTATAAACAATGATACATTTCATCACATAGACCTATAAAGCAACTTAATAACAAGACTAAAAATGTGTAGCCTTTTTTTTTGGTGGTGTATTGCATATCACAGAATTTTCATGATTCCGACAAAGACTTTAAGATAACATTTAAAGTATGATGTTTAAATTCGATGGGAGATATGAGTAATTTTGTCTAAGTAATATTACACTAGTATCTTTGACATAAAATATAACATGATAAGGTTAAATCACAAGAATACCTTGTTCAGAGTTCTCCGATCGATGAACTATATACATTCTTGCTACATGTATTGGAGTTACCTCATTAGTGTCTTTCTGACCTTCTTGGGCTTCAGTCAAAAGAAAAAAAACTTTAGAAATTTTAACATAAGGCAAGGTCATATTAAAAGCTATGATAATAAAAGTCACAAATTAAATTTATCAGTGGAATTTCAAACTGAAAAAAAAAATGATTTATCAACATATTAATTAGACTTGTATTGAAATTGAGATTAATGCACGTAAACAAAACACTTTAGCATACGATATATGATAAATTAAAAACTATCAAACCATTAGCATCTGTTTGCTCTTCAACTACTACTTGTGAAGTGTGTGAAGTATCAAAGTGACTTGAACCCCTTCAACAATGGTCTTTGTGAATGTTCCAACAATCTAAAGGAAAGTTTGATTATACATGTATTCACTTTATCAAGGGTTGAAATTATTTCGACAAGAAAAAGAGTTAGAAATAGTAGCCTGTCCGCCTGCCAGTGACTGTCTATTTTTTTTTTTTTTTTTTTTTTCGCAGGGCTGGCTAATTTTAGCAAAAATCTATATAGCCGTATATAAAATGTATTGAAAAATTGTATTCAGGACTGGCTAGAATTTGAGTGAGTTTCCTACCTTCATCATGATAATGATGGCTACACATAAAATAGGAGAAGGGGTTTCATTGCCACAATAAGATCATCCAACAAATCCCAAGTAAACTTCCAAACTTTGATAAATATATATGTATATCAACATCACAGTTTATATCTGATATTTTTTATCTTTGATATTTAGTTTTAACAGTTGTAAAGAACTGTAAATACATCAACCTTTTCTGGTTGTATACGTTAATACAATGCATATTCAATGATGATGAATGAAACTATACATTAAAAAAATACTGTTAACTTATACTGATTATAAATTGTCCTTATCTCAATTTTTTTCCTATGGCTTTAAGTCATCTTGGGGGGGGGATTCCCTAGCTGTTCTCCTTGCTTCTTGGAGACGGGTTGCCTCTTTCTTTTTTGCCAGGCTTTCTGGGATATCTTGCAATTTCTTTTTAATGTCAACAACTTGATGTTTGATGGCTGAAGGGTTCACAGAATTGACTCTGTAAATCAGTAAAACAAACACAAGATAAGTTAACAGACAGGTTCGAGATTAACAAATTTGTCAACGAATTATGTCAATGATCCTAACATTAGATATTTAGTCTTACTGACTATATTCTTATCAATTTGTGGATATCAATTTTGATCTTTAAACGCTCCTTTGTACATAATCCAAGGCCTATCCTTAGTGGAGTGTGTGTGTATATACTATAGTGTTTCTACTCTCAAATAGCCATAGTCTTGAAAACAAATATAAACTTTAAATATCACATGGTACCAGTCAGCTTTCATTCACAAAGGTATACAAATGATATAAAAAGCCGATTTATTCCATTCTAGAACAGACATGGTCAATACGGTACTACAGACGGTGCAACGACATGATGGTTTTTCATTCATACTATTTTAGCCTAAGTCATGCATAGCTTTCAGGCGAGTGTCCTGAAGTTAGGTCTCATGTTAAAAAATATTCAATGAAACATGATAAGCAGGATCTCCTTTTATGTCGAAGTTGTAAGTTACCAAACAATTAACTGTATATTGTGATTCACTTCAGTCGTTTAATTTTGCATTAAGGTATACTAAGGATGTTTTGTTTGGTTTTATTATTTGTAAAAAGATGTAAGAAAAAAATTACATTTTGCTCAAATGGTGACACGTTGTGCATTCAAAAGTGTTACAATAAAATAAAAATTATTGGTAAACAAAAGACAAATAAAACAAAACAAAGATTTTGTTTACATATATGTTATTCTAACGAATAACTAAGGATACTTTTACAGAGAAAACAAACGTCACAAGTTACTGAGAGTGATATTTATAAGGTACTGTGTAAACTATATATTTAGCAAAATACCTGTTTGATAGAACGCTTCTGATATCAGAAATATTATCTTTACTATTAGTGGAAAGGAAACTTAGTTGTTGAGAACATGTATACATTGTGATTATTGGAGTGCTAGGGTTGTCAAAAGATTAATCTAGGTTTAGATATTTTGTGTGAGGGATCCCGTTGGCGTTAAATTAAAATCTGAGTTATTGTAAAACAATAATAATTATGCCCCATTTTCAGCTCTCAACGCATTAAGTATATTTGGCAGTCTTTAAAAACTCCGACAGGGTGTAATTAATGCATGTTTACCAATTATATGAATTTCATTTCTTATTAACATCCCATATATAACGATTGTATGTATGTCATTCTGTAGTTGAACTTTGTAATGAAAATTACCTTAATTGATCAAAAGAATTAATCCAGGGACAAAGACCAGTCATCGAAAACATACATACACAACAAAGAACATAAAGCAACTAAAATCATAATACAAAGTAACAAAAATACATTCCACCAGCTGGGGCACAAATTCCAGTTGCTCTGTGGGCAGAGCACCTAGCCCCCGGCTAGGTTCCTGAGCACTATTTAGTCGCCTTTTACGACAAGCTTAGCGCTGCTGCAGGCCTATTCTTTTGACACCCGGACCTGCACGAAGCTAGATCTTTTTGAAATACAGAAATGATTATCATTATGTAAAAATAACATATATAGCCAAAGAATTGATTGTTGGCGAATCATCTCTACGGTATGTAGTACTTGAACTTTATGTTCTGAACTGCAAAATATTTCTTGCATTTCTCTTCTATTTATGTATATGCTATTTATGGTATGATTATTATGTTACAATGAATCTAACTTACTTTTGAAAAGTCGTTGGGTGTATTACGAAACAAACGATAAAGATAAGGATATTTTAAGTTGCTTATCTGACACCTTTAAAGACAATTTAAATATATCCTACAAGTATGCGAAACATACTTGAGTCAATAATATATTGTAGAACAGGCTCACCTGATAATCATGCAAATATAGAAAAATTTTATAAGTAGAAAGTGTTGTATCTAGAGTCAACTATCCGACGATTAAGTTAAATTTTACCAGTGTCCGGTCCTGTTACTTACGGAAAATTGTGGCCTAGGCAGTAAAAAGACTTTTCGGCAATTTTTGTTTTGTTAAAAAGATGATTTAATCCAGACATAAAAATAATTTACGAGCTGTTACAACATTGGAGTGAATATAAGACGTCAAAAAGTATTATTTATGTGCAACTTCAGTAATTTCGCACGAAGTTAGATGCAGGTGAAATTTCTAACCAGACATTTGAGCCACTTCTTTCAATGATCTCAATATGTTGTCAGGTGTCCTATGTTCTGCAACATTTGTAATAAACTAAACAAATTGTTTGATTTTGAAACTTCAAAATCACCACGTTTTATATTTTTAACCCCTGATCATTATGTACTCATTTATCATTGTCATTTGTCTCTTGCCCCGTGCAGGTCCGGGTGTCAAAAGAATAGGTACGGTGATGGTACCCCGTCCTTACTACATATTTAATCATTTTCTTCAACTTTCGAACCTTCTTTTTTATCAACTAAGTATTTGTCTACAATGGATGCATTGAAGCTATTTTGAAAATTAAAAATAAAAGTATGCTCCTTGCACTATCTGCATGATTTCTGTGGGAAGTTGTATTTATAAGGTATCCCATTACGTTAATACTTCACTTAGTTTACAGTCGGCCTTCATACCACCATGTCAGCAAGGTAAAGTAATTCATTTTGTTTAGAAATGTCTTTCAATTTTATAGATACATGTTAACCTTCTTTTAATTCATTTGTAAATGTTAATGTTTTATACAAAGAACTATCGCAACGTTTTGTTGTTGTTTTTTTTTTTTTTTTTTCGGTTAAACGATGCACAGGTAAATGTATATTATGTACTATACACAAATTTAAATCAGTGATGATTGAAAGAGGCGTTTTAACAGGAACAAGTTAAAGATGTTCAGCGGAAGTTCCTCTATTTTTATGAAAATTGTGGCCCCATGCAGGTCCGGGTGTTAAAAGAATATGCCCGCAGCAGCGCTAAGCTTCTCGTAAAAGGCGACTAAATAGTGCTCAGAACCCTAGCGGGGGGCTAGGGCGCTCTGCCAACAGAGCAACTGGGATGTGCGCCTCAGGTGGTGGAATGGGGTACCCCTGGCGTGTTACATGCTGGGGTTGTCAGGCTATAATACGGAAAACCTGACCGCAAACCATAGTGGTGCACCGTCTTGGGAAAGATGCCATGTATCTCGCACGTTAAAGAACCCTACTGTGGTATTCTCCCGGAGTAGGAACCATAGGGCTCTGCCACAGGAGGCTAAATTGCCCGACCCTACCCACCTTTCCCTATTTCCAGTGGCAATCAAAATTTGTCAACCCGATTATCCTTGTGTCCCATCCCTTTTTCATTTCATCATCATTTCATGTTCATTTTATCACCAATTTCATGTTCATCGTCTGAATATTGCTGAAATATCGCTGCTCAGACGTTAAACCCCAACAAACAAACAAACAAACAAACAAACAAATGAAAATTGTAATTTTACTATAAATTTAGAAATCCTGAGAGCGATCTTGAGATGACAATTTTTCCTTGGACTCAGTGTAGAGGATGGGATTGGCCATCATATCCCTGTTTTAAAAATGATGCAGAGGAACAACTAAACCGAGTTAAAAACTTTGAATCGAGAGCAGGTGACATACTACTTTGTACCTCCCCAAAATCAGGTTAATATTAGATATGAATATTTTAAGGATATATCCTTATTTTTTATCTTTTGTCTACATGTGACCATAGTGGTTCTGATGTTGAAGTAAAAATGTTTTTAACCACAGGAAAATATATTTATATACGATATAATGTTTTTTCTAATGTTTAAGATATGCTTGAAAGTGTACAAATCATGAGGTAAAAAGCTATAATAATATTCAAAGTGTTCATGTCTGCGCCCATGCAATCGATTTGATATTTTTAACGGTCTAACGCCCACGAGAAAGCAAGCGTCCTAACGGTACATAAATTTCAAATCCAAATGGTATTTATAACAAAACTCATATAAATTTGCCGTTTATTTAATTCATTTACAGACTTTTGATTCTTACCGAATTGTATTTGTTGAAATGATACAGATATCGTTAGTAGAGCAACTTATGCTCAAACTTCCGGCACTTCCGGATCAATTGATGTCAGCCGAACGTTTTTTGTAGGAATTCATATTAGAAGTGATTGGGTTTAATTGTTTGCTCTTTAGTTTTTAATTCTATATGTGTATATGGTTCATGTTTTGCTCTGTTTTCACGCTATGACTTTTTTTTCTAGATTTTCAAGTCTCGGGATTGTCCTTATTCGAACACGATATTTGCTATTTCATTTACTATTTATTTTAATGATGCAATTAATTATGTGAACTCGAAATAAATTTGTAATTAAATAAATCATATTTTCTTCTGGGGGAAAGGTCAAATGAAACTTAATGAGTGGTTTTATATGGATGTTTTTTTTTCTTATAAAAGGAACACACTGGTTGCATGAAATCGTCTGTATGCTGGTAGACCATACAACTGAATATAACAGTCGAGATGCCACTTTAAACGTCCACTTAGATTTCACAACAGATCTAACCTCTCTGGAAAACGAGAAGAAAGTTAGAATTGTCCATTCTCATTTCCCATACAACTTTCTGCCTCAGAAACATAAAGATCTTGGATCCAAAATCATTTATTTCAACAGAAATCCCAAAGATCGCCATGTGTCACAGTATTACTTTACGAGTCGTCTTCGAGGATTTCCCGCTGAATTTTCGTGGAATCATACTTTGAAGAGCACATAGTAAATGGTGAAATTTTTTTTCCATTCAAATCTTAAATTTTAAGTTATATTTAAGGCGCAAATTACCTAAATAAATTTGAATTGATTCATCATACAGTACTTTATTTGTTGTAAATTTCTATTGATGTAAACTTAGTTGGAGATATTACGCCTTAGTTCAATCTGCAATATAATGCTATTACCAATTCAAATACTGCATATAAAGATAGATGTAAAAGTAAAAGTTTAAAAACTTTAGAATTGTTTTTAATCTAAATAGTTCTAAACCATTTATTTTAACTTGTTTCCTCACAAGACAAGCTGTATGGTGGATGGTGGGAGTACACTCGACAATATCTTGACGCCATGAAGACAACTAAAAATATCCATGGTGTAACATTTGAAGGACTTAAGCTGGTAAATATAGTTAGATATCTTATTTCTTTAAGCTGAAACACTCGGTTAGAAATATCTTATTTAATTCAGCTGGTACTTATAGTTAAATATGGACCAATAAGAACCAAACATTGTATGAATAGTAGTCTTTATATATGGGGAATTTTGATATGTCTAAAAGCATGACCGCTGGGACTGACAAAAAAAAACAAAAGGGTCAGCCAGAAGTTTTTCTCCAAAGTATATCTCCAAAATCGTTAGGTTTAGCCGAATTCTTTCAGTTATTGAACTGATACTTACGATAAGGTCTACAAAAGTCTGCAGGGATCAAAATTGTGTGACGACACTTTGTAAGACGTTTTTCACAGTTTTCAGAAAATATCTTGAAAACAGAAAGAATCTTTCAATAATGAAATGATCCTTATGGTAAGTTTTAAAATTTTTTGGAAGACTCCTCGTCTGAGTTTTTGCCCTTGAGAGGCAAATCATTATCTAGGTGAGCTATTCAGGCTCCTTGGCTCTAAACTGGTGTAAACAATTATATATATATTAAGTTTGTTCATGGATTAATATTCATGTCATTTCTTTAATCTATTACATAAAATCAAATATTTTATATCTCCAATCTGGTACACACAGTTAGATATTTTAATTTTCTAAACTGGTAACTTTTAGACTGTATTCTAAGCTGCTATACAATGGAAAATTATTCTTTTAAATTGAAACATACTGTCAAATCTGGTACATTCTGATATTTGTCTAAGCTGGTACATACAGGTATTTATATATTTATTTTTGACCGATAGAAACTCTTAGATATTATAGGTGGTAAATTCAGATAGCTTCTCTAAACTTGTACACAATTACATTTTTTTGTCTAAGCTGGTACATTTTATAAGATATGTAAATTCATTAAGCTGGTACATTTTTCAATACATGCTAACTCTAAGCTAGTACAATGTTCATTTTTTTAAGATGTTTTTATTCTTTAAGCTGGGGCATTGTTTAAGGTATTTTATTTCTCTTACTATGACATTTTCAGTTCTTTTCATTTGAATGACTTTTACAATTTCCAAGTTATTTCGAATAAATTTTTAATTAGTTTCTTTCAAGAGTACCTAGTGCTTTTCAGATGACTTTATTACTGTTCAGATTTTAAACGCATATCTACGCGATTTCTATACGCAATACAAGGCTGGTCTTTAACTTAAGGTCGAATAGTTATATATGATATTTGAACAATGATTGCATGAGTTGAAAGCTGTATTTGTATTAAAACCTTTAAATACTATTTGTCTTGTACCGTTAAATTGCTCAAAAATCGAAAAATAGACTTTTTACAATATATATTCAGACTCCACAAAAAGAAATAAAAAAACTAGCAGAGTTTCTCGATGTACCCGCTGATGATGATTTCGTGAAGGAAGTTGCCGAAAAGGTGGTATTTGATAAACTAAGGCATGTCAAAGTTGACGCGACTGTCGCTTTAGCAAAAGATGGAAAATCGATCCTGTTTCGTAAAGGTGAGTTGCGTTGTAACAGTATGAAAATCCACCACATTCAGCTAATTTTCATATATACATACAAATCTCCACATAAAATTTTCAGTGATTGTTTACATAAAAGACATTAGATGATCTGCAACGGTATACAAATACAGCCCCAATAAGTATATAATACATAGAAGGCTTTTGGGATGTGGGAATTCTACCATCTTACTTGCATGTGCATTACTATGTAAGTACATAGCATATACTGAAAGCATCAACAGCATACTGATGTAAGAATATATATATATATATACATACAAGTCTAAGCTGCATCCAAATTCTTGATTTATCTGCGCGTTGGAAATAGTGGAAAAAAAACAAAAAGTCAGATTTGCACTATTTTATATTTACAGACACAATACATTAAAGTACTCAAATAATTGCACAAGATAAATATTTTCTCTCCGACCGCTTTATATGTTTCTTCAGATAATCATGGCTGAAGACGTTGTTAAGTGTCACTAGACGACTCTGACTTCTAAAATGAAAGTGACTTTCGAAAAAAGTCATGGTGACAAAAATATATCTTTTTCTATTTGTCTTTTATTCATCGTACTCCTGTATATTACTTACATATATTTCAAGTCTGAAAATGTCGATTAAGTTTTGGTTTTTACTTGATTAAAAAAAATGTCTCGTTATTAATACTTTCCTTTCCATTGTTTCATCTGCCCTGGAATTGATACTTCCATGTCGGAACATATCTGCACCAATTTGATACTAACATGTCGGAGCCTTTCTGCCCCAGATTTTATACAAACATGTCGGAACCTTTCTGCGTTATATTTGATACTTGCATGTCAAAACTCATCTGCACCAGATTTGATCCAACATGTCGGAGACTTTCTGCCTCAAATTTGATACAAACATATCGGAACCTTTCTACGTTAGATTTGATACTTACATGTCGAAAATTATCTGCACCAGATTTGATTCTAACATATCGGAAGCTATCTGCCCCAGATGCAATACTAAAATGTCGGAAACTTTCTGCCCCAGATTTGATACTAACATGGTGCAGAAGTTGTGCCTACATCTTAGATGGTAAAACTTTCACATTTAAGATTGGAGAAATCTTTAATATATAGAGCACTTTTACTTGTTTGCCAGAAAAATCCTTTGTATATTGTAATTTGCAGTAGTTGGGTAGTTAACGGGTAAATCACTAGAAATACGATTGAGTGTATATTTAGAAACTCAGGGAATTAAAACAACACAACATTTCAATTTTAATAAGTGCATGTGCAACATTTTTCTGATTGTCTAGGTATGGTCCATCTAAAATTTGACGATCGTCAGCTTGACGAAATAAAAGTGGTAAGGGAAAGCACAGATATCAAAGAAATAATTAGATTTTTTTATCATTTTAGGGCAAGTAGGCGATTGGAAGAATTATTTTACAATTGCTCAAAAGGAAGAATTTGACGCCATATATGAAAAAGAAATGAAAGGATACAACGTTGAATTCGTATATGATATTTCCTAGAAAAACAATTCGGATCATTTTAATCAGCTGTAGAAAATGGAACTCATATATTTGTGTAAGTTTATTATAAAGACATATGCAGTATTGTACCATTCTCATAAACTAAAACAATCTTGATATGTATGTTAATAAAATCATACAATTGATATTCAGGTCACATACAAGTGCAGGCTTTGCATACACAATATATAATTGAAAGCAAAAAAGCAAAAAAAAAAAAACAAATTCTGAAATGTAAGTGGACGCCAATACGAGTAATCAAGGGAACAAAGATTCTAGCGGAAGAAAAAAAGAATATAACCTAAAACAAAGACCAGACATAACAAAGAGAACAAAACAACCAAAATAAAACATACAAATTAACAAAGTAAATGAGCAACTTGGACTCCACTAAAACTTGGAAACATAGACCAGCTGCAACAGTAGGGTAAGGGTTCTCTGTTTTTCAAGACACACCCGCCGAGTGACCCATTAGTAGTCAAGTCGAGGTCGAAGGAGGAATGCTCCACAAGTTCATGATGACGACCATAAAACTTATGTAGTAAAGACTTCAATCTTGTAGCAACAGAGACCTGTTCCAGAAGCCTTAATGTAAGAAGTCTAGAATTATGCAAATGTTTTCACTGTGTCTGTAGTATTCTTTATCTCAAGTTCCTTGGGGTTGATGCTATATATCAAATATCCGAGAGTAAGATGGTCTTTTTTGGAGTAACAACGATGCATAATGTTTTGTGTCGAGATTTTAACTGAGTATGGGGAAAAGAAGTATAAAGAGTTGAAAAACATAGGGTTAAATGCTATTGTATGATCACAAAAATCTTGAATTCAGGGTTTCCAGAAGATCTTCAGAATTTTTCAGGATACATATTGAATTAAAACCAATACGGAAGTAAAAAGTGTTGTGGTAAGACTTTCTTTGACAGATGTGAGTATAGAAGTTAGACGTTTTGAAAGAGATGTGGTGGTAAATTTTGTAGATCCAGCTATGTAGCGATGTTTGCATGTTTTCCGTTGGGGTTAATAACCCAGTACATAGTCGGTAGAACACATTTATCATCTTTGGTAGAGAGATAAGAAAAGATAAGACATATTTATAGTTTTCCACTATCTCTTCTTTGGAGATAGTGGAGGGACAGTATAGGTCTTATTACTGCTATTATTTTCTGCGTCTACTTCTGAAAATACACATTGGATGTAATACGTTTTGCAGACAAAAAAATGTTATTTTGGGCTTTGTCTACTGGTACAGCAACATAGTTGTTATGTTTAGTAGACAATGTTTTTGCTACATCGGGGTCTTTGAAAACTGATGTAGCATTGAAACTCAATGACCTACTTAAATCTTTCGTATGTTTCATAAAGACATCACAGCTTTTACCCTCTCTGACAGAGTAATCGAGGGAACCAAGGTTATAGCGGTAATCAAAAGAATGTAATCCAGGGACAAACACCAGTCATGATAAACGGACACACACAACAAAGAACATAAAGTAAACATCAAATAATTTGCCGTGTATGTAATTTATATACCGACTTAGTAGAACGCAGATACTGTAGAAACAGTTGTGAGACATGTTCATTGCTTGATAATATATAATACCGTCTTGATAACCCACTGATCTTGATTCTTTCTTATTTTTATTTGTTGAAATTATACAGATTTCGCTAGTAGACAGAATATGCTCGCACTTCCAGATCAATTGATGTCAATCAAACATTTTTTTTATGAATTAATATTGCAAGTGATTTGGGTTTTAAGTGTTTTTAATTCTATATTGTGTATTTGGTTCATGTTTTGTTCTGTTTTCACGTTATTTCTTTTTCTGTAGATCTTGATGTCTCTTGATTTTCCTTATTCTGGAACGATATTTGATATTTTGCAGAAAATGTCTTTATTTACTATTTGATTTAGACATGCAATAAGCTTAATCATGTGTACTAGAAATAACTCCATAATTAAGTAAAGTGATATTTTGGTCTAGGGAATGGGGGTGGAGAGGTCAAATGAAACTTAATGAGTGGCCTTATATAGTTTTTTTTCTTATAAAAGGAACCTATTGGTTGCACGAAATCGTCTGTATGATGGTAGACCATACAACTGATATAACTATCGCGATATCACTTTAAAGAAAACACTTAAGATTTCACAACTGATTTCACCTATCTGGAAAACGATAATAATTTTCCATACTCATTTTCCATACAACTATCTGCCTCAGAAACATAAAGATCTTGGATCCAAAATCATTTGTATCAACAGAAATCCGAAAGATCGCCATGTGTTACAGGATTGCTTTTCGAGTCGTCTTCGAGGATTTCCGGCTGATTTTTCGTGGAATCATTAATTTGAAGAGCACATAGTAAAAGGTGAAGAAGATTTCCATTTAAGTTTGAATTTTATAATTATATTTTAATTTCCCAAATAAATTAGAATTGATTCACCATAAAACACTTTCTTCTCTCATGTAAATTTAATTGGTTTAATCTTATTTGGACACACTACTCCTTAGTTCAATACTGTAATATAATGCTATTACAATTCAAATGCTGCATATAAAGATAGATGTAAAAGTAAAAGTTAGAATCTTGCAAATTGTGTATAGTTCTTAACTGTTTCTTTTAACTTGTTTCTTCGCAAGACAAGCTGTATGGTTGGTGGTGGGAATACACTCGACAATATCTTGACGCCATGAAGAGAACTAAAAATATCCATGGTGTTACATTTGAAGGACTTAAGCTGGTACAAATGGTGAAATATCTTATTCCTCTAAAGTAATACACATTCACAATACAGTCAAACGTCGGTAGCTCGAACTCTAAGGGACCAAATGTGTTCGAGTTATCGAGAATTCAAGAAATTGAAGTTGGTATAATGGTGCTTGGTTGAAATTTGAAATAAAAGGCTGGATTGAAATTTTCAATGAATAAAAGAAGCAGAATATTGATCTCAAGAAAAATGAAAAACCAGTATCTGTTATTGTCGTAACATTTCTGTTTATATTTAATGCACTGAAGACATAATGCAGGACTTTTTTATAATAAATATGTCAGGATAGAAAATTTAACCCCCTTAAAATCAAATGATTACTCAGCTACTGCAGATTTTGCAAACTTCCACTTCGGCGGACGCACAATATTTGAATTTTTAGGGGGATTGTTTTTATCAAAAAGCCAATCATACATTTTTGTAGGATTGCGTTCAAGTTATGCTATTTATATACGTTGAATTTCTAATCATATCTTACATGTACGTGTATCCAAAAGCTACAAACAGTGGTGCTACAAGTTTTTCATGAATTATACCTCACACCATCCTGATTTTATATATATGTATATATAATTACAGTAACGTTAATAGAAAATTTCTACATCTTTTTCATATAGGGTATGACAACACTCAGAATCCTAGCAAAAGGGGATTACTCGTCAGAGGTTGTTGATCTCCATGGGATCTCAATTGCCTCCGCATCAAGATTGGTACATGCAGTTTGTGGAGCTATTTGCACAAAGATGTTGAATATAATCTTTCCCATAGGAGACGATGAACAAAAACTTGTGAAACAGATGTTTTACAGTATAAGCAGCTTTCCTAATGTATTAGGTGCAATTGACGGGACCCTTATACCTATTCAGGTAATTCTGGGGTTGATGAACCTAACTTTGTATGTTGGAAGCAGTTCCATGCCATAAATGTTCAGGCAATCTCTAATGCAGATTTTCGACATCAACTATCAATTAATATGAAGATAAACATTATCCTAGTGGTTATAGTTTCTCAGAAACTCAGGCTTATGGATCTTTGTACGCTATTTCAATCTATGACATACAAAACAAAAAAAATACCTATATTTTTATAAGCCGTCAAAGACATGTCGTATTAAACCGCCGAGAACCCTTGGTTCAATAAACTTCGAACGGGGCGAAAAAAATCCCTGTATTACCCAAACATTTCATTTCGAAGAAGTCTAACATGCCATGCGGTTAAATTAATGCTATCATACACTTTCAAAATCGATTCATATTTCAGAAATCGCTTATGGTTTCCAAGACAATTGAAGGTAAGGAGTGAATTTTATAATCTCAATTTATCATTCTTACAGGTTCACAAACATAGTTGTAAAGTGGCCCGTAGCAACCCAGGATGCTTTCATCCTTGCAAACTCCAACATTCCAGCAGTGATGGAGAACCAGAATGGTTGGCTGCTGGGAGATTCTGGCTATGGTTTGAAGAAATGGCTCATGACACCCTTGTTAAACCCTAACGCACCACAAGAAGTACGATATAATAAGACACATTGTAAATCCAGGAACACTGTGGGGAGAGCCTTTGGTGTACTGAAGGCAGGTTTCAGGTATATGTTTTTTATTTACTTCAAGACACTTAACTTTCATTGTACTTAATATGCCATGAAGAGTCAAAAATACTAACAACTGTAATCAAAGTTTGACTATTCCTGTCGTTCAAGTCTTTATTACCAAATAACCTGTGTTTCTATAAATGCTAGTTCATTTATAGACAGCCGACCACTGACCTCAATAAATTATTTTGTAACAAGATTATAAACATTGTTTTTTTTAATTAATGTTGTTCTAGACCTTTAAGATGTAAACTCCAGTACAACAAGCTTTCTACCAAACAATACAATATGAACTAATTATGTCAAATTCAATAACTGCATTAATCAAACATGAAATGTTTAAACAAACATCTGTAACACTTTATATGAATTGATCTGAATTAATCATTTAATGTCTTGCTTGCAATTGCTTGTGTATTTGTATATTGTACACGTTTGAACCAGTACTAAAGTACTGTGATTTTAAGTTGTGTCACTATGTTTGCACAGATGTAATCGAAATTTAATAACAGTAAACTTGGAAATAACACACTCTTCTTTTCCTACACAATCAAATGAAATTCCTCACAGGTATAGCTTGATATGACCACAGAGGTGAAACCATGAACATCTCGGGTGACATATTAGTACAATATCAAAGAGATACATTTACTTTCACTTACGTTCTTGTTTAGAATTAACCCTGAAATAAATAACAACCTTCCTCTTGTAGTTTTAAAGTTTTCAACAGATCAACCCACTTATTTTCAATTCATTGCACGTAAACTAAAGGTCTATGAACAACACAATGACAACACCATACTATTTGATGACCACAAAGTCACGTGGTCATATTAAGAAAAAAAGAAAGCAAAATAACTTTCTGAAAATTTAATAATTAGTGACACAGATGGAAGATCTAAACTATGTCCTGCATTTAAGGAAGTTGTTATTGATTCTAGAGCTACAGTTGATCTACTTTCCAGCATCTGCTCAATAATGCTCAACTCTTTTCCCTTTACAGATCATTTAATTTAATGTTATCCTCTTCCATCCTGAAATAACGCTCTGTAGCCTCTAACACACTTTCAGGTTTGTAAGCTGCAGCTAAAAGATATGAATACATTCATCATTTATTCACTTTTGATGAGATTGATGTATTACATGTATCTATAGATCTGCTCAGATTATATTGGTTAATGTAATCTTAGTCCGTACCCTAATTTATAAACATGTATAATATAAGTGCATGCACACCACATTTCATTAAAATCGCATGATCCAAAGAAACATAAAAAGCAAAAATGTGTATACACTGTAAGTACAAATATATATATATATATATATATATCGTACTTTAAAAATTTTAAATATAGTTCCAACAAGTTATTAGTAGTGGTACTATTGGATATTGATTTCTTGGTCACTGATGAGTCAGCAGACGTTTTGCATAAAATACTGTCTTGAAAAGGAATTAATTGACAATTACCCTTTTTCTCCTTTTGCCACAAAAGTGGTAGGGACACTGCTTGAAATGGTATCTACATGTGCACTAACAACTGAAAATTTGTAGCAAAAATTGAATGCACATTTTATAGATAAATTATTGTCTTGAGATGAATATCGTTCATAAATACATTCTAAATTGTCCATGTAACATATAAAAACTTAATATGTCGTTAGACAATATTCTGCACTGCACTGTGTCACTGTTGTGTAAATATGCTTTTGGTTGGTACATGTATGAATCAATGTATATTAACATGATTAATCTATGTCAATGACGTTAAATAAAAAAGAAACTGAAAGTTAAATTAAGTAACACTCAAACTAAGAATCATTCAAACAGTGGAACATGGCTGGAAAACTTATATATTTTTATTTTTTATGTTTTGTTTAGAATATTTTAGTAGACAGAAAATAGCATATGGCTTTTCATAGGAGTAAAAAAATATATATATATAATGCACTATAGAATTGAAAATAAAGGGAGATAACTGTTGGATTTTCAATGTGAATTATCTCCTAAGACCAGACAGATTGGAATGAAGAATGATACATTTCATGACATAGACCTATAAAGCAACTTAATAACAAGAATAAAAATGTGTAGCCTTTTTTGGTGGTGTATTGCATATCACAGAATTTGCATGATTCCGACAAAGACTTTAAGATAAAATTTAAAGTATGATGTTTAAATTCGATGGGAGATATGAGTAATTTTGTCTAAATAATATTACACTAGTATCTTTGGCATAAAATATAACATGATAAGGTTAAATCACAAGAATACCTTGTTCAGAGTTCTCCGATCGATGAACTATATACATTCTTGCTACATGTATTGGAGTTACCTCCATCAGTGTCTTTCTGACCTTCTTGGGCTTCAGTCAAAAGAAAAAAACTTGAGAAATTTTAACATAAGGCAAGGTCATATTACATCCTATGATAATAAGTCACAAATTAAATTTATCAGTGGAATTTCAAACTGAAAAAAAAATGATTTATCAACATATTAATTAGACTTGTATTGAAATTGAGATTAATGCACGTAAACAAAACACTTTAGCATACGATATATGATAAATTAAAAACTATCAAACCATTAGCATCTGTTTGCTCTTCAACTACTACTTGTGAAGTGTGTGAAGTATCAAAGTGACTTGAACCCCTTCAACAATGGTCTTATTGAATGTTCCAACAATCTAAAGGAAAGTTTGATTATACATGTATTCACTTTATCAAGGGTTGAAATTATTTCGACAAGAAAAAGAGTTAGAAATAGTAGCCTGTCCGCCTGCCAGTGACTGTCTATTTTTTTTTTTTTTTTTTTCGCAGGGCTGGCTAATTGTAGCAAAAATCTATATAACCGTATATAAAATGTATTGAAAAATTGTATTCAGGACTGGCTAGAATTTGAGTGAGTTTCCTACCTTCATCATGATAATGATGGCTACACATAAAATAGGAGAAGGGGTTTCATTGCCACGATAAGATCGTCCAACAAATCCAAAGTAAACTTCCAAAAATGTCATTTGATAAATATATATGTATATCAACATCACAGTTTATATCTGATATATTTAATCTTTGATATTTAGTTTTAACAGTTGTAAAGAACTGTAAATACATCAACCTTTTCTGGTTGTATACGTTAATACAATGCATATTCAATGATGATGAATGAAACTATACATTAAAAAAATAATGTTAACTTATACTGATTATAAATTATCCTTATCTCAATTTTTTTTCCTATGGCTTTAAGTCATCTTAGGGGGATTCCCTAGCTGTTCTCCTTGCTTCTTGGAGACGGGTTGCCTCTTTCTTTTTTGCCAGGCTTTCTGGGATATCTTGCCATTTCTTTTTAATGTCAACAACGTGATGTTTGATGGCTGAAGGGTTCACAGAATTGACTCTGTAAATCAGTAAAACAAACACAAGATAAGTTAACAGACAGGTTCGAGATTAACAAATTTGTCAATGATCCTAACATTAGATATTTAGTCTTACTGACTATATTCTTATCAATTTGTGGACATCAATTTTGATCTTTAAACGCTCCTTTGTACATAATCCAAGGCCTATCCTTAGTGGAGTGTGTGTGTATATACTATAGTGTTTCTACTCTCAAATAGCCATAGTCTTGAAAACAAATATAAACTTTAAATATCACATGGTACAAGTCAGCTTTCATTCACAAAGGTATACAAATGATATAAAAAGCCGATTTATTCCATTCTAGAACAGACATGGTCAATACGGTACTACAGACGGTGCAACGACATGATGGTTTTTCATTCATACTATTTTATGAATGGAAAGTACATGTATGTTGCAGAAAATACAGCCGCGAAAGACGACAAAAATCATTTGTATTTGTAAGATCCCAGAACGTTGGCCTGTATGAGTGAAAACAACCGATTCTTCTTGTACGCTAACTTTGCCATTTTGGACACACATCAACCGGAAGTCAAATTGCGCAGGTTAACCGAAAATGAAACTAGGTTGCTATGCATTATTTATAGAAAGAGCTGTCGTAAGATTTAGCTTAAGACAAAAACTTAAGAACACTCATAAGTTTAAAATAAATCTTACGATAAGGTTTGTGAAAATGACTTAAGATTTCTCTTAATATGGTCGTAAGTTGAAATCTTAATTATCTTCAGATTTTTTGTGAAAAGGATTGCAGAGTCTTAACATTTAGAAGGCAATTATCACGGGAGCTGATGAATGAACAATTCTTTAGAATAACAGAATTATTCTCCTTTTTTTTTGTAATGGTTTTATAACGAAGGAACAACAATCAGATTATAGCCATTCAAAAATCAGAAATCACATTTGGTATTTCATATGGACATTTTTAAAGGAGTATTGGTAAAAAAATATTTTGTCCTTATATTTTTGAACCAACTAACAACAGATTGAATTATAAAGCAAGCATGCTTTCCACATATACAGTATTAAACGATTTATTCACCTTAAAGTGTCAGTAAGTGTATATATTCACCAATTTGCTTGCATATCACAGATATACTAATAATATATGATCCACGTGTCATAGTTTTCCTTTCCTCTTTTGTATACCACGGATTTGACTTTTTTATGAGCAACTCGACGGGTGTTTCTAGAAATACGTCTTTATCCCTAGATTACATTCTCTTGATTACTGCTATAATCGTGGTTCCCTTGATTACTCCCCCCCAAAGTAACTTTACCTTTCTGAAAAACAGTGGATTTATTGAAAAAAAAACTTTTTGCGGGTGCACGTCAATCTTTTCTTGTGCGTTTTATATCAGATGTTACTTACCAAAAAAATTATCCTCACTCCTAACTCATCTCTGTTTTGTCTATGTCTTAATTTCATCAGTAAGGCACACAAGTGCAAAATGCACAATGAAATTAATTTTACCAAACAATTATAAAGATATTTGAATGTGTTAAATAATTTTTATAAGCTCTTTTACTACAATGCTAAGAACCATTACATATAAAATTCGTATTGGTGGTGCACATGATAGGAATTTAATCCGTCTTATTGTATGTTTTTGAATCTTTTGTTAACATTCCATCAAGAAGTTTTTCTTATTTTTTGGCACTTTTGCTTTTGCAAATCTTTAACTCATAATGCATAATGTGTAGGGACGATAACCCATGTAACATCAACAGTTCACATTCTTGAGGAGGGAGAGCCTTTGAATAATATGCATTGATCATTGTGTTTTTTCCCTTGTCAGATGTAATCCTCTTCAGGCTTAAATCTTTAATTCGAAAAAATCGCTATATAGAATAATATTTCAAAGGGTGATAATTCATAGGTATTTATTAAGAAAGCACTACAAATTTTATGGGTTTTAAGAATTTAGCTGATGGGATATATTTCATTGATGTTCACTATTATTGTAATCCTTTCCATTTTTCTATTTTAGAGAAATAACATATGCAGAGACCAACTTGATTTTGGTCGATAGTACATCAGACTCTTAATTTGTTATGGTTTATTTCATTTAGAACAACATTGAAGATAAGGACACTCTTCTAAAAATGTCATAGGGTTTTAATGATTAAATCATGATGACCTACTAAAACAAGTATTTGAGTTAACATCTACTCCCTAAGTCATGCATAGCTTTCAGGCGAGTGTCCTGAAGTTAGGTCTCATGTTAAAAAATATTCAATGAAACATGATAAGCAGGATCTCATTTAATGTCGAAGTTGTAAGTTACCAAACAATTAACTGTATATTGTGATTCACTTCAGTCGTTTAATTTTGCATTAAAAAAAAATGTAAGAAAAAAATTACATTTTGCTCAAATGGTGACAGTTTGTGCATTCAAAAGTGTTACAATAAAATAAAAATTATTGGTAAACAAAAGACAAATAAAACAAAACAACGATTTTGTTTACATATATGTTATTCTAACGAATAACTAAGGATACCTTTGCAGAGAAAACAAACGTCACAAGTTACTGAGAGTGATATTTATAAGGTACTAAGTAAACTATATATTTAGCAAAATACCTGTTTGATAGAACGCTTCTGATATCAGAAATATTAGCTTTACTATTAGTGGAAAGGAAACGTAGTTGTTGAGAACATGTATACTTTGTGATTATTGGAGTGCTAGGGTTGTAAAAGATTAATCTAGGTTTAGATAGTTTGTGTGAGCGATCCCGTTGGCGTTAAATTAAAATCTGAAATATTGTAAAACAATAATAATTTTGCCCCATTTTCAGCTCTCAACGCATTAAGTATATTTTGGCAGTCTTTAAAAACTCCGACAGGGTGTAATTAATACATGTTAACAACCAATTATATGAGTTTCATTTCTTATTAAGATCCCATATATAACCATTGTATGTATGCCATTCTGTAGTTGAACTTTGTAATGAAAATTACATAAATTGATCAAAAGAATTAATCCACGGACAAAGTCCAGTCATCGAAAACATACATCCACAACAAAAAACATCAAGCGACTAAAATCATAATACAAAGTAACAAAAATACATTCCACCAGCTGGGGCACAAATTCCAGTTGCTCTGTGGGCAGAGCACCTAGCCCCCGGCACTATTTAGTCGCCTTTTACGACAAGCCTAGCGCTGCTGCAAGCCTATTCTTTTGACACCCGGACCTGCACGAAGCTAGAGCTTACAGAAATGATTATCATTATGTAAAAATAACATATATAGCCAAAGAATTGATTGTTGGCGAATCATCTCTACGGTATGTAGTACTTGAACTTTATGTTCTGAACTGCAACATATTTCTTGAGGTGAACGAACTATTTATGTATATGTTCTTTATGGTATGATTATTATGTTACAATGAATCTAACTTACTTTTGAAAAGTCGTTTGATGTATTAAGAAACCAAAGATAAAGATACGGATATTTTAAGCTGTTTATCTGACACCTTTAAAGATAATTGAAATATATCCTACAAGTATGCGATACCTACTTGAGTCAAAAATATATTTTAGTACTGGCTCACCTGATAATCATGCAAATATAGAAAACGTTTATAAGTAGAAAGTATTGTATCTAGAGTCAACTATCCGACGATTAAGTTAAATTTTACCAGTGTCCGGTCATGTGGCCTAGGCAATAGAAAGACTTTTCGGCATTTTTTTTTTTTTTTTTTTTTTTTTTCTGTTAAAAAGATGATTTAATCCAGACATAAAAATGATTTACGAGCTGTTACAACATTGGCGTGAATATAAGACGTCAAAAAGTATTATTTATGTGCAACTTTAGTAATTTCGCACGAAGTTAGATGCAGGTGAAATTTCTAATCAGGCATTTGAGCCACTTCATTCAATGATCTCAATATGTTGCTGCAACATTTGTAATAAACTAAACAAATTATTTGATTTTGAAACTACAAAATCACCATGTTTTATATTTTAACCCCTGATCATTATGTACTCATTTATCATTGTAATTTGTCTCTTGCCCCGTGCAGGTCTGGGTGTCAAAAGAATAGGTACAGTGATGGTACCCCGTCCTTACTACATATTTAATCATTTTCTTCAACTTTCCGAACCTTCTTTTTTATCAACTAAGTATTTGTCTACAAGGGATGCATTGAAGCTATTTAGAAAATTAAAAATAAACATATGCTCCTTGCACTATCTGCATGATTTCTGTGGGAAGTTGTATTTATAAGATATCCCATTACGTAAATACTTCACTTAGTTTACAGTCGGCCTTCATACCGCCATGTCAGCAAGGTAAAGTAATTCATTTTGTTTAGAATTGTCTTTCAATTTTATAGATACATGTTAACCTTCTTTTAATCCATTTGTAAATGTTAATGTTTTATACAAAGAAATATCGCAACGTTTTGTTGTTTTTTCAGTTAAACGATGCACAGGTAAATGTATATGATGTACTATGCACATATTTAAATCGGTGATGATTGAAAGAGGCGTTAAAACAGGAACAAGTTAAAAATGTTCAGAGGAAATTCCTCTACTTTTATGAAAATTGTAGCCCCATGCAGGTCCGGGTGTTTAAAGAATATGCCCGCAGCAGCGCTAAGCTTGTCGTAAAAGGCGACTAAATAGTGCTCAGAACCCTAACCGGGGGCTAGGGCGCTCTGCCAACAGAGCAACTGGGATGTGTTCCTCAGGTGGTGGAATGGGGTACCCCTGGCGTGTTACATGCTGGGGTTGTCAGGCTATAATACAGAAAACCTGACCGCAAACCATAGTGATGCACCGTGTTGGGAAAGATGCCACGTTCCTCGCACGTTACAGAACACTACTGTGGTATTCTCCCGGAGTAGGAACAATAGAGCTTCGCAACAGGAGGCTAAATTGCCCGACCCTACCCACCTTTCCCTATTTCCAGTGGCAATCAAAATTTGTCAACCCCATTATCCCTGTGTCCCATCCCTTTTTCATTTCATCATCATTTCATGTTCATTTTATCACCAATTTCATGTTCATCGTCTGAATATTGCTGAAATATTGCTGCTCGGACGTTAAACCGAAACAAACAAACAAACAAACAAACAAATGAAAATTGTAATTTTACTATAAATTTAGAAATCCTGAGAGCGATCTTGAGATGACAATTTTCCCTTGGACTCAGTGTAGAGGATGGGATTGGCCATCATATCCCTGTTATAAAAATGATGCAGAGGAACAACTAAACCGAGTTAAAAACTTTGAATCGAGAGCAGATGACATACTACTTTGTACCTCCCCAAAATCAGGTTAATATTAGATATGAATATTTTAAGGATATATCCTTATCTTTTGTCTACATGTGACCAGAGTTGTTCTGATGTTGAAGTAAAAATGTTTTTATACCACAGGAAAATATATTTATATACGATAAAATGTTTTTTCTAATGTTTAAAGTAATCAAGGGAACCAAGGTTATAGCGGTATTCAACAAAAGAATGTAATCCAGGGACAAAGACCAGACATGGAAAACAGACATACACAACAACGAACATAAAGTAACTAAAATTATACATACAAAGTAAAAAAAGTAAATGAACAACTCGGACTCCACTAAAAACTGGGAGCATGGACCAGATGCACCGGTAGGGTAACCGTCCTCTGCTTTTCTAGAAACACCCGCCGAGTTGCTCATAAAAAGTCAAGTCCGGGGTAGACAAACGAGGAAAGGAAAACTATGACCCGTTGAATAAATCAGTTTTCATGCTGCTGATGGATACACCATAACGATCCACGAGTTCATGATGAAGACCATAAAACTTCTGTAGTAATGACTTCAATCTTGTAGCAACATAACCCTGTTCTAGAAGCCTATTTGTAAGAGTTCTAGCGCGATACAAAAAGTCTGCGTAGTTTCGGCAAGCTCGGATATGCTTATATTTAAATACGATATCATGTTTTTTCTAATGTTTAAGATATGCTTGAAAAAGTACAAATCATGAGGTAAAAAGCTATAATAATGTTCAAAGTGTTCATTTCTGCGCCCACGCAATCGATTTGATATTTTTAACGGTCTTACACCCACGAAAAAGCAAGCGTCCTAACGGTACATAAATTTCAAATCCAAATGTTATTTATAACAAAACTCATATAAATTTGCTGTTTATTTAATTCATTTACAGACTTTTGATTCTTACCGAATTGTATTTGTTGAAATGATACAGATATCGTTAGTAGAGCAACTTATGCTCAAACTTCCGGCACTTCCGGATCAATTGATGTCAACCGAACGTTTTTTGTAGGAATTCATATTAGAAGTGATTGGGTTTAATTGTTTGCTCTTTAGTTTTTAATTCTATATGTGTATATGGTTCATGTTTTGCTCTGTTTTCACGCTATGACTTTTTTCTCTAGATTTTCACGTCTCGGGATTGTCCTTATTCGAAAACGATATTTGATATTTCATTTACTATTTATTTTAATGATGCAATTAATTATGTGAACTCGAAATAAATTTGTAATTAAATAAATCATATTTGGGGGAAAGGTCAAATGAAACTGAATTAGTGGTTTTATATGGATGTTTTTTTTTTCTTATAAAAGGAACACACTGGTTGCATGAAATCGTCTGTATGCTGGTAGACCATACAACTGAATATAACAGTCGAGATGCCACTTTAAACATCCACTTAGATTTCATAACAGATTTAACCTCTCTGGAAAACGAGCAGAAAGTTAGAATTGTCCATTCTCATTTCCCATACAACTTTCTGCCTCAGAAACATAAAGATCTTGGATCCAAAATCATTTATCTCAACAGAAATCCGAAAGATCGCCATGTGTCACAGTATTGCTTTACGAGTCGTCTTCGAAGATTTCCCGCTGAATTTTCGTGGAATCATTACTTTGAAGAGCACATAGTAAATGGTGAAGAATTTTTGCCATTCAAATCTTAAATTTTAAGTTATATTTAAGCCGCAAATACCCTAAATAAATTTGAATTGATTCACCATAAAATACTTTATTTGTTGTAAATTTCAATTGATGTAAACTTAGTTGGACATATTACTCCTTAGTTCAATACTGCAATATAATGCTATTACCAATTCAAATGCTGCATATAAAGATAGAAGTAAACGTAAAAGTTTAAAAACTTTAGAATTGTTTTTAATCTAAATAGTTCTAAACCATTTATTTTAACTTGTTTCCTCACAAGACAAGCTGTATGGTGGATGGTGGGAGTACACTCGACAATATCTTGACGCCATGAAGACAACTAAAAATATCCATGGTGTAACATTTGAAGGACTTAAGCTGGTAAATATAGTTAGATATCTTATTTCTTTCAGCTGAAAGACTCGGTTAGAAATATGTTATTTATTTAAGCTGGTACTTATAGTTAAATATGGACCAATAAGAACCAAACATTGTATGAATAGTCTTTAGGGTATTCTGCAAAGATTATATATGGGGAATTTTGATATGTCTAAAAACATGACCGCTGGGACTGACAAAAAAAACAAAAGGGTCAGCCAGAAATTTTTCTCCAAAGTATATCTCCAAAATCGTTAGGTTTAGCCGAATTCTTTCAGTTGTTGAGCTGATACTTACGAAAAGGTCTACAAAAGTCTGCAGGGATCAAAGTTGTGTGACGACACTTTGTAAGACGTTTTTCACAGTTTTCAGAAAATATCTTGAAAATAGAAAGAATCTTTCAATAATGAAATGATCCTTATGATAAGTCTTCAAATTTTTTGGAAGACTCCTCGTCTGAGTATTTGCCCTTGAAAGGCAAATCATTATCCAGGTGAGCTATTCAGTCTCCTTGGCTCTAAACTGGTGCAAACAATTATATATATATATATTAAGTTTGTTCATGGATTAATATTTCTCTAATCTATTACATAAAGTCAAATATTTTATATCTCCAATCTGGTACACACAGTTAGATATTTTAATTTTTCAAACTGGAAAATTATTCTTTTAAATTGATATATACTGTCAAATCTGGTACATTCTGATATTTGTCTAAGTTGGTACATACAGTTATTTATATAATTATTTTTGACCGATACAGACTCTTAGATATTATAAGTGGTAAATTCAGATAGCTCCTCTAAACTTGTACACAATTACATGTTTTGTCTAAGATGGTGCAATTTATAAGATATGTAAATTCATTAAGCTGGTACATTTTTCATTACATGCTAACTCTAAGCTAGTACAATGTTCATTTTTTACGATTTGTTTTATTCTTTAAGCTGGGGCATTGTTTAAGGTATTTTATTTCTCTTACCTTGTATATATAGTTATTAATAATTTATTTTTTTCTAAACTGATGCATATAGTTTAATATTTTATTTCTTAAAGTTGGTTAGTATTTTTAGTTTTTTTTCTTAGCTGATACACCCACATATGTTATTTCTCTAAACTGATGCTGTTAGATTATTTTAAGTATCAAAGCGTGAACATACTGTTTAATAAGATGGTACACACAGTTATTTTCATTTTGCTTAGTTGGTACACGCAGATATTTTTTTCTAAGCTGGTACATACTGTCATATACATGTATTTCATTTCATATTAAATATTTTACTGGTATTCACAATTAGATACTTAACTTCATTAAGTTGGCCCAACTTTTAGTTATTTATTCCTCTTAGCTGATACATACAGTAGGATATTTTCTACATAGTACACACATACATCTTATTTCTCTAAACTTGAACATGATTACATTTTATTATTTAAAGTTGGTACATTTTTTCATATATTTAGATTCTTTTATCTGGTACATAATATATTATTTTTTATTTCCCTTAGCTGGTACATACTTTACGATATTTCATTTCCCTTAGCTGGTACATACTTTACGATATTTCATTTCCCTTAGTTGGTACATACTTTACGATATTTTATTTCCCTTATTTCATTAAGCTGGCCCATACTGTTAGACATTGTTATCTGATTGAGCTGACATACACTTTTTCTAAAAACTAGAATAAAATATTTGATTACAATTTCTCAAAGTTGGTATACACAATTAGATTTTTTTTCTAAGCCGGTATGCACAGATATTTCATTTTGCCCGTATTTTAACGTAAGCAATTAGTTTTTTCTAAGCTGGTACAAACTTTTAAATTTTGTTCTCTATTCTCAACTGCTATATACTGTAAGATATTGTATTTCTCTAGGCTGGTACAAACAGTGCGATATTGTATGTCGGAGCTGGTATAAAAAAATACATTTTAATTTCTTAATTGATACGCAATTCGATATTTTATTTCTATGAGTTTGTACACAAAGTTGTTTTTATCTAAAAGCTGGTATCACAATTAAACATTTTATTTCTCTGCGCTCGTCCAAACTATTAGATATTTGATTTCTGTAAATTTGTACACACGATTACAGATTTTATTGTTGTTGGTTAATACAGTAAGATATTTTATTTGTCTATGCTGGTACTTTCAGTTTGATATTTTATTTGTCTATGCTGGTACTTTCAGTTTGATATTTTATTTGTCTATTCTGGTACTTTCAGTTTGATATTTTATTTGTCTATGCTGGTACTTTCAGTTTGATAGTTGCTATAAGCTTCTGCATATAGTTCGATATGGCATTTCACAAAGTGAGATCTTTTATTATTCTAAGCCAGTACACACACTTAGATATTTTATTTCTAAAACGTCACCAGATACAAAATGACATTTCAAGCAATTTGATTTCAAAATAACCTTTATTTATTCATTTAACAATACTAGCCATCGGATAGAGACAATTTCTTTTGTTACCAAAATTATGATTCATTGTACATTCAACAAAGTTCTTTCTTTTATCAATATGTTTTAAAGGACCTTAAAGAATATCTGAAACCAAGACGATATCTGAGATCAGAATCATTTTATTGCTCTACAAAAATCATTTTATCCATCTACAAAAATCATTTTATCCATCTACAAAAATCATTTTATCCATCTACAAAAATCATTTTGATGGAACAATATTCATCTGGATTGTTACATACACACCATTTACAAATCTAATATAATTTATCCTAAGAACTCATGAAACGACCAAACTAACTGCTTAATATGTCATTTTCGGTTCTTATCATTTGAATGACTTTTACAATTTCCAAGTTATTTCGAATAAATTTTTAATTAATTTCTTTCCAGGGTACCTAGTGCTTTTCAGATGACTTTATTACTGTTCAGATTTTAAACGCATATCTACGCGATTTCTATACGCAATACAAGGCTGGTCTTTAACTTAAGGTCGAATAGTTATATATGAAATTTGAACAATGATTGCATGATTTGAAAGCTGTATTTGTACTAAAACCTTTAAATTCTATTTGTCTTGTACCGTTAAATTGCTCAAAAATCGAAAAATAGACTTTTTTACAATGTATATTCAGACTCCACAAAAGGAAATAAAAAAACTAGCAGAGTTTCTCGATGTACCCGCTGATGATGATTTCGTGAAGGAAGTTGCCGAAAAGGTGGTATTTGATAAACTAAGGCATGTCAAAGTTGACGCGACTGTCGCTTTAGCAAAAGATGGAAAATCGATCCTGTTTCGTAAAGGTGAGTTGCGTTGTAACAGTATGAAAATCCACCACATTCAGCTAATTTTCATACAAAGCTCCACATAAAATTTTCAGTGATTGTTTACATAAAAGACATTAGATGATCTGCAAAGGTATACAAATACAGCCCCACTAAGTATATAATACATAGAAGGCTTTTGGGATGTGGGAATTCTACCATCTTACTTGCATGTGCTTTACTATGTAAGTTCATAGCATATACTGAAAGCATCAACAGCATATTGATGGAAGAATATATATATATATACATACAAGTCTAAGCTGCATCCAAATTCTTGATTTATCTGCGCCTTGGAAATAGTGAAAAAAAACAAAAAAGTCAGATTTGCACTATTTTATATTTACAGACACAATACATTGAAGTACTCAAATAATTGCACAAGATAAATATTTCCTCTCCTACTGCTTTATATGTTTCTTCAGATAATCATGGCTGAAGACGTTGTTAAGTGTTACTAGACGACTCCGACTTCTAAAATGAAAGTGACTTTCGAAAAAAGTCATGGTGACAAAAATATATCTTTTTCTATTTGTCTTTTATTCATCGTACTCCTGTATATTACTTACATATATTTCAAGTCTGAAAATGTCGATTAAGTTTTGGTTTTTACTTGATTAAAAAAATGTCTCGTTATTAATACTTTCCTGTTCCATTGTTTCATCTGCCCTGGAATTGATACTTCCATTTCGGAACATATCTGCACCAATTTGATACTAACATGTCGGAGCCTTTCTGCCCCAGATTTTATACAAACATGTCGGAACCTTTCTGCGTTATATTTGATACTTGCATGTCAAAACTCATCTGCACCAGATTTGATCCAACATGTCGGAGACTTTCTGCCTCAAATTTGATACAAACATGTCGGAACCTTTCTACGTTAGATTTGATACTTACATGTCGAAAATTATCTGCACCAGATTTGATTCTAACATATCGGAAGCTATCTGCCCCAGACGCAATACTAAAATGGCGGAAACTTTCTGCCCCAGATTTGATACTAACATGGTGTAGAAGTTGTGCCTTACATCTTAGATGGTAAAACTTTCACTTTTAAGATTGTAGAAATCTTCAATATATAGAGCACTTTTACTTGTTCGCCAGAAAATCGTTTGTACATTGTAATTTGCAGTAGTTGGGTAGTTAACGGGTAAATCACTCGAAATACGACTGAGTGTATATTTAGAAACTCAGGGAATTAAAACAACACAGCATTTCAATTTTACTAAGTGCATGTGCAACATTTTTCTGATTGTCTAGGTATGGTCCATCTAAAATTTGACGATCGTCAGCTTGACGAAATAAAAGTGGTAAGGGAAAGCACAGATATCAAAGAAATAATTAGTTTTTTTATCATTTTAGGGCAAGTAGGCGATTGGAAGAATTATTTTACAATTGCTCAAAAGGAAGAATTTGACGCCATATATGAAAAAGAAATGAAAGGATACAACGTTGAATTCGTATATGATATTTCCTAGAAAAACAATTCGGATCTTTTTAATCAGCTGTAAAAAATGGAACTCATATATTTGTTTAAGTTTATTATAAAGACATATGCAGTATTGTACCATTCTCATAAACTAAAACAATCTTGATATGTATGTTAATAAAATGATACAATTGATATTCAGGTCACATACAAGTGCAGGCTTTGCATACACAATATATAATTGAAATCAAAAAAGCAAAAAAAAAAAAAACAAATTCTGAAACTGTAAGTGGACGCCAATACGAGTATTCAAGGGAACAAAGATTCTAGCGGAAGAAAAAAGAATATAACCTAAAACAAAGACCAGACATAACAAAGAGCACAAAACAACCAAAATAAAACATACAAATTAACATAGTAAATGAGCAACTTGGACTCCACTAAAACTTGGAAACATAGACCAGGTGCAGCAGTAGGGTAAGGGTTCTCTGTTTTTCAAGACACACCCGCCGAGTTACTCATTAGTAGTCAAGTCGAAGTCGAAGGGGGAATGATCCACAAGTTCATGATGACGACCATAAAACTTATGTAGTAAAGACTTCAATCTTGTAGCAACAGAAACCTGTTCCAGAAGCCTTAATGTAAGAAGTCTAGAATTATGCAAATGCTTTCACTGTGTCTGTAGTATCCTTTATCTCAAGTTCCTTGGGGTTGATGCTATATATCAAATATCCGAGAGTAAGATGGTCTTTTTTGGAGTAACAACGATGCATAATGTTTTGTGTCGAGATTTCAACGGAGTATGGGGAAAAGAAGTATAAAGAGTTGAAAAACATAGGGTTAAATGCTATTGTATGATCACAAAAATCTTGAATTCAGGGTTTCCAGAAGATCTTCAGAATTTTTCAGGATACATATTGAATTAAAACCACTACGGAAGTAAAAAGTGTTGTGGTAAGACTTTCTTTGACAGCTGTGAGTATAGAAGTTAGACGTTTTGAAAGAGATGTGGTGGTAAATGTTGTAGATCCAGCTATGTAGCGATGTTTGCATGTTTTCCGTTGGGGTTAAAAACCCAGTACATAGTCGGTAGAACACATTCATCATCTTTGGTAGAGAGATAAGAAAAGATAAGACATATTTATAGTTTTCCACTATCTCTTCTTTGGAGATAGTGGAGGGACAGTATAGGTCTTATTACTGCTATTATTTTCTGCGTCTACTTCTGAAAATACACATTGGATGTAATACGTTTTGCAGACAAAAAAAATGTTATTTTGGGCTTTGTCTACTGGTACAGCAACATAGTTGTTATGTTTAGTAGACAATGTTTTTGCTACATCGGGGTCTTTGAAAACTGATGTAGCATTGAAACTCAATGACCTACTTAAATCTTTCGTATGTTTCATAAAGACATCACAGCTTTTACCCTCTCTGACAGAGTAATCGAGGGAACCAAGGTTATAGCGGTAATCAAAAGAATGTAATCCAGGGACAAACACCAGTCATGGCAAACGGACATACACAACAAAGAACATAAAGTAAACATCAAATAATTTGCCGTGTATGTAATTTATATACCGACTTAGTAGAACGCAGATACTGTAGAAACAGTTGTTAGACATGTTCATTGCTTGATAATATATAGTACCGTCTTAATAACCCACTGATCTTGATTCTTTCTTAATTTTATTTATTGAAATTATACAGATTTCGCTAGTAGACAGAATATGCTCGCACTTCCAGATCAATTGATGTCAGTCAAACATTTTTTTATGAATTAATATTGCAAGTGATTTGGGTTTTAAGTGTTTTTAATTCTATATTGTGTATTTGGTTCATGTTTTGTTCTGTTTTCACGTTATGTCTTTTTCTGTAGATCTTGATGTCTCTTGATTTTCCTTATTCTGGAACGATATTTGATATTTTGCCGAAAATGTCTTTATTTACTATTTGATTTAAACATGCAATAAGCTTAATCATGTGTACTAGAAATAACTCCATAATTAAGTAAAGTGATATTTTGGTCTAGGGAATGGGGGTGGAGAGGTCAAATGAAATGAGTGGCTTTATATAGTTTTTTTTCTTATAAAAGGAACCTATCTGGTTGCACGAACTCGTCTGTATGATGGTAGACCATACAACTGATATAACAATCGCGATATCACTTTAAAGAAAACACTTAAGATTTCACAACTGATTTCACCTATCTGGAAAACGATAATAATTTTCCATACTCATTTTCCATACAACTATCTGCCTCAGAAACATAAAGATCTTGGATCCAAAATCATTTGTATCAACAGAAATCCGAAAGATCGCCATGTGTTACAGGATTGCTTTTCGAGTCGTCTTCGAGGATTTTCGGCTGATTTTTCGTGGAATCATTAATTTGAAGAGCACATAGTAAAAGGTGAAGAAGATTTCCATTTAAGTTTGAATTTTATAATTATATTTTAATATCCCAAATAAATTAGAATTGATTCACCATAAAACACTTCCTTCTTTCATGTAAATTTAATTGGTTTAATCTTATTTGGACACACTACTCCTTAGTTTAATACTGCAATATAATGCTATTACAATTCAAATGCTGCATATAAAGATAGATGTAAAAGTAAAAGTCAGAAACTTGCAAATTGTGTATAGTTCTTAACTGTTTCTTTTAACTTGTTTCTTCGCAAGACAAGTTGTATGGTGGGTGGTGGGAATACACTCGACAATATTTGACGCCATGAAGAGAACTAAAAATATCCATGGTGTTACATTTGAAGGACTTAAACTGGTACAAATAGTGAAATATCTTATTTCTTTAAAGTAATACACACAGTCACAAATACAGTCAAACTTCGGTAGCTCGAACTGTAATGGACCAAATTTGATCGAGCTACCGGGAATTCAAGAAATTGAAGTTGGTATAATGGTGCTTGGTTGAAATTTGAAATAAAAGGCTGGATTGAAATTTTCAATAAATAAATGAAGCAGGATATTGGTCTCGAGAAAAAATGAAAAACCAGTATCTGTTATTGTCCTAACATTTTTGTTTATATTTCATGCACTGAAGACATAATGCAGGACTTTTTTATAATAAAAATGTCAGGATAGAAAATTCCACCCCTTTAAATCAAATAATTACTCAACTACTGCAGATTTTGCAAACTTCCACTTCGGCGGACGCACAATATTTGAATTTTTAGGGGGATTGTTTTTATCAAAAAGCCAATCATGCATTTTTGTAGGATTGCGTTCAAGTTATGCCATTTATATACGTTGAATTTCTAATCACAACTTACATGTACGTGTATCCAAAAGCTACAAACAGGGGTGCTACAAGTTTTTCATGAATTATACCTCACACCATCCTGATTTTATATATATGTATATATAATTACAGTAATGTTAATAGAAAATTTATACATCTTTTTCATATAGGGTATAACAACACTCAGAATCCTAGCAAAAGGGGATTACTTGTCAGAGGTTGCTGATCTCCATGGGATCTCAATTGCCTCCGCATCAAGATTGGTACATGCAGTTTGTGGAGCTATTTGCACAAAGATGTTGAATATAATCTTTCCCATAGGAGACGATGAACAAAAACTTGTGAAACAGATGTTTTACAGTATAAGCAGCTTTCCTAATGTGTTAGGTGCAATTGACGGGACCCTTATACCTATTCAGGTAATTCTGGGGTTGATGAACCTAATTTTGTATGTCGGAAGAAGTTCCATGCCATAAATGTTCAGGCAATCTCTAATGCAGATTTGAAGTTCGACATCAACTATCAATTAATATGAAGATAAACATTATCCTAGTGGTTATAGTTTCTCAGAAACTCAGGCTTATGGATCTTTGTACGCTATTTCAATCTATGACATACGAAACAAATGAATACCTATATTTTTATAAGCCCGTCAAAGACATGTCGTATTAAACCGCCGAGAACCCTTGGTTCAATAAACTTCAAACGGGGCGAACAAAATCCCTGTATTACCCAAACATTTCATTTCTAAGAAGTCTAACATGCCATGCGGTTAAATTAATGCTATCATACACTTTCAAAATCGATTCATATTTCAGAAATCGCTTATGGTTTCCAAGACAATTGAAGGTAAGGAATGAATTTTATAATCTCAATTTATCATTCTTACAGGTTCACAAACATAGTTGTAAAGTGGCCCGTAGCAACCCAGGATGCTTTCATCCTTGCAAACTCCAACATTCCAGCAGTGATGGAGAACCAGAATGGTTGGCTTCTGGGAGATTATGGCTATGGTTTGAAGAAATGGCTCAAGACACCCTTGTTAAACCCTAACGCACCACAAGAAGTACGATATAATAAGGCACATTGTAAATCCAGGAACACTGTGGGGAGAGCCTTTGGTGTACTGAAGGCAGGTTTCAGGTATATGTTTTTATTTACTTCAAGATACCTAACTTTCATTGTACTTAATATGCCATGAAGAGTCAAAAATACTAACAACTGTAATCAAAGTTTGACTATTCCTGTCGTTCAAGTCTTTATTACCAAATAATCTGTGTTTCTATAAATGCTAGTTCATTTATAGACAGCCGACCACTGACCTCAATAAATTATTTTGTAACAAGATTATAAACATTGTTTTTTTAATTAATGTTGTTCTAGACCTTTAGGATGTAAACTCCAGTACAACAAGCTTTCTACCAAACAATACAATATGAACTAATTATGTCAAATTCAATAACTGCATTAATCAAACATGAAATGTTTAAACAAACATCTGTAACACTTTATATGAATTGATCTGAATTAATCATTTAATGTCTTGCTTGCAATTGCTTGTGTATTTGTATATTGTACACGTTTGAACCAGTACTAAAGTACTATGATTTTAAGTTGTGTCACTATGTTTGCACAGATGTAATCGAAATTTAATAACAGTAAACTTGGAAATAACACACTCTTCTTTTCCTCCACATTCAAATGAAATTCCTCACAGGTATAGCTTGATATGTCCACAGAGGTGAAACCATGAACATCTTGGGTGACATATTAGTACAATATCAAAGAGATACATTTACTTTCGCTTACGTTCTTGTTTAGAATTAACCCTGAAATAAATAACAACCTTCTTCTTGTAGTTTTAAATTTTTCAACAGATCAATCCACTTATTTTCAATTTATTGCACGTAAACTAAAGGTCTATGAACAACACAATGACAACACCATACTATTTGATGACCACAAAGTCACGTGGTCATATTAAGAAAAAAGAAAGCAAAATAACTTTCTGGAAATTTAATAATTAGTGACACACATGGAAGATCTAAACTATATCCTGCATTTAAGGAAGTTGTTATTGATTCTAGAGCTACAGTTGATCTACTTTCCATTTCCAGCATCTGCTTAATAATGCTGAACTCTTTTCCCTTTACAGCTCATTTAATTTAATTTTATCCTCTTCCATCCTAAAATGACGCTCTGTAGCCTCTAACACACTTTCAGGTTTGTAAGCTGCAGCTAAAAGATATGAATATATTCATCATTTATTCACTTTTGATGAAATTGATGTATTACATGTATCTATAGATCTGCTCAGATTATATTGGTCAATGTAATCTTAGTCCGTACCCTAATTTATAAACATGTATAACATAAGTGCATGCACACCACATTTCATTAAAATTCCATGATCCAAAGAAACATAAAAAGCAAAAAATGTGTATACACTGTAAGTACAAATATATATAACGTACTTTAAAAATTTTAAATATAGTTCCAACAAGTTATTAGTAGTGGTACTATTGGATATTGATTTCGTGGTCACTGATGAGTCAGCAGACATGTTGCATAAAGTACTGTCTTGAAAAGGAATTAAATGACAATTATCTTTATTCTCCTTTTGCTACAAAAGTGGTAGGGACACTGCTTGAAATGGTTTCTACATGTGCACTAACAACTGAAACTTTGTAGCAAAAATTGAATGCACATTTTATAGATAAATTATTTTCTTGAGATGAATATCGTTCATAAATACATTCTAAATTATCCATGTAACATATAAGAACTTAATATGTCATTAGACAATATTCTGCACTGCACTGTGTCACTGTTGTGTAAATATGCTTTTGGTTGGTACATGTATGAATCAATGTATATTAACATGATTAATCTATGTCAGTGACGTTAAATAAAAAAGAAACTGAAAGTTAAATTAAGTAACACTCAAACTAAGAATCATTCAAACTGTGGAACATGGCTGGAAAACTTATATATTTTTATTTTTTATGTTTTGTTTAGAATATTTTAGTAGACAAAAAATAGCATATGGCTTTTCATAGAGCCCTTGTTCATAGGAGTAAAAAAAAATATATATATATAATGCACTATAGAATTGAAAATAAAGGGAGATAACTGTTTGATTTTCAATGTGAATTATCTCCTAAGACCAGACATATTGGAATGAAGAATGATACATTTCATCACATAGACCTATAAAGCAACTTAATAACAAGAATAAAAATGTGTAGCCTTTTTTGGTGGTGTATTGCATATCACAGAATTTGCATGATTCCGACAAAGACTTTAAGATAACATTTAAAGTATGATGTTTAAATTCGATGGGAGATATGAGTAATTTTGTCTAAATAATATTACACTAGTATCTTTGGCATAAAATATAACATGATAAGGTTAAATCACAAGAATACCTTCTTCAGAGTTCTCCGATCGATGAACTATAGACATTCTTGCTACATGTATTGGAGTTACCTCATTAGTGTCTTTCTGACCTTCTTGGCCTTTGGTCAAAAGAAATAAAACTTGAGGAATTTTAACATAGGGCAAGGTCATATTACATGCTATGATAATAAAAGTCACAAATTAAATTTATCAGTGGAATTTCAAACTGAAAAAAAAATGATTTATCAACATATTAATTAGACTTGTATTGAAATTGAGATTAATGCACGTAAACAAAACACTTTAGCATAAGATATGTGATAAATTAAAAACTATCAAACCATTAGCATCTCTTTGCTCTTCAACTAATACTTCTGAAGTGTGTGAAGTATCAAAGTGACCTTGAACCCCTTCAACAATGGTCTTTGTAAATGTTCCAACAATCTGAAGGAAAGTTTGATTATACATGTATTCACTTTATCAAGGGTTGAAATTATTTCGACAAGAAAAAGAGTTAGAAATAATAGCCTGCCCGCCTGCCAGTGACTGCCTATTTTTTTTTTTTTTTTTTTTTTTGCAGGGCTGGCTAATTTTAGCAAAAATCTATATAGCCGTATATAAAATGTATTGAAAAATTGTATTCAGGACTGGCTAGAATTTGAGTGAGTTTCCTACCTTCATCATGATAATGATGGCTACACATAAAATAGGAGAAGGAGTTTTATTGCCATAATAAGATCGTGCAACAAATCCAAAGTAAACTTCCAAACATGTCATTTGGTAAATATATATGTATATCAACATCACAGTTTATATCTGATATATTTTATCTTTGATATTTAGTTTTAACAGTTGTAAAGAACTGTAAATACATCAACCTTTTCTGGTTGTATACGTTAATACAATGCATATTTAATGATGATGAATGAAACTATACATTAAAAAAATAATGTTAACTTATACTGATTATAAATTGTCCTTATCTCAAGTTTTTTCCTATGGCTTTAAGTCATCTTGAGGGGATTCCCTAGCTGTTCTCCTTGCTTCTTGGAGACGGGTTGCCTCTTTCTTTTTTTGGCAGGCTTTCTGGGATATCTTGCCATTTCTTTTTAATGTCAACAACTTGATGGTTGAAGGGTTCACAAAATTGACTCTGTAAATCGGTAAAACAAACACAATATAAGTTAACAGACAGGTTCGAGATTAACAAATTTGTCAACGAATTATATCAATGATCCTAACATTAGATATTTAGTCTTACTGACTATATTCTTATCAATTTATGGATATCAATTTTGATCTTTAAACGCTCCTTTGTACATAATCCAAGGCCTATCCTTAGTGGAGTGTGTGTGTATACTATAGTGTTTCTACTCTCAAATAGCCATAGTCTTGAAAACAAATATAAACTTTAAATATCACATGGTACCAGTCAACTTTCCTTCACAAAGGTATACAAATGATATAAAAAGCCGATTTATTCCATTCTAGAACAGACATGGTCAATACGGTACTTCAGACGGTGCAACGACACGATGGTTTTTCATTCATACTATTTTATGAATGGAAAGTACATGTATTTTGAAGAAAATACAGCCGCGAAAGACGACAAAAATCATTTGTATTTGTAAGATCCCAGAACGTTGGCCTGTATGAGTGAAAACAACCGATTTTTTCTTGTACGCTAACTTTGCCATTTTGGACACACATCAACCGGAAGTCAAATTGCGCAGGTTAACCGAAAATGAAACTAGGTTGCTATGCATTTATTTATAGAAAGAGCTGTCGTAAGATTTAACTTAAGACAAAAACTTATGAACACTATTAAGTTAAAATAAATCTTACGATAACGTTTGTGAAAATGACTTAAGATTTCTCTTAATATGGTCGTAAATTGAAATCTTAATTATCTTCAGATTTTTGTGAAAAGGATTGCAGAGTCTTAACATTTAGAAGGCAATTATCACGAGAGCTGATGAATGAACAATTCTTTAGAATTACAGAACTATTCTCCTTTTTTGTAATGGTTTTATAACGAAGGAACAACAATCAGATTATAGCCATTAATATGGACATTTTTTAAGGAGTATTGGTAAAAAAATATTTTGTCCTTATATTTTTGAACCAACTAACAACAGGTTGAATTATAAAGCAAGCATGCTTTCCACATATACAATATTAAACGATTTATTCACCTTAAAGTGTCAGTAAGTGTATATATTCACCAATTTGCTTGCATATCACAGATATACTGATAATATATGATCCACGTGTCATAGTTTTCCTTTCCTCTTTTGTATACCACGGATTTGACTTTTTTATGAGCAGCTCGAGGGGTGTTTCTAGAAATATGTCTTTATCCCTAGATTACATTCTCTTGATTACTGCTATAATCGTGGTTCCCTTGATTACTCCCCCCTCAAAGTAACATTACCTTTCTGAAAAACAGTAGATTTATTGAAAAAAACTTTTTGCGGGTGCACATCAATCTTTTCTTGTGCGTTTTATATCAGATGTTACCTACCAAAAATATTATCCTCACTCCTAACTCATCTTTTTTTGTCTATGTCTTAATTTCATCAGTAAGGCACACAAGTGCAAAATGCACAATGAAATTAATTTTACCAAACAATTATAAGGATATTTGAATGTGTTAAATAATTTTATAAGCTCTTTTACTACAATACTAAGAACCATAACATATAAAATTCATATTGGTGGTGCACATGATAAGAATTTAATCCGTATTATTGTATGTTTTTCAATCTTTTGTTAACATTCCATCAAGAAGTTTTTCTTATTTTTTGGCACTTTTGTTTTTGCAAATCTTTAACTTATAATGCATAATATGTAGGGACGATAACCCATGTAACATCAACAGTTCACATTCTTGAGGAGGGAGAGCCTTTGAATAATACGCATTAATCATTGTGTTTTTCCCTAGTCAGATGTAATCCTCTTCAGGCTTAAATCTTCGTTTTTAATTAAAAAAAATCGCTTTATAGAATAATATTTCAAAGGGTGAAAATTCATAGGTATTTATTAAGAAAGCACTACAAATTTAATGGGTTTTAAGAATTTAACTGATGGGATATATTTCATTGATGTTCACTATTATTGTAATCCTTTCCATTTTTCTATTTTAGAGAAATAACATATGCAGAAACCAACTTGATTTTGGTCGATAGTATATCAGACTCTTAATTTGTTATGGTTTATTTCATTTAGAACAACATTGAAGATGAGGACACTCTTCTAAAAATGTCATAGGGTTTTAATGATTTAATCATGATGACCTACTAAAACAAATATTTTAGTTAACATCTACTCCCTATGTCAAGCGTGGCTTTCAGGCGAGTGTCCTGAAGTTAGGTCTCGTGTTAAAAAATATTCAATGAAACATGATAAGCAGGATATCATTTAATGTCGAAGTTATAAGTTACCAAACAATTAACTGTATATTGTGATTCACTTCAGTCGTTTAATTTTGCATTAAGGTATACTAAGGATGTTTTGTTTGGTTTTATTATTTGTAAAAAGATGTAAGAAAAAAATTACATTTTGCTCAAATGGTGACACGTTGTGCATTCAAAAGTGTTACAATAAAATAAAAATTATTGTTAAACAAAAGACAAACAAAACAAAACAAAGATTTTTTTACATATATGTTATTCTAACGAATAACTAAGGATACTTTTACAGAGAAAACAAACGTCACAAGTTACTGAGAGTGATATTTATAAGGTACTGTGTAAACTATATATTTAGCAAAATACCTGTTTGATAGAACGTTTCTGATATCAGAAATATTAGCTTTACTATTAGTGGAAAGGAAACTTAGTTGTTGAGAACATGTATACATTGTGATTATTGGAGTGCTAGGGTTGTCAAAAGATTAATCTAGGTTTAGATATTTTGTGTGAGGGATCCCGTTGGCGTTAAATTAAAATCTGAGTTATTGTAAAACAATAATAATTATGCCCCATTTTCAGCTCTCAACGCATTAAGTATATTTGGCAGTCTTTAAAAACTTCGACAGGGTGTAATTAATGCATGTTTACCAATTATATGAATTTCATTTCTTATTAACATCCCATATATAACGATTGTATGTATGTCATTCTGTAGTTGAACTTTGTAATGAAAATTACCTTAATTGATCAAAAGAATTAATCCAGGGACAAAGACCAGTCATCGAAAACATACATACACAACAAAGAACATAAAGCAACTAAAATCATAATACAAAGTAACAAAAATACATTCCACCAGCTGGGGCACAAATTCCAGTTGCTCTGTGGGCAGAGCACCTAGCCCCCGGCTAGGTTCCTGAGCACTTTTTAGTCGCCTTTTACGACAAGCTTAGCGCTGCTGCAGGCCTATTCTTTTGACACCCGGACCTGCACGAAGCTAGATCTTTTTGAAATACAGAAATGATTATCATTATGTAAAAATAACATATATAGCCAAAGAATTGATTGTTGGCGAATCATCTCTACGGTATGTAGTACTTGAACTTTATGTTCTGAACTGCAAAATATTTCTTGCATTTCTCTTCTATTTATGTATATGCTATTTATGGTATGATTATTATGTTACAATGAATCTAACTTACTTTTGAAAAGTCGTTGGGTGTATTACGAAACAAACGATCAAGATAAGGATATTTTAAGTTGCTTATCTGACACCTTTAAAGACAATTTAAATATATCCTACAAGTATGCGAAACATACTTGAGTCAATAATATATCGTAGTACAGGCTCACCTGATAATCATGCAAATATAGAAAAAGTTTATAAGTAGAAAGTGTTGTATCTAGAGTCAACTATCCGACGATTAAGTTAAATTTTACCAGTGTCCGGTCCTGTTACTTACGGAAAATTGTGGCCTAGGCAGTAAAAAGACTTTTCGGCAATTTTTGTTTTGTTAAAAAGATGTTTAATCCAGACATAAAAATAATTTACGAGCTGTTACAACATTGGAGTGAATATAAGACGTCAAAAAGTATTATTTATGTGCAACTTCAGTAATTTCGCACGAAGTTAGATGCAGGTGAAATTTCTAACCAGACATTTGAGCCACTTCTTTCAATGATCTCAATATGTTGTCAGGTGTCCTATTTTGCTGCAACATTTGTAATAAACTAAACAAATTGTTTGATTTTGAAACTTCAAAATCACCACGTTTTATATTTTTAACCCCTGATCATTATGTACTCATTTATCATTGTCATTTGTCTCTTGCCCCGTGCAGGTCCGGGTGTCAAAAGAATAGGTACGGTGATGGTACCCCGTCCTTACTACATATTTAATCATTTTCTTCAACTTTCCGAACCTTCTTTTTTATCAACTAAGTATTTGTCTACAATGGATGCATTGAAGCTATTTTGAAAATTAAAAATAAAAGTATGCTCCTTGCACTATCTGCATGATTTCTGTGGGAAGTTGTATTTATAAGGTATCCCATTACGTTAATACTTCACTTAGTTTACAGTCGGCCTTCATACCACCATGTCAGCAAGGTAAAGTAATTCATTTTGTTTAGAAATGTCTTTCAATTTTATAGATACATGTTAACCTTCTTTTAATTCATTTGTAAATGTTAATGTTTTACACAAAGAACTATCGCAACGTTTTGTTGTTGTTTTTTTTTTTTTTTTTCGGTTAAACGATGCACAGGTAAATGTATATTATGTACTATACACAAATTTAAATCAGTGATGATTGAAAGAGGCGTTTTAACAGGAACAAGTTAAAGATGTTCAGCGGAAGTTCCTCTATTTTTATGAAAATTGTGGCCCCATGCAGGTCCGGGTGTTAAAAGAATATGCCCGCAGCAGCGCTAAGCTTCAGGTAAAAGGCGACTAAATAGTGCTCTAACCCTAACGGGGGGCTAGGGCGCTCTGCCAACAGAGCAACTGGGATGTGCGCCTCAGGTGGTGGAATGGGGTACCCCTGGCGTGTTACATGCTGGGGTTGTCAGGCTATAATACAGAAAACCTGACCGCAAACCATAGTGATGCACCGTGTTGGGAAAGATGCCATGTTTCTCGCACGTTAAAGAACCCTACTGTGGTATTCTCCCGGAGTAGGAACCATAGGGCTTCGCCACAGGAGGCTAAATTGCCCGACCCTACCCACCTTTCCCTATTTCCAGTGGCAATCAAAATTTGTCAACCCGATTATCCTTGTGTCCCATCCCTTTTTCATTTCATCATCATTTCATGTTCATTTTATCACCAATTTCATGTTCATCGTCTGAATATTGCTGAAATATCGCTGCTCAGACGTTAAACCCCAACAAACAAACAAACAAACAAACAAACAAACAAATGAAAATTGTAATTTTACTATAAATTTAGAAATCCTGAGAGCGATCTTGAGATGACAATTTTTCCTTGGACTCAGTGTAGAGGATGGGATTGGCCATCATATCCCTGTTTTAAAAATGATGCTGAGGAACAACTAAACCGAGTTAAAAACTTTGAATCGAGAGCAGGTGACATACTACTTTGTACCTCCCCAAAATCAGGTTAATATTAGATATGAATATTTTAAGGATATATCCTTATTTTTTATCTTTTGTCTACATGTGACCATAGTGGTTCTGATGTTGAAGTAAAAATGTTTTTATACCACAGGAAAATATATTTATATACGATATAATGTTTTTTCTAATGTTTAAGATATGCTTGAAAGTGTACAAATCATGAGGTAAAAAGCTATAATAATATTCAAAGTGTTCATGTCTGCGCCCACGCAATCGATTTGATATTTTTAACGGTCTAACGCCCACGAAAAAGCAAGCGTCCTAACGGTACATAAATTTCAAATCCAAATGGTATTTATAACAAAAGTCATGTAAATTTGCCGTTTATTTAATTCATTTACAGACTTTTGATTCTTACCGAATTGTATTTGTTGAAATGATACAGATATCGTTAGTAGAGCAACTTATGCTCAAACTTCCGGCACTTCCGGATCAATTGATGTCAGCCGAACGTTTTTTGTAGGAATTCATATTAGAAGTGATTGGGTTTAATTGTTTGCTCTTTAGTTTTTAATTCTATATGTGTATATGGTTCATGTTTTGCTCTGTTTTCACGCTATGACTTTTTTTTCTAGATTTTCAAGTCTCGGGATTGTCCTTATTCGAACACGATATTTGCTATTTCATTTACTAGTTATTTTAATGATGCAATTAATTATGTGAACTCGAAATAAATTTGTAATTAAATAAATCATATTTTCTTTTGGGGGAAAGGTCAAATGAAACTTAATGAGTGGTTTTATATGGATGTTTTTTTCTTATAAAAGGAACACACTGGTTGCATGAAATCGTCTGTATGCTGGTAGACCATACAACTGAATATAACAGTCGAGATGCCACTTTAAACGTCCACTTAGATTTCACAACAGATCTAACCTCTCTGGAAAACGAGCAGAAAGTTAGAATTGTCCATTCTCATTTCCCATACAACTTTCTGCCTCAGAAACATAAAGATCTTGGATCCAAAATCATTTATCTCAACAGAAATCCCAAAGATCGCCATGTGTCACAGTATTGCTTTACGAGTCGTCTTCGAGGATTTCCCGCTGAATTTTCGTGGAATCATTACTTTGAAGAGCACATAGTAAATGGTGAAAATTTTTTTCCATTCAAATCTTAAATTTTAAGTTATATTTAAGGCGCAAATTACCTAAATAAATTTGAATTGATTCATCATACAGTACTTTATTTGTTGTAAATTTCTATTGATGTAAACTTAGTTGGAGATATTACGCCTTAGTTCAATACTGCAATATAATGCTATTACCAATTCAAATACTGCATATAAAGATAGATGTAAAAGTAAAAGTTTAAAAACTTTAGAATTGTTTTTAATCTAAATAGTTCTAAACCATTTATTTTAACTTGTTTCCTCACAAGACAAGCTGTATGGTGGATGGTGGGAATACACTCGACAATATCTTGACGCCATGAAGACAACTAAAAATATCCATGGTGTAACATTTGAAGGACTTAAGCTGGTAAATATAGTTAGATATCTTATTTCTTTAAGCTGAAACACTCGGTTAGAAATATCTTATTTAATTCAGCTGGTACTTATAGTTAAATATGGACCAATAAGAACCAAACATTGTATGAATAGTAGTCTTTATATATGGGGAATTTTGATATGTCTAAAAACATGACCGCTAGGACTGACAAAAAAAACAAAAGGGTCAGCCAGAAATTTTTCTCCAAAGTATATCTCCAAAATCGTTAGGTTTAGCCGAATTCTTTCAGTTATTGAACTGATACTTACGATAAGGTCTACAAAAGTCTGCAGGGATCAAAGTTGTGTGACGACACTTTGTAAGACGTTTTTCACAGTTTTCAGAAAATATCTTGAAAACAGAAAGAATCTTTCAATAATGAAATGATCCTTATGGTAAGTCTTCAAATTTTTTGGAAGACTCCTCGTCTGAGTTTTTGCCCTTGAGAGGCAAATCATTATCTAGGTGAGCTATTCAGGCTCCTTGGCTCTAAACTGGTGTAAACAATTATATATATATATATTAAGTTTGTTCATGGATTAATATTCATGTCATTTCTTTAATATATTACATAAAATCAAATATTTTATATCTCCAATCTGGTACACACAGTTAGATATTTTAATTTTCTAAACTGGTAACTTTTAGACTGTATTCTAAGCTGCTATACAATGGAAAATTATTTTTTTAAATTGAAACATACTGTCAAATCTGGTACATTCTGATATTTGTCTAAGCTGGTACATACAGGTATTTATATATTTATTTTTGACCGATAGAAACTCTTAGATATTATAGGTGGTAAATTCAGATAGCTTCTCTAAACTTGTACACAATTACATTTTTTTGTCTAAGCTGGTACATTTTATAAGATATGTAAATTCATTAAGCTGGTACATTTTTCAATACATGCTAACTCTAAGCTAGTACAATGTTCATTTTTTTAAGATGTTTTTATTCTTTAAGCTGGGGCATTGTTTAAGGTATTTTATTTCTCTTACTATGTCATTTTCAGTTCTTATCATTTGAATGACTTTTACAATTTCCAAGTTATTTCGAATAAATTTTTAATTAGTTTCTTTCAAGAGTACCTAGTGCTTTTCAGATGACTTTATTACTGTTCAGATTTTAAACGCATATCTACGCGATTTCTATACGCAATACAAGGCTGGTCTTTAACTTAAGGTCGAATAGTTATATATGATATTTGAACAATGATTGCATGAGTTGAAAGCTGTATTTGTATTAAAACCTTTAAATACTATTTGTCTTGTACCGTTAAATTGCTCAAAAATCGAAAAATAGACTTTTTACAATATATATTCAGACTCCACAAAAAGAAATAAAAAAACTAGCAGAGTTTCTCGATGTACCCGCTGATGATGATTTCGTGAAGGAAGTTGCCGAAAAGGTGGTATTTGATAAACTAAGGCATGTCAAAGTTGACGCGACTGTCGCTTTAGCAAAAGATGGAAAATCGATCCTGTTTCGTAAAGGTGAGTTGCGTTGTAACAGTATGAAAATCCACCACATTCAGCTAATTTTCATATATACATACAAAGCTCCACATAAAATTTTCAGTGATTGTTTACATAAAAGACATTAGATGATCTGCAACGGTATACAAATACAGCCCCAATAAGTATATAATACATAGAAGGCTTTTGGGATGTGGGAATTCTACCATCTTACTTGCTTGTGCATTACTATGTAAGTACATAGCATATACTGAAAGCATCAACAGCATACTGATGTAAGAATATATATATATACATACAAGTCTAAGCTGCATCCAAATTCTTGATTTATCTGCGCGTTGGAAATAGTGGAAAAAAAACAAAAAGTCAGATTTGCACTATTTTATATTTACAGACACAATACATTAAAGTACTCAAATAATTGCACAAGATAAATATTTTCTCTCCGACCGCTTTATATGTTTCTTCAGATAATCATGGCTGAAGACGTTGTTAAGTGTCACTAGACGACTCTGACTTCTAAAATGAAAGTGACTTTCGAAAAAAGTCATGGTGACAAAAATATATCTTTTTCTATTTGTCTTTTATTCATCGTACTCCTGTATATTACTTACATATATTTCAAGTCTGAAAATGTCGATTAAGTTTTGGTTTTTACTTGATTAAAAAAAATGTCTCGTTATTAATACTTTCCTGTTCCATTGTTTCATCTGCCCTGGAATTGATACTTCCATGTCGGAACATATCTGCACCAATTTGATACTAACATGTCGGAGCCTTTCTGCCCCAGATTTGATACAAACATGTCGGAACCTTTCTGTGTTATATTTGATACTTGCATGTCAAAACTCATCTGCACCAGATTTGATCCAACATGTCGGAGACTTTCTGCCTCAAATTTGATACAAACATGTCGGAACCTTTCTACGTTAGATTTGATACTTACATGTCGAAAATTATCTGCACCAGATTTGATTCTAACATATCGGAAGCTATCTGCCCCAGATGCAATACTAAAATGTCGGAAACTTTCTGCCCCAGATTTGATACTAACATGGTGTAGAAGTTGTGCCTACATCTTAGATGGTAAAACTTTCACATTTAAGATTGGAGAAATCTTCAATATATAGAGCACTTTTACTTGTTTGCCAGAAAAATCCTTTGTATATTGTAATTTGCAGTAGTTGGGTAGTTAACGGGTAAATCACTAGAAATACGATTGAGTGTATATTTAGAAACTCAGGGAATTAAAACAACACAACATTTCAATTTTACTAAGTGCATGTGCAACATTTTTCTGATTGTCTAGGTATGGTCCATCTAAAATTTGACGATCGTCAGCTTGACGAAATAAAAGTGGTAAGGGAAAGCACAGATATCAAAGAAATAATTAGATTTTTTTATCATTTTAGGGCAAGTAGGCGATTGGAAGAATTATTTTACAATTGCTCAAAACGAAGAATTTGACGCCATATATGAAAAAGAAATGAAAGGATACAACGTTGAATTCGTATATGATATTTCCTAGAAAAACAATTCGGATCATTTTAATCAGCTGTAAAAAATGGAACTTATATATTTGTTTAAGTTTATTATAAAGACATATGCAGTATTGTACCATTCTCATAAACTAAAACAATCTTGATATGTATGTTAATAAAATCATACAATTGATATTCAGGTCAGATACAAGTGCAGGCTTTGCATACACAATATATAATTGAAATCAAAAAAGCAAAAAAAAAAACAAATTCTGAAACTGTAAGTGGACGCCAATACGAGTATTCAAGGGAACAAAGATTCTAGCGGAAGAAAAAAGAATATAACCTAAAACAAAGACCAGACATAACAAAGAGCACAAAACAACCAAAATAAAACATACAAATTAACATAGTAAATGAGCAACTTGGACTCCACTAAAACTTGGAAACATAGACCAGCTGCAGCAGTAGGGTAAGAGTTCTCGGTTTTTCAAGACACACCCGCCGAGTTACTCATTAGTAGTCAAGTCGAGGTCGAAGGAGGAATGATCCACAAGTTCATGATGACGACCATAAAACTTATGTAGTAAAGACTTCAATTTTGTAGCAACAGAGACCTGTTCCAGAAGACTTAATGTAAGAAGTCTAGAATTATGCAAATGTTTTCACTGTGTCTGTAGTATCCTTTATCTCAAGTTCCTTGGGGTTGATGCTATATATCAAATATCCGAGAGTAAGATGGTCTTTTTTGGAGTAACAACGATGCATAATGTTTTGTGTCGAGATTGAATTAAAACAAATACGGAAGTAAAAAGTGTTGTGGTAAGACTTTCTTTGACAGATGTGACTATAGAAGTTAGACGTTTTGAAAGAGATGTTTGCATGTTTTCCGTTGGGGTTAAGAACCCAGTACATAGTCGGTAGAACACATTCATCATCTTTGGTAGAGAGATAAGAAAAGATAAGACATATTTATAGTTTTCCACTATCTCTTCTTTGGAGATAGTGGAGGGACAGTATAGGTCTTATTACTGCTATTTTTTTCTGCGTCTACTTCTGAAAATACACATTGGATGTAATACGTTTTGCAGACAAAAAAAAATGTTATTTTGGGCTTTGTCTACTGTTACAGCAACATAGTTGTTATGTTTAGTAGACAATGTTTTTGCTACATCGGGGTCTTTGAAAACTGATGTAGCATTGAAACTCAATGACCTACTTAAATCTTTCGTATGTTTCATAAAGACATCACAGCTTTTACCCTCTCTGACAGAGTAATCGAGGGAACCAAGGTTATAGCGGTAATCAAAAGAATGTAATCCAGGGACAAACACCAGTCATGGCAAACGGACATACACAACAAAGAACATAAAGTAAACATCAAATGATTTGCCGTGTATGTAATTTATATACCGACTTAGTAGAACGCAGATACTGTAGAAACAGTTGTGAGACATGTTCATTGCTTGATAATATATAATACCGTCTTGATAACCCACTGATCTTGATTCTTTCTTAATTTTATTTATTGAAATTATACAGATTTCGCTAGTAGACAGAATATGCTCGCACTTCCAGATCAATTGATGTCAATCAAACATTATTTTATGAATTAATATTGCAAGTGATTTGGGTTTTAAGTGTTTTTAATTCTATATTGTGTATTTGGTTCATGTTTTGTTCTGTTTTCACGTTATTTCTTTTTCTGTAGATCTTGATGTCTCTTGATTTTCCTTATTCTGGAACGATATTTGATATTTTGCAGAAAATGTCTTTATTTACTATTTGATTTAGACATGCAATAAGCTTAATCATGTGTACTAGAAATAACTCCATAATTAAGTAAAGTGATATTTTGGTCTAGGGAATGGGGGTGGAGAGGTCAAATGAAACTTAATGAGTGGCCTTATATAGTTTTTTTTCTTATAAAAGGAACCTATTGGTTGCACGAAATCGTCTGTATGATGGTAGACCATACAACTGATATAACTATCGCGATATCACTTTAAAGAAAACACTTAAGATTTCACAACTGATTTCACCTATCTGGAAAACGATAATAATTTTCCATACTCATTTTCCATACAATTATCTGCCTCAGAAACATAAAGATCTTGGATCCAAAATCATTTGTATCAACAGAAATCCGAAAGATCGCCATGTGTTACAGGATTGCTTTTCGAGTCGTCTTCGAGGATTTCCGGCTGATTTTTCGTGGAATCATTAATTTGAAGAGCACATAGTAAAAGGTGAAGAAGATTTCCATTTAAGTTTGAATTTTATAATTATATTTTAATATCCCAAATAAATTAGAATTGATTCACCATAAAACACTTTCTTCTCTCATGTAAATTTAATTGGTTTAATCTTATTTGGACACACTACTCCTTAGTTCAATACTGTAATATAATGCTATTACAATTCAAATGCTGCATATAAAGATAGATGTAAAAGTAAAAGTTAGAATCTTGCAAATTGTGTATAGTTCTTAACTGTTTCTTTTAACTTGTTTCTTCGCAAGACAAGCTGTATGGTTGTTGGTGGGAATACACTCGACAATATCTTGACGCCATGAAGAGAACTAAAAATATCCATGGTGTTACATTTGAAGGACTTAAGCTGGTACAAATGGTGAAATATCTTATTCCTCTAAAGTAATACACACAGTCACAAATACAGTCAAACGTCGGTAGCTCGAACTCTAAGGGACCAAATGTGTTCGAGTTATCGAGAATTCAAGAAATTGAAGTTGGTATAATGGTGCTTGGTTGAAATTTGAAATAAAAGGCTGGATTGAAATTTTCAATGAATAAAAGAAGCAGAATATTGATCTCAAGAAAAATGAAAAACCTGTATCTGTTATTGTCGTAACATTTCTGTTTATATTTAATGCACTGAAGACATAATGCAGGACTTTTTTATAATAAAAATGTCAGGATACAAAATTTAACCCCCTTAAAATCAAATGATTACTCAGCTCTGCAGATTTTGCAAACTTCCACTTCGGCGGAGGCACAATATTTGAATTTTTAGGGGGATTGTTTTTATCAAAAAGCCAATCATACATTTTTGTAGGATTGCGTTCAAGTTATGCCATTTATATACGTTGAATTTCTAATCATATCTTACATGTACGTGTATCCAAAAGCTACAAACAGGGGTGCTACAAGTTTTTCATGAATTATACCTCACACCATCCTGATTTTATATATATGTATATATAATTACAGTGATGTTAATAGAAAATTTCTACATCTTTTTCATATAGGGTATGACAACACTCAGAATCCTAGCAAAAGGGGATTACTCGTCAAAGGTTGCTGATCTCCATGGGATCTCAATTGCCTCCGCATCAAGATTGGTACATGCAGTTTGTGGAGCTATTTGCACAAAGATGTTGAATATAATCTTTCCCATAGGAGACGATGAACAAAAACTTGTGAAACAGATGTTTTACAGTATAAGCAGCTTTCCTAATGTGTTAGGTGCAATTGACGGGACCTTTATACCTATTCAGGTAATTCTGGGGTTGATGAACCTAACTTTGTATGTCGGAAGCAGTTCCATGCCATAAATATTCAGGCAATCTCTAATGCAGATTTTCGACATCAACTATCAATTAATATGAAGATAAACATTATCCTAGTGGTTATAGTTTCTCAGAAACTCAGGCTTATGGATCTTTGTACGCTATTTCAATCTATGACATACGAAACAAATGAATACCTATATTTTTATAAGCCGTCAAAGACATGTCGTATTAAACCGCCGAGAACCCTTGGTTCAATAAACTTCGAACGGGGCGAAAAAAATCCCTGTATTACCCAAACATTTCATTTCGAAGAAGTCTAACATGCCATGCGGTTAAATTAATGCTATCATACACTTTCAAAATCGATTCATATTTCAGAAATCGCTTATGGTTTCCAAGACAATTGAAGGTAAGGAATGAATTTTATAATCTCAATTTATCATTCTTACAGGTTCACAAACATAGTTGTAAAGTGGCCCGTAGCAACCCAGGATGCTTTCATCCTTGCAAACTCCAACATTCCAGCAGTGATGGAGAACCAGAATGGTTGGCTGCTGGGAGATTCTGGCTATGGTTTGAAGAAATGGCTCATGACACCCTTGTTAAACCCTAACGCACCACAAGAAGTACGATATAATAAGACACATTGTAAATCCAGGAACACTGTGGGGAGAGCATTTGGTGTACTGAAGGCAGGTTTCAGGTATATGTTTTTTATTTACTTCAAGACACTTAACTTTCATTGTACTTAATATGCCATGAAGAGTCAAAAATACTAACAACTGTAATCAAAGTTTGACTATTCCTGTCGTTCAAGTCTTTATTACCAAATAACCTGTGTTTCTATAAATGCTAGTTCATTTATAGACAGCCGACCACTGACCTCAATAAATTATTTTGTAACAAGATTATAAACATTGTTTTTTTTAATTAATGTTGTTCTAGACCTTTAAGATGTAAACTCCAGTACAACAGGCTTTCTACCAAACAATACAATATGAACTAATTATGTCAAATTCAATAACTGCATTAATCAAACATGAAATGTTTAAACAAACATCTGTAACACTTTATATGAATTGATCTGAATTAATCTTTTAATGTCTTGCTTGCAATTGCTTGTGTATTTGTATATTGTACACGTTTGAACCAGTACTAAAGTACTGTGATTTTAAGTTGTGTCACTATGTTTGCACAGATGTAATCGAAATTTAATAACAGTAAACTTGGAAATAACACACTCTTCTTTTCCTACACAATCAAATGAAATTCCTCACAGGTATAGCTTGATATGACCACAGAGGTGAAACCATGAACATCTTGGGTGACATATTAGTACAATATCAAAGAGATACATTTACTTTCACTTACGTTCTTGTTTAGAATTAACCCTGAAATAAATAACAACCTTCTTCTTGTAGTTTTAAAGTTTTCAACAGATCAACCCACTTATTTTCAATTCATTGCACGTAAACTAAAGGTCTATGAACAACACAATGACAACACCATACTATTTGATGACTACAAAGTCACGTGGTCATATTAAGAAAAAAAGAAAGCAAAATAACTTTCTGAAAATTTAATAATTAGTGACACAGATGGAAGATCTAAACTATGTCCTGCATTTAAGGAAGTTGTTATTGATTCTAGAGCTACAGTTGATCTACTTTCCAGCATCTGCTCAATAATTCTCAACTCTTTTCCCTTTACAGCTCATTTAATTTAATCTTATCCTCTTCCATCCTGAAATAACGCTCTGTAGCCTCTAACACACTTTCAGGTTTGTAAGCTGCAGCTAAAAGATATGAATACATTCATCATTTATTCACTTTTGATGAGATTGATGTATTACATGTATCTATAGATCTGCTCAGATTATATTGGTTAATGTAATCTTAGTCCGTACCCTAATTTATAAACATGTATAATATAAGTGCATGCACACCACATTTCATTAAAATCGCATGATCCAAAGAAACATAAAAAGCAAAAGATGTGTAAACACTGTAAGTACATATATATATATATATATATATATATATATATATATATATATATATATATATATATATATATATATATATATATATATATATATATATCGTACTTTAAAAATTTTAAATATAGTTCCAACAAGTTATTAGTAGTGGTACTATTGGATATTGATTTCTTGGTCACTGATGAGTCAGCAGGCGTTTTGCATAAAATACTGTCTTGAAAAGGAATTAATTGACAATTACCCTTTTTCTCCTTTTGCCACAAAAGTGGTAGGGACACTGCTTAAAATGGTATCTACATGTGCACTAACAACTGAAAATTTGTAGCAAAAATTGAATGCACATTTTATAGATAAATTATTGTCTTGAGATGAATATCGTTCATAAATACACTCTAAATTGTCCATGTAACATATAAAAACTTAATATGTCGTTAGACAATATTCTGCACTGCACTGTGTCACTGTTGTGTAAATAAGCTTTTGGTTGGTACATGTATGAATCAATGTATATTAACATGATTAATCTATGTCAATGACGTTAAATAAAAAAGAAACTGAAAGTTAAATTAAGTAACACTCAAACTAAGAATCATTCAAACTGTGGAACATGGCTGGAAAACTTATATATTTTTATTTTTTATGTTTTGTTTAGAATATTTTAGTAGACAGAAAATAGCATATGGCTTTTCATAGAGCCCTTGTTCATAGGAGTAAAATAAATATATATATATAATGCACTATAGAATTGAAACTAAAGGGAGATAACTGTTGGATTTTCAATGTGAATTATCTCCTAAGACCAGACAGATTGGAATGAAGAATGATACATTTCATGACATAGACCTATAAAGCAACTTAATAACAAGAATAAAAATGTGTAGCCTTTTTTGGTGGTGTATTGCATATCACAGAATTTGCATGATTCCGACAAAGACTTTAAGATAAAATTTAAAGTATGATGTTTAAATTCGATGGGAGATATGAGTAAGTTTGTCTAAATAATATTACACTAGTATCTTTGGCATAAAATATAACATGATAAGGTTAAATCACAAGAATACCTTGTTCAGAGTTCTCCGATCGATGAACTATATACATTCTTGCTACATGTATTGGAGTTACCTCATCAGTGTCTTTCTGACCTTCTTGGGCTTCAGAAATTTTAACATAAGGCAAGGTCATATTACATGCTATGATAATAAAAGTCACAAATTAAATTTATCAGTGGAATTTCAAACTGAAAAAAAATGATTTATCAACATATTAATTAGACTTGTATTGAAATTGAGATTAATGCACGTAAACAAAACACTTTAGCATACGATATATGATAAATTAAAAACTATCAAACCATTAGCATCTGTTTGCTCTTCAACTACTACTTGTGAAGTGTGTGAAGTATCAAAGTGACTTGAACCCCTTCAACAATGGTCTTTGTGAATGTTCCAACAATCTAAAGGAAAGTTTGATTATACATGTATTCACTTTATCAAGGGTTGAAATTATTTCGACAAGAAAAAGAGTTAGAAATAGTAGCCTGTCCGCCTGACAGTGACTGTCTATTTTTTTTTTTTTTTTTTTTTCGCAGGGCTGGCTAATTTTAGCAAAAATCTATATAGCCGTATATAAAATGTATTGAAAAATTGTATTCAGGACTGGCTAGAATTTGAGTGAGTTTCCTACCTTCATCATGATAATGATGGCTACACATAAAATAGGAGAAGGGGTTTCATTGGCACAATAAGATCGTCCAACAAATCCAAAGTAAACTTCCAAACATGTCATTTGATAAATATATATGTATATCAACATCACAGTTTATATCTGATATATTTTATCTTTGATATTTAGTTTTAACAGTTGTAAAGAACTGTAAATACATCAACCTTTTCTGGTTGTATACGTTAATACAATGCATATTCAATGATGATGAATGAAACTATACATTAAAAAAATAATGTTAACTTATACTGATTATAAATTGTCCTTATCTCAATTTTTTTCCTATGGCTTTAAGTCATCTTAGGGGGATTCCCTAGCTGTTCTCCTTGCTTCTTGGAGACGGGTTGCCTCTTTCTTTTTTGCCAGGCTTTCTGGGATATCTTGCCATTTCTTTTTAATGTCAACAACTTGATGTTTGATGGCTGAAGGGTTCACAGAATTGACTCTGTAAATCAGTAAAACAAACACAAGATAAGTTAACAGACAGGTTCGAGATTAACAAATTTGTCAACGAATTATGTCAATGATCCTAACATTAGATATTTAGTCTTACTGACTATATTCTTATCAATTTGTGGATATCAATTTTGATCTTTAAACGCTCCTTTGTACATAATCCAAGGCCTATCCTTAGTGGAGTGTGTGTGTATATACTATAGCGTTTCTACTCTCAAATAGCCATAGTCTTGAAAACAAATATAAACTTTAAATATCACATGGTACAAGTCAGCTTTCATTCACAAAGGTATACAAATGATATAAAAAGCCGATTTATTCCATTCTAGAACAGACATGGTCAATACGGTACTACAGACGGTGCAACGACATGATGGTTTTTCATTCATACTATTTTATGAATGGAAAGTACATGTATGTTGAAGAAAATACAGCCGCGAAAGACGAAAAAAATCATTTGTAGTGGTAAGATCCCAGAACGTTGGCCTGTATGAGTGAAAACAACCGATTCTTCTTGTACGCTAACTTTGCCATTTTGGACACATATCAACCGGAAGTCAAATTGCGCAGGTTAACCGAAAATGAAACTAGGTTGCTATGCATTATTTATAGAAAGAGCTGTCGTAAGATTTAGCTTAAGACAAAAACTTAAGAACACTCATTAGTTTAAAATAAATCTTACGATAAGGTTTGTGAAAATGACTTAAGATTTCTCTTAATATGGTCGTAAGTTGAAATCTTAATTATCTTCAGATTTTTTGTGAAAAGGATTGCAGAGTCTTAACATTTAGAAGGCAATTATCACGAGAGCTGATGAATGAACAATTCTTTAGAATAACAGAATTATTCTCCTTTTTTTGTAATGGTTTTATAACGAAGGAACAACAATCAGATTATAGCCATTCAAAAATCAGAAATCACATTTGGTATTTGATATGGACATTTTTTAAGGAGTATTGGTAAAAAAATATTTTGTCCTTATATTTTTGAACCAACTAACAACAGATTGAATTATAAAGCAAGCATGCTTTCCACATATACAGTATTAAACGATTTATTCACCTTAAAGTGTCAGTAAGTGTATATATTCACCAATTTGCTTGCATATCACAGATATACTAATAATATATGATCCACGTGTCATAGTTTTCCTTTCCTCTTTTGTATACCACGGATTTGACTTTTTTATGAGCAACTCGACGGGTGTTTCTAGAAATACGTCTTTATCCCTAGATTACATTCTCTTGATTACTGCTATAATCGTGGTTCCCTTGATTACTCCCCCCCCAAAGTAACATTACCTTTCTGAAAAACAGTGGATTTATTGAAAAAAAAAACTTTTTGCGGGTGCACGTCAATCTTTTCTTGTGCGTTTTATATCAGATGTTACTTACCAAAAAAATTATCCCCACTCCTAACTCATCTCTGTTTTGTCTATGTCTTAATTTCATCAGTAAGGCACACAAGTGCAAAATGCACAATGAAATTAATTTTACCAAACAATTATAAAGATATTTGAATGTGTTAAATAATTTTTATAAGCTCTTTTACTACAATGCTAAGAACCATTACATATAAAATTCGTATTGGTGGTGCACATGATAGGAATTTAATCCGTCTTATTGTATGTTTTTGAATCTTTTGTTAACATTCCATCAAGACGTTTTTCTTATTTTTTGGCACTTTTGCTTTTGCAAATCTTTAACTCATAATGCATAATGTGTAGGGACGATAACCCATGTAACATCAACAGTTCACATTCTTGAGGAGGGAGAGCCTTTGAATAATACGCATTAATCATTGTGTTTTTCCCCTTGTCAGATGTAATCCTCTTCAGGCTTAAATCTTTAATTCGAAAAAATCGCTATATAGAATAATATTTCAAAGGGTGATAATTCATAGGTATTTATTAAGAAAGCACTACAAATTTAATGGGTTTTAAGAATTTAGCTGATGGGATATATTTCATTGATGTTCACTATTATTGTAATCCTTTCTATTTTTCTATTTTAGAGAAATAACATATGCAGAGACCAACTTGATTTTGGTCGATAGTATATCAGACTCTTAATTTGTTATGGTTTATTTCATTTAGAACAACATTGAAGATAAGGACACTCTTCTAAAAATGTCATAGGGTTTTAATGATTAAATCATGATGACCTACTAAAACAAATATTTTAGTTAACATCTACTCCCTATGTCAAGCGTGGCTTTCAGGCGAGTGTCCTGAAGTTAGGTCTCGTGTTAAAAACTATTCAATGAAACATGATAAGCAGGATCTCATTTAATGTCGAAGTTGTAAGTTACCAAACAATTAACTGTATATTGTGATTCACTTCAGTCGTTTAATTTTGCATTAAGGTATACTAAGGATGTTTTGTTTGGTTTTATTATTTGTAAAAAGATGTAAGAAAAAAATTACATTTTGCTCAAATGGTGACACGTTGTGCATTCAAAAGTGTTACAATAAAATAAAAATTATTGGTAAACAAAAGACAAATAAAACAAAACAAAGATTTTGTTTACATATATGTTATTCTAACGAATAACTAAGGATACCTTTGCAGAGAAAACAAACGTCACAAGTTACTTAGAGTGATATTTATAAGGTACTAAGTAAACTATATATTTAGCAAAATACCTGTTTGATAGAACGCTTCTGATATCAGAAATATTAGCATTACTATTAGTGGAAAGGAAACTTAGTTGTTGAGAACATGTATACTTTGTGATTATTGGAGTGCTAGGGTTGTCAAAAGGTTAATCTAGGTTTATATATTTTGTGTGAGCGATCCCGTTGGCGAAGTTAAAATCTGAAATATTGTAAAACAATAATAATTTTGCCCCATTTTCAGCTCTCAAAGCATTAAGTATATTTTGGCAGTCTTTAAAAACTCCGACAGGGTGTATTTATTGCATGTTAACTACCGATTATATGAATTTCATTTCTTATTAAGATCCCATATATAACCATTGTATGTATGTCATTCTGTAGTTGAACTTTGTAATGAAAATTACATAAATTGATCAAAAGAATTAATCCAGGGACAACGACCAGTCATCGAAAACATACATACACAACAAAGAACATAAAGCAACTAAAATCATAATACAAAGTAACAAAAATACATTCCACCGGCTGGGGCACAAATTCCAGTTGCTCTGTGGGCAGAGCACTTAGCCCCCCGGCTAGGTTCCTGAGCACTATTTAGTCGCCTTTTACGACAAGCTTAGCGCTGCTGCAAGCCTATTCTTTTGACACCCGGACCTGCACGAAGCTAGATCTTTTTGAAATACAGAAATGATTACCATTATGTAAAAATAACATATATAGCCAAAGAATTGATTGTTGGCGAATCATCTCTACGGTATGTAGTACTTGAACTTTATGTTCTGAACTGCAAAATATTTCTTGAGGTGAACGAACTATTTATGTATATGTTATTTATGGTATGATTATTATGTTACAATGAATCTAACTTACTTTTGAAAAGTCGTTGGATGTATTAAGAAACAAAAGATAAAGATACGGATATTTTAAGTTGCTTATCTGACATCTTTAAAGACAATTTAAATATATCCTACAAGTATGCGATACATACTTGAGTCAATAATATACTTTAGTACAGGCTCACCTGATAATCATGCAAATATAGAAAAAGTTTATAAGTAGAAAGTGTTGTATCTAGAGTCAACTATCCGACGATAAAGTTAAATTTTACCAGTGTCCGGTCCTGCTACTTACGGAAACTTGTAGCCTAGGCAGTAAAAAGACTTTTCGGCAATTTTTTTTTTTGTTAAATAGATGATTTAATCCAGACATAAAAATGATTTTCGAGCTGTTACAACATTGGCGTGAATATAAGACGTCAAAAAGTATTATTTATGTGCAACTTCAGTAATTTCGCACGAAGTTAGATGCAGGTGAAAATTCTAACCAGACATTTGAGCCACTTCTTTCAATGATCTCAATATGTTGTCAGGTGTCCTATGTTGCTGCAACATTTGTAATAAACTAAACAAATTGTTTGATTTTGAAACTTCAAAATCACCACGTTTTATATTTTTAACCCCTGATCATTATGTACTCATTTATCATTGTCATTTGTCTCTTGCCCCGTGCAGGTCCGGGTGTCAAAAGAATAGGTACGGTGATGGTACCCCGTCCTTACTTTAATCATTTTCTTCAATTTTCCGAACCTTCTTTTTTTATCAACTAAGTATTTGTCTACAATGGATGCATTGAAGCTATTTTGAAAATTAAAAATAAACGTATGCTCCTTGCACTATCTGCATGATTTCTGTGGGAAGTTGTATTTATAAGGTATCCCATTACGTTAATACTTCACTTAGTTTACAGTCGGCCTTCATACCACCATGTCAGCAAGGTAAAGTACTTCATTTTGTTTAGAAATGTCTTTCAATTTTATAGATACACGTTAACCTTCTTTTAATTCATTTGTAAATGTTAATGTTTTATACAAAGAAATATCGCAACGTTTTTTTGTTTATTTTTTCGGTTAAACGATGCACAGGTAAATGTATATTATGTACTATACACAAATTTAAATCGGTGATGATTGAAAGAGGCGTTTTAACAGGAACAAGTTAAAGATGTTCAGAGGAAATTCCTCCATTTTTATGAAAATTGTAGCCCCATGCAGGTCCGGGTGTTAAAAGCTTGTCGTAAAAGGCGACTAAATAGTGCTCAGAACCCTAGCGGGGGGCTTGGGCGCTCTGCCAACAGAGCAACTGGGATGAGCGCCTCAGGTGGTGGAATGGGGTACCCCTGGCGTGTTACATGCTGGGGTTGTCAGGCTATAATACGGAAAACCTGACCGCAAACCACAGTGGTGCACCGTGTTGGAAAAGATGCCACGTTCCTCGCACGTTAAAGAACCCTAGTGTGGTATTCTCCCGGAGTAGGAACCATAGGGCTTCGCCACAGGAGGCTAAATTGCCCGACCCTACCCACCTTTCCCTATTTCCAGTGGCAATCAAAATTTGTCAACCCTATTATCCTTGTGTCCCATCCCTTTTTCATTTCATCATCATTTCATGTTCATTTTATCACCAATTTCATGTTCATCGTCTGAATATTGCTGAAATATTGCTGCTCAGACGTTAAACCCCAACAAACAAACAAACAAATAAACAAGCAAACAAACAAATGAAAATTGTAATTTTACTATAAATTTAGAAATCCTGAGAGCGATCTTGAGATGACAATTTTCCCTTGGACTCATTGTAGAGGATGGGATTGGCCATCATATCCCTGTTTTAAAAATGATGCAGAGGAACAACTAAACCGAGTTAAAAACTTTGAATCGAGAGAAGGTGACATACTACTTTGTACCTCCCCAAAATCAGGTTAATATTAGATATGAATATTTTAAGGATATATCCTTATTTTTTATCTTTTGTCTACATGTGACCATAGTGGTTCTGATGTTGAAGTAAAAATGTTTTTATACCACAGGAAAATATATTTATATACGATATAATGTTTTTTCTAATGTTTAAGATATGCTTGCAAGTGTACAAATCATGAGGTACAAAGCTATAATAATATTCAAAGTGTTCATTTCTGCGCCCACGCAATCGATTTGATATTTTTAACGGTCTTACGCCCACGAAAAAGCAAGCGTCCTAACGGTACATAAATTTCAAATCCAAATGGTATTTATAACAAAACTCATATAAATTTGCCGTTTATTAATTCATTTACAGACTTTTGATTCTTACCTAATTCTACTTGTTGAAATGATACAGATATCGTTAGTAGAGCAACTTATGCTCAAACTTCCGGCACTTCCGGATCAATTGATGTCAGCCGAACGTTTTTTGTAGGAATTCATATTAGAAGTGATTGGGCTTAATTGTTTGCTCTTTAGTTTTTAATTCTATATGTGTATATGGTTCATGTTTTGCTTGGTTTTCACGTTATGACTTTTTTCTAGATTTTCACGTCTCGGGATTGTCCTTATTCGAACACGATATTTGATATTTCATTTACCATTTATTTTAATGATGCAATTAATTATGTGAACTCGAAATAAATTTGTAATTAAATAAATCATATTTTTTTCTGGGGGAAAGGTCAAATGAAACTTAATGAGTGGTTTTATATGGATGTTTTTTTCTTATAAAAGGAACACACTGGTTGCATGAAATCGTCTGTATGCTGGTAGACCATACAACTGAATATAACAGTCGAGATGCCACTTTAAACGTCCACTTAGATTTCACAACTGATTTAACCTCTCTGGAAAACGAGAAGAAAGTTAGAATTGTCCATTCTCATTTCCCATACAACTTTCTGCCTCAGAAACATAAAGATCTTGGATCCAAAATCATTTATCTCAACAGAAATCCGAAAGATCGACATGTGTCACAGTATTGCTTTACGAGTCGTCTTCGAGGATTTCCCGCTGATTTTTCGTGGAATCATTACTTTGAAGAGCACATAGTAAATGGTGAAGAAGTTTTTCCATTCAAATCTTAAATTTTAAGTTATATTTAAGCCGCAAATACCCTAAATAAATTTGGTTTGATTCACCATAAAGTACTTTATTTGTTGTAAATTTCAATTGATGTAAATTTAGTTGGACATATTACTCCTTAGTTCAATACTGCAATATAATGCTATTACCAATTCAAATGCTGCATATAAAGATAGATGTAAAAGTAAAAGTTTAAAAACTTTAGAATTGTTTTCAATCTAAATAGTTCTAAACCATTTATTTTAACTTGTTTCCTCACAAGACAAGCTGTATGGTGGATGGTGGGAGTACACTCGACAATATCTTGACGCCATGAAGACAACTAAAAATATCCATGGTGTAACATTTGAAGGACTTAAGCTGGTAAATATAGTTAGATATCTTATTTCTTTAATCTGAAACACTCGGTTAGAAATATCTTATTTATTTAAGCTGGTACTTATAGTTAAATATGGACCAACAAGAACCAAACATTGTAGGAATAGTCTTTAGGGTATTCTGCAAAGATTATATATGGGGAATTTTGATGTGTCTAAAAACATGACAGCTGGGACTGACAAAAAAAACAAAAGGGTCAGCCAGAAGTTTTTCTCCAAAGTATATCTCCAAAATCGTTAGGTTTAGCCGAATTCTTTCAATTGTTGAACTGATACTTACGATAAGGTCTACAAAAGTCTGCAGGGATCAAAGTTGTGTGACGACACTTTGTAAGACGTTTTTCACAGTTTTCAGAAATTATCTTGAAAATAGAAAGAATCTTTCAATAATGAAATGATCCTTATGATAAGTCTTCAAAATTTTTGGAAGACTCCTCGTCTGAGTTTTTTGCCCTTGAAAGGCAAATCATTATCCAGGTGAGCTATTCAGGCTCCTTGGCTCTAAACTGGTGTAAACAATTATATATATATATATATATATTAAGTTTGTTCATGGATTAATATCATGTCATTTCTCTTATCTATTACATAAAGTCAAATATTTCATATCTCCAATCTGGTACACACAGTTATATATTTTAATTTTCTAAACTGGTAACTTTTAGATTGTATTCTAAGCTGCTTTACAACGGAAAATTATTCTTTTAAATTGATATATACTGTCAAATCTGGTACATTCTGATATTTGTCTAAGCTGGTACATACAGTTATTTATATATTTATTTTTGACCGATACAAACTCTTAGATATTATAAGTGTTAAATTCAGATAGCTCCTCTAAACTTGTACACAATTACATGTTTTGTCTCAGTTGGTGCAATTTATAAGATATGTAAATTCATTAAGCTGGTACATTTTTCATTACATGCTAACTCTAAGCTAGTACGATGTTCATTTTTTACGATTTTTTTATTCTTTAAGCTGGGGCATTGTTTAAGGTATTTTATTTCTCTTACCTTGTACATATAGTTATTAATAATTAATTTTTTTCTAAACTGATGCATATAGTTTAATATTTTATTTCTTAAAGTTGGTTAGTATTTTTAGTTTTTTTTTCTAAGCTGATACACCCAGATATGTTATTTCTCTAAACTGATGCTGTCAGATTATTTTAAGTATTAAAGCGTGAACATACTGTTTAATAAGATGGTACACACAGTTATTTTCATTTTACTTAGTTGGTACACGCAGATATTTTTTTTCTAAGCTGGTACATACTGTCATATATATGTATTTCATTTCATATTAAATATTTTACTGGTATTCACAATTAGATATTTAACTTCATTAAGTTGGCCCAACTTTTAGTTATTTATTCCTCTTAGCTGATACATACAGTAGGATATTTTCTACATAGTACACACATACATCTTATTTCTCTAAACTTGAACATGATTACATTTTATTATTTAAAATTGGTACATTTTTTCATATATTTAGATTCTTTTATCTGGTACATAATATATTTTTTTTTATTTCCCTTAGCTGGTACATACTTTACGATATTTCATTTCCCTTAGCTGGTACATACTTTACGATATTTCATTTCCCTTAGTTGGTACATACTTTACGATATTTTATTTCCCTTATTTCATTAAGCTGTCCCATACTGTTAGACATTGTTATCTGATTGAGCTGACATACACTTTTTCTAAAACTATAAGAAAATATTTGATTACAATTTCTCAAAGTTGGTACACACAATTAGATTTTTTTTCTAAGCCGGTATGCACAGATATTTCATTTTGCCCGTATTTTAACGTAAGCAATTAGTTTTTTCTAAGCTGGTACAAACTTTTAAATTTTGTTCTCTATTCTCAGCTGCTATATACTGTAAGATATTGTATTTCTCTAGGCTGGTACAAACAGTGCGATATTGTATGTCGGAGCTGGTATAAAAAAAATACATTTTAATTTCTTAATTGATACGCAATTCGATATTTTATTTCTATGAGTTTGTACACAAAGTTATGTTTTTATCTAAAAGCTGGTATCACAATTAAACATTTTATTTTTCTGCGCTCGTCCAAACTATTAGATATTTGATTTCTGTAAATGTGTACACACGATTACAGATTTTATTGTTGTTGGTTAATACAGTAAGATATTTTATTTGTCTATGCTGGTACTTTCAGTTTGATATTTTATTTGTCTATGCTGGTACTTTCAGTTTGATATTTGCTATAAGCTTCTGCATATAGTTCGATATGGCATTTCACAAAGTGAGATCTTTTATTATTCTAAGCCAGTACACACACTTAGATATTTTATTTCTAAAACGTCACCAGATACAAAATGACATTTCAAGCAATTTGATTTCAAAATAACCTTTATTTATTCAGTTAACAATAATAGCCATCGGATAGAGACAATTTCTTTTGTTACCAAAATTATGATTCATTGTACATTCAACAAAGTTCTTTCTTTTATCAATATGTTTTAAAGGACCTTAAAGAATATCTGAAACCAAGACGATATCTGAGATCAGAATCATTTTATTGATCTACAAAAATCATTTTATCCATCTACAAAAATCATTTTGATGGAACAAAATCATCTGGATTGTTACATACACACCATTTACAAATCTAATATAATTTATCCTAAGAACTCATGAAACGACCAAACTAACTGCTTAATATGTCATTTTCAGTTCATTTGAATGACTTTTACAATTTCCAAGTTATTTCGAATAAATTTTTAATTAATTTCTTTCAAGAGTACCTAGTGCTTTTCGGATGACTTTATTACTGTTCAGATTTTAAACGCATATCTACGCGATTTCTATATGCAATACAAGGCTTGTCTTTAACTTAAGGTCGAATAGTTATATATGATATTTGAACAATGATTGCATGATTTGAAAGCTGTATTTGTATTAAAACCTTTAAATACTATTTGTCTTGTACCGTTAAATTCCTCAAAAATCGAAAAATAGACTTTTTACAATATATATTCAGACTCCACAAAAGGAAATAAAAAAACTAGCAGAGTTTCTCGATGTACCCGCTGATGATGATTTCGTGAAGGAAGTTGCCGAAAAGGTGGTATTTGATAAACTAAGGCATGTCAAAGTTGACGCGACTGTCGCTTTAGCAAAAGATGGAAAATCGATCCTGTTTCGTAAAGGTGAGTTGCGTTGTAACAGTATGAAAATCCACCACATTCAGCTAATTTTCATATATACATACAAAGCTCCACATAAAAATTTTCAGTGATTGTTTACATAAAAGACATAAAATGATCTGCAACGGTGTACAAATACAGCCCCACTAAGTATATAATACATATGAGAAGGCTTTTGGGATGTGGGAATTCTACCATCTTACTTGCATGTGCATTACTATGTAAGTACATAGCATATACTGAAAGCATCAAAAGCATATTGATGTAAGAATATATATATGTATATATATATACAAGTGTAAGCTGCATCCAAACTCTGAAGGCGATGGCAGGCTGCAAATTTGCGATGAAAATTTGGTTACTCCGGCAGCGGGATTCGAAACCCTTCTCTTCTCAGACATATTTGGCAGCACCGTTTGTACTAAGTCAAAGCCTCTAGACCACTATGCCAAATAAGCTATATAAATAAGTGTAACAACACAATTGCCGAACACGAATCCGATCCATAATCATCATACTAAATCACCGGGGTAGTTTGTACCGCAATGGTCCTGACTTGGTACAGGCATTACGTACGAAATAATGGGTTAAAAAGAGTAATCAAGGGAACCAAGATTATAGCTGTAATCAAAAGAATGTAATCCAGGGACAAAGACCAGACATGGAAAACAGAAATACACAACGAAGAACATAAAGTAACTAAAATCATACATACAAAGTAAAAAAAGCAAATGAGCAACTCGGACTCCACTAAAAACTGGGAGCATGGACTAGGTGCACCGGTAGGATAACCGTCCTACGCTTTTCTAGAAACACCCGCCGAGTTGCTCATAAAAAGTCAAGTCCGGGGTAGACCAATGAGGAAAGGAAAACTATGACCCGTTGAATAAATCAGTTTTCATGGTGTAGATGGATACACCATAACGATCCACGAGTTCATGATGACGACCATAAAACTTCTATAGTGATGACTTTAATCTTGTAGCAACATAACCCTGTTCAAGAAGCCTATTTGTTAGAGTTTTAGTGCGATACAGAAAGTCTGCGTAGTTTCGGCAAGCTCTGGCATAACGTATGAGTTGTGATATGAACGAACACTCCATACGCCGGTGATGAAGGGATGTTGCCACAGATGAAAGGAAAGTGGACAATTCTGAATGAAAAGTCATCACGTTTGTCGTATAGTTTGGTCAATAGTTTTCATTTACTATCGATCTCTAAGTGTATGTCAATATATGAGGCTGACTTAACAGTGTCTGTAGTATCCTTTATCTAAAGTTCTTTTGGGTAGATGCGATGTATCAATCCCCGAAATTAGGATTGTTTAAAGATAATACGTCATCTATACCGCGGAAACTGAGATTGAAGGCTCTAGCCAAACGATATTCTTTCTTTCTGATCAGATCAGCTATAAAGTCAGCCTAATAAGAGTGAACGAATAGGTCAGCAAGTAAAGGAGCACAATTTGTTCCCATTGGAATGCCGACCGGGTTTTGAAAAACACGTCCACCACACTGGACAAATATGTTGTCGATTAAAAATTCCAGCATTTTGTAAACATCTTCCTCTGTATATTTGGAAGATAAAGGTTTTACGGCGCCCAAAACCAGCTCCTCCATTGCTGCGTACATATATCGTTAATGATTAAATAACATGTACATGCTAAAGTGTCATAATCGGTAAATCAGTGGCCACATCAGCACAAAGAATAATTAATATCAAAAATATTACATAATGATTTAAAAGAGTTTTTTTTAACCAACGACAGATATCTGAAAAAGAAATTGGTAAGAGATCTTTTAAGACGTAGTTCCTTATACCCCAGATCTCGATTTCACAAAAAGTCGTAAGTGTAAAGTTGATCGTGTAAGTAACTTTTTGTGAAACTGACGCCTGATTCAGGAGTCCTTCATAATAGCTTTCATTAAACGAGTGATACTTCCACGTAAGTAAATCTAGAAAGTGAACATTGGCAAATAATGTATAGCTGGAAAGTATTTGCAATAATACAATCTTTAGTGGTATCGGGTTAGAGAGAAGAGGATACGTAACGTACTACAGATGCAGTCATACCTGCAATATTCATATAATGAGTATAATGGGATGCAGAAGATGGATACCCATAACATTCTTGATTTATCTGCGCGTTGGAAATAGTGAAAAAAAAACAAAAAGTCAGATTTGCACTATTTTATATTTACAGACACAATACATTAAAGTACTCAAATAATTGTACAAGATAAATATTTCCTCTCCTACCGCTTCAAATGTTTCTTCAGATAATCATGGCTGAAGACGTTGTTAAGTGTTACTAGACGACTCCGACTTCTAAAATGAAAGTGACTTTCGAAAAACGTCATGGTTACAAAAATATATCTTTTTCTATTTGTCTTTTATTCATCGTACTCCTTTATATCGTACAATCCTACTTGGATAACTGTGGTAATTCTAGAGCTAATACATGAAACTGACGCTCCGACCCTCTGGGAAAGAGCGCGTTTATTAGAACAAGACCAGTAGGGATTCGCCCCGTACGATTGATGATACTGGATAACTTTGTGCAGATCGCACGGCCTCGCGCCGGCGACGTATCTTTGATTTGATACTTACATGTCGAAAATTATCTGCACCTGATTTGATTCTAACATATCGGAAGCTATCTGCCCCAGATGCAATACTAAAATGTCGGAAACTTTATGCCACAGATTTGATACAAACATGGTGTAGAAGTTGTGCCTTACATCTTAGATGGTAAAACTTTCACATTTAAGATTGGAGAAATCCTCAATATATAGAGCACTTTTACTTGTTCGCCAGAAAATCCTTTGTACATTGTAATTTGCAGCAGTTGGGTGGTTAACGGGTAAATCACTAGAAATACGATTGAGTGGACATTTAGAAACTCAGGGAATTAAAACAACACAACATTTCAATTTTACTAAGTGCATGTGCAACATTTTTCTGATTGTCTAGGTATGGTCCATCTAAAATTTGACGATCGTCAGCTTGACGAAATAAAAGTGGTAAGGGAAAGCACAGATATCAAAGAAATAATTAGTTTTTTTATCATTTTAGGGCAAGTAGGCGATTGGAAGAATTATTTTACAATTGCTCAAAACGAAGAATTTGACGCCATATATGAAAAAGAAATGAAAGGATACAACGTTGAATTCGTATATGATATTTCCTAGAAAAACAATTCGGATCTTTTTAATCAGCTGTAAAAATGGAACTCATATATTTGTTTAAGTTTATTATAAAGACATATGCAGTATTGTACCATTCTCATAAACTAAAACAATCTTGATATGTATGTTAATAAAATGATACAATTGATATTCAGGTCACATACAAGTGCAGGCTTTGCATACACAATATATAATTGAGAGCAAAAAAGCAAAAAAAAAAACAAATTCTGAAACTGTAAGTGCACGCCAATACGAGTAATCAAGGGAACAAAGATTCTAGCGGAAGAAAAAAAGAATGTAACCTAAAACAAAGACCAGACATAACAAAGAGCACAAAACAACCAAAATAAAACATACAAATTAACAAAGTAAATGAGCAACTTGGACTCCACTAAAACTTGGAAACATAGACCAGGTGCAGCAGTGGGGTAAGGATTCTCTGTTTTTCAAGACACACCCGCCGAGTTACTCATTAGTAGTCAAGTCGAAGTCGAAGGAGGAATGATCCACAAGTTCATGATGACGACCATAAAACTTATGTAGTAAAGACTTCGATCTTGTAGCAACAGAAACCTGTTCCAGAAGCCTTAATGTAAGAAGTCTAGAATTATGCAAATGTTTTCACTGTGTCTGTAGTATCCTTTATCTCAAGTTCCTTGGGGTTGATGCTATATATCAAATATCCGAGAGTAAGATGGTCTTTTTTGGAGTAACAACGATGCATAATGTTTTTTGTCCAGATTTCAACTGAGTATGGGGAAAAGAAGTATAAAGAGTTGAAAAACATAGGGTTAAATGCTATTGTATGATCACAAAAATCTTGAATTCAGGGTTTCCAGAAGATCTTCAGAATTTTTCAGGATACATATTGAATTAAAACCACTACGGAAGTAAAAAGTGTTGTGGTAAGACTTTCTTTGACAGATGTGAGTATAGAAGTTAGACGTTTTGAAAGAGATGTGGTGGTAAATTTTGTAGATCCAGCTATGTAGCGATGTTTGCATGTTTTCCGTTGGGGTTAAGAACCCAGTACATAGTCGGTAGAACACATTCATCATCTTTGGTAGAGAGATAAGAAAAGATAAGACATATTTATAGTTTTCCACTATCTCTTCTTTGGAGATAGTGGAGGGACAGTATAGATCTTATTACTGCTATTATTTTCTGCGCCTACTTCTGAAAATACACATCGGATGTAATACGTTTTGCAGACAAAAAAAATGTTATTTTGGGCTTTGTCTACTGGTACAGCAACATAGTTGTTATGTTTAGTAGACAATGTTTTTGCTACATCGGGGTCTTTGAAAACTGATGTAGCATTGAAACTCAATGACCTACTTAAATCTTTCGTATGTTTCATAAAGACATCACAGCTTTTACCCTCTCTGACAGAGTAATCGAGGGAACCAAGGTTATAGCGGTAATCAAAAGAATGTAATCCAGGGACAAACACCAGTCATGACAAACGGACATACACAACAAAGAACATAAAGTAAACATCAAATAATTTGCCGTGTATGTAATTTATATACCGACTTAGTAGAACGCAGATACTGTAGAAACAGTTGTGAGACATGTTCATTGCTTGATAATATATAATACCGTCTTGATAACCCACTGATCTTGATTCTTTCTTATTTTTATTTATTGAAATTATACAGATTTCGCTAGTAGACAGAATATGCTCGCACTTCCAGATCAATTGATGTCAGTCAAACATTTTTTTATGAATTAATATTGCAAGTGATTTGGGTTTTAAGTGTTTTTAATTCTATCTTGTGGATTTGGTTCATGTTTTGTTCTGTTTTCACGTTATGTCTTTTTCTGTAGATCTTGATGTCTCTTGATTTTCCTTATTCCGGAACGATATTTGATATTTTGCCGAAAATGTCTTTATTTACTATTTGATGTAGACATGCAATAAGCTTAATCATATGTACTAGAAATAACTCCATAATTAAGTAAAGTGATATTTTGGTCTAGGGAATGGGGTGGAGAGGTCAAATGAAACATAATGAGTGGCTTTATATAGTTTTTTTCTTATAAAAGGAACCTATTGGTTGCACGAAATCGTCTCTATGATAGTAGACCATATAACTGATATAACT